>JASPKZ010001578.1:687613-1375226 GCA_030220185.1 Diploptera punctata | reverse complement strand
CTCACCCTCTACACCCTCTCCCCCTCTCTCCCCCTCTCTCTCCCTCCTCCCTCTCACTCTCTCTCTCTGCTGGGATCAATTCCATTATTTTTTGGCAAGAATTGGTCTGGAATTTATATATATATATATATATATATATATATATAAATCGGCCGTGGTGGACATTTAGGTAACTAAGGTAAGCTACTTAAATTAATAAAACAGTATAAATATTATCACAATAAAGCACATAATAAAGAATTTAATAAATCTGTAAATTGTTATATTGCCATTCTGATTAATTTTACCTGTAAATATTAATAGTCCTGTATTATGTAGACCAAAACTATTAATGATCTAATCAATTCTTCTTCTTCTTCTTCTTCTTCTTCACTTCACGTGCTAAGCAAAATGCCTGTTCCGCCTCACAGTTGTTCTGTCCATCTTTTCAAATCTGTCTGGCTGAACACTGTGAGAGAGATGAGTTCGGAAATTTTTACGAGGTCGGGTTACCAACCCAGACGCACAACCACAATCCGTAGTGGATCGGGGATTTATTTCGGAGCTTCCTTCTCCTAGACGGGTTGCTAACCAAAGCTTTGGAATCCCATCCACCCTTTGTCTAATCAATTCTATCTTTAAAATATTATTTATTCAATATAAATTATAAATACAATTTCATCTCCCAATATTCAATATTCAAGATTACTAGAATTTGAATTGGAATTACAATCTTAATTGATTTTATTAAGGACTGCTAACTAGGAAGGTTTGTTATATTTTGCACCTAGGTCTTTTTTTACTGGCCTGTGGTTTATTTACGAGCCTAAAATCTTTAGACTCGAGACCTATGTCTTAAAGACTCTCCCGGAAGACTTCCTCTTTTATTTTCCCGACTTAAAAATTTAGCCGTAGCAGGGTTTGAATCCGCGACACTCGGGGCTGGAGACAAGGAACATAACCACTAGACCTCCGCGGCCGACACACACACGCACACACACACACACGCACACACACACACACACACACACACACACACACACACACACATATATATATATATATATTAGCGAGTGACTTAACTCTGTGAAAAGTGCACTAGAGTTCGCTAACATAGAAATGAGGTGACCATAAATCATAGGGCATTGTTCTGTTCCCTGTACGCGCCAGCAACCAGCAAAACACTCTCGTTATAATATTTTTCTGCAGACGTTACATGTTCACAGGACTACGAAATTCCTTGTTTATGTAGCGGCCACAACGTTAAATTCCATTAACTAGACTCGTATTTTCCGACAAAACATTTATATTGTTTAAAGGAAGATATTATTATGCGGAGTGTTATGTTTGAAAAGTACAAATAAAGACATCATAACAACAGGTTCGTTTTACCTGAAAATAATGTGTAATTGTTCCAACAGCAATATTCCATTTACAATGAAAACTCACATCTCTAATTACATTAACGTTATAGCTTAATTGTTTAATTTTAAAAGGTGTTATTTTTCAATGATCACTCGTGGTCCGGATATGGTCTATTGAAAAGTATTCTTATTTGGAGCAGCATTTTGTCAGTGTAGACATTTGTAATTTTAGTGCTTCTGCCACATAACTTGTCATAAAAGTTATTTTAATACCATAACATCAAAGAAAAGCTTAATTTGATTTTCATTAGAATATTCGAATTTCCGTCGTCCGAAAAAGCAAATTAAAATTTACAATAACAGTATCAACGGGTGGGTTTATCTAACATTCATAAATAGTCGGGAAATTATGAGATTTTTTAAATTGAAAAATTAATACATTCGAGAAGAGCAATTACTGCTCATGAAACATTTAGAATGTAATTACCTATTGTAGTAAAATTTATTTTAATATAATATCTCTTTTTGAACTAAGCAGGGGTCTGAAATGTAATACAGTTTAAACATTCAGCTAGCTGCATTTCCAAATATCAATTTTCACTACGACTTAAGAAAAATGTTGATTAAAAATTAATGTAGGTACACAATCCTTAAATTGGCAATATATCCTAGAAGATATATTGGTTTAATTTATTTAATACTCTCAGATTTCTCGACGTTTATCAGATTTATTTATCCCAAACTTCTTAGCACCAGTCAGCTAAATGATCACGAACACTATGGATTTGACACTAATCTCGATCAATTTGAACACTTTATTCTGACCCCTTTTAAAACTCTTATGCAGATTGATTCTGAACCTGGACAAACTACATCGGGAATTTCATTATCATCACCTTGAACAAATCTGTTTTAGGCCATGTGGCCTGTGATGGTCTTGATCTTTTCACCGATGGTTTGGCCTTCCTTGGTCTATACGTTCGTTGGAGTATAATAGAATGCCAATTTTGGAAGTCTATTTGTTTCAATTATTCCCAGATGATTTTTCCATTCTTGTGGCAATTTCAGTATCTCCGAAACCATGAATCCATCACTAATAGGCCTATTTTCCTTCATGATTATTTATTTGTACACGCGCTAACAATTTTAGAGATCAACATGGTCTTAAATATAGGGACTGTGATCAATGAGCTTAGCGCCTCCTAAAAATAAAAAAAGGGATTAGATACTAATAACGGCAATTAAATATGTTTTCACCACTTCTCACGCCCTCACTTCTTCTTAGGGATGCTAGAGATCAAACTTAGACTTACATGACATTTGAAATCTAATCAATGAGTATAGCGACTTCGAAAACTCTTGATTAGATGCTAATACACTTATTTTGGACATACTATTTTTCACTCCCTCTCATTCCTTGAGGTGGAAGGGTTCAAACTTGTCTGTAAGTGTCATCTACATCCACCAATCTGATTACCGACTCCGAAAACTACGGACTCGATAGTTAATCGCGGTCAGTGTTGTCTTTTATTTTTCACCTACTCTCACCCTTTCATCCTCTTAGGAATATTAGGGGTCAAATTTGTTCTTGCATGTTACCTGCACTCTCACCATTCAAATTAGCGACTCAGATAACGGCGAATTATATACTAATTACAGTCTGTTTTTCTTTTAAATTGTCTCTGCTACTCACTCCTTAGAAGTTCTGGGAGTTAGTTTCAGGTATAAATGCCATCGGGTCTGTGACCAATCAGCATAGTGATATCGAAAATAATGAATTCTATATTAATCCTGGCCATTTTTTGGAATATTATTTTCACCTCTTGCCCCTAGGAATGCTAGGTTATAAACTTGGGCATAAATGTCATGGAGACTGTCATAAAGGAAAGCGACCCACGAAAACCACAGTTTCGACACTAATCTTGGTCATTTTGGTATCGACCCCTTCTCACCCCCTTAGGAGTGCTCGGGTCAAACGTTGAGATTAGGCTGTCACATATTAGCTTAGCGACCGCGAAAACTATGAATACCACAATAATCTCGGCACTTTTGACATATTCCACCCCTTCTCATCCCCTTGGGAAAAATGCCATCTGGAAATACATCAAACTGTTTTTGTGACCCTGAAAAGTGTTCGACACTAATCTAGAACTCTTTATTAATATTATTATTTATCCCATCTAATCCGCTCACTCTCTTAAGGATGCTGTGGGTCAAATTTGGCTTTTAAATTATTTAAATTAAGTTTCATTTCACAATAAACTGTTAGTAACTTACAGTTTGCAGGGTCTAGCTGGGGACAACATGACCAACTTGAACGCAACTACAATAGTAATAAGTTCGACGATACAAATATAGTCACTTGTAGAATTGTATTATATATATATATTTATTTATTTATTTATTTATTTATCTGTTTATTATAATTAACTTGTGTACACTTGCTGATTATATTCCGATGAAAATTATCAATTTACTTTCAGTTATCGCCCCTGAGATTCTCGAAACACTAGGTAATCTGGACCGATCTTTTAATTCTCGCTTAGACCGTTTAAATAGCACAAACTTTTAATTGAACGGGAAATGACTATATTCTCCGGTAATTTGTTTATAATGACTAAGTGACCTCTATTATTCTCGCTATCATATGGCGTTTAGATCAATCAGTAAAATAACTCGCCTACTCTTAGGCGAAAAGTAGAAAATTAATAAAGACTCAGAAGAAATATATATCTTGTCATAAGCAAGATCGCGAGAGTCTAGGCCCAATATCTCGCTAACAGGGCAAGACAGAGAGTGCATTTCTCGCCGACAGGCAGGATAGCGACTGTTCTAATAAGTTTTACTTACGCTTCTATCAGCAGCTTTCTTGAGAATCTGTAAGGCGGTATAATTTTTTATTTCTAACACCCATTCAATTGGTTTACATATTATTAATATTAATATGCATATGTTCATTGGCTACATCATTCACGCCTACAAATTTTACATCAAGACAACATTCACACGCTTGGGGTTGTTTGTTTCCTCGGACAGCTAGCTTCACCTCGTTCTCAGCACCTTGTTCTTGCATTGGGGCGGCAAGAGACATTTGAGACTTCGTGACCCTTTATAGATGGTTTTCCAAAAGACCATAAACTTTATTAGTGCGGGCTATCCTCAAGTTTATTCCACATTATTTTTGCTATTTAATTTTATTGCCTTTACGTGTCATAACCAAATTTATTATAGATAGACGAAAATATTGGAAGGGTCATATAGAAAGAATGGAAGAAAACCGGCTAGCAAAAAGAGCTAAAGAAGATAGACCAATGGATGGGAGAAGAACAAGAGGAAGACCAGTCAAGAGATGGATAGACAGTGAATGCACATCCAATACGTCTTCCTCCGAGGAGTGATTTTGGAAATAAAGAGGATATATTTACTATAATCACATAAATAAGTGAATATATATATTAATTAATTATTTAATAATATAATTTAAGTTTTTATTTAAAGGAGGGTAAAATTATAGAAGGAGAGAAAGAAAAGAGGCTGTAAGAGAAGGACCTGTATTACCTAAAAGAGTTAATAGTAAATGTCCTGCAATCATATTAGCTGCTAATCGAACGAAATCCTACAATTAAGTTTAAGAAGAAGAAGAAGACGTGTTCATTTGAATAGAAACTGCAACTAATCTGCCCTTGTAATTTTGCAGGTGCGGTTTTGAACTTATGTTCCTATGTGAACCAATTTTTTTTGTTGGGCTACAGAAATTTATATAAATGTATATTCTATCTAAAATTACTATAGTTATTCCTATAATTAGATTAAAATAATTAAATATATAATGAAGGGATAGATAACTGTCTCAAGTTATACATAATGTTGTTTTCACTGCGGTCAGATACATTGAAATAATTGACATTAGAAGTTAGTGTTTCGCCAATTTAAGTGTTAAAACAATGTTTTCATCAGTTATATTGAAAACTTCACGTTCAACGTATGTCCATGGGCACATCCCTAAAGGCCCAGCCTTAACATTGAAATTTATCAAATTACCATGCATCCATAGTTATTCTGCCCGAAGGCAGGTCCTTCACTGCAATCATAGCATTTTCATGCTTTGCTTGCAGCTTTACTAGGGAATTGTAGGTGTGGTAGCTTCCCGTTGCTTTCCACGCCGGTGAAGGATGATAATGATGATAATGATAAGGATGATGTTGATGATGATGGCCGTATGATTTCGGGGACCATTTGGGCCTAAAAGGTTTCCTGACATTTGTCTTACAGGTGAGGAAAAACCCTGATAAAAACCTCACCTAGAAAAACTGCCCCGACCGGGGATCGAACCCGGACCCGCTGCGTGACAAGGCAGCACGCTACCTCGAGACCACAGCGGTGGACTTAACAAATTACAAATCAGTTATATTCCAATTCAAATTCCACCCCCTACTTCACTGCCGTCTAAATGGAAATGTATTTTTGATTCGTCTGGAGATTAAATGGGTTGAAAATCCAGACTGAGATCGTATCAGGTTATACTTGTATGGAAGATAACAATCAATAGATAAGAATAGAAAGTTATTACGAATTCCTGATTTAGATCTGCTGCAGAACGTTGGTGAGTTAATTATTATTTTAATGGCTGTCTAACAACTAAATTGATTGGAGTAACGATTCAAAATTGGGCGTGAAAATGCTCAGAAGCCCTTTTTTCAGGGTTTACAATAATTTGTCGACAAACGTTTATGAATGATACGAGGGACATGGAAACTTCTTGTAATATATCAGAGGGAAAGCTGTCACTAAGTAGGCCAAGAAAGAAGCAAGGAAATCAAATTAACTCTGATTTGAGGGAGTTAAATTATACAGAAGATGATTGAAAGAACATTAGTTCAGAATAGGTATGAATAGATAACTTATGACCGCGCGACCATGAACCTACTGGTTCGATAGTACCAATGAGTTAGTTAGGCCATATGTCCATGTTCGTTCATGGTTGTATTGATACTATGAAATATCATCACTCTTTGAAAAATACTTTTTCACCTGATTTATCGCCTTCGACCTGTTTGGCAAAGGTAACCCATTCCACAGCAATGCTACTATCGGCATTGCTAAACATCCACCACGACAAGGTAAAGATACCATGAAGTTAGGCGATATCCATTCATAATAATTCTGCCCGAGGTCAGGTCTTTCACTGCAATCATAGCATTTTCATGCTATGCTTTGCAGCTTTACTAGGGAATTGTAGGTGTGGTTGCTTTCCACACCGGTGAAGGATGATGATAATGATGATATTGATAAGGATGATGATGATGATATTGATAAGGATGATGATGGCCATATAATTTCGGGGACCGTTTGGGCCTTAAAGATTTCCTGACATTTGTCTTATAGGTGAGGAAAAACCCCGATAAAACCTCACCCAGAAAAACTGTCCCGACCGGGGATCTAACGCGAGCCGGCTGCGTGACAAGTCAGCAGCTACCTCGAGACCACAGCGGTGGACTTTAGGCGATATAATGATAATAATTCTTGTTAGAGAAAATGTGCTCTTAAACTAATTCTGCATGAGTTCATGCATTAGTCTATCAATAATTTCTAAAGCGGTCTATATTAATCTCCAAGGGTCCATATGAACGAAGAAAAAAGTGAGTACCATTCACTGTGTCAGCTGTCAAAAATTAATTTGATATTGATTAGTTTGTAAAAAAAAATAATATTAGTAAAGCAGGCGGTATACCCAAAATAAAATAAAAAATTGGCACGGCGTTTACGAGACAAACAGTTTTTGGGACCTCTGGAGGTGTTAGCCCGTAAGTTTCGGAATTGAAAAATAATTACATACGAAATAGATTTTATTGAAAGAAAGGTTCTGTCTAACTATGACGATGACATTTTGGAAGACCCAGTAAAAGTTTGGAAGACCAATTCAAACATGAGATCGAAACAGACCAGCAGTTCTAATCCTTGATGATGATGATGATGATGATGATGATGATGATGACGAAAGATTCTGTCTATTTTTTAATATGCGTTCGACTCATAACGTAAGTCTCTACATTATATCGAGGTATGATTTAATCCTTAAATTATTCTCTTTCTAAATAAAAATAAACTTTTCTTATTTACAAAAAATAGATACCGGTACTCGTATTTTGACTGTCTTTGCAGTGTAACTGTTAGCGTGTCAAGCTAGGATCCCAGGGGAAGGCCTCGGGTTCCCTTTACGCAATTTAAATTTTTTAGAGTAGGGAAAATCTATTAGTAAGTACTCATTTGGTGTATACAGGCGGTCCTCTCCTTTTACTCGCATACAGGTGCATTCGGAATGAAACACAAATAAAAAGCAAGTAACAATGTCTTGCCTTGTCAGCCTATCTTATGTAGGGTGAATATGAGAGGGGCGAGACGTCTTTTCCCACCTAGTGTGGCCTTATTAACAGGTCTGATGTAGGGTTTGAACAGTTACTTGATATGGGACGTCCAAAATATGGTTAAGGGTAGGGAATTTAAGGTTATTAACTAAGTATAAGACACATCACACTGATCAATTGCCATCTGCTATCTTGTGATTGCAACCTATGCGGTCACTTTTTTCTCTGAAGATATTCTCTAGGTTATGGTGTTATTTTATCGATGATCACACGTGGTCCCGATATATTCAAAATGGTTCTCTTATTTGGAGAACTTTGCCATTAAACCTAATAAATATGTAATAAGATGACATTATGGGAATTTGTAATTTCAGTGCTTCTGCCACAGAACTTTGTTTATAAAATTATTTTAATTCCACAAATCCGAAGACAGATACGTAATTTGATTTTGTTTAGGATATTAACATTTTCATAATCAAACTTGGAGAGGAAAGCATAATAGATGTACCCATGGGTGGTTTATCTACAATTCATAAATTTTTAGGCAGTTAGGAGATTTTTTATTCGACAAATTAAATACTTCACAGAACTACGATTTCTGCTTTTCAAACATTAAGAATGTAATTAGATATCATGTTTAAATTTAATTTTACTGTAATGTTGTTCTTTAATCTGGACAGGGATGTGAAATGTTTAAATTCTCTGTTGGAAACATTTCTATAGCCTACATTAACGTTCATCAGGAATTATAAAAGAAACATTCATTGAAACCCAACTTGTGTACATGTTACACCAAAGACAAGAATATAAATTAATTTCGAATTCCTGTTGTTTCTGCAGAACGTTGGTCTGTTATAGTATATTGCGATAGGAGTATGGTAAACACTTGATACGTATCGAGGAAAAGTTAAAAAAAAACGAGGCGTTTGCGCGGAGTTTTTTTTAATTTCCGATATTCCGTTATGTGATTGCCACATGAGTGCTGCATACTATTTTTTGCACTATGTATATTTATTTTAGTAATTAAGATATTAATAAATATAATCGAAGATAAATATTAGATTGTCCACCGCTGTGGTCTCGGGGTAGCGTGCTGCCTTGTCACGCAGCGGGCCCGGGTTCGTTCCCCGGTTGGGACATTTTTTCTGGGTGAGTTTTTTATCGGGGTTTTCCTCACCTGTAAGATAAATGTCAGGAAAACTTTAAGGCCCAAACGGTCCCCGAAATCATATGGCCATCGCAATCATCATCATTCATATTCATCTTAGGTTAAGTTAAGGATTACGGACTCTCCTGGCGCACCACTATCATCATCTTCACCCATCATATCATCGGGGCAACGTAACCCCGCCTTCCAGGCGCTCCAACCTCAGAAGTGGGTTACAATTACGCCATGCCAGGAGAGAAACCAGGAATGTCGAAAAAGACAAACCTGGGGAATTTGAAAAAAAAAAAAAAAATTAGATTCCAGACGGTGGATCGGCTATATGTGTTGCTATGGAGAAATAATACGTATTGTTGTTCATGTCGCCGTCTTATATTTGTTAAAACTGTAAAACCCTTTTGATTTGGGATTTATTTCTGATTGTGGAGAAAGTTTTAGACGATGTGTGCGATGATGATGAAATAGAAAAGGAGTGGAAAGATGGATGTGATGAATGAATACCGAAATTAATACAAATTACAGTATCACTATCAATATTTCAAAATAAATATTTTTACTTACCGCACTAGTGCTTTTAGTCATTTTTAAAGTAATGAGAATTTCGTTTAAACGAAAAACTTCAACAAGTCCAAACGGATACACAAAATAGTGTAGACCAACAATGGCAACAAATAAAGACAGTATATTAAACGCAGCTAAGGAAGTGACAGGACTAAGACAAGTAAATGTAACCAACAATAAGAAGAATACCCATGGTTTGTACCTGAAATTAAGGAAAGAGCCAAAAAGAAAAACGAATCATATTTACAATTTTTGAAAAATAAAACCCCTGAATCTTGGAAAACAAACGCAACAGAACGCAATATAGCAAACGCTAAAATTAGAAAAATTAAGCAAGATTATAGGGAAAAATATTCAAAAGGTATGGAATATGATATATATATTTTTTTTTTGAGAGCAACGAAAAATATGGGGAACATTAAGAAGAAATATAATGGAAATTAGGAATAGTATACAAACAATCAAATTTAGAATATAAGAATGGAATAATTATTTCCAGGAACTATATAAACAAGAAGAAAATAATCAGGATGTTTATAAATATCAAAATCAAGAAGAATTAATTGAAATAACAATAGATGAAGTAACTGACACATTACGGAGGTTGAAAAAGCGAAAGGCTGCAGGTCCTGATACGATAACAAATGAAATGTTGAAATATGGGAGAATGCAACTGATAAATGAACTACGGAAGTTATTCCAAAATATCATTACAAACGGTACCACCCCACTAGAATTAAAAAAAAGGGAAGAAAAAGAACTGCACATCCAATACGTCTTCCTCCGAGGAGTGATTTTGGAAATAAAGAGGATGAAAATCGTACAACTTATGTTTAAGAAGAAGAAGAAGATTTATTTTGTTTTCATATCAACCAAGATTTTATGCGTGAATGTCAAATTAGATGAACATCAACATAAACAGTAAGTACACAATATTAGTCACATAGTGCAAAAATTATTATTTTAACAGTACCCTTTAACAACTATGGGCATTGGGATAACGATTAAAATCTGGGCGCCCTTAATACTGATTAATAATATAAGTATGGTAAAATTTTATTTTTTTTACTAGCAAATATCCGGCGTGCACTGCTACACCTAATTAAATTAAGTGTGTGTTTATGTCTAGTTGACTAATTAAAAATATTATAAATTTATATTCTAGTTATTTTTAGATATCCCGTGCTGATTACCCAGCATTGCCCGAGAATATATTTATTCCGATCATCTTGGCATAAATGAACTGAAAGGTAAAACTGGTTATTGTGAATTATCCGTAAAAGAATACCCACCATGCACTGCTACATCTGCCCGGTACTCATCCCGATATTCTAGGCATCAATAAGTTGAAAGACAGAAATGTGTTTATTGTGAGTTATCCATAGAAGGTAGACATATGTTAAAATATATATGTAGTCAATATGCCCATTTCACCAATTAATGTTTTAAAATGGTCAACAAGTTTCTACAGCCAAGCTGTCATTCTCAAGACCAGATATCTGGTCTTGAGAATGACAGCTTGGCTGTAGAAACTTGTTGACCATTTTAAAACATTAATTGGTGAAATGGGCATATTGACTACATATATATTTTAATATTATTATCACCAAGAAGATCACTTGTGTATTAAATAGACATATGTTGTCGAGGAATTTTTTGTAGACTTTTTATATTCAATTCATTAAATTGGTGTATTTGTTATGATTTTGGTAGCGTAAGCCATTTAAGCGTCTAAAAGCGACTTTTTGTGTTCATCGACACCCTTTTTTTTATCTCCGGCCCTATAGTACGTACATATGTTAATTGTTCCAGAAAAAAAAATTCTTAACAGACAGACTCACACTCATATATAAAGATTTGTTTTATTAAGACCTACATGAATTAGTTAATTTTATTGAATGGGAGGTTGTAACGATTATTTAAAAAGTATTGTAATAATTTGATTTGATTAAATATCATTAATATACATTTAAGACATATAAACAGAATTAGACCGCTAAAGTGAAAAGTTAGCAGCTTTCACCCCATCAATATACTTCATTAGCTGGAACATTAATTCAATTAAACCATTTCGGGCTTCTGGTTATTTTACCTGCCATGAATCTACGAAGAGGGACTCACGGCAACACTTCCCTTCCATTTTACGCTCTTATATAAGAACAACTGTCCCGGCTGCCGTTTTAAAATTGAGATGGATCCGAAACCCTTCTTCTTCGGTCAACTCGTTCTTTTAGAAGAAATACATCTTGAAACCTACAAAGTCCTTGGAGGGTTGCCTATAGACAGGGGACAATTTTCGATTTTTTAAGCCATTTTTCGAAAAAATCGTGCATTTTTCCGGATTTTCGAGTGCATCAGAATATCCTCCATACTAGACTTAAAATAATCTATTTTATTATTCGAGTCCCATAACCTATAGATTTTACCTAAAAATAATTGACAATATTTCTTATCCGATAAGTAAATTTATTGTTCAATTTTGTTTTTGTATAATAAGGAATTCTAATCCAAACATACATATTTAAATCTCGATATAATGCTCCCTAAGTTGACAGCGTAATATCTAGTAAAGCGTTTATGGGGAATAGTTGCAGGTTGGCAGAATAACTTTGCATTCAAGATTATGTTATATCCCGCAACGTTACATGGAATTTCGCTGTATTAGACAGATACACAATTGCAGGACCTCCTGGATTTGTGGTTACTAGAATGTCAGAGCCAGTGACAAAGATCATATGGGGTAAGATACATGTACCCTTAGTTCATATAACCTTAGTAGAAATGTAATAATTTAATTTTGCCAAGAATCAAATACAAATCGCCTCTTATAAGGCACTATTATCATGCAACAGGGATTTAGCTATCTAATATTGTAATGCGTTGTTGATCCATTACTCAAAATGACCGCCTTTGAATTTCGTGGGTGGCGGCAAGACTCAAATCTCGCCTTATAAGGAATTCCTTATACTATAAGGTATTCGGATTCACGGAGCATAAGTCGTGTAGGCCCTATGATTGGCAGCGATTTCTCCAGACGTGATTTCGCAAATATCAATTTCGAGACTATTCGAATAGCGACTGGTGGAATTCTGGTCGGTCTGCCTAGAAAATTGTAGATTCGCCGACCATAGTCGTCAGTCGCAAGTTAGTCTCGAGAGGCTCTTCTGCCCGGGAAGTTAGAGGTTCAGTACTTTTGGCGGAAAATTTGCTGAAGTTAGGAGGATATGAATTACTTCGAGTTTATAGTTTATTAATGAAAATCAGGTGTAGGGTAAATTGACTTTCCATTAGAGTTGCAGGTGGAAATCTTATCTGTGTAGGTTATTTGAAGTTGAGAACAATTAAACCTTAATATAAATTGTTTTATGAAATATTCAAAGTAGAAAATCATACGTTCTAGTAGAGTTAACTATTGTGAATTAAATAAAGAATATTGTAATTTTTTGTGTAAACTGGTGTGAATTTAGATTAAATAAATCCTACCTGTTCCAAAGTCGCCACGACTTGTGAAAATATTTAATTATCACCTAACCATTCCTTTATACAAGGTAAGCACGAATGTTTCGAGCCATTTGATGATTTTTCCTGGTCGTGATATTAGAAATAATGAATTTAGAATTTGAATTTAGAGACGGGCATCTCTCTTACTTTTATTACAATTACCTGGCAGGCGTATGATTCCATCTATCATCACACGGGCGCAATAGAATCGCTGCAAACAGTAAATAAAATTCAACTTATAGCGACAGTTTAGATACAAAATTCATCACTAACTCACTGGCATTATCGAACCCCTAGGTTCATGGATGCGCGGACATAAGCTCTCCATACATACCTATCCTGAGCTAAAGTTTTCCAATCATCCCCCTGTATAATCTACTTCCCTCAAATCATAGTTAATCACATTATCCCACCTCACTCTTGGTCTACCAACTGGGCGTTTTCTATCTGGTTTTCCTACAAGAAGCTTCCATGTACGTCTTTCATTTTCAATTCGTGCCACATGTCCTGCCCAACGCAGTCTACGAGACTTAACTGTTCTTATTATATTTGGCTTCCTATAAAAACCATGTAGTTCATTGTTATGAAGTCTTCTCCATTCACCTGTCGGTTCCTCTCTCTTTGGTCCAAAAAT
The DNA here is from genome assembly GCA_030220185.1 of Diploptera punctata. NCBI lineage: Eukaryota > Metazoa > Arthropoda > Insecta > Blattodea > Blaberidae > Diploptera > Diploptera punctata. The sequence continues at coordinate 1,361,657 of JASPKZ010001578.1, read as the reverse complement.
TGTCCTAAGAACTTTATTTTCAAATACTCGTTATCTCCTTTCCTCCCTTAACGTAATAGTTCGTGTTTCGCATCCATGTAACACAGGGTGTCCCATTCGACCTCCCACATTTTAATTAATCATAACTAACAAATATGCAGTATTATGAAATGAGGCCGGTATTAAACGAAACAGGAACTCAAAGAATGTTCATTGCCACACACTAAAACACCTCTGTCCTGCTCTAATTTCTTCAATCTTTTCTTCTGAAACACGTGTACGAGCACCTCCTGATTCTTTTTTAAACGCTTCCAGTCGCCAGAAACGTTTCAAGCCATGCCTTAATGATCTTCCAATCAGAAGCATTTCCTCCATATTCTCTCCGGTAATTTTTTGCACTGTAATTATTGACTTCGTCTCTGCATACCAGAAAACAGTTCGTGCTCGTTGCTGACGAGTCGCCATTTTGTTTTGTCATTATTGTCCAACATGCGACAGATGAATTAGCTGCAACAATGAAAACAAAAATTCTTTGAGTTTCTCTTTCTTTTAATACCAAACACATTTCATAATTCCGCATACTTTTTAGAGTTATGATTAATTAAAATGTGGGAGGTTAGAATGGGAGACGGTGTAGAACTGATAGAATACAAAATCCACCAATACGAAATAGAATGATGTAATCGCAAGTGCGGGCAATGCGGACAAGCAAATAGGAGTGCGGTATTACTGTACAATAGCCCACAGCCCGAACTACGGCTTCCTTTACTCTGAGTGATTACGTCATAGGGCTTAATATTAATGGGACTGTTTATAATAAAGCCCAATTAAGATACACCAAAAAAAATCAACAAATTCCATAATGATATTAAAGGATGTATTTGTACTAACTCACCAGCACTATCGAACCCGGAGGTTCATGGTCGCGTGTACACAATCTTTCCATGCATCCATAACCTGAGCTAACGCTTTCCATTCATCTCTTGTATAATTATTCTCTCTCAAATCTATCCATGTTTTCTTTCACTTCATTCTTGACCTGTCTAGAAGACGCCTCCCTTCTGTATCTGTACTTGGAGAATCAATCACGGTGATACATTAAAAAATTAACTTGAATGTGTGTTACGATATAAACTTTAACCAGAGCTTGTATAGAACGCGACACAACTCGTATAATAATGAAAAATATTGTTTTTAAACCATATAACTAACCCTACCTATCTAAATTCCCAAGGTAACGCTACCAACCCACTATCATTTAAGCAACCGGTCTGGATATGAAATGTTATTAGACTTATTTATTCGGAATTACCTGCAAATAACATTAATAACACTACAAAGTTTTAATATTATAATACAGTAAAACTTGTTCAAAGCGGAATCGCATGGGACCTATTTTTCCCCACATTAAATAACATTCCGTATTATTAAAAACACACAAAATATTAATCAATCTTAGGTTACAGTGCACAGCATATGTCTTTATGTAGCTTGGAGTAATTGTAGTTCCGCTGCCGTTGGAAAGTGAAGTACAGTATGTACTAACAACTTGGACGGTAACGCGTGAAAAAACAGTCCCGTTTTGTCAGCGTTAAACATATCTCTTAGGCGCGTATCCAGAAATTAAAGTACGCAGTTTCGATTATCACTCACTAACTATACTTTCGTCCACATCCTTTGGTTCCCCACAAATTTCATTCCACTCTACATTGTGTCGTCTTTTAAAACTGCCTACAACCAACCTGAAGAAGCCTTGAAATCGTTATTCCCTAGGGATATACCTACAGCTAGAGCATCGGTCCGGAAATTTGGAGATTTTTTATCGTGGACTTGTAGTACACACCTCGTTGATTTGTTCATTTTCTTTTTTTTTCTTCTTCATTTGACCATTTTCTTGCATCCATTCATTCGTTATTTTACTTTGTGTTTTAAAATCTCATAAACTTGGGTTTTTCCATATTTAAATTTAGTCATTATTTCGCATACTGACAGTCTGTTTTTCTTTATCTTCAATCAATTTCACTTTTTCGTTAAATACGATTTAGCCACATTTATTCCGTAAATTCAGAACGCTACCTGTGAAAGATACGTATACAATCGGTCTCAGAACTTAAACTAATTCAAGATTTTACAGTGCACTAGTTATTTGTAAGACAGATGTCACACGCCAAATATTTGTTAAACGAAACTGTATTTTGCAAAACGGGTGTGCAGTGAGGCCGAAAGAAAATTCCAGATACAGGTAGAAACTCTACTTCACCTGGCGGCACTTATTGTTAATTCGCCCAACGGGAATTCAATGAAGTGGAAACTAATTTATTTCTCTCTCTCTATCATTCCGCCTTATACACATTTTTCATGAATTGTGTAGAAATGTCCCTCCGTTTCCGCGTTGGACAGATTCCGTTTTATGCAAAACAAATACACGTATAATTACTATTGTTTTGCCGGGACCAATAAATTTGTTCACATTGGACAGACTTCCGCATTATTCACGTTCCGGATTAAACAAGTTTTACTGTAATTATTTTTACGATTAGTCTATTTCTATTTTGGTGCTAAGCCCCGGAAACCCCAAAAGAGGAGACACCATTAGCGCATTTATAGTAAAATATTGAAACCACTCTAATAATTTGTCATTCTGAATTTTACGTTGCATGTATTGATTCACGAAATGGCATTAACAAATGGCAGGCTAGAGAAATGAGGTTTTTGAGAACAGTTAAGTGTTGTGTTAGGTTAGATCAATTTAAAAATGAGGATATATGAAAATAATTAAAATAATGTCACTAGGATTGATCGTTACAGATATCAATGGATTGAACACCTAGAAAGAACGAGATACAGTCGTATTCCTAAAATAATTTTTAATTATAGACTTAAAGGAAGGAAAGATTTGGGAAGATCACTGAATCGTTGGTTAGATAATTTTAAGCCGAAACAGGCTTAAGAGCCTAATCCTTTACTGAAGAAGAATAAGTCAGCATCAGTAGTTATTCTGGTAATACAGACAACACAACGAAGTCTCAGAATAAAATATCATCTGATTAGTAAAGTTTAACCGGAATATTAAGAGATGTAAAATAGTTAACAAAAATTCACAACGGAATTTCCTTTTATCCATACGGATGGCAGTTTCAACGGAAATAACGAGGCAAGGAATTGATAAAAACTTGTTCTTCAGTTCTGCAACAGAATTCTTACAGTTGGACATGACACTTCCGGACTTCGTTCGAAAACAACCGTGCCAAAGTAATTCTTTTCATATTTCAACAATTACAAATTCTATTCAATTTTTTTTCACGATCACAATGTTTTTATAAGAGTTAGCAAAATAGGCGGACTCAGGAAATAAAAAGTTAAAACAAATTTTAAAAGTGGAAGCGTTTCATTTTGAAGAGGTCATGTAACTTTGAATTATGAATATTAGTGAGGAGAACGTTAGCATATTTCAGACCTCCACTAATAGGAACATGAAATGTGTTAGACCAAAGCATAATTGAAGAGTTAATGCTAAAATAAAAATAATTTGAAAATTAAATTTTGATTTAATACACAGTTATATTATTTATAATTTATTGCTACTTGTAACTGATGGCTATTGCCATAAGATATAACGACAGTATTCCCGGGGAATCTGTATCGGAAGTTGTTCGAAATAAGCCATCTGCGCAAGAAGCGGAAAATGGTCAATGGAGGCCGCGGTATGAAGTGCTGGAGGGAGAATAGATCAAGTGACATTATTCACTTCGCTGTAGAGTATCAAGCGAGAAAGATATCTAATCGGAAAACTGGCGCGATCTTGCGTTCTGAAGAAAGCAAGACTGTTCTCAATGTGTTTTTTTTTGTGGAGGTCACAATCTTGTTCATACAACCATTGAAAAAAAATGTAACAGCGAAACAAGTGGAAACAATTTTCTCAAAATCTATATATAACACTATAAAACTCAGTTCATGTGTTTTTGTGTTTCACAGGAATTATAATTTTATAGCATATTAAAAGTTATTTTTTTGTGCGAGGCATTACAAAAATGTACATTAAAAATACATTTTAGCAGCTGAAAATATCATCGAAATTGGTTTGATCTGGTTTGAAAAATAAATTTTTAAAAGAGTGAACATTTTCAAGATGTGTTTTCATTTTATTTCTTCTTCTTCTTAAACTTAATTTGTAGGATTTTCATCCTGTTTATTTCCAAAATCACTCCTCGGAGGAAGACGTATTGGATGTGCATTCACTGTCTATCCATCTCTTGGCTGGTCTTCCTCTTGTTCTTCCCCCGTCCATTGGTCTACTTCTTTAGCTCTTTTTGAAAGTCGGTTTTCTTCCATTCATTCTACGGAGTATATGAGCCTTCCATTATTTTCGTCTATCTATAATAAATTTGGTTATGTCTTGAATATGGCATTTGTCTCTAATTTCTGCGTTGTGTATTTTATCAAATAATGTTTTCCCCTGAATAGTTCTTAGGATTTTCATTTCGCATGTGCTTATTATTTGTTTAGTTTTTGTTGTATCAGCCCTAGTTTCTGCTCCATATACGATAACTGGTCGAACTATCGTTTTGAATATGCGGGTTTTGCTTTCTATTGACATATGTTTGTTGCGCCAAATTAAATCTTTCATATACCCTGATATTTGTGCTGCTTTATCAGCTTGTTTCTTTACTTCTTTTATTAAATTTTAGTGTTTATTATTAATGCACCTAAATAATTAAATTCTGACATTTGTTCTATAATTTTTCTTTTCACTTCTAATTTTCATCTTACTGGTTCTTTTGATATTGTTAACCCGCCATAGCCTGTCCCAAGCCAGGTTGAAAAAGGGCGAGGGGGAGGAGTAACACCTCGTAAAAAAACCTTGGTTCAGCTTGCCCAGCTGATAGTACCTTGTGAAGGCCCCCTTGCCAGGGTTACGGTGAAGATCTCAACGGCAGATACAGCGGACAAGGAGTCCTTCGGTACGCTGTACCTGACGGAAGAGGCAACTCTACACTCTACTGCCTTGTAGATTGACAAACGGGCGGATGGAGTTCGTTAGTCCTGCAAGACAATCCATCTAGGGGAGACAACTCAGAAATAAAACGGGGCAGGCTGAGCTCTGGAGCTGGATGATAGCAATCGGCCTAGGGAGGAAACCCCGAATAATAAACCCGCCTTGAAAACGGGCTAGCAACCCACTTTAAGGGATATCTTATACATTGATCGCAATCCCAAGGATCAAGCCTCATTTTATTTAAGTTTGAATTTTCGTGACTTAATTTTATTTTCCCCGTCAGATTAAAACTGATTTTGATTACATTTTCAGGCACTATAGAAATAAAAAATAATATAATTCTTCCATTCAATTAATTGGACTGAGTGCTGTGAAACGTTCTTGGGATGGCTTAATGGATGAGCACTGGTGTATTAAACCAAAGATTCCGAGTTCAATTCCCGGTCCCGTTACACTTTTTCACCTAAAATCATGAGTTTTATTTAATACATGTAATACCTGAAGAAGTTTCGAAATCGGTGTGTTTTTTTGACGCTGTAAAACAAAAAGTCCCTAAAACATGTGACCGGAATTGTAGTTAATTCCACCTAATTACAAATTCTGACAATATAAACAAGACTGTGACACAGTTCATTGACCCATATACATATATTTATTTTTAGAGAATAATACAATGTATTATTATTATTATTATCTTCATCGTTATTATTACGTGGGACCATTGCTCAATTTAATTTAAGAACACTAGGTAAGCAGGTAAGTAAACACCAAACCTGCTTCGCTAAAAATTAGACAAGACATAGTATAAAACACATTTAAAAGTAATATTTTAATTGCCACAAAATAGCAAATTATTATTATTATTATTATTATTATTATTATTATTATTATTATTATTATTATTATTATTATTATTATTATTATTCGGAGTTATTCCAAATCACATTAAAAATTATTAATGCTCATAATACGTAATGTTTAATATTAAACAGCGTTCTGAATAATCTCTTTCATTTTTCTTTCTTCGATTATTATTAGTATTTGTTAATTTCTGCGCCATTTTTTTTAGAATTGAAGTTTCAAGATTTCAAGATGTTCCGTGAAAAAAATCCTCAGAGTTTTGACATTTCAAGTTTTTATTATTTTATTGTTTAATCTCATATGAAAATAAAACATTTTGCATTGTAATTTAACATAATGGTATATTGATTTTACTAATATTTCTAAACACTGGTAAGCTTTAAGATTTTTTTAAACATTGCTGAATTCTCACAACGGAATACAGAACTCGGAGGGATCGTAAACTGTCCAGCGTTCACCTTCATACTGAATGAATTGATAAGTAAAGCGCATACGCTCTTAGACTCCACCCTATCCCCATAAACACGATACGCCAATTTCTCTACATTTTCCGCGGACATATTTAATCTCCTTAATCCTTAAATTGGCGAAATATTAATTTCTCGTTTCAGTTATTTAAATGTGTCGAATCGCTGTGAAAACTAAATCATATGAAACTCTAAGTAATTACTGCATAAGTTGTAATTTTTACTCCATCGTTTTTCTCTTGTTTTATTTAAAATACTAAATAAATTAAACCAATGTATCTTATAGAATACATTGCCAGATTAAGAGTTAATCCGAATCCTAGTTTAATGCGAGTGGAAAATTAAAACTTTTTTTAGTGAAATGAAAGAATACATTACTAGAGATGGAATACTTTCTTCGTAAACACGATATTAGCGTTTGGTTTATGCTACCATTGTACATCTATTTACATTAACATTTTAGAATAACCACTTTACATTAGTTATACTTCACTCCAAAAGTTCCGAACAGTCAGTGCGTAACTTTTATATAGAATCAAATATACTTTGTAACTCTGAATCCTGCTCTTGTTTATGTCAGACCGATAATTAGAGATCAGAGTCACCTCTACTGTATGGCTGAAATTAAGTCAACCTCGCGTCTTTCTACACGTTACAGACTGAAAATTAGTTACATTCAAGTATACGTACAATAATTGTACACGAAAAATTATTAAGCATCGCAAACATATGTTGACAACCACAAGAAGATTCAGCACTGAACTCTCAATCAGCTACTAGTTGCTAACTCGTTTTGTTTCCGCTTAGGTATCGGTTTGCTCATATTACGAATTATCACTGCAGTCATAGCATTTTCATGCTATGCATGCAGCTTTACTAGGGAATTGTAGGTGTGGTAGCTTCCTCCCGTTGCTTTCCACACTGGTGAAGGATGGTGATGATGATAATGATAAGGATTATGGCCATATGATTTTGGGGACCGTTTGGGCCTTAAAGTTTTCCTGACATTTGTCTTACAGGTGAGGAAAAACCCCTATAAAAACCTCACTCAGAAAAACTGCCCCGACCGGGGATCGAACCCGGGCCCGCTGCATGACTAGGCAGCACGCTACCTGGAGACCACAGCGGTGGACTTACGAATTATAGGTACCGGTAAATTACTAATTATAAAATATCTTATCACTGAGTTCGTCCGTGACGTTATTCAATAAAAATCAGTGCGACTCCAGTCACAAATATTTTAACATTGTTACTCCGTAGCGCCAAGGCCGTAACAAATAATGATTAATTGCCATATGGGCCGTGCTCGGGCACCACAAAACATCTCAGCACAACGCAATATTCTCAAAACTGCTTTCCCGTTTAATCCGAACAATTCTTACACCAAATGGGCCCCGGTCCCAATTAATTCGGAATAATGAGCCTCCTCAGTACTTAGATGCGCGGAATAAAAATATTTGGACTATCATAAATTGTTAAAATAAAAAGAAAGTGAAGAAACTAATAAATATGAAAATAAATGATTTTATAAACTCAGATGCAATAATTGTGACAGGTTTTACGTCGGCAGAACCACAAAGGAATTTTAACACAAGATACAACGAACGTTTTAAAAATCTTACTAATCACGAATAAAAATAATGTTTTGCCAAACATATATTGGAACCGGGTCATCATATATTTAAAAATTTGATAATAATATGTCAATAATGGATAGAAAAACAACAACAAAAAATAACATCCTAGGAGACATGGAAATGTTAAAAAAAGCAAATAACAAAGATATGCTGAACAAGAATACACCCACAGACCTGAACCCGTTACACAACTTAGGCTATGTACTAACCTAAGTAACAAATGACATGCCAAAGGTAGAATATGTTTTTGAAACCCCTACGTGATTTTAACTAATTGACGAATTTTTTGTTAACAAAAATTTATTTTAGTTGAGGACGACTGATTTATCAGGTACTTACTTTAACGTTTTACTACATAATCTCAACTGTGAATCACAATGAATTTTAGATGTATTATATTATCATAAAACACAAATTAATGAATGAACAGTCATTTCCTTTATTATTTTGTGAACATATACATTTTTTAACTTGATTCTCCTTTTTTAATCCATCTTTCGTTTGTTTTTTAGAAAACAATAGTGTATTATTTTTTAAAATAGACTATTTAACTCATGCCCCAAATGGCAGTCAATGACCAATCACCCTTTCAATGATTTTTGATTTACAATCAATCACAGTCGTTTTTCACCTCGATTCTATCACTTTCATTTTATCAACTGGCTCCCAGATTGTATATATATATATATATATATATATATATATATAGTGCATGAATTTAACCAGATTCTGCTTGCGAGATGTAATAGAAAAACATTTCTAGCAATTGATTATACCATAAAAGAAGAAACTACTGTTTGCACTTCCTTAAACGTATTATTTTCCAAGAATTAACGTTGCAGAAAAATATAATTGACATATTTACATCATAGGTCATCAGTAATTAATTAATAACCTGTAATGATGTGTTTCAATTTTTCTCCACTAGGGTGCATTCTTACAATATTGCGATTCTATTTGGCAATAAATATGATCTGGTTGCAGTGATGAACAAATGACCTTAACGTTTCTCATTTGTTTTCAAACATCGCCGATTATATTAAGTATATAAATATTTTAAAATAACTATATTCAAATAATGATTTGTGAGTAAACAGCTTAGTTTTATTCGTTAAATAGTCCTAACAAATGCCACCCTTGATTTTCAATTTCCCTAGATAAATTCACTCCTCACTTCGTGTGTCGTGAATTTGTCGATAATTTGGAAATCACTCGTGATATTACTTATGAAAATTGTTACTCTTAGTAGAAAATGCCAATTTATGATTTGAGCGTTAATAATTTCTATACTTAGGATCAGTTACACCAACAGAGGTAACTTTATTACGCCAGTTTTCCCCGTTTATAATGCATAGGTAAACTGGCGTAATACAGTTACCTCTCTTGGTGAAACTGGCCCTTAAAATGTGAAAATCGTGTATTTTCAAATAACCATTAAATTGCTAATAGACTAATGGTCATTACTAATAATTTAGACAAACCATTTCTGGCGGTAATTTATAATGGACGTACGCCGCACCTCATATATGTCACTCACGCCTCTCTTTCTCTTCTTCTCCATCCACTAATGTTACATGATTTATTAGCCTAAATGTCAGTAATTTCAGCGAATTGTTCTACAATATTGTCGTTTCCACATCTCCAACAACGCAGATCCTAATCATTCACTTAAATATAATGCAAAAATTTTTATATCATTTCCTTTACAAAATTCAGTTTTTTTTCACGTTATATTTATTAATATGTCAACTTCAAAAATGCAAGCAACACATAGACAGAATGAATGAAGATAGATATTCAAAACAAATAACAAAATACAAACCTAAAGGCACCCGAGATGTGGGCAGACCTAGAAAGAGATGGGCTGAAGTCGGAACGGGTCAACAGACCTAATCCATGAATGCAGATGATGAATATGTCAACTTCAAAATACCCTATTATATCTTAGTAGATGTCGAGATTTTACAGAAATCCTTCAATTTCTTAAAGGAAATCTCCTTCGTTTCTCTTTCATGTCGCTTTCAAGTTCATTAGAAGTCCCTTGTAAAATCATCCTATGTTTTTTTCGCGGTCTTCCTCCGAGTCTACTCTTGCTGGAGGATCTGTAACTAAAAATATCCGTCACGCGAACTGTGTAAATTAAGCAAATTTCTCACCAATTCGAATTTATAGTCCTACTTCGCCGAATTACGGAATATATATATATATATATATATATATATATATATATTGTTATTAAATTGATGAAGTTCTTTTTCTGGTGCCAGTTTAGAGTGTCAGAACGTAGTGAAAACAATACATAGCCAACAATTATCACTTAACTATTTGCGAGTTGTTGTATAATTTGACACCACATTAAATAATATTTTCCGATTCTTTTGTTGAACTTTACTTAAAATATTAAGTAAATTGAACTAATGTGTCTTATAGGATACATTGTCAATTAAGGGCTAATTATATTAATTATATTAATTATAAACATTGTGTCGAACCAAACATGGTGGTAGCTAGAGTTAATTCTTAATTTCGGGTTTCTCGTAAACCACTACATCTAATGATGGAGGTCGCTAATGTCGGTAGAATACCTTACTCGATTCATTTCAATAGGGTAGACTGAGTTTTCGTTGTGAAACAAAAAAGCTATTTCTAAATGTTCGTTTCCGGTGAACTCCTACACCTACTTGTCAGATTTTGGTGGTTAATGAACTCAACCTTATTTTTTTAATAATTGCTATAGCCTATGCCAAATTTTGTTTCGATTAAACAAAAATTGCGACCCCTAGAGCCTTAACGATATATATGATTAAGGAAGGTTTATTGGGTTTTCCGCTTCATGGATTCCAGGTTTGCCTCTGGTCACTGATTCATACTTTTTGACATAGTAGCTTCTATGCACATATTTCATTCCCCATTCGTGCCACTATAATATATATCCTGTGTCCACCGCTGTGGTCTCGAGGTAGCGTGCTGCCTTGTCACGCAGCGGGCCCGGGTTCGATCCCCGGTCGGGGCAGTTTTTCTAGGTGAGGTTTTTATCGAGGTTTTTCCTCACCTGTAATACAAATATCAGCAAACGTTAAGGCCCAAACGGTCCCCGAAATCATATGGCCATCATCATCATCGTCCTTCTCATTATCATCATCATTACCATCCTTCACGGTGTGGAAAGCAACGGGAAGCTACCACACCTATAATTCCCTAGTAAAGCTGCATACATAGCATCAAAATGCTATGATTGCAGTGAAGGACCTGCCTTCGGGCAGAATTACTATGGATGGATATATATATATATATATTATATATAAGACAAGATCATTTTCCTTATGTACTAGATAGGATCAGTGAAAATCTGTATTTCCCCCCCCCCAAATATTTTCATTGGAACAACCTCAATAGCTTCTTTCCTTAGGGATTCGCTAAAATGGAGATAAATGAAACAAATAAGCAATTTCAGTTCTCTTCTTATTATTATTAAAAGTTAATAAATATTGTATTGTTGCACTTGTTCATCTGCACATTTTATTCAGACCAAGTTGAGTTTAGTCCACATAGATTACCGGTACCTAAATAACTTACTCGCTGGCACTATCGGACCCGAGGACATAAGCTCTATATACATAATTCCTGTCCTTAGCTACGTAATATTTTCCATTCATTGCCTGTACAAGTGACCACCACAAATCATTTCTAACATTGTTATCCCACTTCATTCTTGGCCTGCCAACTGGGAGCTTTCCCTCTGATATTCCTAGAATATTTTTCGATACTCCCTTTTCGTTTTCGTTTATTGTTTTGAACTGTAGAATTGTTTTGAATGTTTATTCGAGTCCATTCATTTAATATGTACATAAAATGTAATCTTCGTTTACTAATATAATTATGAATGTCTGTATATAAATGTATTTCCTTTTTACTTTTGAGTCTGTATGCTTCACCTATGAGTCTGTATGCTTCACCTATGAGTTGAGGACCTAACTTGTTTCTTATAATTTTGCATTATTTTGTTACTATATTTTCGATAGAACTATTATTATTATTAATATTATTATTATTATTAGTAGTAGTAAGTAATGAGTGACTTTTTTATTCGACAATCAAATTGAAATATTAAAGATAAAATCGTTCTTAAGAATAAAATTAATATTTCGTATTATATGTTGATCATTAATCGAATTGGCTTAGGCGGTAGCATTTGAAACTCGTAATCGGATGGTCTCAGATTCAAATTCCGGTTTTAACGAAGATTTTGCTGGTTTACCTCACTCTTCAAAGAAATTTCGGTTGGAATTACTTTTCTAACATTTATATAATCTCAGTCACCATTTCGTGGATCATTAAAATAAATCTAAGAATTTCCCCAGAAAACACATTAAAAATAATTGAATCGCGCAACATGCTGCATTCGTTTAAGAATTCTAGAGGCGATAAGAACTTAGATGTTAAAATGTCTTAAATAACAATAAAATCATTACACAAACTCAATGGTGCGACAGGCCTACAAGGCCTTTGTCCTACAGCCGTTTTCTGGCCTTACATCCCCACTTATACCATTTACAGAGCTGACGATCATATAGCCAGTTAGGGATGATATATGGTCAGCATGTCGAGTCCCCAGCCATTAATTACTCTTTATTTTGGTTTGTCAAAATATCTGAATTAAAATGTTTAGTGCACATCTACTCTCATTAATGGATTATAACTTAAAAGTGAAAGGACATGGTTATCAAACCACACAACGTACGTTATTGTTTTTTAAAAAGTTGTTTTTTGAGTTGTCAAGGTACAGAAATAACATACAAGTGTCCCATTCAAACCTCCCACATTTTAATGAATCATAACGAAATTATGAAATGAGACCGGTATTAAACAAAACAGAAACTCAAAGAATTTTCATTGCCACACACTAAAAAACCTTTATCCTGCTATAATTTCCTCTATATTTTTTTTCTGAAACACGTGTACGAACTCCTCCTGATTCTTTTTTTAACGCTCCCAGTCGCCAGAAACTTCTCAAGCCTTGGCTTAATGGTCTTCCATCAGGTGCATTTCCTCCATATTCTCTTCGGTAATTTATGTGCACTGTAATTATTGGCTTCGTCTCTGTATACCAGAAAACAGTTTGTGCTCGTTGCTGAGGAGTGGCCATTTTGTTTAATGTCATTATCGTCCAAAATACGACAGATAAATTAACTGCAACAATGAAAACGAAAATCTGTGAGTTTCTCTTTATTTTAATACCAACCTCATTTCATAGTTCCGCATACTTTGAGAGTTATGATTAATTAAAATGTGGTAGGTTTGAATGGGACACGGTGTATTTCGTATGTGTTTATTTCTCTATAGGGAACTGTTTACCTACTTCTATCAAGTAGTCATACCGATATATTGCGGTTTGCAATATAGTGTTTTTCTTACAGTCTGCCACAATTTGATTACATGTCAGACACTGGAGACGAATAATACGATTTCATACTGCTCCATAAGATTCTGAAAATATACCATTTTGAGTTGTATAAATCGGAAATCAAGAATTCACTGACGCATTTTGCAGTGAGCTTTTTATTGTCTACATACGAGGAATTTATTTATAAAGTAAAGTAGGCTATAGACCTACCACTTTTCAAACATTTTGTATATTCTGAATTAAAAATATGTGACGCATTGTTTGGATGACTTTTGAATTTCGCGAGCGGCGGCTGGAGTCAAGTCTCGTCCTGTATGGTAAAAGGAATTCGTGAGCTAGCGAATCCTAAGTCGGTAGGATAAACTGAAACTTCCAGATGCGTTTATGATTTACTTTTGGAAGGATCAGCCTCTCGGAGTTTCTATTCTAGGGAAGTCGAGATTAATTTTTCAGACTGTTCATTTCCCGCAGGTGCGAGTAGTCTGACAATTTCAGTGAATCGCGTGATGTCGCAAGAACCAGTTGTGTGCGGTGAGCTGGTGATTGAAAGTGATCTGTAAAGTGAAGAAAGTATTGTAATGATAACGTCTGCGAGTTTGAAGAAAATGCTATGAAATAATTAGTGAAATCTTCTGGATCTTTCCTCCTTCTTTAACCCTTCTTCATACGATTGGTCCCTGGACTAGAGAGACTTGGAAGATCGACTGCGGAAAAGTCGATTTGACCAATAATACCTATGTAAGCCGAAACAAAACATGTCATTGATAATATAAACCGGTAGCAAGTTCATGATGCTGACGAGTTATTTATTTTGTTGTAAATACAAGATTTTATCTGATGGGGACGATGTTGTGAAAGTAGCCTGGTGTATTTCAAAGCTCAGAGGTGATAGTATTTATTTACAGAATATAATTAATGAAGTGTATTTGACAAAACAATTAAAAGCAATATAGCGACAACTAATACTCCTGAAATATTTTTCTGTGTTGGGTTTAATACCGTCCATTGATGTCGCTTTAATAAAACAGTGTTTTATAGGCAATCCCCGAGCAATCATAAATATTACAGTGACACGTCCGTCGATATAATATCGTTTTCACAAAATGTTTTCTGTTTCGTAAAGCCGTTATTGCTAGGTAGCAGTAAATCAAATGCGCCACTCACAAAAGTGAAATACGTTCCGCTGTACAAATATAAAAAATCTATTTTCTTAGCGATCTTTATTATTGAACTGCAAGGAAATATTATTTACGTTCTACGTTCTTAAATCTCAAAATTAATACTAATCCCGATTTTAAAATTAAAATATGTAAGTTTACAAACGGGTGACGAGGAATTAAAACGTTGTTAGATAATAATAATAATAATAATAATAATAATAATAATAATAGTAATACTTACTTACTCACTGGCACTATCGAACCCGTAGGTTCATGGCCGCGCGGACATAAGCTCTCCATACATCCCTATCCTGAGCTAATGCTTTCCAATCATTCCCTGTATAATCTAATTCCCTCAAATCATAGTTAATGTTTTTCTCCCACTTCATTCTTGGTCTACCAAGTAATAATAATAATAATAATAATAATAATAATAATAATAATATTAGTATTATTATTTTATTTATTTATATGCAGATTTTCAATGTTCACATATCTTTCTGTACCTAAAGTTTTATTTTACTTCTTCACTCGTCTCTATTCATTCACGCCATGTCATCCAGTCCTCTTGTTCTCATGTTCTTATTTCTTACATCCATGAGTTTCAAGATCTTTCTTTCCTTCTTCTTCCAGACGGGCACCAATCTTATGTTTTTCTGGGTAACCTTTCTTCTTGCATTCCTCGTACATGCTCATACCAATTTAATTTCATGTATCTTATATAATCTACTATTGAATATCTAATGTTCATTTTTTCTCGTATGACAGTATTTCGTATTTTTTTCTAATTTTGAACATCTTGCTGTTCTCCTTTAGAAATCCATTTCCATCGACATAAATTTCTGTTCTAAGTATTTGTTGAATTTCCAAAGTTCAGCTCCATATTGAATTATAAAATTGTAACTTACTTTTCCTGATTATTTGTATGTTCCTTAGGACTCCATTTATCATTGCTGTTATTTTCTCTACCATTATTTGTTCTGTTCATAATATCACTTTCCTCTTTATCCTTTTTATATACTTTGTCCCCAGTATTCATCTTCTTTACTCCTCTATATATCCCTTTGATCTTCTATATAAATCTTAATTTTCTGCTTACATCACGGTACAAAATGTGTTATACATTTAATTTCATACCCCAGGGAGTATATGAGGCCAGACATTATCTGAATATAAACATCCAGGATTGCCTTGTCGTGCGCAAATTTCCTGGGTCATTCGAAATTAAAAGGGGATAAGACAAGAAGTTGAAGGAAGAAGAGGGGGAGAAGAGAAGAGGGGAGACGAAGAAGGAAAAGAAGAAGAAGAAGAAGAATAAGAGGGAGAAGATAAGACGAGGGAGAAGAGAAGAAGAAGATGGAGAAGAAAGGAAGGAAGAGGCGAAGAGCAGACGAAGAGGGGGAGAAGAAGAAGAAGATGGAGAAGAAGAAGAGAGGGAAAGAAGAAGAAGAGGGAGAGAAGAAGAGCGGGAGAATAGGAGAAGAGAAGAAGAGGGAGAAGAAGAAGAAGAGGTAGAAAGGGAGAAAGGGCGAAGAGAATGGAGGGAGGAGAAATAGAAGAGGAGAAGAAGAAGATAAGAGGGAGAAGAAGAAGAAGAGGGCGAAGAAGAAGAGGGAGAAGATAAGATTGTATAATAATAATAATTTGATATGAATAAGAATAATATTTATAATAATAATATTTTAAAGTAAATATTTATAATAATAATATTTGTAATAATCATAAAGTTTATAATAATAAAATAATATTTATAACAATAATATTTAATAATATAATAAATTTTCTCATCTGTGTCTGCCATATTCCAAATAAAATGCAACTAAAAATGCTCACAAAATTCTCACGACATTGTGAATGAGATGAACAACAATAAGATTTACTTCATAACACTTCTTTAAAAAAGTGGAAACAGCTCAGAATTATAAATAGTTGAGAATACAAATGTTTGGAAAAACCGATCTTGGAGCAAAACGTTAGGGAAAATTATCTATGAATAGTGATAGGGCCTATGACTATTGTAGTTAAATCGACTGCAATAACCTTTTTTTTTTCTCAAGAGAATCCTACATTTGTTAATGCAAACTCCATAAGACATGTTTATAATGATTACCTATGACATTCGAACTTAAAATCTGCGCACTTACATTATTTGCAGTCTGTAGTGGAATTTGAATTAAGATGCTAGAATGCGACGGTATAAACGTTAATAAAGCCACCAGTCTGATAGCTGGCTTTTATGAGGAAGGAGTTGTTATATTAAACAGAGTAATGGAGCATGCTGTTCTGTGAGAAGAACAGATGTTTATATAAACTAACTTAAATACACTACTTTAAATGCATGGACAGATCGTCTCTTCGGCCCTTCACTCACATATGAAAGAAAGTAATGCAAGGTGTTTCGTATAATAAAAATGTTTATTTTCACGATTTAAGATAATTTACAGCTAGAAAGGAGCTCACGAGAAGCGACATACGAGACGTAGAGGATTATTGTAGTCGTTGACGAAAAATCTCATGTGTTGTCATAAGTTGAACACCCATAGACATGTAGGCCTATATATTTTACCTGTGACAGAGTCGAAGTTGTATCAATTAATTCTTTTATTTAGGAATATTTCACAATACAGCTTTCTCCTTCAACCCAAAGTGATTTGTCGCCAGAGGTTCCTGTCTAAAGCATCTTTTTCCCTCAGTGTGTCAATTTAACTCGTGTCCAACTGATGGCCGGGTCGAGATAAGAGATGAGATGAAGCCCCTTATATAGAGGTCTGTGAATGACAAGGGTGCCGGCCGACCGCGCCTGACGCACCATCACAGGGGCAGATGAATGAAATATAACCAAATTGATGAAATAAGTATGGAGAAATAGTGGAATGAAATAGTAGCAGGAGAAAACCTCGAGAAAAACCTGCCCAAGCTCCGTTTCGACCAGTTGGACCCACTTACCATTCCTGGGGATAGACCTACCTCAGGATACATTCCTTTACTCACCAGCCAACTGCTTGTTTCTCCCTATGTCTACTTCTAGATAGATAATGGAATTTATTGCCTTTTTTCCAGAATAAAGAAAATACATATGCATTTACGTTGCGCACGGGCCTTCTAGGCCGTGCGTGCATTATTTTTCCATGAATAAAAAAATAAAACTAATAATATAAACTAATACCTACAAATACACCTGTATCAAAAAAACAATAACAGGTTACATATAAGTAAAATCTATGTCTACACTAAATCACAATAATACATATCTACATTCATCCACATTCCGTACATTAATACTAAAAAAATGCTAGAAAACAAATTAGAAAAAAAAACACACACACACACATACACCCACACACCCCCACACATATACCACACCGCACGCTCATACCCCCTGCCCCCGTCACTGCACACATTAAATGCACTATCAGGACTATTCAACTTATCCGACCTAACTTATTATATAACATGATGAAAGATCGAAAACAAAGACCATATTGAGATTCTTCTTATTGTTAACACATTGGTGACCGACTGCTGTGCGTTCCATCCACCGCTGCTGGACCGAACATTTCTGTCCGTAGCGTGGACTTTAAATTTTAAAACCGCGCTAGCACAGTGTGATTTTTACATCAATATATTTACAGTCAATAACAATATTGCATAAGTAAATCTTTATTGTGTTCTCATCAGACCTTCTAGTAGAAATTGAGGGTTTGATAGCGTTATAAACATTTCCCTTTATGTAAAAACACAGGGCAAAAAGAGCATATGTAGCGAGTTTCTTTTCTTGTGTTCATTAAAAAAGTGGCAAGGTTTGGAAGGTTTTTTTTCAGACACAGTTGGTGTTAATTTATGTTTCAATATGTCTCAGCCTTCTTGTGGGTCTTGACATGGTGTCCTTTACACTCTATCTTCCCTCCTCTTCCCTGTCATCTGTTCCTACTTTCACGACTGCCAAAACAAGAGGCTGTTTCAAGCAAAAAAACCTCTGTTGACATATTATTGTTAGGATTTTGAAATTTATAGACCCAAAAAGCATTAAAGAGTGCACAATTCACAAGCGACAATACAACTTTCTGCTTCATTTCACTGTTTTTCTAAGGATGGAGTAATATGATAGGTACTGGTCAGCCCTGTCTACACCCTTCACATACTTGTTATTTTGAAGTATTCAATAGGGCATTTTTACAACTTTACCCCTCCCACTCTTGTGTTGCCTGATGCAATGTGCTAACCATACTTACGTCTCTTTTATCTTTCCATGTTTGTGGCAAAAGGTCCCCTTACTTCAAAAACACACATTCTCCTGGTTTGAGTTTATTTCCTGCTTCCACAAATGATTTTGGAAGCCCTCTGTTAATTTTTATTGCTTCAGTAACTCTCGTCTTTCTTTCGAGCAAATTTTCAGCTTTAGCCACACTTATAATAATTATCCTGGTAACACATGATGCCACAGATATAAATTCGGCTCCAGAACGCAAAATAGTGTTTCTTCTAATTTTCCCCTCTGCAACATATATTTACAGGTTACATACGTATCCCGTAATCGCCTAACTATCGGCACTAAAATTCCATATTTCAGCAGCCATCTGTCTAAAATTGTAAACAACTCTTTCTGTAAAGTTGGCAATTTCATAAAAGAGGAGAGAGGGTACAAAAACACACTATAGTTTATTTCACAATGAGAAAAAAACAAAATTGCACGCTGCTTCAAAAGCGAAGAGGCTGGAAAACCATAGAAAAACGTAAACACGGAAATCTCCGTGGCCCGTCGTCTAGCGCTGGCCATTTAAACACGGAGATCTCCGTGGCCCGTCACCAATGTGTTAATACATATATCCTTAATCTACAATTTTGTTATATCTCAATTTTCTTACTGTACCCAAAAATTTGCATGTTTTTGATCACTCTCGATCCGTCCTAAAAGATCCCAACACGCCACTCTCCCTCGATCCGACCTGAGAAATCTCTCCGGCAGCATCTGTAATCTAAGTTGTTCTGTCTCTCTACAGAATGCTATAATATGCTGCCAGTTTCATGGTCATCGCATAGTGGGCATAGTTTAATGCCTTCATGTCTACTTCTAAACAACATTGGAACTTCATAAAACTTAAAACCAACACCGGGAGGATGTGTTGGAGTTTTCTAGATATCTTTAGGACAAAAGAAAACATATTTCCAGACTAAAAAAAAAGTAGCAATATATTAATTGTGGTAAAGCGATTATAAAATACTTAAATACAAAATATTTTGCTTCAGGAAGCCTATATAGTATTCTATAATTAACATGGAATTCAAATAAAATATTGCAAATTTTAATTACTGTAATTATGTAAGATATTTGCATGCAGTGACATGTTTATTATGTCATAAGTTTTCATTATACAAACGGAATTGAAGCATGCCAATATAATTCATTTGAGTATAAATTGGGGGGGAAGTGCGAGAAGACAAAAAACTACCTTAGCAGGAGTTTTATTATAACGAATTCTCATGACCTGTTACTGCATTTAATTGCACGAGAAACTGAGAAGATTTGTGATCTATAAAATTTAACTTTGCTCTAAAAGTAGCCATTACAACTCTCAAATACACAAACAAAGAGAGGATGAGAAATGAGAGAAACGTTGAAATTTACATATTTAAAACATAAAAGTATGTGTCAAATGTAGTTAATTTATTGTGTTTTATTGTTTTATGACTTAATGCACAGCACCATTACTTGATTTTATGCGAGAGGTTTGGGAGATTAAAATTGTATTAACTGAAATAAATCAAAGGTTGAGAAAACTGGGTACAATACATGTGTATGTGAGACCAGCATCCAGACGGTAGGCAATGCACCTTCTAGGCCTGTGAGCCTGCTGAAAAAAAACTTTATATATAAAATTAAACAATTTACGTTAATAGTAGTTCCCCTGAAGAGTCAGATTCAATCTAGGATGCAAATCGGTCCAATTAAGACCACAGATACCAGTACAATTGATAAAACAAGACAAGAAACATACCCAGATTGATCCTGACGCGTGTTTCACCTTAAACAGGGCATAATCACAGGGGGATTCCCCGAAGTAAAAACAACACTAAAAGGAAACACAACAATCTCCAACTATGTATATATATATATATATATATATATATATATAGTGTATGGAAAGGTGGTTTTATGTGACGTCATCCACAGATAAGTCACTCAAAAAAGTACGTAATAAGGGCGAAAAAATACAGTCTGTTCATTTAACAGTAAAACCTATTACACTGGTCAACATGATTTTTGTCTCATGAGTACCAATAGTCGTACTTAGTGCAGTTTTTTATCGTGTTTTCAAACATGTTTTCGGAATTTCTCCAACACCCACAGTTTTTTTATTTCAATTTAAATTAATGGATTTAAATAATTATTTTTTAATAAACGTTTTTTCGTCCATTTGTCCATTGAGCGATGAGCACGGAGAACACTTTATCAGGATATTTCAGCTATGTAAAAGAGATATCAAGGCAAATGGAATCCTAATATGCTGGCCGATTATTGATGGACCATCAAGAGGGATGCTCCACAGGCGAAATATAGCAGTAAATCGTCATTTCTTACTTTCTAGGTGAGTCCGAATGTTCGGATATTGTGTAGTTACGCATGTAGAAATATTAAAGTGTTTAAAATTATAAATTCCTGTATCTCGGAAATCTTGCGTGATGGAGAAGAACCGATATCATATTTGAATTCAGGAGAACAAATACTACCAGAATCACATATTTCTGAGACAACAAAAGTTTCCTTTTGTTGACCAGTGTTATTTTATGTTATAAATTTTTATTGTTCCAAGACACACATTCGGGAACTCTTATCACACACATGCAAAAACATTATAACTATTGTTGCAGGTTAAAGAACAATGTTAAACGGAGATATTTGCACCCTAGATTGATTGCTGATTCTTTTTTTCTGGATTACAATTAACAAG
This sequence comes from Diploptera punctata, assembly GCA_030220185.1. NCBI lineage: Eukaryota > Metazoa > Arthropoda > Insecta > Blattodea > Blaberidae > Diploptera > Diploptera punctata. The sequence goes on along the minus strand of JASPKZ010001578.1, from coordinate 1,340,203 downwards.
GAATCATCAACAATTGCATGCCGAAACCTACCTTGAAATTTCTCCCAGAGAAGCTTTTGATGTCCAAAAAGAATCTGCCTTTTTTAACTGCAAGGCACAGAAATCTAAGCCAGAATCCAGCAATGGCAACCCGTTGCAAGGAGCTGAGGTACATCCCTGCATCAGTTAAGAGTAGAGTAAGGTGAGGAGGGACGTGGCGCAGACAGCGGGTAGTAAAGGTTATCCATTATGCCAATGCATAAGTTGTATAATTTCCTATAATTTTAATGATGGCGCTGGATTTTAGTGCCTTGAAGTTAATAACGAAAGGTATGTTTTTGTTATTTTTTTGACACTGCATTTGTACATTTCAACGCTTCTCTGGAAGTAATTTGAAGGTAGGTTACGGCATGCAATGGTTGACAGGCAAGGTAGGCCTAAATTGTTCTATCTAATATATAAAAATGTTTGTTTTTGTTCGTCTTTATGCGCTCTCATACCGTTGATCCGATTGTGATGAGACGTTTTGCAAAATATTCAGACGATTCCCGGGATGAACATAGGCTATAAGAGAGTTGTGATACTCAACTCTTATACCCTTAAAAATCACCCTTTGTGGTGGAAAACATGAACAAAGTAGCTTTTTATACACGTAAATGGCTTACGCTGCCTAAACCATAATAAATACAGAAAATTAATGTAGGCATAATTAAATATCTGAAAAAGCTCTACAAAAACGTTCGCGACAGCATATGTTTATCTCTTACGGATAACTCACAATAACCATTTTTGTATTTCGTTGATGCCAAGAAGATCGAGACAAGTACGTAGATTCCTGCGCAAGCATAGCAGCACATGGCGGATAATTCTTTTACGGATAAAATAATGCGTTCTGTCTTTTAGCTCATTTATGTCAAGAAGATCCAGATAAGTAGATTCCCAGGCAACGCCGGGTAATCAGTACGGGGAATCTTAAAATAATTACGATATATATTATAATTATTTTTCTTTTTACTTATTCAACAAAACATATAAGCACATTATTTTTATTTATTTAGGCATAGCAGCGCACGCCAGATATTAGGTAGTTTTATATAAAATGTATTTCCCCGAATTTATGCCTGACTCCATTAATTATCAACTTGATGTACAAATATAATCTCCATGTTTAAAAATATTGTAATATCGTACGAGTTAACTTCTTGTGGAGTGATTACTATAGACTTATATTTCAAAAAATATTAATCATTATTTAAAATATAGGTCAAAGATTGCATAGCATCTATGAACTTATCCAATATTGTATGTACGGAGGCACGCCGAGGCGTAGTTGATTGACGCAATGCGATACAAACCAGATGGTCGACTGTTCGATAGAAGATGGGTTAAAAAAATTAACTTGCCTAAACATTATGGTGACAATACGATCCTGACGTTGATTCAGCCTTCAGCGGAAATGAGAAAAATTCGTGAGGTTGGGGGTGGATACTACGGCCACACAGGGGTGACATCATGTGCCGATATCTCCAACTCTTCCAAAGGCCTTCTCAGGCTTGTAGTAAGGATCATTTTACTTTTTTATCTTTTAGTAAGCCGTATTTCAATCATGTGTTATGTATTTGGTGTAGATCACTGAGTTTAATTTTTCTTCTTCTTCGTCTTCTTCTTCACGGGCTAGGCAAAATACTTGTTTCGCCTCACAGTTGTTCTGTCCATCTTTTCACTGGCCTTCCTACATTCCTTGAAACATCTTGGCTTGTAGTTAAATGCTGCTTTTGGAATCTTGTTATGTTCATTTTTTCTACATGCCTAAACCATTTTCTCTATATTCTTTGATTGAATCATTTAATGAATACATATTTAACTTTGTTCTTATGTCTTTATTCTATAACCGATCCATTCTTGAGCAGCCTTTTGTTCTTCTAAGGAAGTTGGTTTCTACACTCTGTAGTCTACTTTGTAATTTGTTGGTCAATACCCAAATTTGACTCCCATAAAGTAATGCAGGAACTACTAATGTTTTGTAAAATTTCTATCTAGTATCTCGTCTTGTTTTGTTCTTAATGTTTTATGTATTTCTTTAATGTTTTATGTATAGTTCCACATATCATTTGAAATCTTGACAGTTTCACATTTACGTCTCTTCCAGATTTTGTGTTTATAGTAAAATTACAACCCAATAATTAAAATTTGTTACTTGTTCCAGAGGTTTATCTATTATGATTTTTGATCTTATATGTTCACTTCCCCAAAATGCCATTATTTTCGTTTTTTCCTTTGATATTTTAAAATTATATTCTTGGCATAACTGATTTAATTGATCTAAAGAGTACTGCAAATTATTTTCATTTTCCTGAATAATTACCACATCGTCAGCATGTATTAAAACATTTAATATTTTTAAATGGTCCATTCTAATACCTACATTAACATTACTTGTCCAATTTTGGATGATGTCATTAATATGTAAATTAAAAAGTGTAGGTGATATACTACATCCCTGTCTTACACCTCTATTTATTAAAAAATTTGTTCGGTCTTTGATGTGTTTAATTTTAATATTATTAAATTGAGAATATGATTCACTGAGTCCCAGCAATTTAGTTCTAACCCACAATTTATCTTGAAGACTAAGAAATGCCAGAAAACGTGAGGTAAATCGGCAACGGGTTTGGAACTTGGCACCTCACGAATATGAAGCTTAATCAGTACAGCTTGAGCCAACTCCGTAATGTATTATTATTCTATTATGTTACATTTACCGCTATGGTCTCGAGGTAGCGTGCTGCCTTGTCACGCAGCGGGCCCGGTTCGATTCCTGGTCGGGACAGGCTCCAAGGTGAGATTTATTTTCGGGGTTTTTCCTCACCTGTAAGACAAACGACAGGAAGCTTAGCCAAATGCCTCGTCATCTAAATAGTGACGCGCTTGAATGTATTAACGAGATTCCCTCTGTCCCTATCTACTATCAAAACCTCTGTGGTCGCGAGGTAGCGTGCTGCCTTGTCACACAGCGGGCCCGGGTTCAATTCCTGGTCGGGACAGGCTCCTGGGTCTCGGACAACACTTCATTAAGACCAGCACCGAGACGATAAATCAATAAATGTTGAGAAGAAAGACCTGCTGATGATGGAATAGAGATTCTGAAAGGCCTATAAAATAAAATAAGTTAAAATGTACTTTTTTTAGGTAAAATCCGTCGTCCTCAAATTATGAAATATGTAATCTTTATGCCTGTAGGCCTTTCAGAACATCCGTTCCATCTTCAGCAGGTCACTCTTCGCTACAACATCCAGTATCAACCATCATACTGGATGTTGCAGCGAAGAGTGACCTGCTGAAGATGGAACGGATGTGGCTTTGTCGTGACAAACACATTAGGACCAGCAGCATCAACCATCATACTGGATGTTGTAGCGAAGAGTGACCTGCTGAAGATGGAACGGATGTTCTGAAAGGCCTACAGGCATAAAGATTATATATTTTATAAGTTGTGGACAACGGATTTTACCTAAAAAGGTATATTTTAACTTATTTTATGACTCTCCACCTCAACGGTTTTAACAATGAATTTTATTAATATTGGCTCTGAAATGCCTACAGACAAAAAAAGCATAGATGTCTTTTTACACGCTTTATATTAGCTTGACCTGTATCTGTCTGTCTATCTATCTATCTATCTATCTATCTATCTATCTATCTATCTATCTATGTAACGGAATCTTTCAACGCGATTTTCACCCACTTAAATCATTGGATCGACTTGAAACTTTGTGTACTTTAAAGGACCCGTGACAATACAATAATTTCATATTTATTTTCTAAAATCCTGGCCATAATCATCAGAAAATCAAAAAAGTGTTTTTGTATCAATGTAACGGAATCTTTCAACGCGATTTTCGCCCACTTAGAAGCATTGGATCGACTTGAAACTTTGTATACGTGTAGAGGACCCGTGACAATGCAATAATTTCATATTTTCTTTCTATAATCCAGGTCAGAATCATCCGAAAATCAAAAAAACTGATAACTGGTATAATAGCTTGCGGACTTGTCGAGTTTTTAGTCAATCGTTGTAAGAGCTCAGTTGGTAGAGCAGTGAACTCTTAATGGTATATAATTTCAGTAATCCATACGTCACTGGTTCAAATCCGGGTGGGAGGGTTTTTTTTATAGAAGAGTATTACTTTTAGCTCATACTACAATAGTATCGAATTTAAAGATATTTACATTTTTATCTTATTCTGTATAATGTTAAAACTAAAAACTAAAAAATAAATAATAGTTTTAAAATACTAAAAGAACACGCTTTATTAGAAAACTAAAAATGGAAAATAATTTTAATTTCCAATACGCTTGGGATAAAATAAAGTGGCCAACAAAAAATCATCTCCAACACATATATAGGGTTTCCAGTATAAAACCGGACACTCTGCGGCTGGCAGAGTGAAATGCGGACGAGGAGAGAGCGCAGCCTGACGGGTGAAACCCCGTGAGGCGTGTCCGGTTTTATATTGGAAGCCCTGTAGAATAAAATTAGATTTATCAACAAAAAGAACATAATTTTACCATCAAAAGCGTGGGGTGCTTTTTATGATTTTTACATTTTCTTCTTAGAGAGCTTACTTTTACCAATATCTGTTTATTATCAAATATATTAATTGATATAGAGCACCCTACGCTTTTGATGGTAAAATTATTTTCTTTTTGTTGATAAATCTAATTTTATTCTATATGTGTTGGAGATGATTTTTTTTTGTTGGACACTTTATTTTATCCCATGCGTATTGGAAATTAAAATTATTTACCATTTTTAGTTTTCTAATAAAGCGTGTTCTTTTAGTTTTTTAAAACTATTATTTATTAAAGGTTGAGAACGACGGCATTAACCTAAGAAAGTACATATTTTAACTTTATTTTATTTTATAAAAACTCATTTAGATGTAGCAGCGCACGCCAGGTATTAGCTAGTCTAACATAAGTGTAAAGACAATCTGAACCCCAGTAAAGCGTGAAAGTGAGAATGAAATACAAACAAAAGAACTATGTTCAAATCAAGAAACTGATTCCTTAATTGCAAATTGCGTTATAATGACGACAAATTAATATATTATTTACGGTACTGATAGTGGTAGATAGGATTGCGAATAGCAGTTCGTGATTTGATTAAACAAGGCGTCAGTTTTGCGCAAGAAGACCAACTGGCGCTTCTCGAAGTGCAGACACAGTAACGGGGTTTCGCTTATCTCTGCTTCGCACTCAAGGATATTAAGTTTTAATTTTCCAACTAAGAACGCAAGGAAATTACCGACCTTCTTCTATCCTTATCCCTCACCCTTCAGCCTTCAACAAGACATGCAAACATTTCCAATTCTCACCTTTAATTTTTATTAACTTTAAAAACGTAGAACTTTTTTTAAACTTGAGATTTTTTATCTATTGTCATTTTCACTCAGCTTTCATTTTGCCAACTGAAGTATGTTTGCCAAATAAGGCCTCGTAGAGTAATAAAGTCAACAAATGGTTTCAGATAAACTCTCAAATAATAATGTCGCTCGATTGCTGTTTGTCACCACCATGAACAAATCTGTTTTAGGTCATGTGACCTGTGACGGTAAACCTAACTAAAATGGTCTTGATCTTTTCAAGGATATTTTGGTCGTCCTTGGTCCCTAAGTCCAGTTGGAGTATATTGGAACGCCAATTTTTGATGTATATTTCTTTCCATCCTTTTCAGATGATTGTTCCATTCTAAACTTGGTACTCTAATTTTTTTTTCTGAGTATTTAACTCGTGCCCCAAAGGGCAATCAATGACCAATCACATTTCAATGAATTTTGATTTACAACCAATCACAGTTGTTTTTCACCTCGATTTTACCGCTTTCATTTTATCGCCTTCATTTCGGAATGTGGCTCCCAGATTGTATATATAATGCACGAATGTAACCGGATTCTGCTTGCGAGATATAATAGAAAAATATTCGTAGCAATTTATTGTACTATAAAAAAAAGAAACCACTGTTTGCACTTTCTTAAACGTATTATTTCCCAGGTAATAACGTTACAGAAAAATATAATTGACATATTTACATCATAGGACATCAGAAATTAAATATTAACCAGTAATGATGTGTTTCATTTTTTCTCCACTAGGGTGCATTCTTACAATATTGCGATTCTATTTGGCAATAAATATGATCTGGTTGCAGTGATGAACAAATGGACCTTAACGTTTCTCATTTGTTTTCAAACATCGCCGATTATATTAAGTATATAAATATTTTAAAAGAACTATATTTAAATAATGATTTGTGAGTAAACAGCAGCTTAATTTTATTCGTTAAATAGTCCTTACAAATGCCACTCTCGTTTTCCAAATTCTCTAGATAATTTAGAAATCACTCGTGGCATTACTTACAATAATAGCGTTCCTTTTGTGATTAGGTTTATTAATTACTAACAGTGAACGTAATAACCGCGTTTGTCTTACTTTAAGTTTATGATAATTTATTTTATTTTAAATAAGAGTGATAATTCCGGCCTTCGATTAAGTTTTTTTACGAGTAATAAGTCTCCTGGGTTCAATACCAGCCTTCCACAGAGCAAGACTAGTGGTAGGGCTGCTACCTTATAACCTGTAGTCAGACGTTCAATGCATTTCCTCTATATTTGTTGGAATGATTATAACGCCGTTACCCGATTCCCATTACATCATTAGTTAATAACTGGGTATACCATGTGCAGGTGAGGTCGAGAATTAGGTAGGAGAGGTTATATGGCTGTTTTGTAATTGTTAAGAAAGCTTGTTTCATTGTTAAAATGCATCAACCGTTATTTCCTTGTCAGTAGGTAAAAGTGTCTTTGCAGAAACAAAGTAAGTAGTGCGTTCTGTTCTGATTTAGCTTCATGTAACATCGGTAGGCATATTTTCGTTTATTGCCATTACATTTATATTATCATCATCACTTCAATCCTCTTCCTCCACACTTCTCTCTCCACCGCAACCCACTTCCAATTCTTGATATCCTGGTTAGCGTCCTTTCTTACTGCATCCTTCCATCTATTTCTTGGCCTTCCTTCAGTTCTTTACCCTTCAAATATCGCTTTCTTAAATTCTTCGGAATTCTTTGATCTTGTATTCCATACATATGTCCAGCCCATTGTAACCTCTTAAGACATATTATAGTCTCTAAATTAGGCATTCCGTATAATTCCGTATAATTGTAGGTCCATATATTCTTCGTCATTATATCTATAGGTGCACCGCTGTGGTATCGAGTGGTAGCGTGCTGCCTTGTCACGCAGCGGGCCCGGGTTCGATTCTCGGTCGGCACAGGCTCCTGGGAGAGGTTTTTTCTGGGGTTTTCCTCACCTATAAGACAAATGGCAGGAAGCTTAGGACCCAACGGTCCCCTAAAATCATCCGGTCATCATCATCATTATCCTTCACCGGTGTGGAAAGCAACTGAAAGCTACCACACCTATATTCCCTAGGAAAGCTGCAAAGCATAGCATGAAAATGCTATGATTGCAGTGAAAGACCTGCCCTCGGGCAGAATTATTATGGATGGATATCTGTAGGGCCTATATCTAGCTAAAATGGCGTAACAGCCCCTTTCTTAATAGTTACTAGACCAAGTATGGTCTAGTATGTGGTCAAATACAAATCCAAGAGATATCTAAGAGGCAGCTAAGTTATTACTAGGCTCAAGGTGGTCAGTAAATTTTGTTTAGAGGCCATTTTATTTAGGCATAAGGATTTTTTATGAGCATGAAAACCTTCAGATTTGGGACCCCCGGAGAATTTTCTCCTTGGATTTTTCCATCCAAGGTAAACATTCTACTTGGATTGTTTCATCCTAAACAAAAAAAAATCATCGACTCCGGTTGGGTTTGAACCCGCGATGCTCGGGAATATTAGCAAGGAGGATAAATACTAGTCCACTGCGCCGACATTGTCATCATACTTGATAAGAACATAAATAATGAATGTATTACTCAATCCTATTTAATCTGTTTATATGAACCAAATTTATTCTAGACCTTCAATTATCATATATAGGTCTATTGGTAAAACATTATGAAGATGCGTATGTAACCTTTTAAGCACAAGAATTGCATAGTTTACTCAATATTTATGATCAGTTTGTATGACGTTTCTATAATCTCTGATTTCAGATTCTGTGAATGACACCAAAAAAGATATATGTATTAGGCCTACAAAATAAATGTTATAGAAAGTTATAAAAGTTTCCAGATTGTGATGAAAAATTAAGTAAAAATATATTTGGATTTATAAATTAATTTCAGTCATGTTATATTTTGTTCTAAAATTTATTTGGTGTAACAATAATAAATTAATTTTCATTTAGTTTAAAGACTGTTACATGGTAACTCTCAACCCGTAAATAAATAAAATAAATTAAAGGTTGCTTTTTATTACCTCCGATCTTATTAAAGACAATTTGCACTATTTAATAAAACCAAACTATTAATTAATACGACTAACGCGTTATTGGATTTTCCTACAAAACTTTATATTTTCCGTATCCTTGAGAATGAATTTGTAAATATGTAGAGGTTGATACATATCGGTACACAGCAACTATCACTTAACAGCCGATCAATCTTCAGCATTCCCATATTTGGTGCCTTACCTTATTCTATAGTTTTGACTACTGTGTATATTAATTTCGGCTCTACCCGATCGGAGTGTGTCATATCCAATGTAATCAACCGAGAGTTACAGTATTTGAATATCAGTGATAGATTCTATCTACATTCGTACTCTACCAAATATCATAACACCTGGACTTTGAAATCTGTCAAAGACTCCGTTATATATCTGATCTGGACATTTTAACTCTTGATAAACGCTGTCGCTATCTTGAAATATTTTATGGAAATATTTTTTTTTGCGCTATAGTGCGTTTTGTATTACTTACAGCAATGGCGACCATGATTAAAAGTTCAACTTCCTACATTTCGGAGTTGCCATCCTAAATAATTGTAATAAAACAACTATACTGTAATGTTATGTATTACAATTGACGTGTGGGAAGTAAAACCGCTGCTGTCTATGTATACTACGTACAATGTATATACAAAAAAAATATCAAAAAGGTAGTGTTAATATACATTACATGAAAAACATCACTGCATTTTAAATGAACTAAACTTATTTGAAACAATATAAACAATAAATACGTACCTGCCCCCATTTAATAACTGGTAGGTGTCATGGCATCCTGGAGTTTCAACTAATAAACATTGCCTACACTGTTAACGTTAGTAATTTATTTATAATGAAGCAAATATTTCCAACGAAGATATTTTACCAATATTTATTATTTCGAAAACGCCATCGCATAAAAACAATGTTTGTGAAGTGTTTTACAGAATCTCGGAAATTAAAAACCTTGCTTTTGTTCGGTTTTTAAACATTTTCTTCACTTCTGTAAAAATCACTTCCCAACCTCGCATCATAATATATTATTATCTGATAATATAGTTCTCACATAGGTGACCCCGTTATGCTATTAGTTGATTAACATGAGATCGAAAAGATGTGATTTGAATATTCTGATATTTAACTTAGTTCATAAAAATCTTGAAAATCTGAATCCTTTCGGTTATGGAACCCGAGACCATTTCGTGAGAAGCATCGATGTTACATTTGGACTTAGCGTATGCCATTGATATTTAATGCATATTGTATCACATTCTTTGACATTAATATAAGTATAATGCAAACCATATGAATTAAATTTTACTAAAGATATCTATTGTTGTTGTTACTTATCCCAGTTTCTTCTAAACCATGTCCACGAGGATTTGTTTGAAGTAAAAGAGAACAACTGAACTTTTGGAGAGTGACAAAGATTTTTGTACAAAATTCTTATACCACTGTTGCACTACATACTTATGTATTTGTTATAACATTTCCAATTGTTTAAAATATTTTGCAGCGATTCTTAAACATGTTTTGCAATTATTAATATTTATATATGCAAATTGTGTCATGTATTTATCAAAGAGGTTCTAACAGAATCGTAGTGCCCAGCTCGCAGTGCGAATGCTTAATGTAACTTCCACTAGATTGGCAGGACATATCTGTGAAATCCGTATGATCAACATTCGCAATTAATTCGAAAGTATATTTCAATAATATAACTTCATTTTGATAGGTTCCAATGGGAAAGTTAGTGTACACAACATTAGTTTATTAAATAAAATGCGTGTATTTTATTTTGTTAGGTTAGAAAGAGGTAAGTTGGCGTACGTCTATTTCTTATAAACATGTTTGGGAATTTATTGCGAAAGTTGATCATTCCGATTTCACATATGTATCCTACCATCTGGAGGAGGTTACATTAAGCGTTCGAGAATGCGCACTGCGAATCTCTAGAACTTATAAGAATTCATTGAGTAAGCTAGAGTCAATTACTAAAGTATTTCCAAAGAGAACTATTATTTAAAATGAAAATACTTTCTATGTAGCCTATATACTTTATAAAATACTAGCTAGACCCAACGTGCGTTGCTATGCTTAAATAAATGAATGTTTTTATTTTAATTCTTCTTGTTCATCCAACCAAGTCTTAGGCCTACAGGCCTGTTACGATCTCAGTGATGAATTTTGTATACAGCTTTTCCTTTGACGGCCCAGAATTATCCCTCCAGTCTATCCAAGGCTTGTCGTGAGAATCGAAACCAACTCTAAAGTACTACCCGATGGGTTGCTAGCCCGAAGGGGTTTTACTTTTAATTGAATAAGTAAAAATAATTTTCATAAAGATCTGTTTGAGTGGTTTAAATAAATCAATTCCCGAGATTTCTTCTTTAAATTTCATTGATTGGTAGTGCGTACAAACTTTGTCCATTTTTTCCGATTCGAATGAATTTACGTGTGAGGTATTTTCTAAAATTCCAACCGCACACCTGCAATGTTTGCCCTTGCGCTTTTTTTTATAGTCATAGCGAACGCAAGGTGTATTGAAAATTGAAGTTGTTTGATCTCGAACACGCGCGTATTCGAATGCAACTTTGTGTCAAAATTTTAAGTCAATTGACAGAATAATTTTTGAGTTTGCGAGCATAAACACACGCAGACTGAATTTTACATAAAACGTATTTTAAAATGGAAGCCTTCTACAAATGTTGAATATATTAAAACAAGTTAAACAACTGTCCATAAAACAAAATGTTGTGGAAAACTAGCAAAGCAGACTTTATGAAGACTTTAGGCACTAATTCCTAACTCAATAATATTTAACGCGAGTTTTCAACTATGGCATGGGTTGTTAGATATTCATTCGCTTCACAGACTGGAAAATCTCTCATAGCCCACTCTTATGATAAGTATAGGCGCGTGTCGCCACACTGGTGGGAGAGGGGGCACAATGGTTTACCAACAAAAAAAATAACTGACAAAAAAAGTTTGCAAACTCGCCTCCTCCTACCTAAATTCAGTGTATCTACACACACAGTATATCCGCACCACCGGAAAACTGGAAAGAATGATGCGGTGACATGAAAACGCAGAGTTTTGTAAATGTGGATGCAAATGAGAGACCGTTCCTTAACAGCAGTTTCTCTTTCTCTTTTACTCCCCTTTTCGTATTCAAGGAGGATTTGTCGGCGAGGCTCCATTCACATGAAATGTGAAGCCAGAAAAAAACATACGCAGATATTTTGTGCTCTGTAAATTTCGTTCAACGATGTTGTTTCGGTATAATTTATATTGTATTTTATTTATATAGCATCGTATACAACTCAGCGGAGGTAAACATAAGCATGTCATATTGTGGCGGAGAATGGAAACAATGAAATACTTCATTTAAAGTTTTCTTCCTAGCTCAATATTGCTGTCAGTCTGCAAGTCTGCCTCATTGTGGTTATACGTATTATTTTACCCGTTTAGGGACTGTGATGTTCAATTGTTACCTTTCCTTCAAGCCTATTGCATCGTGATAATTTACAAAACCACACACAATATGCAGCATAAAAAAGTTGTGACAATCGTGAACAATGGATTAAGTGTAATAGAATTTTTATTTAAGTAACATCGTTGATCTTTTCACAAAACTGAAGGTATATTTTTTTTAGTTAATTAATAGCAATTACGTGGTTTAAAAAAACTGGGAAGGGATTAATAGTTTTCAACTATTGCGCTGTACATTTTGTGTGTGATATCGGAGACATATTTGTCAGTACGAGTGATTATGATTGTGCTTCTTACATCCAGTATTTTGAATGCTGGCCATATTTGTGATGTTCTGTGTAGTGATTGTCTGTTTATGTTGTTGATATTCTGTTGGAATGTTTGATTTTTGTCAACTGTTACTAAGCAGATACTTCACCGAGAATTTTATTGAAGTTCTACATTGTTTAGGGGAACTTCGATAATTAGGGCCCTTGTTTAGAATTTATTCTTCTTCTTTTAATTAAGGGATATGAATTTTGTTTAATTGCAGTGATTATTATTAGTGTTGTAATTATGAAATAGCATTGTTATTTTGTTCAAATATGGAAACATCTTCATACTTCATAAACTTTTTTACACTACTAGAAAGGTCCATTTTAACCTCCATTTTCGAAATAGTGGATCCCAGGTGCCACCTTAGCTTTTAGTCTATTTTTAAGTTTATTTACTCTATTAATTTATACAGACAGACACTGATTAATCTGAAAATATTTATGACTGATCATAATTAAAATGCGTTGATATTTATTTAATGTTTTGAAAAAATATGTTTGATTATAACATTCACACAAGTCATTCAACTGCAGAAAGCGGCGGTCTTTGGGTTTAGTAAAATTACAAGGATATTAAATAATATTAATTAAGTGAATGGTTTTTACAGATAGCTTCCTCATTGATAAAATATATGTAATCGTGTAAAGTGGACCGATGTCCTCGTGAAGGGTCCACATTAACCGAATTCCTTTGTTATGTTTAATTATTTTATACAGCCACCATGTCACATAATATCAAACGAAACCCGTCAGAATATTAAAACTGCATCTTCATAATATACGTTATGTATTTAGGCGTTTTTCAAAATTTGTAAAATTCATTAGCAGAAATTAAGAATTGATTCTTAGCTTGAAAATCTTTTAAAGTGGTCATTTTCATAAATATTACAAACACTTTTTCGCACAAAGAATAAAATAAACTGGCCTTGAACCTGTCGAAGTTGATGAGTGGAAGAAGTTAATATATTATCTGTTGGAGGGTAGCAACAATTAAAGAAGATATTACCAGGGTCCACTCAAACAGAAGATCCAAATTGCCCGAACTTCCCTGCATTCATAATTTGAGGGCGTTATTTGCGGTTTCTGTTTGTGGATATGGTGACTTCTGTTTTATCTGTATTCAACTTATTGTCCACTTGGTGCTCCGTCTTCTGCGAATTTTTCTGTGAGTTCCCTCTCCTCCTCAAGTGCATAGAACATGCATATATTGTACAGTTTATGTGCTAGCCTATATCTCTTTGTAACGTCTTCTACTATTGGGTGCCAGTTAATTTAGTTATTGGATGAATTACTCTATAGGTTCAATTAATTATTCTTTGTTGAGAGGATAACTTTCAAAAATCAGTTTACTTATTACATCATCATCATCATCAACATCATCCAGTATTGTGGCAGCTGCTGCCGTCTTCCGGAAACCAAACGCCATTCCTCTCTGTCATCCATTGATCTTCCTCCAATCCTCTATATTCATAGCCGCTTGTATCCCTTCTATCCAAGTTTTCTTCGGTCTTCCTCTCTTCCTCCTTTCCATTGGGCTCCATTCCATAACAATTTTAGGCAATCTTTGCTCTGGCATTCTTTTGACATGGCCATACCACTGTAATCTTTCCTTTTCTATAATGTGTATGATGTCCGGCTCCTCTTGTACACCCATAATTTCCCCTAATTTTTATTTCGTATTTTATCCATCCTAGATTTTCTAGCTGATCTTCTTAAAAAATATATATTTTTTTTTCATTTCCCTGGTAGGAATTTGCAAAACTTCAGCACCATTTGTTAAAATGCATCAAATTATAAAGGAATATAATTTTAAATTTTTTTCTTCTTAAAAAAAACTAAGATCTTGGCATTCCAGGATAAATAGGCCTACCCAACAAAAGCAAAAATATATTAATTGTTGTCTCAACGAGGCCTAAGTTTTATTTATTTAGGTTGCGATGTTACGTAAAATTTAGTTATAGATATAACAAATCAATTAAATAGATATGGAGTGGCATGTGGAACATTTAAAAGAACATCGAAAATCACACGAATATAAACTAAAATGAAATTCTATAAAATAATGGCAATACCTGCTTTAACATATGACAGCGAGTTCTGGATAATAAAATAAAAAACTACACACACACACACACACACACACACACACACATATATATATCCACATTCAGGTCGTATGAAATGAGTTTTTTGTAGATGATTATTAGATATACAGAATTAAATTAAATAAAAAATTAGGAAATTGGAGATAGGTTAAATATATTTTCAAGTAATAAAATATACATTAATATAGACTTAAATACAAGAAACGTTTAGAACGAATGGACGATAGAATAACGAAAATAATTATGTCATATAAATCAAGAAAACGACGAGATACTGGATGACAAAACACTAAGATTGAATTAAGCCGGAAAAAGCCTTTCGGCCTAGACCCTTGAAAATAAATTAAGTAGAAGAAAATCCGATACTTGAGAAACGTGAAAATTAGGTGTGTATGAGTTTCGGGTACTATGTTGTATCATCTTGAGCATGAAGCATGTGTACCACACAGAATCAAGATATTTTGTATTACATGATTCATTACATTGTTTGGATGTAAAACAGTTGACTGTGTAGATAGTAATTGTGAAGCATATTCTTGTCATATCGATATGTAGCTTCCATTATAACTGCATTCAAATAGTCTGCCATGAAATGAATCAATATATGCCTTCTATTCTATGCAACAGTTACACTCGATAAGAAACAAGTTGTAATTGTAGAATTTTTAATACTCTTTGACAATTTTCAACTAATAACGCTATTGCCATATGTTAAAGTTTATAATAACCAGAGTTGGTCTAAGAAATATGGAAATAAATAAATATCATCAACTCGTATCCAACTCAGGATCAGGTCTAGGAATGAGATGAGATGAAGTCCTTATATTTATAGAGATCTGTGCACGACAAGGGTGTAAGCCGACCACTTCTGACGCACCGTCACAGAGGCGGATGAACGAAATGAAACGAAGTGAATGAGATGAGTATGATTTGAGGGAAGTAGATTATACAGGGAATGATTGGAAAGCATTAGCTCAGGATAGGGATGTATGGAGAGCTTATGTTTGCGCAGCCATGAACCTACGGGTTCGATAGTGCCAGTGAGTTATTAAGTTATATGTATAATTTAACTCTGGTGAAGTGGAATAGAATATATTAAGATCTTAACTCCATCAGGTAAAATAAATAAATAACTTAATTAATTAATTAATTAAAAGTAGTTATACAACATCATTATCTAACCAATCACTCAGATGTTTAATTGCTTATGGAGTGAGAAAAAATTATCTAATATGTCATAGAACACAAATGGACTGAAATTAATATAAAGGAGCACTTGACCATTTTTAGATCGCAATTAACTCTTTAGAATACAATTCTTTGTATATTCAGTTTGTATTATGCGATTACGTGATATTAGATAACTTGATAACAAAGCACTTTGAGTTATATAAAGTTCAGTAAGTGGACATTACGGAATAATATGCCCGTGGTAGAATGCAAAGTATACACGGTTTGCTGGAATGTTAGCTTTGAGCCCTTTTTATATTAAATGTAAGAACAGCATTTGGATGAAATTGCACAACGTGGAATGATAAAAAAAGCGCAACCAGTGATTTACTCCGACTCTCTGTGCTCTATGGGATGACCCTGTGCCATTTTGAGTCTAGACAATGAAGGGAATTATAAACGTTGAAGCAGTTTTTAAATTGAAATTACAAGCTTTTATTCTCACCAACACATCTTGAAGCGTTGTAATCATGCCACAAACAGAGCAAAAGTTATGATGTGAAATTACCAGTTTTCTTCTTTAATTCCACATGCGTGAATACAGCTACACTAGGGAGAACACATGCGTTCAATTCAAAACAAAAAGCGTAGGATGAACTGGACAAGAAAAAAATTACAATTTATATGATGAGAAAGAACTTTAAATACATTATCCGGTCTTTCATTATTGCATAACCTATAAGGTCATCTTTTACCATAGATATGGTTTTCAAAGAATAACCTTAGATATAGTTTTAAAAAAGTCGATATGGTTTCCAAACCCGTCAAAGTCTGTCCCAAGCCAAGTTGGAAACGGGTCAGAGGGAGAGTTAACAACATCGTTCAAAAACCTGGGTTCAACCGGTCCAGTTGATAGCAGCCAGTAAAGTCCCTTTATCTAAGGATTATAGATACAGCTGTCTTGTAGTTTGTCATTGTTTTGACAAAAACTAAGGAAGGAAACTTGAAAAAGTATCCCTGGTCCTCCAGGAAGGTAATTGATGCAGTTCCTGCTCATTGCAAAAAATAAACAGTGCTAAAAAGCCAAATACAAGTAAGCCGGATGACTTTAAAGAAACAATTATACAATTAGTGGGAAATCAATTGCAATGTTTTGGACACGTGAAGAGAATGAATGAAGATACATTACCAGTTAGGAGTTTCGAGTGGATTACAAATCGGAAGAAAAGAAGAGAATGACCTAAGAATACATGGGTAGAGGGATTATGAATTTAATGAAGTACAGGGGACTGCAGGATGGTGACTGGAAGGATAGAGATGAATGTGGGAAGAAAATCAAAACTTAATATTGGGCACAGGAATATGTTGTAAACATTAAAACGTGTTAGGTAAAATATATATGATTTTCACTGATGCTCGTTATTAAATTTTGGCTGTCTGGAACGCAATATTCCTCTCGGTGGTTGTTCGATTACCTCAGACTGGATATAGGCCTACATGTGTTGCTGCATTTTCCTTCCTATTTCAAGGAGACTTAGGACTCTCCGTCCCATGAACGGGTATGCTTAAAAATGCTGTTTAAAACAATTGTAACATTAATTTAGTGTTCTTCATCTTCTTATCACAATTTGTAGGATCTTCATCCTGTTTATTTCCAAAATCACTCCTCAGAGGAAGACGTATTGATGTGCATTCACTGTCTATCCATCTCTTGGCTTGTCTTCCTCTTGTTCTTCTCCCGTCCATTGGTCTATATTCTTTAGCTCTTTTGGCAAGTTGGTTCCAATATTTTCGTCTATCTATAATAACTTTCATTATGTCTTGAATATGACATTTGTCCCTAATTCTGTATTGTGTATTTTATCAAATAATGTCTTCCCCTGAATAGTTCTTAAGATTTTCATTTCACATATACTTATTATTTGTTTAGTTTCTGTAGTATCAGCCTTAGTTTCTGCTCCATATACGATAACTGGTCGAACTATCGTACACGTCATAGCCTGTCCCAAGCCAGGTTGAAAATGATGAGGGGGAGGAGTAACACCTGTAAAAAAACTTGGTTCAGCTTGCCCAGCTGATAGTACCTTGTGAGAGCCCCTTGCCAGGGTTACGGTGAAGATCTCAACAGCAGATAAAGCGGAGAAGGAGTCCTTCGGTACGGTGTACCTGATGGAAGAGGCAACTCCACATCTACTGCCTAGTAAATTGGCAAATGGCGGATGGGATTAGTTAGTCCTGCAAGACAACCCATCCAGGAGAGACAACTCCGAAATAAAACGGGGCAGGCTGAGCTCTGGAACTGGGCAAAAGCAATCGGCCTAGAGAGGAAACCCCGAATAATAAACCCGACATGAAAACGGGCTAGCAACCCACTTCGAGGTGTATCCTATACATTGCTCGCAGTCCGAAGGATTAAGCCTCTGATCAAAGACGGAAACAAAATACTTCTGCAACGAATGCTTAAGATTTAATAATACATTTTATGATCATCCAATGTAATATAAATACACCTTCCACAATAGTAGATCACAGGAGTCATTAATTGACTATATATTGTAACAAATAGAGAAATTAATTTTGATCCGATAATTGATGTCAGGACACTTTAGTCTTCTTAAAAAATAATTAAAATAATATTTTGGTACATATTGCCAACCTTAGAAAGCATTCTCAGTAGATGGCAGCAATCGAAATTCTCCGTCACTGCGAAACGAAAAGCTTGCCTGTACGTTGCCAACCCCAATAAATGATCTAACTAGATGTTGACAACAGACAAGCTCCGAGCGCAATTAATTCGTATGTTAAAATGGGCAGAGAAGCACGTAGCTTAACTAGCGTGTTATGAAAAATGATACGCGAAACTCTAAATGTAACTGATTTGTTTATTTGGTAAGCTTCGGCTGGTTTCAAGCCAAAAAGATTACTTTTAAAATTTTCGAGCGCAACGATACATCCTATGCATCTTAGTTTAAGTATTCCTTCATTGTATAATATGATTAACAATAATCCAGCGAGCATTATGTAGGCCTAAGGTTAGTTTAGCCTTTTACATATTCATTATTTTGTCACACTTCAAAATATGTTAACGATTTTAAGCATTCCTTTGTAGGTATGTTTTCGTGCCACATGCTTCCCATATCTTAGAGAGACCACAAACTGACGAAATTGGATTTTAATCGAATCAAATACATATACTTATTTACAATAGAGTAAGTTATATGTTGAAAGAGCTCACCGGTTAAGTGATCTGCTTAATATTGGATTAACGCAGGAATAAGCTGTAGGAAAATATTTCTTCCGAGAAAATAATCCTGTTAGACAATTTGACTGTAGTTTATTGACTATAAAAAATCGTTCTTGAAGTCTGTACTTTTTTCAAAATCGGCATTATTTTAAATTAATTCTTTCTTCTTATTCTTCTTCTTCGGCTTTCCCCCACTTATAGGTTTGCCGTCTTCAGTTTCCATTTATCTCCATCATTCCAATCTCCATCTTCCAAATTCCGATAATCCATTATAGTTCTGACGTAGGTTTTCCATTTCCATCTTGGTCTTCCACGTTTATTTCTTCCAGGTATATATTTTTTTGGCTATCTTTCATTTTTCAATCTTTGTAAATTAATTCTTTGATACCGAAATTAACATGGATGTTATTTATCGTCCTCATGAGGAGTAGAAAATAGTGTTCCAGAGTTATTCCACAAATAAGTATTTATGTGCACAGAGTAAAACAGATACATATTTAAGGACAAATTTTCTCAGATTGTTTCAGGGGTGTTGGCTGTTTATTTTTATATAAGGAGCTCATAGTCTCATAGAATTTATTACATTGTAATGTGTTAATGTGTTAAACAGGTTAACCTGCCATCGTCTACTATATATTTTCCAAGATCGTGATACGTTGGGTGTTGATGATTTAAGAATCTTACAATACCTAATTCAGATGATGATCATTTGTTGATTATTATTTTTTGTCATAAGTAATGCCACGAGTGATTTCCAAATTATCGATAATTTCACGATATCATGAAGTGACGAGTGAATTTATTTAGAAAATTTGGGAATAAAGAGTGGAATTTGTTAGGACTATCTGACGAATAAAATTAAGCTGTTTACTCACAAATATTTATTTAAATATAGTTATTTTAAAATATGTATATATTTAATATAGACGGCGATGTTTGAAAACAAACGAGAAACATTTATTATGTTTCATTTGTTCATCACTGCAACCAGATCACATTGTTTATTGCTAAAGATTCGCAATATTGCAAAAAGGCACCCTAGTGGAGAAAAAATGAAACACATCAAACTGTTTATAATCAACATTATATGTTATTAATTAATTTCTGATGTCCTATGATGTAAATATTTCAATTATATTTTTCTGGAACGTAAACATCTGGGAAATAATACATTTAAGAAAGTGCAAATAGTGGTTTCTTTTTTTTTGTGACATAATCAATTGCTGGAAATGTTTTTGTCTATTTCCCGCAAGCAGAATCTGGGTATATTCGTGTACTATATTTACAATCTGGGAGCCACTTCTATTCTACAAGTATCACATATTAATATGTAAATTGTTATATTCAACGAATCGGCCGCGGTGTACTTGTGGTTATCCTCCTTGTCTCTGGTCCCGAGGGTCGCGGGTTCAAACCCGGCCGGGGTCGTTGGATTTTTTATGATGGAAAAATCCAAGGAATAAGTCCTCCGGGAGGGACTTTAAGCCATGGGTCCCGAGTCTGAAGATTTTCAGGTTCGTAAAAGATCCTTAAGCCTGAATGAAAAGGCCTCTAAGCAAAATTTACCGAATTTCCCGTCCTAGTACTACCTTGGTTTCCTAGATGTCATCATGAGGCGGAACGCTGACCACAGACCACTCAAATGACATTTATACGAAGACAAGTGTTACTAAATTAGTATGGTTGAAATTCTTCCCTGTAGGGGGAGAGCGCCTAAATCTCTGTTAAGGGAAACATGGGCTTACAATACAATACAACAATATTCAACGTATTTCTAAAAGAGGCAATCACTGCAAAATATTGGTCTGACCTATTCAGAATATTAAAAAGGAGGAGCTTGATTTTAATGTGATACAATTAAATTGATAAAATCGAGGCAAAAAAGACTGTGATTGGTTGTAAATAAAAAATTATTGAAATGTGATTGGCCATTGACTCCCATTTGGGGCGTGAGTTAAATAGTCAGTCAAAACCCATCTTATCACTGTCCATTGGAAATGCTACACCTGTAACTCGTCAATATTTTTTCTAATACATTTCCGGAGGCCATTGGTTCGTTGTCCACCGCTGTGGTCTCGAGGTAGTGTGCTGCCTTGTCACGCAGCGGGCCCGGGTTCGATCCCCGGTCGGGGCAGTTTTTCTGGGTGAGGTTTTTATCGGGGTTTTTCCTCACCTTAAGACAAATGTCAGGAAAACTTTAAGGTCCAAACGGTCCCCGAAATCATATGGCCATCATCCTTATCATTATCATCAACATCATCCTTCACCGGTGTGGAAGGCAACGGGAACCTACCACTCCAACACAATTCCCTAGTAAAGCTGCAAGCATAGCATGAACATGCTATGATTACAGTGAAGGGCCTGCCTTCGGGCAGAATTACTATGGATGGATTGGTTCGTTATATCAAAACGCTCAGCCAACATCTCTAAACGGGCTGTGGAATTTGTTTGTGAAACAATTAAATCATTATAGGTCTGACCATAAAAAAACAATATTCTACGTCAAAATGATAAAGTATATATTTTAATTAAATGCATGGATATCTATTCAAAACAATGTTTACGGTGTATTCGAAATAAAATGAACAGGAAAATTGCATGTGTAGGAATTCGAGTAACTAACTCATTGGCACCATCAAGATCGGAGCTTCATGGCCGCTTTCCATACATACTCGTATGTACCCGGAATTAATATATTCCAATCATTTGTTTGTATAACTATCTCCCTCAATTCATGGTTAATATTATTCTGTCAGAACATCCTTCTTGCCTTTCGCAATCCACGATACTTGACTATTCCTACTACGACTGATCTCCCATAAAAATTATAAGATCCCTATTTTGTGGTTTTGCTCATTCACCAGTGTATGCGTCTCTCTTTGGGCCAAAAATTGTCCTATGCACATTATTGTCAAACACTCGTAGTATCTTCTCCTCTCTCAAAATAGGAGATTAATGTTTCACATCCATATAATGTATCTGGAAAATACAGTTTTATATAATTAAACTTTTTTTCCGATGATGTGAAATTTCAAAGAATCCCTTTAGTATGTACATACCATAATGGCATGCGTTTCCAGGGTTCAGTATATTTTTATTTATTTCTACAATTTAACCTTCTTCTTCTTCTGCTCCTTCACTTCACGTGGTAGGCAAAATGCCTGTTCCGTCTCGCAGTTGTTCTGTCGATCTTTTTACTGGCCTTCCTACATTCCTTGAACCTCTTGGCTTGTAATTAAATGTTGTTGTTGGTAATCTTGTTACGTTCATTCTCTCTACACGTCCAAACCATTTTTCTCTATATCCTTTTATTTTATCATTTAATGGATATATATTTAACTATATTCTTATATTTTCATTCTTTAACCGATCCATTCTTTTGCAGCCTTTTGTTCTTTTAAAGAAGTTCATTTCTACGGTTTGTATTCTACTTTGTAATTTTTTGGTCATTACCCAAGTTTCACTCCCATAAAGTAATGCAGGAACTTCCAATGTTTTATAAAACTTCAATCTTGTATCTCTTCTTGTTTTGTTCTTTAATGTTTTGTGTATAGTTCCAAACATCATTTGATATCTTGACAGTTTCACGTTTACGTCTCTTTCAGTTTTTGTGTTTATAGTAAAATTTCAACCCAAATAATTAAAATTTGTTACTTGTTCCAGAGTTACAATTTAACCATTATAATATAATTATTTTATGCTCCTAGACCAAGTTTATTTCTGTAAAAAAAGCTACAGTTGTTTTACATTTAGGTTGCGCCAAGCGTAATTTACGTCTACAATGGCCCAATATTGGGCCTTAGCCTCTCCTTTGTTAGGAGTTACTAGACCAAGTTAATTTAGTTACGCTTATTTGCCTATATATGTCATGAATGGTACGCGGTCAACATGTCGACCAAATGATAATACGAAAATAGTTCTAAACGTAATATTAACTTTTAATGTAACATATTTAATATTACATTTGTGCTGTATAATTTTTTCTTGTTTTTTTATGACTTGGAATTCATCATACTGAAGTTGGTTTGGAACGATGCGACACTAAAAATGTAATTAATCGATTCAATTTAATAATGTCACATTAATTTCCTTCCTTTTGTCATCTAGCATTTTTTCAAGCTTCACAGCTATTGTAACAGGTGAAGGAAGGTCAGAATGAAATTCGTTTTATCTGATGTGGAAAATTCTCTCCTTCAAAGACTGAAATTAATTTCTCTTTGCGAAACTAAACCTACGGCTTTAATGCAATAAAGACTTTCTCTGTTAAACACAGAATTCCAAGGTCACATTTCATATACCAGTAAAATTAATTACAATTCCAGTTCTCAAGAGATGTATTGCTAATCTCTAGCTACTAGTGGAAAGTTTCGACGTAAACATAATTCTTTATTTAACATTTTCCCGTTTTTATTTTGATGATTTGACTAATGCCCCAAATGGGGGTCAATGACCAATCACGTTTCAATGAATTTTGATTTACAACGAATCACAGTCGTTTTTCATCTCGATTTTATCAATTTTATTTTATCATATTAAATTTGATTTTAACATTCTGAATAAGTGAGAGCATTATTTTGCAGTGACTGACTATCTAAGAAATACGTTGAATATAACAATTTATATATCAAGATGTAAAAACCCTAGAACGCATGTGGCTACCAGATTGTATATATAGTGCACGGATTTAAGCAGGTACTGCTTGCGGGATATAACAGAAAAACATTTGTAGCAATTGATTATACCACAAAAAAAGAAGTCACTGTCTGCACCACTTCTTAAACGTATTATTTCCCAGGTATTTACGTTCCAGAAAAATATAATCGTCATATTTACATCATAGGATATCAGAAATTAATTAGTATCTATAATATTTGTCATAAAGAGTTTGATGTGTTTTATTTTGTCTCCACTAAGGTGCATTCTTATGATTTTGCGATCCTTCGGTAATAAATAATATGATCTGGTTGCAGTGATGAACACATTATACATAAACGTTTCTCATTTGTTTTCAATTATCGACGTTTACATTAAATATATAAAAATTTTAAAATAACTATATTTAAATAATGATTTGTGAGTAAACAGCTTAATTTTATTTGTTAAATAGTCCTAACAAGTGCCACTCTTAATTTCCAAATTCTCTAGATAAATTGGAAATCACTCGTGGCATTACTTATGATACAATAAAAACGAAACATGGAAACCAGCTTAAACGTGACCCATCTGTCTCTGCTTTATTTTTTAGTATCATGTTTTTATAATTGAATCTGATTCTACGGAACATTAATGATACTGATATCAGAATTTGGACAGTTCTCAGTGTGCTAGGTTACCATATCCCTCCCTTCTGACTTCACAGGTTTAAACCCAGAGCGGTGAATATTTTTTAATCCTGCATATTTACGACACTTAAATAATTCTATAACGTGAAACCGTTAATACAGGATTTCTTCTCATCCCAAGTTCTCAGAAAAAATAACTAAAATTAGCTATAAAAATAGTTATTCTTATAGTTGTTAGGCCATCCCAAGGTCTCAGAAAAAAGTAATCTAAATTAGCTATATAAAATAGTTATTCTTCCAGTTGTTAGGTCTATATGGATGCGGTATCTGGTCTCTTACTTTAAGAGAGAAGATGAGACTACGAGTATCTGAGAATAAAGCTCTTAGGATTATAAAACTATGTGTATGAGAAAGGATGTGGTTGAGCTCATACTCTAAACAGGGAAAATAAGAAAAAAGTGAAATTTTTAAATAGCTTTGGTCAATAATTACAAGATTTGGTACCTGTGAAAGAGATTTACAAACTAAAATTCCAATGGCAAAAAATGCAACTAAGACATTACATAGAATAATTTGGATAAAAAATGTTACAAAGGAAACTAAAATGAAAATTTAACTAGTATTACTAAAGTAGAATTCTATCATCATCCAGGGATAAGCCTGTTGGCTCGTTCCGGTTTCATGAAAGCTAGAATTGTTAAAATTGTTCAGACCATCTTCTGTATGGGCGTCCAACATTTCTTCTTCCGTGCGGTTTATAATTTAGCAATAATTTTGGAAATCTTTCTTTTGGCATTCTATCAATATGTTCTTTCCAGTCGTTCCTATATTTAATTATTCGGTCTGTAAGTTAATTTTAGTCATTATTTACTAGTGACGTAGTGGCTGACTTTTTAGGGATTTGCTCTTTATATGCCTACTGGGAGAAACCACAGAAAACGCAGCTCTGACTAGCTGATCTCGGGAACCTCACCAAATGTATCATATGCACGACAGACTGTCAGTTGAGCGGGACTACACACTTATTGATTTTAAGTTATTAAATTTTCTGGTAACAAATTACATTTAAATTTGTTTAGTGAAACTTCATTCAAAGTCCCCATTGTTGATATATTTTTATTTTACACTGCACTCAAAATATAGACAGGTGCCCAGAGGCTGTACTCACTATCTGTGGTTAGTAAAATGCCAGAGCTTCATCTGATAACAGCTCTGGACTTCACAAGACAAGAATCACACACTCATAACCAAGGTGGAGATTTGAAATCTACACTGTCAGCAATCAAACCCGGAAATGAAAACAAGTGGAAGGTGACGATTCAACAAAGGTGTGGCCAGAATTAAAAAGATCACCAAATACAAATGATTATAATAATAATAACCTCAACTCGTGTCCAACTCAGGATCGGGTCGAGTGATGAGATGAGGTGATTCCCTATATATAGAAGTCTATGAATGACAAGGATGCCGGCCGACCACGCCTGACGCACCATCAAATGGGCAGATGAACGAAATAGATGAGATGAGTATGGACCAAGTGGTGGAATTAAACTGTGGCAGGGGAAAACTGGAGAAATCCGGAGAAAAACCTGCCCAAGCTCAGGTTTCGTCCTCCACGAAACCAACATGGAGTGACCGAGACTCGATCTCGGGACCCTAGCGTCCAACCGCTTGAGCCACGGAGCCGCCATCAAATGCAAATTATTAATAAAATTATACTAGAATTGTATTAAAGAAAGAACTAAAAGTACAACCACTTCTTCAACAAATAGAAGAGCACAGGAACAATTGGATAGAACATCTGCTAAGAATGACAGAGGATAGGATACCAAAGAAGGCACTGATGTATAATCTTGGAGGACGAAGATCGATAGGAAGACCAAAAAAGCGCTGGGCTGAACAGATATGAGATCGGAACAGGCAACGTAAAGTTGATGTTGATGATGATTATGATGATGATGATTGCATTAAAGTAAACCTATATATTACATCGGTCTCGATATATTAGGGGTTAAGTTCCATGCCTCTGATCTCATGGGACTGGGGTTGAAACCTGACTGGATCGATGCATTTTTGGATGGAAAAGTCCAAGACACAAGTTGTCCGGGAAAAGAACCTCAAATCTAAATTAGAGCCTCTAGACAATTTTGATCGGGCTTTCCCATTTAACTAATACTTACCAGCCAGTTGTCTCTTTGAAGGTGATGACATCTGTAGGGGAATAATCATAATTAAATGCGCACTTTAAGTAACTCCTCCAAGAGAGCACCTTTGCCCCACATGGGGATATATGAGCATAAACAGTGTATTATGAAATAAAGTATTACGGATGCATATTTACGTACCGTTTATTGCGTAAAGTAATATTTAATATATTCTTCTTCTTCTTCTACTTCATGAAATTAGGCCTTTTGACCTGTTTTCACATCAAGTGGGATTTGATGAATCTTCCCATCTAGTAAATGGGCGTCCGGCACTTCTATGTCCTATTGGTTTGTACTTTAATAACAGCTGGGGGATTCTATCTGTAGACATTGTTTTAACATGTTCATACCAGTTGTTTCTCATGTTATCAATTCCGTTCCTTAAATTAAAGACATTTAAGTATTTTCCAATATCTTCATTTCTTTTTCTGTGAAAAATTGTCACACCTGCTACTGAACGTAAGATCTTCAGTTTCTTCTGTCTGAACGCTCAATAGTCCAATTTTCACTTGCATATGTTAAGACAGGCACTGCCATAATTTTGTAAAATTTTAATCATGTACTCCTCGAAGTTTTATTTCTCAGTGTCCGTTTTGTAGTATATATTAGAGTAGGGAATTATAGAGAAACAAGGAATGATGAGGAATAGTAAGATGTTTTAGGTAAACAAACAGATAGAGTAGTTAGGTCTGTAAGCTCTTTTTTTTACTGCAATGTGCTCATTGGTATTTAAATCATATACATATTTCATCTTACAAAACGATTTTTGTTATATCATACTGACAGATGAATCAGATAGAAGACATGTCAACCTGAAGTTATAAAATATTCTTTAGATGGAGTTGGAGTTTATTCCTTTACCATAGTATTCTGAAGCCACAGATAACGTGTAGCTCCGAACAGAAAGGCAACTCTATTATACTCTGTCGTTGCTTGTGGTACTTCTTTCCTTTGTAAACGAGTTCGCGGTGAGTAGATAATTTTATCATGTAAATAATAACAATTCGTTTGGTGCTGTGCTCTTTAGACGAGTGAAATATAACTCTTAAATGCTTAAATACATATTTTGTGTACTAGAATTACAATAATCTTTTAATTTTCAACGATATGATATATCATTATTCACACAAAATTATAATAATAGATTCCACCTTTAATCAAAATGACTAACAGACTTTTGTTCTGGGAGTAAATAGAGCCGTCACGCAGAACTGATATTTTGCCGATTGTCTAGAAAGGAAGAACTTTCATCGGTGTGGTTGAACATAACCAGGTATATACTTACGCAACTTAAGACATTTTTAATGCAATTTATCCCATTACTAAGTGACATTTGTAACATTTATCCCTGGAAAATTACCATCGTGAAAGTATGTTAATGTAATGTGAAATTTACGAGTCGAAATATGTTTTTACGTTGTAACCGTCGGCCATTTTGAATTTCCATAGAAGATTTATTTTTTTACGTATTTAAACACGTTTAAAATGTAACGAACCTAAAAGCTAACCTAAACTAATTCAATTACTGTAACCTAGGTGAATCATATGAAACGCCTTTTTTGTTTTTTTTCGCGGTTAAATACGTGCATTTGTTTGTGTTTTATGCGGTTAAATTTGGACACAAATCAGTTATTATCGACGGAGATGCTATGTTATCGACAGACCCGTGGGTTTATAGCAGGTTATTAATGTGGTTATCGCAGGTTATTAATGTGATTATCGCAGATTATTAATGTGGTTATCGCTGAATCATAGAATACCTGTTATTTTAAACTGTGAATAACAGTTTATTTTAAAAGTGTTGAGAATAACTGTTATAACCAGAGTGGTCATGAGAGGATATAGGCCCACCTTTTTTCCTTATTTATGAATAAAATGAGTTAAAGATAATTAAAATCCGGGGCTAATTATGTTTAATATATCGTTTTATGATTATTTGTTGCTTTTAAGTGGTGTTTAAGTGCGTAATTAAATATCATGGTAGCTTCCACGGCGCCCTTTTATCTTATGCGAGCTCAAGGGTCTCCTCAGACCTGCGTTTTAGTGGGATAACTTTACTTTTATCCGTTATCACATATATATTTCATTGATTTATTCTCAATCCATTTTACTGGTTGGTTTTTACAGAAGAATTGGACGAAAAAGCAAGTGTTTTTACTTTTAGATATGTAAATATGTTTTTGTAGAAAAGATTTTTATCATTACATCCAACTCTTTTCTACTTGCCATTCCCATTAGTACGCCTAGTTCATATGCAAATTGCAATGCAACTAAGTTATTCTTAAAATGTCGCCACCAGCGAATTAAACATCTCTTATAATTAGTCTAGAGCTGCAGAATTAAAATTTTAATAATCTTAGTTAGCATATAAATGCACTTTCGACCTTGTGTATGTGAGAGAGAGGATGGAATCCTTAACAAGATTTTTTTATATATATTCCTTATTTCTCACTCCATTTCCCAACTTCTTTTATTTTCGAATCTAACGCAGGTTATATTATACAAGAGTTTGCATGAGTACCTTTAGACCAAATATATGTTGAAGCAATTGACATGCCTGACTAGAATATCAGGAATTCACTTTCGATTCATGGCTAATTTTAAAGAAAATTCAATTTAAATATGTTATAGGTTCTGTTATGGGCAATGCTCAGTCTTGTGGGGAGACCTGATTACCTATTTGAATTGAGAAGTATCGGAATTCGATAAAAAAAAACTAAAATTGAGGATTGCGTGAAGTTAACCACAAATTCTATGTAATATAATAGTACGCAATCGTCGACTGCAGCGAAGGATATGAATCTTCAACACGGACTGAGAATGCTTAATCACTGAGCTCAGTGTAAGACTAAACACTAGATGCCCTACAAAGGTGTATATACCTTAATAATTACGTCACATAACATAATAACATAGATAAAACATCAATAAATACAATTTTACTTATATTAATTAATGGCTGATAGGAACAGGGTCGTTGTCATTGTTCATAATATTGTCTCTGCTTTATACGTTCCAAAGCGTCTAGAAATTTAAAATTATTAACCGACCTTACCAGTCTAAGATTACTTATATCGAAGAAGTGACCGTTATTAGAGGTAGGTTTGGCCACCGCTGATTTTTCATTTCTACCAAGGCAGAAATGGACCATATGTTCTTTAATTATATTCCTTAAAAAGTCCGGTACTTACGAAATAAATTATCAAAGATGCGATAAGAAATATGTTGGGCAAACTAGTAGATCTATTCTTACTAGATTTAAGGAACATATAGCCCATTTCCGCCTTGGTAGAAATGAAAAACCGGCGGTTGCCCAACATATTTCTAATAACGGTCGCATCATCGAAATGTGTAACCTTAGACTGGTAAGGTAGGTTAATGGAAAGTATATCTGCTAAGAGATGAGTTAAAATAATAATAATAATAATAATAATAATAATAATAATAATAATAATAATAATAATAATAATAATAATAATAATAATAATATTAATGCAGAAAAGACTGATATTGTATATGGCATAGTGGTGTAAGTAATTTTCTATATATTTAGAAAAAAACTATTTCATTTGTCAGTGTACAAAGAATCTAGTTAATTTAATATTGACTTTTTAACTCATGCCCCTAATGGGATTCAATGACCAATCACGTCAATGAATTTTGTTTTACAACCAATTGAACCGAAAGTGCCTTTTTTCGGTTCAGTTATACATCTGTGTGCTCCTCCCTACTGAAGAACATTTGTGAAGCTTGCCAATGTTCCTGTGTTCCGTGTGGTTACCCCTTCCCTTTTTACCCTTTCCTCGCGCATCTCTACTGCGCACATCCCTTCCACTCGCGAACCTGATAAATGCTCGGTTATCTCAACGGACTTCATTCATTCGATCGGCTCACTAAGTGGCGTTTGGTTCTTTAGAAGGGGATTCAGTGGGTGAATCCAACTCAAGTGCACCATGAACTTGCGAGGATAACATGGTGAATAAGAAGAAGAGCAAGTGGATTGTAACCGAGGGACGGTTAGAGTTGATTTTGTCTAAGCAAACATGGAAAAGGGATTTCCAATAAGCCTTAGACATGTGTGCGTGTGATAGTTTAAAATTGTACGTTTGTTCTCTTTTATATGTTTGGGTTATTATTTGTGCTTGAATCGATGGAGCAAAGATTAATTTTTGGTTATGTACTCATTATTTTGTCTTTTATATAATCCACCCTGATATGCTTATTAAAAGCTTATATTTTATGTTACGGGACTACGCCCCTTTTCATTATTTAAGAGTTATTATCATTCTCTATCTATCCTAACGACGTTAGTTCAGTCCATGCAAGTTATAGTCAATATTCATATTTATATGCATATTCAATTAGAAAAGAAAGATGAATGGTTTAGCCGCCGTCAGTGGGCCCGAGTCATGCTGTTTTCTTGTGAATAACTTCAATTAGATATCGTGAGCCCTTTGCTAAAATCCAGCATTCTATTCACCATAACCACCCACATCGATCCCGGAAGGTATCAGCATCGTAATCTCTCTCTGCGGTCGCAAATATTTAAGCAGAGCGGGGTAATAATCCGCGACAATTGGTAGCATAGCGTGGTGTTACTCGCCACAAATGGTTTGGCAGAGCGTGGTTCGTTCTAAATATACACGCCACAAATGGTAGCAGAGCGTGGTTAAGGGTTTGGTTTTTTGGGGTTTAATTGCGCCCAAATGGTAGCAAGGCATTCGCTTTGTGCTTTTCATATTGAAAGATATGCTGTATTTAAGTTGAAGTTATTAAGCATTAATTTACGTGTTTTGTTTTATGGTACGTCAAACATCAACTCATCTTGCTTCGTTCCAGAACAGAGACTGATTTATGCAAGTAATACTACGTTCGCTTATTGTTGTTTACATCTTGTTTCTATCATACTTTATAAACATGGCCTAGCTGGGTAAATATTATCTCCAAAGATAAGCTTGTTTGTGAATTAAACCTGCTAGGTCTAGAAGTTGATGGTGATGTAAACATATTACGTCAGCGGCGCGTGGAGTCATATGAATCTCTCTCGCCAATCCTGAACAAATATTAATAAAACGTAAGTTCATTGTCGAGTAACACAATTCAAGAGGATTATTTCGCATAACAGCATAAGGATATGAGTGATCGTAGACTTTACTCTATCAAAGAGTTATCTAGTGGGAACTGTCTCCAACCTTTCTTCTTTTATGGAGCAGAATAATCAGCGATTTTTCCGAGAGGTGATTGGAAAGGTAGAATCCCTGTGATGGTGAAGATACGGAATCGCTAGTGGTCTTCCTCATGCAAAAATTAACTCGAGTTTCGAATTGAAATTGGTTCCCCGAATGAGTATTTTGTGAACTCAGCTTTTGTAGTTTCATCGGAGGAATCATTCTTGCACATTGCTGGAGTGAACGTTGGTTAAGTCGAGATTCTCTTAGGATGGAAAGTTTTAGACCATGTGAAGTGTTCGTTGTTGCCGTTCCTAGCTGGTTGGAAGACTTTTGGGATTAATAGTTGTGTCACGTCGATTCCAAATGCCTAAGGCATCTTTGTTGGAATTTTCCAGCAGTATACAAGGAGCTTGCACTTGTGTTGAATCCTTTATTTTCTGAAGAAAAGTTAATGGATCTTATTCTGCAAAATATGTCCCCGGCTACTAGATCAGCATTATTGATTTTTGCTACAAGACCTCAGAATGTAGCCGAAATGTGTCTCTTAGCCAGACAAGGTGGCGGATTCTTAAATGCTGAAAGACAGAGGGACTTTAGTGAAAGAAGTAAAAACGACAATTTAAGTAAGTCTAATACTTCGACGAATCGTCCTTCTTGGCAGTCGAAACAGAATCTTTCACTGTTGGAAAATGTCAGCGGGCGTGGCATCTGTCTAGAGAATGTCAATCTTAGTTTTACTTAGTTTTGTTTATATATATGTATATATGCTCGTTTAGGATTAGTTAGATAATAATACTGATGAATATAAAGGTTTGGCGCTTGATCTGCTACTGTGTCATATTTCGAGGTTGAGTGTTACTAGAATGAGTTTCTGCCTATAGATGGTTCAGGTCTTTACTAATGTGACTCAAAACTAAATTCTAGAACAGATTGAGTATACGTTAGTCAGCGTCCATGACCGTACTGTAAAATAACATCTTAGGCAGGTCAAAATATGTAATGATACCAAGTAAATTCAAGCATGTTTGTTATACTTGAAAAGAGCTGAATGTTAAAAAGCTAAATACGTGGGTATAATGACACATGTTAAAATTAGCATATCTAATGGTGCTGCTTTCCTGTTTGCGCCTGTTTCTTTGTTTCCAGTTAACCTTTTCCTACACATTGGCAGTTCTACAGTCTGTATGCCTGGAGTTTGCGGCAGTCGAAGAGCGCTTGGAAGCGATCCGGCCGACCCCCGAGTGCCCAGCTGAACGACATAGTGGCTTTGGAACTATGGATTCATGGGAAAGCGGTAAGCTGGTGAACGCAGGATTGCACCCCGGCAATCCGATGATTAGCGTCACCCGAGTCTTCACCTGTAACCCCGCAATGTTGTTCTATGTCGGCTGAAGCATATTGGAGTATATTTTTCGACGCCTGCGAATAGTATACATGAAAGCGGGATGTGGTGATCGATGATATTGGGGACGATGGAAGATTTGCTTTTTTGAAGTTACCGAACTGGAATCTTCAATAATAGTGGTTATGTTACCCTTCCCAACTTGGGATTGCTTCTTTGGACATTACGTCCAGCCTATGGACTCTTTTTCTGTTACCCGGAGGGTGTATGGAGAGCTTTGGAACCGAAAGTGCCTCTTTTTCGGTTCAGTTATATAACTGTGATGCCTCCTCCCTTACTGACGAAACATTTGTGAAGCCGTGACCAATGTCCACTGTGTATCCAGTGTGGTCTACCCCTTCCTTTAAAATAACCTTTCCGTTCCTCGCGCATCTCTGAACTGCGCACACTCCCTTCCACTCGCGAACCTGATAAATGCTCGGTTATCTCAACGGACTTCATTCTTTCGATCGGCTCACTAAGTGGCGTTTGGTTCTTTAGAAGGGGATTCAGTGGGTGAATCCAACTCAAGTGCACCATGAACTTGCGAGGATAACATGGTGAATAAGAAGAAGAGCAAGTGGATTGTAACCGAGGGACGGTTAGAGTTGATTTTGTCTAAGCAAACATGGAAGAAGGATTTCCAATAAGACTTAGACATGTGTGCGTGTGATAGTTTAAATGGTACGTTATTGTTCTATTATATTTTGGTTATTATTTGTGCTTGATCGATGGATCAAAGATTAATTTTGGTTATGTACTCATTATTTTGTCTTTTATATAATCCACACTTATATTCTTATTAAAAGCTTATATTTTATGTTACGCCCTTTGTCATTATTTAAGAGTTATTATCATTCTCTATCCTATAACGAAGTTAGTTCAGTCCATGCAAGTTATAGTCAGTATTCATATTTATATGCATATTCAATTAGGAAAGAAAGATGAATGGTTAGCCGCCTTCTATGGGCCCGAGGCAGGCTGTTTTCTTGTGATTAACTTCATTAGATATCGTGAGCACTTTGCTAAAATACAGCATTACCATAACCCAGCGATCCCGGAAGGTAGCAGCATCGTAATCTCTCTCTGCGTGCAAATAGTTAAGCAGAGCGGGGTAATAATACGCGACAATTGGTAGCAGAGCGTGGTTTTACTCGCCACAAATGGTTTGGCAGAGCGTGGTTCGTTCTAAATAACACGCCACAAATGGTAGCAGAGCGTGGTTAAGGGTTTGGTTTTTTGGGGTTTAATTGCGCCCAAATGGTAGCAAGGCATTCGCTTTGTGCTTTTCATATTGAAAGATATGCTGTATTTAAGTTGAAGTTATTAAGCATTAGTTTACGTGTTTGTTTTATGTTACGTAAACATCAACTCATCTTTCTTCGTTCCAGAACAGAGACTGATTTATGCAAGTAATACTACGTTCGCTTATTGTTGTTTACATCTTGTGTCTATCATACTTTATAAACATGCCTAGCTGGGTAGATATTATATCCAAAGATAAGCTTGTTTGTGAATTAAACCTGCTAGGTATAGAAGTTGAAGGTGATGTAAACATATTACGTCAGCGGCTTAAGGATCATATGAATTCTCTCTCCCAGCCTGAACAAATATTAATAAAACGTAAGTTCATTGTCGATAACGCAACTCAAGAGGATTATTTCGCAGAACAGCATAAGGATATGAGTGATCGTAGACTTAGCTCTATCAAAGATTTATCTAGTGGAACTGTCTCCAACCTTTCTTCTTTTATGGAGCAGAATAATCAGCGGATTTTCCGAGAGTTGATTGGAAAGGTAGATCCCTGTGATGGTGAAGATAAGGAATCGCTAGTGGTCTTCCTCATCAAAATTAACTCGATTTTCGAATTGAAATTGGTTCCCGATGAGTATTTTGTGAACTCAATTTTGAGTTGCATCGGAGGAATCTTATTGAAAATCTGGAGTGAAGTTGTTAAGTCGAGATTCTCTTGGATGGAAAGTTTAGAACATGTGAAGTGTTCGTTGTTGCCTCCTAGATTGTTGGAAGACTTTTGGATTAGATTTGTGTCACGTCGATTCCAAATGCCTAAGGAATCTTTGTTGGAATTTATCGCCAATATACAAGGAGCTGCACTTGTGTTGAATCCTTTATTTTCTGAAGAAAAGTTAATGGATCTTATTCTGCAAAATATGTCCCCGGCTACTAGACAGCATTTGATTTTTGCTACAAGACCTCAGAATGTAGCCGAAATGTGTCTCTTAGCCAGGAAAGTGGCGGATTCTGAAATTGCTGAAAGACAGAGGGACTTTAGTGAAAGAAGTAAAACTGACAATTTAAGTAAGTCTAATACTTCGACGAATCGTCCTTCTTGGCAGTCGAAAAAGAATCTTCAATGTTGGAAATGTCAGCGGTATGGGCATCTGTCTAGAGAATGTCAATCTTAGTTTACGTAGTTTGTTTATATATATGTATATATGCTCGTTTAGGATAGTAGAATATAATACTGATGAATATAAGTGTTTGGGCTGATTGTGTCATTCTTTTCGATGTTTGAGCTACTAGAATGAGTTTCTGTATAGATGGTTCAGGTCTTACTAATGTGACGCAAACTAAATTCTAGAAAAGAGTGAGTAGAAGTTAGTCAGCGTCCATGACCACATTGTAAAATAACATCTTAGGCAGGTCAAAATATGTAATGATATCAAGTAAATTCAAGCATGTTTGTTATAAATGAAAAGAGCTGAATGTTAAAGCTAAATACTTGGTATAATGACACATGTTAAATTAGCATATCTATGGTTCTGCTTTCCTGTTTGCGCCTGTTCTTTGTTTCAGTTACCTTTCCTTAAACATTGGCAGTTCTACAGTCTGTATGCCTGGAGTGTTCGGCAGTCGAGCGCTTGGAGGATCCGGCCGACCCCCGAGTGCCCAGCTGACCGACATAGTGGCTTTGGAACTATGGATTCCTGGAAAGCGGTGGAACGGGATTGCGACCCGGCAATCCGATGATTATCGTCACCCGAGTCTTCACCTGGAACACCGCAATGTTGTGCTATGGCGGCTGAAGCAAATTGGAGTATATTTTCAGCGCTGGAATAGTCTACATGAAAGCGGGTGTGGTGATCGTGATATTGGGGACGATGGAAGATTTGCTTTGAAGTTACCGCTGGAATCCAATAGTGTTTATGTTCCCCTCCCAACGTGGGATTGCTTCTTTGGACATTACGTCAAGCCTATGGACTCTTTTCTGTTACCCGGAGGGTGTAGGGAGAGCTATTGAACCGAAAGTGCCTTTTTTCGGTTCAGTTATACATCTGTGTGCTCCTCCCTACTGAAGAACATTTGTGGAAGCTTGCCAATGTTCCTGTGTTCCGTGTGGTTCACCCCTTCCCTTTTTACCCTTTCCTCGCGCATCTCTACTGCGCACACATCCCTTCCACTCGCGAACCTGATAAATGCTCGGTTATCTCAACGGACTTCATTCATTCGATCGGCTCACTAAGTGGCGTTTGGTTCTTTAGAAGGGGATTCAGTGGGTGAATCCAACTCAAGTGCACCATGAACTTGCGAGGATAACATGGTGAATAAGAAGAAGAGCAAGTGGATTGTAACCGAGGGACGGTTAGAGTTGATTTTGTCTAAGCAAACATGGAAGAAGGATTTCCAATAAGACTTAGACATGTGTGCGTGTGATAGTTTAAATGGTACGTTATTGTTCTATTATATTTTGGTTATTATTTGTGCTTGATCGATGGATCAAAGATTAATTTTTGTTATGTACTCATTATTTTGTCTTTTATATAATCCACACTTATATTCTTATTAAAAGCTTATATTTTATGTTACGCCCTTTGTCATTATTTAAGAGTTATTATCATTCTCTATCCTATAACGAAGTTAGTTCAGTCCATGCAAGTTATAGTCAGTATTCATATTTATATGCATATTCAATTAGGAAAGAAAGATGAATGGTTAGCCGCCTTCTATGGGCCCGAGGCAGGCTGTTTTCTTGTGATTAACTTCATTAGATATCGTGAGCACTTTGCTAAAATACAGCATTACCATAACCCAGCGATCCCGGAAGGTAGCAGCATCGTAATCTCTCTCTGCGTGCAAATAGTTAAGCAGAGCGGGGTAATAATACGCGACACAATGACAGTCGTGTTTCACCTCACTCTTTATCGAATTCCCTTTACCACTTCCTGCTTTTGTGATAAAAGAAAACTCCTCCTTTTTTTTTTTTTCTGAACAGGTGAGAGCATTATTTTGCAGTGACAGACTCTCCATTAAATGCAGATTAATAATGGTGTGTTCAATAATTGTGTTTTAAATAATTATTTTACTGAGTTATTTCCTAAAATAATAAATTACTAACCTATAATGTTGTTTATATTATGTAGTTTGATGTGTTCCATTTTTTCTCCGCTACGGTGCATTCTTACAATGTTGCGATCCTATTTGGCAATAAGTGATATGATAAAGTTGCAGTTGATCAACAAATGAAACCTAATCACACATTTCCGATTTGTTTTCAAACATCGCCGTTCATATTAAATATATAGGCCTAAATATTTTAAAATAACTATACTTAAATAATGATTTTTGAGTAAACAGCTTATTTTATTTAAGATTGAATCTTTCACGGCATGTGTCTTGATTCATGTATTTTATGTCTTACGGGCTAAATGGCCGTGATCTGGTTTTATTAATACTCAACGTTTCGTCTATTACTGCGGTAGATATCCTCAGGAGATCCTGCGTATTCTTTGACCTACTAACTCTTCAAATGTCGGCTGCAGAGTTAGGAGGTCAAAGAGTACGCAGAATCTCCTGAGGAAGTCTACCGCAGTAGTAGACGAAACGTTAGTTTTAATAAAACCAGACCAGGGCCATTTAGCCCGAAAGACATAAAATACATTAATTTTATTTGTTAAATAGTCTAACAAATGCCACTCTTAATTTCCAAATCCTCTAGATAAATTCACTCTTCACGATGATTTGGAAATCACTCCTGATATTACTTATGATAAACATTGAGATATGTATTGTCCTAATGATGGTATTTATTGTTAATGTATCTGAAATGCAGTATGTAGTTTATTCTTTACAACTGTGTACTTACTCATTTTTGTAAAAAATTGACTTATACCACTCTGTCATACACCCCTTCATATATATTTAAAACATGATGTATTTTTTACAATTGTTGAAATATATGAACTGCGGTATACATCAGTATTCTGTACTCCTGTTCTTATCTTGAGAATAATTCTGAATCTCGTGTAACTATAAAGTACACCTATGAGAGGATTGTCTCCCTGTGGTAGACGTGTCTGTCGCACTGGATGTGTTGTTTCCATCCACAATCCAGAATCCCCTGTGTCAATTCATAAATTGTACATCTTGTCTTGAATGTAAAATCAACGTTACAGTGACGTTATGTTATTCATAAAGTATGAGTAATTGTTAAAAAATATTTTGTTTTTTTCTGACAATAAATTAAACTACTCTTCAAAGTAAAGTTCATCAGGTCCTATAGTCTTGAGTCATCACTCAGCGAGCTTTATACCCCGCGGCAGCACCAATATCTGGTTTTGCATGCGAAGAATTCATTGAGACCCACAGTTTCAGTATTTTATTTTTTTTAGAAATTTCAGAGAAGGAACTAAGTAACTCACTGGTACTATGGAACCCGTAAGTTCATGCCTCGCGGACATAAGCTCTCCATACATCCCTATCCTGAGTTAATGTTTTTCAAATCATTCCTTGCATAATCTACTTTCCTCAAATCATAGTTAATGTTATTCTCCCACCTCATTCTTGGTGTACAAACTGGGCGTTTTCCCTCTGGTTTTCCTACAAGAATCTTCCATGCACGTCTTTCATTCCCCATTCGTGCCACATGTCCCGTCCATTGCAGTATTCTAGACTTAACTGTTATTATATATAGCTTCCTGTAAAGACCATATGGTTCGCTGTTAAGTAGTCTTCTCCATTCACCTGTCTGTTCATCTCTCTTTGGTCCAAAAATGTATCTAAGAACTTTGTTCTCAAATACTCGTAATCTGCAAAATAATGCTCTAATTTATTCAGAATATTCAAAAAGAGGAGATTTCTTTAATATGATAAACTTAAGTAGATAAATGTAAAAAGACAAC
The DNA here is from genome assembly GCA_030220185.1 of Diploptera punctata. Classification (NCBI taxonomy): domain Eukaryota; kingdom Metazoa; phylum Arthropoda; class Insecta; order Blattodea; family Blaberidae; genus Diploptera; species Diploptera punctata. Next base: position 1,301,267 of record JASPKZ010001578.1, on the reverse strand, counting down.
ATGAGAGCAGAATCACGGATTGTGAAATGAGATTCATGCACATAACAGCGAGTTACAACATATGGGATCGGAAAAGGAACACCGATATCTTAAAAGAATTGAAGACTACGCCAATATTTGAATATATCAAACAGTACCAACTAAATTGGAAACACCATCTTGAAAGAATGAGTTCAAATCGGATCCCCAAAGCTGTTTATAATTATATACCAAGAGGAAGAAGATCTCTGGGCCGTCCTATGAAACGCTGGAGGGAAAATTTTCTATAGAATCGTAACAGGCCTTGGCCTAATACATGGAAGGAAGAAGAAGAAGAAGTTGATAGATTCGAGGTGAAACACGACTGTGATTGGTTGTAAATAAAAATTCGTTGAAACGTGATTGGTCAGACTCCTATTTGGACATGTGTTAAATAGTCACATTAAAGAGAAGGGAATTCGGAAATTTGTCATAATTGTGAATGTTATCATGACAGCACTTTACGGCGAGTCTCCCCTATTCTGCAAATGCTATATACTGTAATAATTTAAAAAAAGAACTGTGAAAACTGCGACTTTTAAACACAGAAATAAAACATTCAGCTTTTATACTGCTTAGCTTGCAGTTACTTAATATTCAATTTAGAAGCTACATTCAAAATTGCATCATAGCTTAGAATAAAGTCATATCTCAATTAGGTCGCGTGGTGTGATAGAGAAGAATCCTCATGTTGTACGGCGCGGTGCGCAATTTTTCACGTCAACTTTTTATGTTCTCTCTGATAATATAAAATATTAAGCAAACTCATGCGTCTTCAGAGTCAGGCTATCTGTTTCAGGCCTGGATTTGCACAATCATCTGTTATGTTTTAAACGCCAATATATTTTAATAGAAGACTCTGTTAATATTTTCCAACAAATACTATTTTTTTCTCCTCTTCTTAGGAAATTATTATTCTTGTTCTCTTCCTATTAGGTCTAAGATCTGTACCATCCTGACTTTGAGTCCTTTTATCTCTTTCCTGGTATTCCTGGCATTCTCCTTCAACCCGCTTTTAAAATATTTGCTACCACACTAACATTTCTCTCCGGTGTCTCACATAGTACGTGTTGGTCCTTATTTCAGACCTTACTTTCTCTGTCCAGTCACCTATTGCTTGGGTGGACTAGTGGATATGCTCCTTGCCTCTGGTCCCAAGGGTCGCGGGTTCAAATCCGGCCGGGGTCGATGGATTTTTAGGACGGAAAAATCCAAGGAGCAAGTCCTCCGGGAGGGACTTTAAGCCGAGGGTCCCGAGTCTGAAGATTTTCAGGCTCGTAAAAAATCCTTAAGCCTGAATGTAAAGGCCTCTAAGCAAAATTTGCCGAACTTTCCCCCGTCCTAGTACTACCTTGGTTTCCTGGATGTCAGTATGAAGCGGAACGCTGACCACGTACCACTCAAAATGACATCTATACGAAAACAAGTGTAACTAAAATAGTATGGTTCAAATTCTTCCCTGTAGGGGGAGAGCGCTAAATCTCTGTAAAGGGAAAACATAGGCTTACAATACAATATTTTCCTTTTTTGATCTATCTCTGCAGTATTATTTACCGTTTTTATCACAATGTTAGTGTGTTTAGTTTCAATTGTACCCTTAATTTTTAATCGTCTGTCAATATTGGGCGTTATTACTCTTTGTAGGATATCCTAATAGCATCCTTATTTATGTAAGTGTACTTTAGGTTGATCCTTATTTTAGACTCTTGGTATTTCATTCCGCACACCCTCTACTTTTCCCTATGGTCCTCCTTCTTCTACTACAAAGTTTAGGCTATGCAGCCTGTTCCGGCGAAGTTAAAAGTGGAGTGCGTGGTCGGCCAACATCTCTGTTCCTCTGGGATTATACAGGAAGGTTCTTTTTGGTATTCTTTCGTTGTTCATTCTCATTAAGTGTTCTGTCCATTTCTTATTATTTTCGCTGATTTTATCTTCAATTTTATATATATATATTTAATTCTTCTCGTATAGTTTCATTCCTTATTCTATCCGCTCTTGTGCATCCTTTCACATTACGTAAAAACAGCATTTCCGCAGTCTGTATCCTGCTTTTATCCCTTGATTTCATTATCCAATTTTCACTTCCATACAACAACAAAGGAACAGCCATTGTTTTATATAATTTAAGTTTCGTATCTTTCCTTGTTTTCCGACCTAAGGTTCTTTTTATGGTTCCAGAAATAGCCTGAAATTTATTTACTTTATTTTCTATATCTTTATTTTCTCTATAAGTTATATCACATCCTAAATTTTTCCTATGGTTATCGAAGTAATTTAAAGTCCACTTGTTCAAATGTAAGGTGAGGAACCCATGCCGTATTGAGTTTAAACAGGCGCGACATTAGAAAGAAAATATCAATAAAAATGTTAGTGCTTTTATAATGTTAACAATTAATTTCATTAAATCCGCTGTATTTGAAGATACATTTATTTGATTTATTTCTCTTGTTTAAGACAATAGAAAAATAAATAATATCTAAGAATTTTTTGAATATTTATCAATTTAAGTCCAGTGCGGCACGAGTTAATTTTAATTTATTATAATGAAATTTGTTACAGTATCAAATTGGGCCAAAGGAAAAACAAATAGGAGTGCGATTAATTCAGACGACATTTTAATTATTCTTATTCGGCTTTCCCCCACTTATAGGTTTGCCGTCTTCAGTTTCCATTTATCGCTATCATTCCAATCTACCTCTTCCAAATTCCTATCATTCATTATTGTTCTGATGTAGGTTTTCCATTTCCATCTTGGTCTGCCACGTTTATTATTTCCAGGGGGTGACCATTGGTATATATTTTTTGGCCATCTTTTATTTTCCATTCTTTGTACATGGCCATACTATTTAAGCGTTTGATTTTCAATCCTCTTAACAACAGATGTGGTGACATTCATTTTTCTCCAAAGGAATTCATTTCTTATTTTATCCTGTCTTGTTTTCTTGGAGGTTTCTTCTAAAATAATCAAATTCAACTGTTCTAATTTTATTCTTTTGTAATTCCGTCAAAGACCAAGTTTCACTTCCATATGAAAAAAATATTCTGTATTATGCTCTTATAAATTTTCATTTTAGTTTCCTTTGTAATTTTAATTCTACTCCTCTAAATAAGGACTACCCTAATGTACATAATACATTATATCATTACCACTTTTATCGATATTTCCTTTTTAATGTCGCACCTGTTATAGTTCAATGCGATACTAGTTCAACTTAATTCGATGAAGTTTGCTCAGATACATATTTTTTTCAGACTGAATTTTTTTACGTGCCATAAATCTAGATACCGGTCCCACGGGGTTACTCACTATCTTACATCTGGAAAAATCCATTGTCTCCGACCGTATTCGAATCCACAAAATGTTGAAAGAACATACTAAGCGAACACAGTATCCAACAGTCTATCCGGTCGTACAGAAATCTGCTTTAAATTAAAACGTAATTCCACGCTGCTACGTCAGAATGTAAATCAGAATAAGCCCATCTCTAGTTTTGAAGTTTAACAAACGTAATTTGTGGCCGCTGCAGATACCCAGATCCCGATTGCAAATTCATATAACTTTAGAAAATAATTTTAGACGAAGCACAGTGGCAGAAATTCTAATATGTATTCACAGCTTCTATCGCAAGTGTTATGTCTTTAGCAATGGCGTACGTAGGTGATTAGCAGAGAGCAATTCCATCACCTAACTTTGAGTGGTAATCAGAGTTGCAGCATTCCCTTGTTGAATATTTCAGTTAATATACATGACAATGGAATATGTTTCCTACTGACACCATCAAGCACTTGTCTTTCCACACGCATGCCTGTCTGCACATTTCAATCCAATAATGATTTATTGCGATGCATTAACTACTATTCTACTTGTCCATGGCCTATTGTAGCTACGATGATACAATAATAGTCCAGTGTTTTCATGTGTAAATATGAAACGATTTATGTACTCTTTTAAAACATCTGACGAATAAAATATGACATTTATTTTAAGAAATGAAAGGAATTGAAATGTCCTTGAAAATGTATATCACGATATATTAGATACCTTCTAAGCTAAGAGTTGCGTCCTTGGGTTGACCTATTTATTATTGTTTACTGCAGTCCTACGATAAGCATATCGCACTCGCGCTGTGTTCTCGAGGTGGCGTGCTGCCTTGTCACTCAGCGGACCCGGGTTCGATCCCCGATTGGGACAAGTTTCCTGGGGGAGGTTTTTCGGGATTTTTCCTCACCTGTAAGACAAATGTCAGGATACTTTAAGGCCCAAACGGTTCCCGAACATCATCTGGCCATCATTATCATCAATATCATATCGATCCCATTAGATTACGTTTAGGTTTAAGGTTTATCCTGGCGCATCATAACCCATCGTCATCGCCCATCTTATTATTGGGGCAGCGTAACCTCGCCTTCCAGGCGCCCCAACCTCAGAAGTGGGTTAAAATACGCCAGTGCCAGGAGAGAGATAAAACTGAAATGTCGAATGACAAACAGGTGGCATTGAACAAAAAAATGCAGTGCTTGTTGTAATTTTCAAATATGTGTATCGAAAGGTATATTAAATATGCTAAATGTTTCAACTATCAAGAGAAGTTCAAAATGTATACTTCTTATAAATATTTACATCCACCACTATGGTCTAGGGGTAGCGTCCCTGCCTCGTACTAAGTGGACCCTGGTTAGATGACCGGTAGGGTTAACTTTCTTGGGTGATTTTTTCTGGGGGAGGATTTTTCCTCACTTGTAACGCAAACGTCAGAAAACGTAAAGACCCAAACGCTTCCCTAACATTCATCTGGCCTTCATAATCATCATCATCATCATCATATTCGTCATGTTTAGTATGAATGTGTGTTTCGTCTTAATGTAATGTTATCTCAGAGGACGCACTGAAATTGAGCTGATCACTCTTTCGCGGTGGTCCTCCATATCCTTGCGTGATGAAAAATATATGTGTGTGATCCATAGTTAAAATCCCAGACCCGACAGATCGTGCCATTGTAAAGCCCAGATGACATGTGACATGTAAAAGTACCAGCGTCAATGGAATCGAATAGAATAAAAGGTTACGGATTATCAACTGAGATTCAAATTTGCTGCTTAGTTTATTTTGAAAAACATGCATACTGTGTTGTAAATTTTATATAATTATATCCTGGTGTTTTAAATACTGATATTAAAATTATGACAAAGGAAACTAAAATGAAAATTTATAAGAGCATAGGCCTATTACAGAATATTTTGTCATGTGAAGATGAAACTTGGTCTTTGACGGAATTACAAAATAATAAAATTAGAACAGTTGAATTTGATTATCTTAGAAGAAGCCTTCAAAAAACAAGATAGAATAAAATAAGAAATGAATTCCTTTGGAAAGAAATGAATGTGTTAAGATGATTGAAAATCAAACTCTTAAATGGTATGGTCATGTACAAAGAATGGAAAATGAAAGGTGGCCAAAAAAGTATACACCAATGGCCACTCCCTGGAAGAAATAAACGTAGCCTGTACAAGTTTCTCGGGTGAGGTTTCTTTGGGATTTTGCCTCATCTATATGATAAATGTCGGGAAACTTTAAGACCCAAATACTCTACTGACACCATCTGGCCAGAGCAATCATCAATACGAGTAGGCCTACAGTAAAAGCTCCTTATTCGCGTGCTAAAGTCTTGCGACACAGTTCCTGTATTTGCGGCTAAACGTTTCTTTATTCGCGGATCTAGTCGGTATATTAGAAGGATTATTATCCTTTATTAACACATCAGCAACTACTTTTACTGCAGGCGGCTTTTGCAAAGAGCTATTCAAACCAAATGGACAAATTAATATCAAAGTAAAACAAACCTTATTGTCACTAAGCCGAAATTTCGTTGTTAAAATCCACCGCCGCCGTATTTTACGTGCCGCTATATCCGCTGATAAATGTCGCCCTCCCACGATTGGTGTTTGATTGAATAACACGTGTTTCTTCTTCTTTTTTGCCAATTTATAAAGTCGAGTAAAAGGAAAGAAAATTAGTTCCGAAACGAAAAATAGTAGTGTTACCGCTTAAAATAAAAATAGAAAAGCTTGACCGTTTACGCGTTAGCGGGCCGTTTGCATCTATATCACTCTCCGTTTCAATGGTAATGAATCAACTGTACGATTCGTCAACAAATCCGAAGACAAAGTAAGGGATTCTATCGAAGAATTCACAGCTGAACATCAGCCTAAATTGAAATACCTTTTTAAAGTGGCAAATGAGGAAAAAACTACTAAGTTATTTAAGCCCTTGCCTAAGCCTGACAGTAATAATTAACAGAAATTATTCAAATCTCTCATTAATTGATTTTATTTTTATAATTTTTTATTTTATTTAGGAACCTTGGAACATATCCCCTATATACCCTTATAAATTACAATTCTATATTCACTGTTTCTGTATTCGCGGCATATTTTCGGATCATATCCCCGCGAATAAGGAGCATTTTACTGTATTATAAATGCCTTATTTAGGGTGCGAATATGTGAGTGAGCTGAATTCCACGTAAAATTTTACGTAACACATGTAAATTAAAGTTTCTTACATGCTTCCTGAAATAGTATATGGGCTGTTAATAAATAATAGTTTTAAAAAAGTAAAACAACAGGCTTTATTAGAAAACCGAACTAAAAAATGAAAAATAATTTTAATTTCCAACACGCTTGGGATAAAATTAAAGTGGTCAACAAAAAAATCATCTCCAACACATCTAGAATAAAATTAGAGTTATCTAAAAAAATTAATGTTACCATCAAAAGCGTGGGGCGCTCTATATCAATTAATATATTTGATAATAAACAGATATTGGTATAAGTAAAGTCTCTAAGAAGAAAACGTAAAAACCATAAAATCACCCCATGCTTTTGATGGTAAAATTATTTTTTTTGTAGATAACTCTAGTTTTATTCTAAATGTGTTGGAGATGATTTTTGTTTGTTGACCAATTTAATTTTATCCCAAGCGTGTTGGGAATTAAAATTATTTTTCATTTTTTAGTTGGGTTTTCTAATAAATCGTGTTCGTTAGTTTTTTTAACTATTATCTATTTTTTATTTTTTAGTTTTTTTTCTAATAAAGCGTGTTGTTTTAGTTTTTTTAAACTATTATTTATTTTTTTAATATCTAGTTTAATTGATTGTCGTAAACCGGAATCCCATGAACATTTAATTGGTTAATACTCTTCTAAAAAAATTCCTCCGGGCTGGATTTGAATCAGCGACCTATGGATTACTGAAATGATATACCACTACAGTCCACCGCTCTACCAACTTAGCTCTTACAACGATTGACTAAAAAGTTGATAGGTCCGCAACCTATTACACCGGTTTTTACTTTGTTTTTCGTCTGATGATTCTGGCCAGGTTTTTAGAAAACATTATGAAATTATTGTATTGTCATTGGTCCTTTACAAGTATACAAAGTTTCAAGTCGATTCAATGTTTTTAAGTGGGTGAAAATCGTGTTCAAAGATTCCGTTACATAGATGGACAGATACAGGTCAAGCTAATATAAAGCGTGTAAAAATGTTTTCATGTGACTACAACCAAAAACATCGTGGAATATGAACAAACTCATACACAACAAAGAATTATTTATTCTAATTATTCTAAAACTCTTACAACATGCAGAAGAGCTAGTTGTTAAGTGAGTTACCTTCATTTCGTTGCGTCGACTACCTTAATTTTTATAATTAATTACTGAAATATATTAAAACATAAATCTGAAAACATGTCTTTTGTAATTCCTTCTACAAATACTACATTTAAAACTGCTTGTTAAAATAAAATTGAAAAGTTCACAGAGATTATTTTAGTCTCACTCTTGTAAAATATGTGTCATTCTACAGTTTCATCAGTTACCAATAAAAGTCAGTGTAATTATTAAAGATAGAAAGTACATGTTTTATGCTGAAGAGATTGAAACTCCTGTATATAAATATTTTGAAGAGAAGAAAATAATACCCTACTATCCGAAGGCTAAACATAATTAAAATATTATTTTATTTTGTTGTAATATACCGTTATGCTAATTGCCATAGAATTTTCCGTAAATGTTGTCTTGGCTTGGATGTTCATTTTATCTCTGAGGTGATAATGACATTGAGCTGATAATCCCTACAAGGAGGTCCTTGATGTCCTTGTACGTAAGGTCGAAAGATATTTGTGTGATATCCTTCCATCCATAGTAATTCTTCCCGAGGGCTGGTCTTTCACTGCAATCATAGCATTTTCATGCTATGCTTTGCAGTACTAGGGAATAATAGGTGTGGGGAATTATAGGTGTGGTTGCTTTCCACACCGGTGAAGGATGGTGATGATGATAAGGATGATGATGATGGTGGATGATTTTCGGGGACCGTTGGGCCCTAAGCAACCTGACATTTGTCTCAAAGGTAAGGAAACACCCCGAAAAAAACCTCACCCAGGAGCCTGTCCCGACCGGCAATCAAACCCGGGCCCGCTGCGTGACAAGGCAGCACGCTACCTTGAGACCATAGCGGTGGACGTGTGTGATATAGAGTTTAAAATACTCTCTCGATAGTCCTTGTTCCTGCGGGGGGGGGGGCGTGCGATAAATAAAGTTTCCTAAAAATATAGAGGTTAAACTAAGGTAAAGAAATAGAGACAGAAGTCAATATATGGAAATAAGTGTATTCACTAGTGCCACTTTAAACTGCAGAGGTAGGATGTATTTCTTATTGCGATAAGAATGAGATGTGGAAAATTTCTCGGATACTTACTCTACTTGGTAAATCTAGATTAGAAGATAAAGTCTCGGTCAGCTATTAGCAATATTTTAAATTGTGGAGATAATACATTTTGAAGATGCAGATGAATTGCGTCAGACGAGAGCTACCGGTTAAAAATTTTGGCGTGAAGATTAAAATGTGTTTATGACGTAAATAAGTTAAGATGTTATTGGGTAACATGCTTTGTAAAGAGAACAGGTAGGTAAGGTTGTTATAAAGTTTGGCCAACATCCAGACAAGGTGACTAGAAAATAAACTAATTATCCAGCACACGAGATGTAAACTAATATTAAGTTTCTCCCTTACGTGAATAATTTAACAAAGTCCAGGAGTTTGAAATAAGATTATGTAACCCGAGTGGTTGCATATGCCACGTGGGGGATACAAGCTCAGATACTCCTATGACAAAGGGTTGCCTTCCTAACCAATAACTTTCACTCCACAAACAAAGTAGATGCAATTACTGTTCAATCTTAAATTAAACCTCAGAACAAACCTACAGTTATTGATTAATAATTTAATTCTTAATGTATGAAATTGTTATTTGTCCAATTATATTGTATGACAGGCGAATGGAGAAAACTACTTAACAGTGAACTACATTGTCTTTAAAAGAAGGCAGATATAATAAGAATAGTTAGGTCTCGTAGACTACGATAGACAGGACATGTGGCACGAATTGGAAATGAAAGACGTGCATGGAAGCTTCTTGTAGGAAAATCGGAGGAAAAACACCCAGTTGGTGGACCAAGAATGAGGTGAGAGAATAACATTAACTATGATTTGAGGGAGGTAGATTATACAGGGAATGATTGGGAAACATTAGCTCAGGATAGAGATGTATGGAGAGCTTATGTCCGCTCGGCCATGAATCTACGGGTTCGATGGTGCCAGTGATTGAGAATGAGTGAATACAATGTATGGACTCTTATTTTAAGAGAAGGTAAAACATTACGACTATTTGATAATAAATTCTTAGGAAAATTTTTGGATCGAAGAAAGATAAACAGAGAGGCGAATGGAGAAGACTACATAACAGTGAGCTAAGTGATCTATATGGGAAACGAGATTATTAAGAGCAAAGAAGTCTCGTAAACTGTGATAGGCTGGACACGTGGTAAGAATTGGGAATGAATGAGGGGCATGATGGCTCTTTTTAGGATCGTAGGGCCAAGGAAGATTGACAGACAGATTAATGAAGAAGACTATATAATAGTGAGTTGCATGATCTTTATGGGAAACCAGATGTAACGAGCAGTTACGTTTTATACACTGTAATGGCTGAACATGTGGCTCGAATGCGGATTGAAAGAGGAACATGTAGAAAGGCTGGAGGGAAAACGCCCAGTAGGCCTATATAGGCCAAAAAAGAGGTGGAATAATATTAACCATTATTTGAGGGAAGTAGGCCCTATATTATACAGGGGATAATTGTGAAACATTAGCTCATAATAATAATAATAAATAATAATAATAATAATAATAATGATTTATTTTAGCTGGCAGAGTTAAGGCCATAAGGCCTTCTCTTCCACTCAACCAGCGAATAGTAAAATTATACAAAAAATTACGTACATATTACAATTTTAAGATTTTAAAATACAGACTAAACAAAATACAATGATGATGGATCTAATACTAGCTAACGCTAACAAAAACATACAATATAATAAAATTAAAATGATATAAAATAAAGTAAGTAGCTTCCTACATGATTATTAATAGAATGCTCTATATAGTTGTTATGTAGTTAATGTTTTCATTGTGTCGAACTTAAGATATCAGTTAATTTGGATTTAAATAATGATAGCGATTGACAGTCCCTGACATGACTGGGAAGTGAGTTCCATGCTCTAGCCATAGATATTGTGTAAGATTCAGAGTACAGACAGGTCCTGTGTTGTGGTATCAAAAAGTAAAGAAGAGTCTTGTGATCTTGTTCCTAAATTGTGATGAGCCGATAAATGTTGAATAGAATTAATATTTGGAAGAATTACAGTGTAAAAACATAGGAACATCAATAACAGACTTTTGTAAGACATGAAAACAGTTCTTTCTACATGGCCATTGGCTGCAATTATACCTATTATTATTATAAATGTTGAAAACGTGTTGTTAAATAAGTTGGTAAATATGTGTGCAGAATTTGGAATAGTAAGGTATGTGAATGTAAAGTTCTTCTGTCATTTAGGCGTAGCCATGATAAGGCCTGAAATGAAGGAGACACGTGGTCATAACGACGGAGATTGAATATAAATCGAATGCACGCATTATGAGCACGCTGTAGTCTGTCAGATAGATCAGTTGTAAGATTAGTCAGTAATATGTCGCAGTAGTCGAAGTGTGGCATTATAAGAGTCTGTACAAGTATTTGTTTTAATTTTGTAGGAAGGAAGTTTTTAAAACTATTTAGGGAGTGAAGAATTGAGAACACTTTCTTGCAGGTATTATTCACCTGGATTTTCCAGTCTAGGTGTTGGTCCATATAGATACCCAGATTTTTTACTACTGAGCTGTAGGGATATTTTTGTCATTTAGGGAGAATGGTAGGGATATTTTCGTAATTTATAATGCTTTGGATTCGCCGATGTCCTATAATTATGCACTGTGTCTTGTCAGTATTTAGATTAAGTCCATGTTTTCTTCGACCATTGGGAAATTGAGTCTAGGTCACTATTTAATTTGTCTAGTGTGTCATGTACATCGTCAGGATGGGAGTGAATGTAAATTTGCAAATCGTCAGCGTATAGGTGATATCGACAATAGGTAAGTCTAGTGGATATATCGTTAACATAGATAGAGAACAGAAGTGGTCCTAACACTGAACCTTGTTGGACGCCACCCTTCAGTGATAGCCAGGATGAGGAAAGTTCTGCATTGGATACACATTGCTGGCGACCATGAAGATAGGATCCAAGCCAGTTAACAGCATTGTCCGAAAGATTCAGAGCGCGTAATTTTGCTATTAATATGTCAGTGTCAACAGTGTCGAAAGCTTTGCTGAAGTCCAAGAGTGTAAATATTTTCATGTGGCCACTGTCCATTGCTTCACGGGCATCTTCGGTAACTTTAAGAAGTGCGGTTGCCGTACTATGGCCTGTCCTAAAACCTGATTGGTATGGGTCGAGTATGTTATGAGTGTTAAGGTAATCAGTTAATTGTTCATGAACAATGCGCTCCAAGGCCTTAGATAGGACTGGGAGGATGCTGATTGGTCTAAAGTCGTTTGGTGTTACAGGTAATTTAATTTTAGGGATTGGTCTGACTATAGCTTTTTTCCAGAGTTCGGGGTAAGTTGAGGTCATAATTGAGGCATTGAATATATGGGTTACAGTTGGGAGTATGACATGGAGTATTTTCTTTAAAAAGTCGATACTTATATTGTCTATACCTTGTGTTTTAGTTCTAATGCGGTCCAGGGATAGTTTAACGTCGATTGACATTATATAGGAAAAGAAGAATTTTTCTCGGGAAGGAGTAGGTGTGGATAGGAGCTCATCTATAGTTTTGTTGTTTGGTCGTAGTGTTTATGTTAAGTGTGGCATATGATGTGAAATGTTGGTTTAGATCGTCCAGTGGTATGTTAATGCTCTCTCCTTTGGTTCGGCTGCCGTAGGCCCATTGATCTAATACGTTTCCACATATCACTTGCATTTGTGTTTGGATCAATGAGACTATGAGCATACCGCAACTTAGCGTTCCTAATGTTTTGATTCGTTTTGTTTCTTAATGTCTATATTGTCTTAAGTTAGCGTCACTTTTGTCCCGTCTATATTTTCGAAAAGCAGCATCCCTCTCAGCCATCAGTAGTCGAATTTCGTGGGACATCCAGGGAGCTGGGGATTTAGTAATTCGTCTAGTCTTCAAGGGGGCATGTTTGTCGTAAAGTTCTAATATCATATTGTTAAATTTAAGCAATTTTTCGTCAATTGTGAATAGGGTCCAAATATCATGCCACGGCATGTCGATAGCGTCTGCAATTAGAGCTTGCTGGTTAATATTTTTTAAATTTCGATACGTTAATAATTTAGGACGAGTCCTAGGACACTGGAGAGAGTATTCGATATATATGACGTCATGGGCTGATATGCCGGGGGCAGATATTTGTCCGTAGTTTATAATTTTCTGTGAATTTGTCGTGGCTATGATGTCTATTAATGTATCAGTCGTCGATGTGTGATGAGTTGGTTGTAAAGGCAAGACATACATATTGCATGCGTGAAATAATGCCAGTAGTTCTGATGATGAAGATGAGGAAGAAAGTAAGTTAGAGTTAAAGTCGCCCATTACTATAACATGCTGATAATGCGGCAGTAAACTTAATAAGGGTGTTTCTATGTCACTAAGATACTGTACTTTCGGAGGTTTGTACACCACGCACAGGAGACATCTCTATAAACTAGCTGAAATTTCAATGAAGAGGAATTCTGGTCGTGCATTGTAATCAGGGGAGGAGTGAAGAATGACTTTGGGCTCTAAGTTCGATTTGATATACATCGCAACTCTCCCCACCTCTTTTCCCTAGTCTATCATTGCGACAGAGGGTGTACCCGTCAATATCAACAAGTGAGGAGTGAAGGGAAGGTTTAAGTCAGGACTCAGATATTAAGATCGCATGTAGGGAGATCTTGGAAAATAAATGTCGAATTTCATGAATGTGAGACAGAATGCTTTGAGCATTAATATGGGCGATTTTAAGAGTAGCAGAACGAGGAGAAAAACGTTCTATTAGCAGGTAGGCAATGGTGGGGTGAGAAGAATGTGAGGGTTCATTGGCATTGTCATTTGAAGAAAGGGTAGGAACTTGTCTGTGGGATGGTCGTGTTCAAAGTAGGTCAGGAACTGCAAATATTTGACTAAAACTTGGAAGATCAATTGTACCAACTTTTACAAATAATGAAAATTTTAACTGAATTAACACACTATTAGGAGCAGAGAAAAATAAATATTAGTAATAATAAAATCAATTGGACTATTCTAAGCAAATAAAGTAAATGTTAACCTAATTAGCCTAGAGAAATTGCTATAGCTTAATTATTAATTTAAGAATTATTGAAAAAAAAAGTTGATATATATTAAAAATAAGATATAGAATAATTAAATAGTTTTTAAATTATATGTTATAAAGAAAACATACCCTATAATACGCTAAAGGCTTAAATTAACACAGGTCACTAGCACTGGTGATACGCTTTTTTGATTCACCAACTTTAGCTCATGATAGGGATGTACGGAGAGCTTACATCCGCACGGTGATGAACCTACGAGTTCGATACTGCCAGTGAGTTAGATATTTACTTACAGTTAATTAAATCCAAAAATTATTTTCTTACATTATTTTCCTTAGTATAACTGTACTTGCACGCATCCGACTCTTTCCGGATCGTATTGGCGTTCAATCTGTGAGGAGAGGATTTTAATCTTTGGAACACATACTCCATCTTTCACACAATTGATCAATTCATTTAGAGAGTCAACTCTGAGAAAACATATTGTTCTAGTTAGTGGAAGAGGAGGCCCCATTATGCTAAATAAATAAATAAAATATAATAGTAAAAAAACTAAATAACACGCTTTATTAGAAAACCGAACTAGAAAATGAAAAATGATTGAAATTTCCAACACGCTTGGGATATAATTTATAGTGGTCAACAAAAAAATCATCTCCAACACATCTAGAATAAAACTAGAGTTATCTACACAAAAAAAAAACATCAAAAGCGTGGGGTGTTCTACATCAATTAAAATATATTTGATAATAAACAGATATTGGTAAAAGTAAAGTCTCTAAGAAGAAAACGTAAAAACCATGAAAAGCCCCCCACGCTTTTGATGGTAAAATTATTTTTTTATAGATAACTCTAGTTTTATTCTAAATGTGTTGGAGAAGATTTTTTTGTTGACCACTTTAATTTTATTCCAAGCGTGTTGGAAATTAAAATTATTTTTTAGTTTCTTAAACTATTGTTTACTTTTTATTTTTAGTTTGGTTTTCTTCGTATGAAAGAGGTCACGGGTTCGGTTCTCGATGAGATTAATTTGTTTAATTGTTACAATTCTTTCTATTTTATTCTGTCTGTCCTTTCTTAAAGAAAAAAACGAATTAACTATTTGGAAGTTTACTATTAATTATTATTGTTTTTATTGTTATTCCTATTATTATTATTATTATTATTATTATTATTATTATTATTATTATTATTATTATTATTATTATTATTATTGTCCATCTGTGGGCTTTTGTTAGGCTGGACTTGACCTATATGAACTAAATATTTAAATGGAAGAGTGAAACCTTTTCCTCACTAATACGTAATAAATAAATATATTATGCTATGTTCACTTTTATTACCTACATTCATAGCATTATTAATAAAACGTGGTACTGCATACGCATTTAAATTTATACCGGTAGCTAAATAGTGTAATAGTGTTTACGAAGGCAGGAATATTACCTAATATAGTGTAAAGTGGACGAAGATTACGTAGCTGGAATTAAATATTATAGGATGTATTTTTGCGAAAATACAAATAAACAACAAAAAAACGTTTGTCGAGAGATTTGAAGCCTGGCTCGTGTATATGTTTCATGTTTTTGTAATTTTTTAACGATCTACGCTACTCGAACGTCGGATACTAGTCGTCTAGCTCCTGGTTGTCTTATTTAGTTGTATACTATACACGAGAGTTGAACTTTATTCGAAATGTCGCGATTTGAGTAATATTGTATACGTCGAACACTCGTAAATATCTAGAAATATGTCTCCTTCACTGATCATCAACTGTTTATGACAATTAGAACCAAATACAGCGTATTTAAAACATTTAACAATGCATTACTTCATGCATTTTTTGCTAAGTGCACATTTGCTCCGTACAGTCTTCGATTACTGTGCCTCGCAATTAAAAAGCAGTCAATTCTTTTGGTCACGGCTTTGGTATATCACAAGTTTTCTTTGGAAGAAATTTCAAGGTAAATTTCGGCATGCAATGTTGACAGTTCCCTTGTGAGTACAGCTTCCTTCATAGGGAAAATTAAACCGTGCAACATGTGTCGTATATGTATTTCGAGCCTGTATAAAGAACCTCTTAATAAAGTTTGTCTACCATTTCACGCTTAAGTTCTTGAATTATAAAATGAAAATAATCTTTCAGTAGTAGATTTTGAGATGTCCGATTTTTAAGTAAAAAAAAGTTACATTTTAAGTAAAATGTTAACACACTTAAATTAATAACCAATTTTAAATTCATAGTATTTTAAAATTTTCTCGCTTAATGACCTGAATGATTGATGAGCGTCGTTAAATAAAATATGCCCTAAAAACTCCATAGCACTACATGCCTAGAAGGCCCTTGGCCCACCAGCCTCCTGCAGGCCTCGCACTCAAATGTCTTAATCGCAGAGTTAGACAATCATCTAGCCATTATAGGTATGATACGTTGTCAGTGTTTAATTTCCTCCAGCCGTTATAGTAGGTTTTCTCAATCTGAAGCAGCTACTTTAGTAGCTACACAATTACCAAATGATGATGGAATGAGAACGGTCCCATTTTCGCCGAAATTCCCCCTTGCGGACTAAAACTAACGGAGATCCCGCAGTTCTCTCCACCAAGGCATCATCGGCTACGGTGCATTTCCTATACTAATCTACTATTCTTTTAAATGTACACAAATAAATAAATGTCATATACAAACATCAAAGTATATATATATGGCTAAAAAATCTAAAAGAAGAATATGAAAAATGGGGACTTTATATAAACATTGAGAAAACTAAATATCTGTCTATAGGAGAAGAAATCGAAAATATAAATTTCAATAATGGAGAAGAACTAAAACCTAATATTGAATGCACTTATTTAGGAACAAAATTAGACCATTCAGGCGATAACACAGTGGAAATTAAAAATAGAATCGCACAAACAAAACAAGGAATAAATGCTTTAAACCCTGTTTGGTGGAGCAAAAATATTACAAAAAATAGAAAATTACAAATATATCAAACCATAATTCAGAGCATTTTAACATATGGTGCTGAAGTCTGGCAAATTCCTACCAGGGAAATGAAAATAATTTTAAGTACAGAAATGGATGTTTTAAGAAGATCACCTGGAAAATCTAGAATGGATAGAATACGAAATAAAGAAATAAGGGAAATTATGGGTGTACAAGAGGAGCCGGACATCATAGACATCATAGAAAAGAAAAGATTGCAGTGGTATGGTCATGTCAAACGAATGCCAGAGCAAAGGTTGCCAAAAATTGTTATGGAATTGATCCCAATGGAAAGGAGGAAGAGAGGAAGACCGAAGAAAACTTGGATAGAAGGGGTACAAGCAGCTATGAATATCAGTGGATAGAGAGAAATGGCGTTTCGTTTCCGGAAGACGGCGGCAGCAGCCATGATACCGGATGATGATGATGATGATGATGATATATATATATTAATTAAGTGACCGGAAATGCTTAGTTTCTGTGAAATACAATTATGAGAATCATAAGGAGGTTAATTACCACAATAAACATATTAGAATTATTTGGTAGGAAACTATTTAATAGGATTTTTGAAAGGTTATAAAAATAAACCAATTATTTTGTCTCAATACTTCTATAGGTGTAAATATAGGAAATCGTCAATGGAGGCCTATAATATACACCATATTCCAAAATTATGAACGGAGTTTTAAGTGGTTGGTATAGCTTCTCAAACGAAATTGGATGCGTCATTATTTACTATCCATCCATAGTAATTCTGCCCGAGAGCAGGTCCTTCACTGCAATCATAGCATGATCATGCTATGTTTGCAGCTTTACTAGGGAATTGTAGGTGTGGTAGCTTCCCGTTGCTTTACACACCGGTGAAGGATGATGATGATGATGATGATGACAAGGATGATGATGGTGATGATGATGACCATATGATTTCGGGGACCGTTTGGGCCTTAACGTTTTCCTGACATTTGTCTTATAGGTGAGGAAAAACCCCAATAAAACCTCACCCTAGAAAAACTGCCCCGACCGGGGATCGAACCCGGGCCCGCTGCGTGACAAGGCAGCAAGCTACGTCGAGACCACAGCGGTGGACGTATTTACTATAATGAAAGAAAAACTGTGAAAGTTTCATATCCTGTATGCAAAAATTTGTTTGTCATTATTACGTCGTCAGCGTTAAATATATGAAAGTGGCGATTTCTGTACAGACGTCATCCTGTGTTGCAATTTGCGAGATCTGGTCCCATTGTTGCACTGCAACGAGCTTTCGGACGGCTATTTTGGAATTGATCCTCCGACACACAAAATTATCCGTCCATGGTATAAACAGTTAGAAACAACGATGTATCTGTGAAAGGAAAAGTCTAGGACGTCCACAAACACAAATAACGCGTCCGTCCGGATGACATGATTCATTCCCATACCCTCCACGCTCTCGTGATCTCACACCTTGTGATTTCTTCCTGTGGGGGTATGTGAAAGACCATGTGTACATACCACTACCGTCGACTTTCCAGACTTGAGAAGAAGGATTGTTGCTGCTGTTGAATCCATTACTCCAAATACACTGACCAAGGTTTGGGAGGAATTCGACTATCGGCTAGATGTGTGCCTTGTGACAAAAGGTGCTCACATCGAACACTTATAAAGTATGTTATGAAAAGTGGAAGAGTTTCTATTTAATCCCATGTAACTTTTGTTCTTTATATATATATATATATATATATGTATATATATTTATTTATTTATTTCATATATATATACAGGGTGATACAAACTTCTCTTGACATTTTCCTCATAACGTTAATTTATATATTTTTGTTATATATAATTGGAAACTATGCTAACAATAGAGAAAATATTAGTTATCGTTTTCGCTCGTATACGAGGATTGACGTATGGGTAGGTCCAAGAAAAATTCACTAGATAGTTCAGAAAACCAAGTCCTAGGAGGCAAGCTATTAGAGATCCGGTACTGAAAATGAAACTGACGGGATCTGTTGCTTATGAGGCACGTAGAGGGAGGCCGGCTACACTAGAAGATATGCAAACCATGCAGGATGCCATCTCATGAAGTCCCGGTGCATCAACCAGAAGAATTCAGCTGAGAGTTGGGTATGTCCCAAAACACTGTATGGCGTACCTTGCGCTTCAAACTTAACAAACGCCCTTATCACAACCACATAATGTACAAAACTATGTAGCTCGACAAGCTACGTGTGATGACCTGTTAAATACAAAATGAAGAACAGTAACTGGAAGTAACTATCTTCAGATGTTAAAACAATTCATGGAACATGATGCTGTTCAAGATACTCTGATTTTCGAGAAAGATGGTGCACCACCCCATTTTGCCATCATTGTTCATGACTACCTCAACAAAGTTTTCTCTGATAGGTGGATCGGTCGTGGTTCACCGAGATTTTTGGCGACCCGCTCTCCAGATCTCCAAAGTATATTAAGTGTAGATCAACACCTTACAGCAATTGAGAAACCGAATAGCTGCAGCGGTAGCTTCAATCACACCAGCTATGCTGGAAAATTGTTTCGCTGTAAACAAGAAAGGTGGAGTCTGTGTCGTGACTTAGAGGATCGCCACATTGAAATGTACTGAGTTTATCATCCAGTAGTCATTACCTTCCATATGTAATAACAAGTTTGGCATGATACATTGGTTTCACGAAAATGTCAAGAGACATTTGACTCACCCTGTATATACATCATGTAAGGGAAATTAAATAACTACGAAACCCCGTCCATCATTTACCCTGTATTGTAGGCTATGTATATGTATGTAGGCCTATATACACTACCCAGTACGTCCCTCGATGGAGACACGGGTGTTCCTTAATAGAAGTTCCTTGACAAAGCATAATTTTAGTTACCCTTACTTCATTACAGATGTCAGTGAGTGGCATGTGGTAAGCGGATCGCCTCAATGAGACATCTAGTAGGCAACTAAAATATTTATTTGATGTGGTAACAAATTATATTTTATTCAGATGCACTAATTTAGGCTTGAGGTCCTTTTAAATGCCCGAAAATCTTAAGGCTTGTTTATATATTATTGTTGTTTAAATATTTGTATCATAGAATATTAACTTATCTCAATAAAAAAAATAAATGTCACAAATATTTCTTACAAATACTAGGTCATGAGATCAGAAGTAAAATTCAGGGCTATTCAGAAAGAAGGAACAGACTTCAAACATTTATTTCTTCCGAACTACAAAAAATATAAACACAATTCCAACGTTGCTGGAAACAGAAAAGTTCAAATTTCACTATTTTATGCATTCAATATGAGCACCATGTTTTACACGAAAATATCAAAACGATGGCTCATTTCTTGCCGTACATGAATCAGCTAGTCGCTAGTTATCGAATTCATAGCTTCAACAATTCGATGTCGCAGATTTTCAAGAGTGTCCAGACATAGGGGGGATAAACAAACGCGATCTTTTATGTAACCCCATAGATAAAAATCACATGGTGTTACCGGTAAAGAAGTTGATTTTCTGCTCCTCCTCTTCCAATCCAACGTCCTGTTGTGTCGCCATTTTAATACAAACAATCGACATGACAAGCAACAGCGTCATTGCAACCGTGATCAAACTTCGATCTCTTGTCTTTCCAGGAACGTTGGAATTGTGTTTGTATTTTTTGTAGTTTGGAAGAAATAATTTTTTGAAGTGTGTTCTTTCTTTCTAAATAGCCCTATATTTTATGTTGAGTTTTAAAATCTGTTAATTATATGTCTAATATTATAACGATAGCAATGTTCAGTTTACTTATCTTAGCTAACTATGAAAAATAGCAAAAATAGTTTTTATATCGAGACTTGATACAATTACTTAAATTATTGAATGAGTGGAATACTTCGCTAGGTTGCAAAATGAGAAAACGTGATACGAAAGCATCTTTAAAAGAAGAACTCTAACTTTGTACGTTGAGGCTCTTGAATTGTCTATTAGAAGAGGTGCACCTACACGGAGACTTGCTGACTTGGTTCTTCTACTTAAGTGTCTAGCAGCGCTGCATCATCATGGCTTCCTTTTCAGGGATGCCACAATCTAATTACTTAACGTGCTAAACACATGGTATGAAGCTACCAAGAATAATGCAAAATGCAGTGAGTCTTCATATAAACTTACTAGCCTATACGACAGCCTTTCTGAATGAAACAGATAGAGAGATTTTATATTATAAAGCTGGTATTTAACATCTTGGCTAATTAGCATCACGATTCAAAGAAGGGCTTGATTTGCTGTCAACGTTTACTAAATGGATTTTCTTTTTCAGCCTTCAGGTCTTTCATGTTTCAAAACTCTACAAAAGGTATTCATCTTTCGGCTGAATTATTTTGGAAATTTCTTTATAAATATGGTTGTTACATTATTATTGCTATTAGTTCATACTTTTAGAAGTTTGAATTTGTTTTCGTTTTATTTGTTTTTATTTTTCGACACAATATTAATCCCCGTTCGTTAACATGGCTTATATATATACATATAAGTGTGTGTGTGTGTGTGTGTGTGTGTGTACATACAAGCTTAATCATACTGATGGGTTTACTTAATAACACAACTAGAGAAAAATACACCGAGATTTGAACTCAACCAGCTTTGCACACTGGTGCTCTATTATTTAACTGCTTATGTAGAATTCCAGGAGCAAGCGTAATTTAGTATTATCAATTGTTAAATTTAGTATCATCGTTATCAGTTATATTGAAGTCGATGAACTATAATAATAATAATAATAATAATAATAATAATAATAATAATAATAATAATAATAATAATAATAATAATAATAATAATAATAATGGTAATGATGATAATGATAATGATACTATTAATAATAATAATTATTAATGTTACTATTATTATTATTATTTTATTATTTTTATTATTATTATTATTATTAGTATTATTGGCCGCGATGGACAAGTGGTTATGCTCCTTCTTTTGGTCCCGGCCGTGGTCAATGAATGTTTTATGACGGAAAAATCGAAGGAGCAAGTCCTTCGGGTGGGACATTAAGCCGTGGGTCCCATGTCTGAAGACTTTGAGACTCGTAAAATATCCTTAAGCCTGAGTAAAGACCTCTAAGCAAAATTTACTGACCTCAACGTCTTAGTAATACCTTGGTTGCCTGTTAGATGTCTCATTTATTCGGTGTGTTGACCGCATGTCTTTCATGACATCTATGCGTAAATAAGGTAACTAAAAATTAACCTTGTCTAGTAACTCCTAACAAAGGAGAGTGTATGGCTCAACAATGGGCTACGCAATTAATATTCAAACAAATAATAATGATAATAACAATAATAATAATAATAATAATAATTATTATTATTATTATTATTATTGTTATTATCCGGGTTCGATCCCCGGTCGGGACAGTTTTTCTGGGTGAGGTTTTTATCGGGGTTTTTCCTCACCTTTAAGACAAATGTCAGGTAAACTTTAAGGCCCAAACGGTCCCCGAAATCATATGGCCATCGCAATCATCATCATTAATATTCATCTTAAGTTAAGCTTAGGATTAGGGACTCTCCTGGCGCACCATTATCATCATCATCATCACCCATCATATCATCGGGGCAACGTAACCCCGCCTTCCAGGCGCCCCAACCTCAGAACAGGGTTACAATTACGCCATGCCAGGAGAGAAACCAGGAATGTTGAAAGACAAACCTGGGGCATTTGAAAAATATTATTATTATTATTATTATTATTATTATTATTATTATTATTATTATTATCTCAACGTCTCCCTAAAGAAAGTTAAGGTATAACAACACATAGAAATGTTTTTCCTCTAGTTTTACGGATGCGAAGAATGATCTCTTAATTTAAAGGAGGAATTTAGGCCTGAAAATAAATGAGATTAAAATTCAAGGAAATTTTGTACCAAAGATAGACTAACATACAGGTGAATGAAGAGTACTGTATAGATGTGAGCTACATGGTATTTATGGGAAACCAAATCCAATAAAAATATTTAAGTATACTGAGTAAGACAGGAATGTGGAACGAAAGAGGAATAAAAGAGTTGCATAAAAACTTCTTGTAGGAAAACCAGAGGGAAAAGCCCAGTAAATAGACCACAGTGAGATGACATATTTATATATAAACATGATTTAAGGGATATGAATCTTACAGAGAAACAAGGAAAGTATTAGTTCAGACAGTATAACTCTCACAGGATTCATGATCGAGGCAAGAGGTACTATACCAGGATTCTTAACCAAATTTTGGAATTCCTTAGATTTGGACAATGTGTATCTTTCTAAAATTGCCATCGCTGCCATTAGAGGATCAATTTCAATTTGAAGAAACCATATTTACAAAATTTCTACTTTGTAGTATGTATACTTCAATTAGGCCTACAATTTTATTTTTTTAATGTATTTACGAAATTTATTTAAATAATTCCAAAAATTAATTGTCTGTATCACTTTGTCCTTGAGGCAATCCTGTAATGAGGAAACTTGTATTTAATAAAAAAAAGTATAAAAATAGAATACCTGAGATCTCAATCTGCAACTTTGGATGTGTGATGTGGAATACTTACGAAGCATATGCTTCATCTTCAGCTTGTAAATCTTACAAATTGTGGCCGGGGAAAACGGGAGAAAACCCCGAGAAAAACTTGCCCAATCTCCGTTTCGTCCACCACGAAACCCACATGGAGTGACTGAGACTCGATATCGGGACCCCAGCGCTTGTGCCACGCAGCCTCCTCATCATGTGTTGTATTCAGTCTTATTAGCCGTAAAAAAACAACGATGCCTAAGAACAATGTTTCTATCGTACAGAATTCAGTCATATGGTGGTTAAAAGAAGTGCTACCGTCCTAATTGACGGAGTCGGAAGAGTGATATCTTAAGCAAGTTTGTTTAAAGTACAAATGGAACATCACTCGGAATTAGTACAGGACAATGTTTGGGGCGGTATTTTGAAGTGGTTGTGTTAATTGGTCACTTAAGTTCACTGTTTTAATTGTTTAAATTGTTGGTTGCCCTACCTCGGTAGCTAGTCGGTTCCTATTTGTTTCAGGGTGAGCGTGAGGTTCTCATGTCATATAGGGACCGAAAGGAGAGTTCGTGGGAACAGACAATAGTTAATTATTTAAATTATTTTATTTCTCTTCGCTGCCAACTTAAATGCACTTTACACTGTATGAACAAAACTTTTCTGTTAAGGGCCTTCGCTATCTCAAACTTATGAGGACTCGAGCTAACAAATGATTTAGAAATTGGAGAAATCGTTATTCCGAGATGTTATTCAAACAACATATTTAGATATTCTCTCCACGAACTGTTAGTGTAATTGTGTCGGTCTGTCCTCATGAATTTCGCATCGAAGTCAGGAATCTTTATTTCCATATATGGTTGTACACCCTAACTCTGATTTTGATTGGTTAGATTTTTCAATCACACGTCTCCTAGGGGCGTAATTGTATTTTTATTAAACTTCCACCTATTTCTTAATTTCTTTTCACGGCTAGGGAGCCTTTCTACAGTTTGGGCTTCCCGCGGTTGTAATTGAAGTATGAAGTTTCTTCCAAATGTGATGTTTTCGATTAGACCAGGCTTAAGAATTTCTGGTCTACTTTGGTGGCTACATCTTTATGACCTCTTCCCATTTAGGTTTCCCACTGCTACTTGTGGGAACTTTTACTAATAAAATATTTATTTAATTTACTATGTATTATATATTCAGTTCATTCTTTGTTTATTGATTAATCGATTTATTAATCAGTATACTCGATTAGGGTCCTATCTTATCCGCTACATGTTCTAATCGACGAACCTAGATTTACAAGTACGGTGACTGTAGTTACTACTCGATTACCGAGTATGACTCGAAACTTATAAGTTTCCGCATTCCACAAATTGATAATTGTTGGATATACTTAAGTTAGGAGTATGAACTACCCCTGGTACGTTGAGGCGAGTGGGAGTGATGAAGAGGAGCTTGAAACATGAAGGACGGAATTGCCCCACAATTCAAGTGAAGTCATGATTAAGTACAATCTGCAGATAGCGGTGTCACCATATTCTTGCAAGAAAATGCTGGCTAATCAATATTCCTCTGCAGGCCTGTCTCACAGTTTTCATTAAGTTACACTTCATTAGTTATGTATATGCATACCTTCCTCAGGCATCTGCTCATTTTTCTTGCTAATCTTTCAGCACTTGCTCTTCTTATACCTAATTATGTTTGCTAAATTATACTAATTTTGTCTTCCATCTTGTCTACTTCTTCTCTTCATCTACCTCTCTGACTTTTTCCCCTTTTATCAGTGTCACTTAATTCATTTTCATTTATCACCCTATGTCGCCAACGCAATTCTCTCCTCATGTAAAATAATTTTTATGATTCCTCGTTATAACTAGCACAAGTAACAAGTGAATTTTCAAAATTATTTTAGCAAATAAAAATAAAAATATCTTAGGGGATTCTCCAGTTTAATTTACCTAATATATTTTCAAAGTCATATAGAACAACGGTGCGCATGCGCCAGAGTTTATAGAGTCAGCGATAACCCACCATCGAACCACATAGCGATTGTTGTCGTTGTTTCGATTATTATCGTTTTTTGTTTTTTGTTTTATGTATTTAGACCCATTTAGAATGTAACGAACCTAAAAGCTAACTAACTCACACCTAACCTAATTCAATTACTCTAACCTAGGGTGGATCCCATAAAACGCCTTCTTTCCACTCATTAATAATCGCAACCATCGGTACCCACTGGTTCCAACTATATAATATTCTCTCTGGAGAAAATAGCAATTCACCATCACAATATGTGTATTTGAATAAATACTTTAAAAATATAAAATAAAGTTATAAAAATTGTTTAAATATTTTATAATATTTAAAAATGTTATTAAATACAGAAGAAGAGTTATAATTCACAATAATAAACTGAAAAATCAAGGGAAAATCATTCTAAACATGAGCCAGATCCTATTTATAACAATAATAATATAAATAATCCACATCGTGGTCTCGTGTAAACGTCGTGTTCTCGTAAGTAGCGAGCCCGGATTCGGTCCCCGGTCGAAAAACGTTTCCTGGTCGACGTTTTCCGATGTTTTTCCTCACCTGTAAAACAAACGTCTGGAATCTGTGACCCAAATGGTCACCGAACATTATCTGGCCATCATAATCATCAATATCATATTCGCTTTATTTAGTATGAATGAATAAATAAATGAATGAGCGATTGGTGTCTCGGAATTGAGCTAATCGCTCAACTGCACTTTTTACTGCGTTTTGATTTTTCAGTTTATTGTTGTAAATTATAGCTATTATTCTGTTTTCCCCAACTTTTTCAAACACTTTTTATGTCATTATTAGACAATTTTCAAGTATTTATTTAAATATGCAAATCACAATATTATGACAGCGTTAGACAATATCTTCATGCTAACTGCTATTTTCTCCACATAGTATATGATTTTTCTATCACTGTTTTGGGTTGCCGCTGGTTGGATCGGCGTTAGGGAGTGATAAGTATGTATACACCCATTTTTAATAAACTTTTGGTAATTTTAATATTATTAATATTTTTTAAACATAGATTTGGGGATTTATTGCAAAGATTGGTCATTTAAATTTCATAGCGAGATGCTGCCATCTAGCACAAGATTCTTTTAACTTTAGTACGATATTGATAGTAATCGAGGATGAAAATCGATATGTGTTTCGATGGTGGGTTACCGCTCGCTCTATAAACTCTGGCGCATGCTCACTGTTATTCTATAGGACTTATAAATTATTTCACGTCAGTTTAAGTGCAGTGTTTTGGGTTACCGCTGGCTCTATAAACTCTGGCGCATGCGCACTAAAATATTTCACGTCAGTTTAAGTACAGTGTTTCCGTTCTTCTTATATTTATTTGATACCAATATTTTATGTGATCCAGACGTTAAAATATTCTCCCGGCAAGAGAGATCCGAGAAGAGTGGGAAACGTAGAAATGCCTGCGAGGGAAGAGATCAAACTAAGGCAAACAATGAAAGTACGATAAATGACAGTCAGACTGCGTATTGAGATAATTAATATAAAAATGTCGAAAATTATAAAAGTGTCAATATACTCGTACGTCCTCTGCGAAGATCGACCAACCTCACGGGCTAGTGGTCAGCGTTTATGACTACAGTTCACGAGGTCCCAGGTTCGCTTCCCGGTAAACCATAGGAATTTTTCCTTTAAGCGAATCATTCCTGTGGTTGGCCATGATCTGGAATTTAGGTTGAGTTTAGGTTAGGATCTCATCTAGCGCTTCATTAACATTTATCACTCATCATACTATCGGGGTAACGTAACTCCGCCTTCTAGGCTCTCCAACTTCAGAAGTGGGTTGCAATTAAGCCAATTCCAGGAGAAAACACCAGAAATGTCGAAATGGCAACTTGGGACATTGATTATAAAATACAATAATGTGAAGATTTAATTTGGTTACGTTTTAGTGAAGCCGGCGAAAATTTGAACACATAATGTAAATATATCCAATTGTTTACCTTTCCAACACGTGGTCTTGTTTTTCAAGGTTATATGTCTGTCACTCTGAATAATTTCTACGAAATCCAATTTAGCCAAAATCTCCCTGGACGTTAGTTGCACTTTGATGTTACACACTGACTTTGGAAAATACTTGCATCAGACAAGTGAAATGAAATAAAGAACGTATTTTTTCACTTTATGAATTCTAAGAGAAAAGTTGCTTATGTGCAGTTCTTCATGTCGGGATTAAAAAAACTACAATACAATGCCGAATTTCCAGATATATCTGACTTGAGTACTAACAAGGTTTTGGGGTAGCGCCTTGCCACATACACAGCGCGCCCGGGTTCAATCTTCGGTTCGAATACATTCCTGGGTGATATAGCTAACTAACTAACTGACTAATTCGCTGGTACTATCGAATCCGTAGGTTCATGGCCGCGCGGACATAAGCTCTGCATACATCCCTATCCTGAGATGTTTTCCAATCGTTCCCTGTATAATCTACTTACCTCAAATCATAGTTAATGATATTCTTCCACCTCATCTTGGTCTACCAACTGGGAGTTTTCCCTCCGGTTTTCCTACAAGAAGCTTCTATGCACGTCATTCATTCCCCATTCGTGTCCTACTCATCACAGTCTACGAGACTTAACTGTTCTCATTATATCTGGCTTCCTATAAAGACCATACAGTTCTCTGATATGTAGTCTTCTACATTCACCTGTGTGTTTATCTCTCTTTGATCCACAAATTTTCCCCGATTCCGATTGAGGGTCTTTCCACTTTTCAGCGGTTGCCCTTTTACCAGCCGGCTGCTGGCCTTTCACATCCACATGTGTCAATCACAGAGGTAGATGATCAACAGCCAGTGTAGGGGTGACATGTGGTTAGCATGTCGAGTCCCCCAGCCGTTATAGCTGGTTCCTCAACCTGGAGCCGCTACTTATTGTAGCTACCCAATTGCCTGACGATGCTGGGTGGGCACCGGTCCCATACTGGCCGAAATACCATGAGAAAATTTCTTCCCCCATGGAGACTCGAACCAGCGCAAATCCCGTAGCTCTGCGCCAAGGCTTCCTACCTTAACCGCTCGACTACGGCGCGGGACCAAATTTTCCCAAGAAATTTATTCTCAAATACTCGTAATTTCCTTTCCTCCCTTAAAGGAAGAGTCCATGTTTCGCATTCATATAATATAACTGTTAGAATAATAGTTTTATATATTTTCAGTTTGACGTTTTTAATATATTAGCATTTTTCTTCACTTGTAAGACAAATGTGAGAAAACGTTAAGAGAATGAAAACGGTATCAGATCATCATCTGATCATCATAATAATCATTATAATTTGCGCTATGTGTTTATGAATGTGTAAGTGAATGATGTATTTTGTCTTAATGTTGTGCTGATCCCTCTTTCAGGGAAGTGCTCCACATCACTGTTTGGTCAAAATATTAGGCTATGTGTGAGAGCCAAAGTTTAAAATCTCTTTCCCGACAAGTCGTGTCTCTGTATGTTCGGGGCGATATGAAGCGTGTAAAAGTACCTATAGGGTGTGGGGTTAATTTCATTGTTTCTTGGAGTGTTCTTATACAGACTGTTCTCATTTTTAGATACCGTCGGTTTATTGTGAGAAACATTTACGCTGTTCCACCGTTTTACAACAAGATGCGAAGTGTTTTTAACATCTGGATTAATAATTTCAGCACCGCTTCAACGGGTATGTATTATACTTTTTTTAAAATATTTTGCAATATAATATTATATTTAAGCGTGTTTGCAGTAAATGGCACGCGGTGAATTTTGGTTAGTTAAATTACGATTAATAACAAATATCAGGTAAACACTAGAGTTCGGATTTGTATGTAATATTAATATCGAAATGCGTAGCTACATAAATATGCAGTAAAATAGTCAAAATATGTAAAATTACATTTTTATTATAAAGAATCAAAATACTGTATATGTATTAATGAAGTAATGTGTTATTTCTTTGTACAATCATTATTTTGTTATGATGAGATATTTTTCTCTTAAAATTCACTAATCTTATAAGAATGTTTGGGGTAAATATATTTATACTACAAATGATATAGTAATAAATAATCCTGAAGCATATTCATATAAAAGGGTATAATGAATGTATTTTGGACATAGGTCTTCATCTTAAATTAAGGAATATAGGCCATAATATTACTAAGAAACGATATATTAGGGCAGAGTGGAATATATACCCTTACAGTTATTTTCACATAAATTAATTTATTTTTACACGTTTAAATTATTTATGTACAACCCTCAAAATAAAATACATAAAGTTGCCTTGCTCTTCAACAATTATTTGCTGCTTAGTGTACTACCAGATGTATGGGCTACAATATTTTACCGTCTGTGGTTAAAGCCGTCATCGACAGTTATCCACGACCTTCCTTTTTTTTCTTTTTTTTTTTCTTTTTCATATAACGGTGAGATAGATCAAGCCCATTTTCATCTGCGTTCACTGACATTCAATCATAGTAATATAGGGCTACTAAGTCAAAACTTAAGGAAAAAACTGAAAATGGTCAGACGAAATCAGAATATTCCACACTTAATTTCGTGCACCATTTTGCGTGATCTATTCTGATATTCCTCACTCCACCCCAGAATATCAAAGCAGTGGAAAATATTGTTTTATACCCTTAAAGTGTATTCTATTTTGGAAGAGTTATCTTTAACAATAACAGGATGTAACGGAGCACACTGTTTGGATTATCCTGGTACGATTAGAAATAGTAGAAACGATTCAACCTCTCACTCACCCTGACACTCACTCCTGATGGTGATGGGGGGAGGAGGAGACCATTTTTTTTTAACATTTATATCGGATTTTGAAAGGTAAAAAAAATAACTCAGGCTAAGATTCTCCAAGAAACTATAAATCTTAAATGAAGGTTTGCATTTTTTGTTTAATTATGGCATTTTCCATGTCATTTGTTCCAAGAAAACTATAAACGGTTTGCATCGTGTTTCAATATGAGGTAGGTTTTAATATTATAATGATATTGTGAAAAGAAACATTAATGTCTGAAACGTCTGAACCAGAAATCGAACCATGGACCTATAGTTTTCCGTACTAGTGTGCACCCCACTACACCATTATAGATTTGGTACAAATATTAACAATTCTTTCCAGTTATACAAATCTATTTTTCTCTTTTTGTCCGCTTCCAGGTAGGTGTCACTACCATCGCCAACGGCCGACTTCGTTTAGAAGTATCTATATATGAGAAATTTACACCACCACTTTTATAAGCAGTAAATATTATAATATGATTCATTATTGGAACTGTGTTGAACATAATAGTATTGGAAAATGTTAAGTAAGAGTTAGTTTTTTGTCAGCAGGATTGACTAGCCAAATTATAGTGATACTATGACCTGTTAATCATATGAGCTTCTGCAACTACACAAGTCATACAGACATTTTACTTGTTTACTAGGACTGTACACAAACATTTTGTGAACTTACATTTGAAAACCATATTATGTAAAGATATGTAGTAATGGGTAAAATATGTAAAAATATGTAATATCGAACTTGAGTATAAGTCTAGATGTATGTGAATCGTCAACATTTTCGGTTTTTACGAAATAACATGTCACAGAATAAAATATGTAATTACATACGAATCCGGACTCTAGCATTCACTGTAACTCTCTCTTGTGTAAGAATGTACGAAAATAATAATATAACGTATTTTGAATGCAATAATATACTTTCCGAGAAGATGGGAATGATATGATTGGATGTTTTTACTTGTATTAACGGTGTAGTATTGCGTTGTCTGAAGTTGATTACACCAGTTCTTCACTCATACTATTTGAAAATTAAGCAGACAAGCAATCACAGTCAATACCATTAAAATTCATTAAGAAACAGTGTTCAGGTTACCAAGTAAAAGTTAAAAATTTGAAATTGGTACCTGAGACCACAGTCGTCCTCAATTATTAAATGCTGTCAAATATTCAGCACGAATTTCCAAAACGTTTCATCTTCAGCTTATTCCACAAGCAGAAAATGAAACATATGTTTCGAAAGGCCTCCTGAGTATTTAACAACATTTAATAATTAAGGGCGACTGAGATTTCAGGTACCAATTTCATATTTTTTTAACTTTTAAGCCACGATAGGCTCCCATACTAATTCAAAAAGTGAATATGTTTTGAGAATTTCCCCCCTCCGATTTGACTCAAACTAAGGTAAACAAAGTTGGGACCAAATGAGTAAATTACCCCAAGAAGTCCCTCTTGTAATTTTCTGGTCAGATTTAAAAACCGCACTACGTTCAGCCATAGCTCATTCTTATTTATTGCTGTCTCCGTATTTCTGTATTTGATAGGAGCATTAGCTTATGAGCCATGAAACCGCGATAGAGCTTTCGATTAAGTTATTACATAATCAGTTCAACAATGCTTAACAGTAACTGTACGCTCTAATTATCAAGATAATTATAGTGAATCGTTGGACATATTCGCATATCGTGATCGTCCCTAATTTTTAGAAATTTTCATGCCCCTAGCCTAAACCAAGCAAGCCCTGATCTCTCCTTAAATCCTAGGTTGAGTATATACGATTCTTTTCCCCAGACTGTTTTAGGTCTCTTTGTAAACACAGTGAGCGTTTTCCTGTACATTCGGCGAAAGTATCTTGTTGGTTTATATCTAAGTACCTCCTCCGTATTTTTCTCCACACGTTCTTGCGATTTTCAGTCCCCTTTTCCCATATCCAACGCATCCAAATCTTTTGGAGTGCTCTCCTAACCTCGTCTGCCCAAAATTTAACATCTATGTTTTTAATTTGGTGGTCGTAACAAATTTCTCTAAGCATTGTTTGTTCACCTTGGATTACTCGCAACCAGTATTTGAGTACACGAATTTTATAGTAAATGTCGTCCTGGAATGACCCGAAATCATATAAAATTCCAAAGTTAGAAACGGCCTTACTAAGTCCTGTAATATATTTTATAAAATGCGTATATACCTTATTTGGTACTTCCGTTCTTTGGAAACCCCAAATCTCACTACCATAGTGCATTACTGGTCTGACCATCGCTCCATGCATTTTTTCTAATGTGCTGACTGGAATATCAGGCACTCGACCCAGAATACCGAGTACACTGTTAAGTTATCCCCTCCCTTTAAATAATGCTATATCAATATGTTTTTTCCACTTTCCGTTCATTTTCAACGTCGTACCAAGATATTCAAAATGTTTCACGTTTTGAAGTACTTGATCTCTGTATTTCCATTCCTCTGCTCTACCATAAACCGTCCCATTTTTAAAGGTCGTTGTTTTTGTCTTACTAACATTTACAGTCAATCCCCAATTCCTACAGTATATTTCCAGTAGGTCAAGACCTCTTTACAATCCCTTGATTGTCTTGGAACAGATAATTAAATCATCTGCATACAACAGGACTGGGACTTTAACATTTCTTATCTCCGGAGCTTCAATTTCTCCTTCTAGCATTACGTCTACAATATCATCAACGAATAGACGAAATAGCATTGGTGATAAAATGCAACCTTGTCTCACTCCCCGATTGGCTTCACTGCTCTCTGTAATGTGCCCTTGGTCTACTTTTATACAAAATTTAACATATTTATAAATTGACATTAAAGCATGTATCATTTTATGAGACAATCCTTTCCGATTTAATTTTTCCCAAAGTGCGCTTCGGTCCACAGTATCAAATGCCATCTTAAAATCAATGAATGCACAAAATAATTTACCCCCCTTAATTTTCAGATTATCATCAATTAATGTTCTCAGAACAAATACGTTGTCCACCGTGGAGAACCCTTCTCTAAAACCTGCCTGATATTTTGAGAGCCTATTGTTCTCTTTAGCCCATTGTCTTATTCGTTCGTAAAGTACTTTACAATATATTTTTCCGAACACTGACAAGAGAGAAATTCCCCTGTAACTTTCTGGTATCTGTGCCCACCTTTCCCTTTGTATAGCGGTTGGATGACACCTGTCGCCCAGGCTTCCGGATAATCTCCTCCATTAAAAAGTTTGTTGAACGCAGTTTTCAAAACGTCTAATAATTTATTGGATGATACCATATTTTTCAAGAATTCCCCTGGTATTCCATCAATTCCAGGTGCTTTACCATTCTCTAAACTTTTAATGGAAGAAACCACTTCATTTTTCGAAATATCCTGATCCAGTAATAGAATATGAATTGGGTCAGAGATCTAAACTATATTTCCTTGATTATATCTTAACCTCTCATTTCCCAGCACCCTATCAAAGTAACTTCTCCATTCCCCGGGCGTTATTCTTGTCCGATTTATGGACTTTACTTTGAGTTCCCTTAACGCTTTCCATATGTCCGCAATGTTCCCACTTTCAGTCGCGACTCTCATTTCTTTGGATTTCTTATTTTGCCATGCTAGTTTTGTTTCTGCCAATAATTCTTTATATTCCTTTCTCTCTTGCGCATACTTTTTCTGCTTTCATCTGTGCTTTCTTTTCTAAACTTTAAAAGACTACTTTCGACAAACTTCTTTTTCTTTCTACATGCATTATTGTACCACCCTTTGTCCTTCTGGTTCATTGCGTATTTAACCTTTAATTTTTCCCCTGCTTTTTGAAAGTTTTAATAATTTCCTACCCGCTAAGATCATTTAATTGCAGATCCCTGTATTAGCGTTTCCAAACTCCTGATAAATTCTTCTCTCCGATCCTCGATCCGCCTGAAACGTGTAATTGGCCGCAATATTGTTGCCACCTCATTATTAACTGTCTCACTAATACCTTTCATATTTAAAATAAGTTTGTTTGGGAAGTGGTGTGATTCGATTCTGGAAACTATACAGAAATTACTTAGGACTGGAATCATGTCTTGTGTGCATATTGAACAATCGATTACGCTACTTCCATTTTTATTAATAAATGTCAGTTCTCCATTTTTATCTTCCCCATATTTCCCATTCAGAATTTCAAGTTCAAATGCATCGCAAAAAGCTAACAATTGGTTTCCTTCTGAATTTAAAATCTTATCTTTGCTTCTCCTACCCTCACCTCGTGTTTCATTATCATCCGATTTTATAGTGATATTTTCCTCCCCAATCCTACAGTTGAAGTCTCCTAAAATTATTATTCCCGCTTCCGGAAACCTATCTTTTATTTCTGCCAACGAGTCAGACAATTCAACGAAAAAATTTGGATTGGCATACCTGGAATTTAGTGGTTGGCGGTAAATAGACAACAGACACATTTCTGCTCTTCCTGTATGGTAATATATACAAATTTCCTCTTTTAAAGTAATATTTACCTTTTTAATATATGGGTCTAAGTTAGCTTTATAGAAAATGGCAACACCGCCTGTATATTTACCTCTCTTCCCTCTATTTTGATTACCCTTAAAATAACCTTTCATATTACATAGATTTACGCATTCATTAGCTTTTAACCATGTTCCTCCTAGAGCTAATATATCAAAAGTCTCAATAAACTCTACACGTCTGTCCATTGAAAGTTTTTGTTTTAACCCTTCGATATTCCATGAACCGACTGTCAAGAAACCCTAATGTGTTCCCTTGTCATTAGCCTTACCTGTATTTTTCGAACTTCCCCCTCTCAATAGTTCCTTTTCTGCGGGTAAAGTCTTAATGGTTTTCTTGTTGGAGTTCTTGTGTCCGCCGGTCGTTCACCTCTTAGAGGTGGGGTATGCTTTTTGGGTTCGGCCGTTTTTTGCTGTATGTTTACTGGATTCCTCGGAGTTAGTATCGTAGTGCTCCCTCTCTCTTTCTCTCGTGTAGAATTTTCTACCTCCTCTGCTGTAAGGAGACCACCTGCTGTTGTAGCGTCCCCTGTAGGTTTTGGGGACTCGCTGTCAATGACCTCTTCAAATTCATTTTCAGAGTTGTCCATATTTTGTAGTTGTTCCCTGCTCCAGATTCGTCCATTTATAATCAATTTTTTAAATTGCATGATTGCATGGCAGCCCTGCCTCCTCGCCTCGAACATGTGTCGCTTAAGAAAGTCCCTTTCGCGGCGCACCTTCTCACTAAAGTCTTCGGCAATATTGATACCGGTCCCTTTAAGATATTTACTGTCTCTAAGGATCCAACATTTTATTTTGTAGTGTGATAATTTGCATGCAATCGGTCTCTTTCCACTATTCCAACGACCTACTCTGTTCGCTCTTTCAATATCACTGTCCACCAAATCAATCCCGATTTGCGCCACTACTCTTTTAACTATATGTTCAGTTTCCTCCCAGCTCTCCCTG
Organism: Diploptera punctata; assembly: GCA_030220185.1. Lineage (NCBI taxonomy): Eukaryota > Metazoa > Arthropoda > Insecta > Blattodea > Blaberidae > Diploptera > Diploptera punctata. The sequence continues at coordinate 1,265,673 of JASPKZ010001578.1, read as the reverse complement.
TCTTCTTCATGCACTCCATATATCACAATATTATTACGGCGACTCTGGTTTTCGAGATAGTCTAATTTAGATTCCAGCCATTTCAATCTGTCCTCCATCCGATGCATGTTCGTCTCAATATCACGAATTTTTTTCACCCACGTTGCACTTTTCAAACCCCTCTTTCACTTCAGTTGACAATGTTTCAATCAGCTTTCTAACTTCTTCCATAATGCTTTGTCCCCTGCACACTTCAACCACTCTAACAAAAACACGTCCGCTCTTCTCGACGGCTAGCACTATTTAATAGACACATCATGCTCTTTAAGGCAGCCAAGAGTTTCAACCGCACAACACGTAATACTAAGTTATAACACACATTTTTTTCCATTACTTAACTAACTGTACCTGAATTCATTATAACTGTGTATATATATAGTGTTCTGCCCAAGAGCAGGTCTTTCACTGCAAGCTCAGTATTCTCTGCTCTTTCCGTAACTCAGCCTTTCTTTTTTGTATCCGCATACAAACCATTTTTTTTAATATTGTCTATCATCTGATGTATTTTTCTCACTCTAACCTTATTTTCGTTGATCATTCCTTCTAGGGCATCTGTGGTCATTCCAATTTATTTTCCTCTTCTTTATGAGTTCCAGCATTGTTCTTCCTTCACACTCTGTCTAGTTCATCTTTATTTTTTATTTTGTTTGTCCATCCTTCTCCACACCTACATCTCAAAATCTTCCATTAGATTTCCCTCATTCCGTCATAATGTCCAAGTCTGAACCATACAATGCTTAACTCCATGCAAAGCACTTCACTAGCGTTTTCCATAATTCTTCTGCCAAAGCTCCACAGAAAATGCTTGTCTTCTTGTTAATAGCTTCTTTTGCCATTGCTATTCTGTTTTCGTCTTGACAGCAGTTCATATTAGTATTGTAAATTACAAAACTATATTTACAAACTGACCAGTAATATGGTCGTCTTGTGGTCAGAGTTTCTGACTCTAGTTATTGAGGTCCCGGATTCGATTCCCAGACAGGCCACAGGAAATATTATTTAAATTAATTATATTATTTCCTTAGTCCGGAATTTAGGTTAAGTTTAGGTTTAATGACTCTCCTCGTGCTTTATGATTTACAACCCATTATATTATCCGGGTAACGTAGCCTAACTCCGCCTTCCAGGCGCTCCAACTTCACAAGTGGGGGTTACAATTACGACATACCAGAAGTGAATGCATGAAATGTCGTAAGACAAGCTGGTGGGATTGGGAAAAAACACATACAAACACCATTCACTACACTCTATTTAAACGTCTACGCAGCAAAAGTACACACAGTTGTCTAGCCTTGAGGCTTGCGTTGGACTCTCATTGGCTGTTTCCCTTATTATTTCACCAAACAGCCAATGCGAGTCCAACGCCAGCCTCAGGGCTCGACAACTGCGTGTATGTAGACGTTTGAAATAGAGTGTTGTCCATTTGTTGATTTGAGAAAACCGGAAAAATCAACATTCCAGGATTACGGTATCGGAGGAAAGCGGACAAATTCTTAAATTCGGAAATATGTGTGTGCTTTATTTTCAGGGAATCTCATTTTGAACATTTTTAAGGTGAGATACCGTATTAAATCTTTGCGTTTTCTCTTTCTATTGCTATTAGTTTCATGCATCACATATTGATAAAACTAACAAACTCACTGGAACTGTCGAACCATAGGTTCACGGTTGTGCTGACAATTCTCTATGCATCCCTATCCTGAGCTGATGTGTTTTACAATCATTCCTGTATAATCTACTTACCTCAAATCGTGTTATATGTTATTCTCCCACCTCATTCTTGGCTTATCTACTGGGTGATCTGCCTCGAGAATTGAACGTTCGGGCAGTGCAAAAATCTGCTGGGTCCGCTAGTATTATAATATAAAAATCTGTAACAACTTAATGGCATTGAGATGTGTCAATATACAGTATTCCAATATTGTTTTTATTTAGGAATATTGCTCAATACAGTGTTTCTCCTTTAACCCAAAGTGACTTGTCGCCAGAGGTTCCTATCTAAAGCATCTTCTTCTCTCAAATCTCTAGTTTCCATACTTCTCTTCACTCCATACATTCATCCATCGTTCTCTAGGTCAGCCTCTTCCACATCTTCCATTAGCTTTCCAATTAAGGATCTTCTTTGGTATTCTCTCTTCTTCCATTCTTATCAGGTGTCCATACCATTTCAAACGTTTTTCTTCTATTTTTCCTAATGTTTTTTTTTATTTTCAACTTGCAATAATTCTTGATACAAAAATTGAATAATAACACACACATATATAACCTAGGCCTCGTGAAAAAATGGTCTTCCTGCTTGGCGACATCACTTCATTTAGTGAGAGTATACTTGGCCATATTTGAAGGTCATAGGAAAGGAAGAAAAAATACAGGTTAGTCACATTTTCCATGATTAGAAAACGCACTTTTAGTATTACATATACTTTATATTTTCTTATTTGTATGCCAAACAGTAAATCGACCCATAATGAATTTTATATTTTACTGATTCAAACTTCTAGGCCCAAATTAGTGTTTTCCAAGGAGAATCTAATGACACCTTAAATTCCATTTCAATAAAAAAGTGACTTACATGGTTCTTTCCTTGTACCCTTAATTCTCATTAAATCGCATAAGAAAGTGTTTACGATTTGCTGTAAGGAAACTGTTAGTACAAACACTTGCAATGCCCAATTTTGATTATTGTGATACTCTTTTTACTGGCCTAAATACTGTTCTTACCCAAAGACTTCAACGTATTCATAATTCCTGCACACGTTTTATTTCTGGTATTCGCAGATTTTATCACGTTACACCATCCCTGGAACAATTTCCATGGCTTCGTCTTCAAGATCGTAGAACCATCCATTCCCTATCTCTTCTCTATAAAATATTACACACATCATTACCTTATTATTTATCACCTCTTCACTAGACTCACTGATACACATAAATTAGATACCCGTTCCCATCAGCACATTGTCCTTTATATCCCTCCCCATCACAGTATCTACGAAATCTTTTACAGTTTCTCATGCTAGAACTTGGAATTCTCTTCCACCCTATGTTAGAGACTGCCAAACTTTACCATATTTCAGAAACAAATTGAAAATAAAATTATTAACAGAAATATCTCACTAATATTAATTTTGTAAACTATTAATAATTTGTGTTTCATTATTTAATAAATATATATATATATATATATATATATATATATATATATATAACGTAAATATATTGACAAATCTCAATACTACCTTTATTAAATATATATATATATATATATATTACTTCAACAGAGTTTATTATTTTCTTTGTATACATTTGTTCTTTTCTTTTCATGTATAGTAGATTCGAGCATTATTCCTTTGAGTATACGTTATTCCACTAGTTAATTTTAATTGTATGTAATTTTATTGTATTATTAGACATCAGTTTCATCATTGTTCAATTTGACTAGATATTTATTGTTTAGTACATAATATTATTGTATTTTTTTTATTTATATGTTACATATGTTTGTCCTGGTGAGTGAAAGAGAAGGCCACATGGCCTTAATTCCACTAGGCTAAATAAATCTATTGTATTCTATTCTATTAATTGATAACTACTTTGGAATGAATTCCTGTGCCATCTTAAGAAAACATTCTGTAGTTTCGCATTTTTCCTGATACAGAAGATTGCTGTGTCCATTTATAAATCGTATTTCACATTATGCCAACGTGAACTTTATTGGTTCTTCCACAATATCAGCAAGAAGACTAGTACGGACGTTCTCAATGTAAGATTATTTAGTGACTAATAAGCGGATAGTTGGAGTTCTTTTCAAGTATTAACCGCTACGCTACTTTGAACGTAACGTTTAGTAATTAACACTGGTCAACATTATTTTTGTGTCATGAGTACCAATAGTTGTAGTTAATGCAGTTTTTTGTCGTGTTTTCAAATATGTATTCGGAATTTCTCCATCACCCGGTTTTTTTATTTGAATTTCAATTAATGGATTTAAATAATTCTTTTTTATAAACTTTTTTTCGTCCATTTGTATATTGTAAAATAAAACCAAATGAGCTAACTCAGGAGATTTCAGCTATGGAAAAGATATATCCAAGGCAAATGCAATCCTAATATGCTGGCCGATTATTGTTGGACCATCAAGAGGGATGCTCCACAGGCGAAATATAGCAGAAAATAATTTATTACTTTCTAGGTGAGTCCGAATATTCGAATATTGTGCAGTTACCAATGTAGAAAATATTAAAGTATTTGAAATTATAAATTTCTGTCTCTCGGAAACCTTGCGTGACGGATAAAAACAGATCATGTTAGAATTCAGGAGAAAAAATACTATCAAAATCACAAATTTTTCTTTCTGAGACAAAAACAATGTTTCTTTTTTGATGCTCAGTGTAATTTTCAAATCATATGGATTATTTGTGACAAGAGAAAAGAAAGTATGGAGTTAACAGTTAACTTTGAAATAGTAAATATCCTTTATAATGTTGTTTTATTTTTACAGAAATAGGAAAAGAAACAGTTTTCTGACTTTGAAGAAATAAAAACAATTCTCAGAAGAAAACTTGCTTATTTATTCAGTACAAAGAACAACTAGCCAGTTGAGTAAACAAAGACTGCGTGTTTCGATATTTTACACACCAAGTTTTTTGTAGGCATTCCCTTAAGGTTCGCTATGGGAATACATCATTAAAAGTTTGCAGAATGTTATTGAACCGTAGCCAAGTTCCTTAAACCGAGTTAAACAGTATAAAAAAGAAAACCACCAATATTACCAAATCTGGTAAATGCTGAACTTTCTCAATGAAAATACTACCACTAAATATAGAGTTGCAAAATACTGATTATCTTCTCATATATTGCAGTATTTCTTTTAATCATATATTGCAGTATTTCTTTTAATCATATATTGCAAAATGAAAACTGATTGTATAGTCGTATCTAAATCAGATACCCCTTTGATCTAGAATATTCTGTGTTTTTTCTTCCAAAAAGCGTGGAATAAAACTTTCAAGAACAAAAGAAACCCAAATACCATTTTGTTTGCACTTGATTAAGTTGTGATAGCCGATTCAGTAGATGCATTACACAAATCAGCTTACAAATTACAAAAATATGGCCTGAATATCTCAAAACTCCAAAATGACAATGACCTTCAAAGGAAAAACCCCAATTAGTAGTAAAATAGTTATAAATAATAGTTTGACAGTATTATGTGGTGCGGAAACATGGACGTTGAAGCGAAAACAGAGAAATAAATTATTAGTCACAGAAATTGACGTTTTAAGAAGATAGTCAAGAATATCAAAATTGTATAAAGTACGAAGTAATACAATAAAAAAATAATGAATGCAGAAAATGATATGGTACAAGAGATTGAAGAATTCCAACTAAGATGGTATGGACATATAATGAGAAGATGGGACACAGAAACAAACAAGTAAGTATTGAAATTGGTACCTCCTGGAAAAGAGGAAACGTGGTATACCAAAGCCAACGTGGATAAAGTCGATTTCAAGTCTACACGAAGAAGAGAAACATGACAGAAGCAGACTCGCAAGTCCGGGAAGTGTGAAAACAAAATTGTATATTTTGGTTGAGGATACCTGTGTAAATAACAGAAACAATCCTGAAATAAAAAAAAGAAAATATAAGTACACTTAACAACCCTGGATGTTCAATGTCATATGAAAATTAAAAGCATATCACTAACAAATCTTAAAACCCTGCCAAGTACAAAAGCATACGAGACTAAAATTTATAACACTATGCTTATTGAATTTTAATTATATTATTTTTAAATGGTAATTGTAATGAAATGGGACCTGGTTATGACATACTAACAGAGATTTCTGCTTTGACGACTAGGAACAAACTTCAATCAGCACCAGATTTAGACCCACGTCTTCCAGGATACGAATGACTCACTTGTGGTTCCGAAGTTTGGGAATTCAAACCCAGCGGGGTATATCAATTTTTCAGGGCGTAGAAGTCAGAGCATGTCTTCTTTTGGAAGAGAAAGAGAGTGGATCATGTTTGTAGATTAATGTGGTGGAACCTCAATTCTGAAATAAGATGCACGCGAGCAAATATTGACGCCATTTTGACGCCCATAATATTGAACCCTAACTCTAACAGCTTTAAATGTTAAAGAGTGCAGCTAAATGGTACAACCTATTTCAAACGGTAGAGACTGTGTCAAATATCTCGCACTAGTACAAATTTCAGTGCTTTTACTTAAGTATTTAAACAATTTAGAAATTTCCTCTCGATATGGGTTTCAAAAATCCAACATTATATTTAAGTGGCAACGTTGTTGCCTTAAATACACCGGGCTCGGGTTCGATCCCGTTCAGGACAAGTTAAGTGAGGTTTATTTCGGGATTTTCCCTCATCTCTAAGGCAAAGTTCTGGAAATTCCAAGGTCCAAATAGTACCCGAATAACATTATTCTATAAATGTTGTCCATATCGCATTCATCTTATTTGGCATGAATATGAGTAAATGGCGTATTTTGTCATAAATGTCCGTATTGTCTCGGAGTAGGCCTCAGCCAATGAGCTGATCACTCATCCGGAGAACATTCAATATCCTTGTGTATTCAATGTGTGGTGCAGCGTTAAATCAATACTTTTAAAGTGCATGACTAAACACTGTTGAAGCCACTTATAAAATTTTAAATATAAAACTATATACCTGAGATCTCAATCTTCCTCAACTTTGGATGTAAAATCATGTACTAATAGGCCTGGTTGGCGTGGGGCAAGTAAAAATACTTAGAAAGGTATACGTTGAACTATGGAGAGAGAGAGAAAAGAGAAAGGGACCATTACAAAATATCATTATTTAATCCAGCGGGAAAATATCTTATACTACCATCTCAATATTCAGTACAATGTGATCTGTAATGTGATCCAATTGGTAGAGTGCGATTTTTGCGACTGTAACAGTATCGAAATATTTCTCTTAGGTTGAGCCTTGGTATCATATCAGAAGTTTTTTATTTTCTTGCGGTACAATTTGTTTTCAATTTCGTATGGATGTGCTCCCCGCTGGGTAATCCCATAACTTCCTTCGTATCCGAAACCGTCTTGCATTCGTTTCTTGTTCTCGAGAATATCGTAGCTATTTCCTTACAAAGCAGATCCCAGAATATATCAACTGTGAGCTTAACCTAAGGCTACCTTATGCTTTAATCTCTAGCCGGTTATGCACTATCCAACTTACGTGAAAAAGTAAAAAAAAAAAAAACTGTCGTGGATGGCGGTAGCTTGGGATACATGCCGAGTTTATTTAATTTAACTTCACAAATGTTTACACAAATATTCCAAATCTTCTTTATTACTTTCACAACGTTTTACAATATGCATATACAGTCTGCTAACAATTCCTCTTCATAGCACTTCCTCCTATTCTACTTCCTTCACAGTAGCCTCTGCCCGCTCCTGGAATCTCCTTCCTCAAGATATCAGGGGTTGCCGCACACTTGACACCTTTCAGTCACGCTTATACAGTTACCTGTTGTCTAATAATTAATTTTTCTCTATATATTTAATTTTATACTATGTCATTAATCTTTTCCTCGTTTTTTATATATCTTGTACATATGTATTTAATTCGTTAAATTTAGAGTGAATCAAATTACATTATAAATATTAATTGTATTGTATTCATAACTTGTAATCGTTTATATATATATATATATATATATATATATATATATATATATATTGTAATTTAGATTTAAGACTATTATTTTTGTTTGTATTTTTTTAAACCTGGTTGAGTGGTAGATAAGGCCTTAAGGCCTTAACTCTGCCGGGTAAAATAAAGCTATTATTATTATTATTACAGTTCTCTGCTATGAGAGTCTGTTCTTCACAATTTGATTTGTAATTAAGTTATTCACGCTCATTGACTTGTAAACGTAAAACATTTTCTTAGGTTGTATTGACTAAGGCTTTCACGGCCGAAGTTGTTATGATGATCTTGCAGAAGATTTCCGGGCTGTCTTGAGACTCAAGACAACCCTTGAGGATGCCAGACGCAGTCTCTGGCGAAACGTCGGGGAACTTGAAGCCTTGAGACCACGGCCTACAACCCGGAATTCTTCTGCAAGATCATCATTTTCTTAGGTTATTTTCACTCGTACAAAATTTTGACATGACTTTCCAATCAGACCTTTATCGAATCCAAAGTCAGGGTGGCCGATTCTTCTAGAAGGCATGTGTAGACGCATGTGTAAATTTCTTTGCGGACCCTTCTAACTCGTCAGTCTCCAGTTCACGAATCATTTACCATATAAGGCGGAACCTGATTACCGCTTAGCAACTGCCCGCTAATTTCCATGCGTCACGATATATTTCGCAATGATTAATTTATAAACCGTGTGTTTAATACTTTTAGAAAATCGCATATTTTTCCCCATTTATATCATTGTTATTTATGTGGTTTGAATGATTCAGATCATAAAAATGAAGTCCAAAAATTGTTTTATGTCCTTCTCATGAAACAAAACTGCTAAAATAGTTATAATTATATTTCACCAATATCAGAGTCTAAAATTAAATCCATCCGTCCATAGTAATTCTGCCAGAGGGCAGGTCTTTCACTACAATCATAGCATTTTGATGCTATGCTTTGCATCTTTACTAGGGAATTATAGGTGTGGCAGCTTCCCGTTGCTTTCCACTTAAGATTAAATATAAAAATTTAATTGAAATGTAGAGTTTTGATGTAATTATGATCATCAGCAGAATCAAGGATTAGACCTTAAGGTCGGTTCCGATCTCATGTTAGAATTGGTCTGTCCATCGTTTACTGGATCCTCCTACATTTCTTCCTCCTAAAAGTCAGTAGTGATGAATCTGTTTCGGGATTCTGTTATACATTCTATTGATGTGGTTCATCCATTCGTTTCTGTAAATATAATATATATTTATTTTTATTCGTATATCTTCATTTCGTTTAAGATCTGCTATTTTATAGCCAGCCACACCCCTCAAGAACCTCATTTCTGAAGTTGATATTATTCTTTCCTGGTTTTTAGTTAAGACCCAGTGCTCCGATACATATAATAGTGTTGGAACCGATATTGTTTTATAACATTTTAAAGTGTCTCCTTGAATTTTGAAGTACGCCCCATAATCAATTAAAGATTGATATATTTTAATATCCTGTTTCGCCAAACATGACATGCTGGACCTGGTCTACTTGGGCCCCGAACCATCTATTATTAAATTAGTATTGCCACTTGTTCAATGCTTGAAATGCAAACAAAAGGAAATTCAATGTTGAAACATTATTTACCAAGGAAAACCTCACCCAGGGAACGTTTCCCGAACCGGTGATCGAACCAGGACCCGGTGAGTCAGAGGCAATGACGGTACCTCCTAGACCACATCGATGGTCAAAGTAAAATTTACAAAAAATAATTCAATTTTCCGTTGTTAAATTAACAAAACCAGTCCTTACTTCATAGGTGTGGAAGATAAGGTCATATGGACTTAATTCTACTAGTTTAAGCAAAATTACTATTATTATCATCATCGTCATCATCATCATTATTATCATCTTTATCATTATTTTTCTATCTTTTCATCCACGAAACCAACATTTTCTGAAGCAATAATCATTTAACACATTTAGGCCTCTTGATGAAATAGTGACTTTTCACAGTGAAATATATATATCTCAAAGACTAAAAAAACAATTGGTGAAACTAGGCATTAAGTTACGTTTATAAATATTACATTGATATAATGTCAACACTTTTGAAATTCATATTAAAGCACCGTTGAGGTTATGTAATATGATGTTAATTATACAATTTAGTTGAGGACGACTGACTTAACAGGTACCAATTTTATAATTAACATCTTATTGATATAATGTATTAGTTTATAAAATAGCGAATCCATGGCTTCGAATTACATTCGTAAATTTTATCATCACCCAATTAAGCTAACAAAAATTGCCACCAATTTTAAATAATGAGATAAACAAATAAATATGGGCGAACATTCTCCCATCCTACGATTTTTGCCAAAATAAACAATTATCAAACATTTATTATTCAATTGATCGACACGAGTAAAAATAATCTGTAATTTACATAATAACCATTTGAATAAACCAGATCTAATGAAAAGCACTTTTTTCCTTGAAAGAGACTCCTATAAATAGTCCGTTTCTCTTACCCTTTATGTTTAAGTTAGCTTTGATCTAATATATATGTGATAGACTCCAAATTTGTACTTTTTTAACACGTGTATTTAATTATGTCTATTCTTTGAAAGTGTAATGCCTGGCACAGTCAAATGCTTGCCCTGCTCTCTCTCTCTCTCTCTCTCTCTCTCTCTCTCTCTCTCTCTCTCTCTCTCTCTCTCTCTCTCTCTCTGTCTTTGTCTTTTTTTGTTTTCTAATTTAGATAAACATTAGAAGAATAATATATGTAAATCTGAGTTGATTTATTCTGTAAATCCTTTGCTACAAAACAAACTCAGCAGAGATAAGGTTACCCTCTTTTGTTCGCACTAAATTCAGACATCTCTATTTCAAGAGAATGGTGTGTATGTTCGGTATTCATTATTTTGCAGGATTAGGATTAACTTACATTATAAATATAGTATATAGACCGTACATCTGTCATTATGGTTAACTTATACTCTTCCTTTATATCATCATCACTCCAGGGATTAGGCAATTGCCCGTTCCGACTTCATAATGCATCAGCCCAACGTCTTCTAGGTCTTCCAACATCACGTCCTCCTCTTGCTTCATAATTTCTTGCTAACAATGGCTGTCTCTCCTTACTCATTCCATCCATATGATCAATCCATTTCTGTCTGTAATTCGTGACCTTATCCAATAAAGGCTGTACTTTCAATTCTTCTCTTATATCCTCATTTCTTATTCTATCAAGTCTTGTACATCCTTTTACTTGTCTTAGGAACCTCATCTCCGCCGTCTGTATTCTATCCTTCTGTTTTTTCATTGGTGCTCAAGTTTCACATCCATACAATATTGTGGGAACCGCCATAACAGTATACATTTTTATCTTGGTTTCTTTTCTAATTTTATTTTTGAATGTTCTCTGTATTGTTCCACACACCGTCTGAAATTGATTTATTTTGGAGTCAATACCTGTTTCCACATTGTAGCCAACATCACAGCCCAAATATTTGAAACTACACACCTGTTCTATACTTCGATTTTCTAAAATGATTTTGGATCTCACTGAATCTCTTCCTCTAAAAGCCATGGTCTTCGTTTTCCTTACAGAAATCTTTAGATCATATAATTTACATATTTAATTTAATGCATGCATAGATTTCTGTAAGTCGTCTTCATTTTTCTGTATTATGATTACATCGTCAGCAAATAGAAGATTATTTATGCACACATTATTATCTATTCTTATTCCTGGATTCACTAAAACTTTCCATTTATTTAAAATATCGTCTATATATATACATTATATATATATATAATATATATATATATGGTATGATAAGAAAAATAAATGCCTGGACGGGATTCGAATTCGGATCTCTGAGTCTGTACCTCAGTGTGATATCATATTAAACAAAGTAGGTGATAAACTGCATCCTTGTCGTAATCCAGTATTTGTTTTGATTGTATCTGTTCTTTTGAATCCGGTATCCATAATTATATTTGTGTCTTCATATAATGTCTTTATTGTTTCAACAAGGCTCAGCGGGTATCCTTTCATTCGTAATATTTCCCATAATTTTTGTCTGTTTACTCGATCAAAGGCCTTATCCAAATCTATAAATCCTATGAGTTTCTAAGTTATGTTCTCTTCTCTTTTCTATGAGTTGTTTCAGTGTAAAGACATTGTTTATACATGAGCTTCCCTTTCTGAATCCACTTTGATTTTCATTTATTATTACTTCTGTTGTGTTTCTCAATCTATTATTTATTATTTTCGTATATATCTTGTAGCTAGTATTCATTAAGCTAATCCCTCTGTAATTCTCGTAATTTCTCCGGTCTCCTCTTTTAAATATATTCTTCACAATTGCTGTTTTCCAAGTGGTTGGAATCTCATAGGTCTGCCAACATATATTAATTAACTGAAGTATTCGTATTTACACAATATTCCACTATATTTGACTAACTCCATATTTATATTATCTAATCCAGTTGCTTTCCTATTCTTAGTGGTTTTCAAAGCCATTTATAATTCATTTATGTCTGTTACATCAATATTTTCCACTTTTATTTCTCCCTCGTTGTTCTCTTTTCCTTAAATTTCCTCCTTTTCCCAAAGTTTTTCATAATGTTGTATCCATTCTTGTTCTGGGATTATATTCAATCTGGCAGAATCTTTCTTAGTTTGATTTAGATGTTTCACTAATTTATAACCTATTTCTTGTCTTCCATACATATCATGTTCTACTGAGCTTATAAATTTATCCCATGTTGACCGTTGAAGGCTTGACGAAGATGTGGCCGCCCAATATGGATACAGACGCCATTCCCTCGTTGTGATCTATACTTAGTTCCCCTCGCCTCTTACCCACCAGCAAGATTAACCTAAGTCAATCTTCCCCAGTAGGGTCGTCTGGTTCATCGGGTACTAAGCCCCCCCACCACGTCAAGGTGATAGCTATTGGGGGGGGGTCCTTTATATTTATTTATTAAAATGCTCTCTCATCAAAATAATTTTATTCACATATACCAACATCATAATTATTATGGCTAATAATAGTAATTAACATCCGCAAGTAACCCTTACGCTGTTATTCCTAAGGTAATTTAGTCTTTTAATCAAAATACGTGGGTCAATTAACCACAAATCCGTGTATATAAAAAAGAGTTAAATATATCTCCGCATCACCCCAACAAAATAATTTTAAAAATTAAAACAATAAACCAACCAATTAAATTAATAAAATTATTAAACTCTATAAAGGTCTTCTCGTCCCATAAAATTATTTTACCTTTTTTACTTAATAATTAAATTCAGTAGTCTAATATTTTTGGGGAAAATTAATCAATGGTGGCAGTATAATAATTTTAAAACATTTATTTTTATTTTTTGTTATATGGTTTATTGTGATTGTAATTATATTGTTTTATTAATTTAAGTAGCTTAAAAAGAGCTTCAGGTACAAAATACGGTTTTGTAGTAACTCCGCTGCTAAAATAATGTTGAAACAGTAAAAAAAATGAATGGTGTTTAGGTTGATTTAATAAATGAACGCCAGTCAGATTAACTTTTGATGGTTAGAGAGTCTGCCAATCAAACGAATCAAGTTAGCAAATCAAATCTATGATTGTTTTTAGTGAATCACTGAAATGAAATCGATACCTTCAAATTAATCACACTTCCCATCTCAAATTATTAGATTGGGATGACTCAAAGTAACAAACAAACTCCCCGTATTAAATCAGAATGGAAGGAGATTCAGTATTAGATGCTGGAATTGAGATCTCTATCGTTGTTGTAGTATTGTTAGCATTATTAAATCTTGGAGATTGAAATTGGCGTGTCATATAGCTCGAATGGATGACAATAAAAATGCTATAAAATTTGTATTGAGAAACTCTTAGACAAATATGATTAGGGATGACTAATGTAGGTAGGCTGATACTGTTGGATGAGTCTTAGGTAACTGCATATTAGAGATTTGAATTCTACTTTGTTGGATAAGGATAGGGACCAGTTGATGGCCCTAGTGAATGCGATATTCAACCTAGACGTTCAATAACTCAGGGAGTTATTTATTTACTTTACCTGATGGAGTTAAGAACATAAGGTCTTCTCTTCCACTTCACCAGGGTTAAATTATAAATATAATAAGAATTATGACTAATAATACATAATAGATACAGACTTACTTACTTACTTACTTACTCACTGGCACTATCGAAACCGCAGGTTCATGGCCGCGCGGACATAAGCTCTCCATACATCCCTATCCTGAGCCAATGCTTTCCAATCATTCCCTGTATAATCTACGTCCCTCAAATCATAGTTAATGTTGTTCTCCCACCTCATTCTTGGTCTACCAACAGGGCGTATTCCTTCTGGCTTCCCTACAAGAAGTTTCCATGCACGTCTTTCATTCCCCATACGGCAACATGTCCTGCCCATCGCAGTCTACGAGACTTAACTGTTCTTATTATATCTGGCTTCCTATAAAGACCATGTAGTTCATAGTTATGAAGTCTTCTCCATTCACCTGTCTGTTCATCTCTCTTTGGTCCAAAAATTTTCCTAAGAACTTTATTCTCAAATACTCGTAATCTCCTTTCCTCCCTTAAAGTAAGAGTACATGTTTCGCACCCATATAATATAACTGGTAGAATAATAGTTTTATATATTTTCAGCTTAACGTTTTTTGAAAGGAGTTGGGACATCAAAAGTCTCTGCAATGGATAATAACAAGCATTTCCAGAATTGAGCCTATGTTTAATTTCTTTGTGCATCTCATTCCTATTTGTGATTATTGTTCCTAGGTATTTGAATTCAGCCACTTCATCAAAATTTCCCTCATTTGTCCTTAGCTGCCCATTTCCATTATATACTGAATTTCTACGTGTGACCATATATTTAGTTTTACTGATATTTACTTCCAGTCCTAATTTCTTAGTGTTACTCAATAGTGTGCGTGTTGGCCTTTAGTATCTCCTTGCTATCGGCCAGTAGTACTACATCATCAGCATAAACTAACAGCTTATTAATACCATTGAGTTGTAAGCCTTCCTCATTCTCCAAAGATTTAATGGCATGCTCTAGTACAAAATTAAATAGTAGAGGAGATAGTGCATCTCCTTGCTTCAACCCATTCTGGATTTCAAAAGTGTCTGAAAACTGTTTGCCTACACGCACCCTACTCATTGAGCCATTTAGACACATTCGTATAAGTCTAACTAACTTTTTAGGAATTCCGAACTCCAGCAGGATACTATATAACTTCTCCCTCTTAATTGAATCATATGCTTTTTTGAAGTCTACATATAGTTGATGTACAGTACCAGTATATTCCCATTTCTTTTCTAAAATCTGTCTTATACTAAAAATCTGATGTGTTGTAGACCTGTTTCTTCTAAATGCATATTGATGATCCCCTAGAATGTCATCAATATAGGGAGTAAGTCTGCTTACTAATATATTTGTTAGAATTTTGTACGAAGTTGAAAGTAATGAGATGCCACTGTAGTTGTTGCAATCAGTTTTATCTCCTTTCTTATAAATTGGTACGATAATTGATTCCTTCCATTCATCTGGAAGAGCTTCTTTTTCCCAAATCATACTAAGCAACCAGCGTATCTTGTCCATCAATTTTTCTCCCCCTGATTTTATCAGTTCTGCTGGGATCTCATCTGAACCTGATGCTTTATACATCTTCAATTTTTCAATTGCCATTTCAACCTCAAATGCACTTGGCTCTGCGACTAGCATTTCTGCTGTCTGTAAGTTATCCTTCTCAATGTCTTGTTCCGTATGTACATTTAATAGCTGATTAAAGTAACTTTTCCATCTATTTAATATACTCTTACAATCTGCAACATATCCCCATTTTCATTCCAAATTATGTTTGTTCTAGCCTGAAACCCTTTCTTCTCTATACTAATTCCCTGATATAATTCTCTAATGTTCCTATTTTTTGCGTTCATTTCAAGATCATTAATCTTCTCTCACAAATATTCCCTCTTTTTACTCTTTAGTAACTTGGTGGTTTCCCGTCTAACACTACCCAATTGCTCTAAATTTACCTCATTTGGCTCGTGTAACCATTTCATTTTTGCTAGCTTTCTTTTCTTTACAATGTCGGCACATTCCTCATTAAACCATTTCTTGTTTTGCCTCTTTTTTTAAACAACCAATGCTTTCTGATGCTGACAATTTAATAGTATCTCTTATAGCCTATTACATTGTCAGCATCAAATACAGACTACACAATATAAAGTTCACAAAGGTAAGAAAGAAAAGCAGTAATAATAATAATAATAATAATAATAATAATAATAATAATAATAATAATAATAATAATAATAATAACAATAATAATAACCTGTAATTAGATTAAGTAGGCCTGAATGGATTTTTAAAGAAAGTTTAAAATATAAAGGAATAATAAAAGTATACATGCAACACGGTTATATATTATATTGTCCAAAGAAGTATGAAGTGAGTTTATTTTTAAACTGTTTATGAGTCGGGAGACCCTTGATATACGAGGGGAGGGAATTCCAGAGTCGTGTGGCTGAAACAAGGAAGGATGAGGAATAGTGAGATGTTCGATATAGAAGAATAGCTAGGTTTAAATTTTCTCTCGATCGTGTGTTTAAATTTTGTTTGGAGGATAGCGAATGAAAGCGAGTATAAATATGAAGGGATGATGAGGTTGACAAAGTATTGTATAAGAAGCAGAGAGTTAGTTAACAAACATACCAGGTAATGATTACAGGATGTCAGTATTGGCTTGTTTACCGTAAAATGACATGAGTGAGTGATATTAGCCCGACCCCATAGTTTTCCGCGTCCCTAAACCGATTTCTTACAATCCAAATAGTAATTCAGTCTGAATTTAATCTTAGCACCGTTAAAGTAGTGGAGGGATGAAATGGGTTAAAAATTAGTATCAAAATCGTAGTTTTCGGTGTTGAAAAGATGATTGGTGATAGTTCTGTTGCAATTTATGCTCAAGTTTAATGTTTCCAATTCTAAGGTGAAAAATAAAATTCCCAAAATACCATGGATTTGGGTCACTTCTCTGATTTGGCGACAGTCTCGATGACCTTAAGCCCACTTATGACTCTTAGTACTACTAAGGGGACAGGTGAGAAGGGATGAAAAATAAAAAATTAAGAATTGGTCGAGATTTGTTCCGAATCTACAGTTTTCGGAATCGATATGCTGATAAGTCATAGTCCTAATGAGATTTAAGCCCAAATTTGACCTCTACTACCTCCAACTATGGTGAGGGAGAGAAAAGAAGTGAAAACGTTAACTAAGATTAGTGTCACAAATCTATAGTTTTCGAGACTAATAAGTTGATTGTTGACGGTACAGATATACTATGTTTAACCCTTGCACTTATAGTGGATGTGTAAATGTGAAAAATAACATGTCAAACATGGATAATAGTGTCGAACCCATAGTTTTTTGGGTCGTTAAATTTATGGTGGCACTTTCGATTAGGCCTATATTTAAGACCAAATTTGACCCTTAGCATTCATAGGGGAGAATATAGAAGAGGGGCGAAAACAATTACTACATTTTCACAACTGTGAAGTCTGCGAGAGTAGTATCTTTCCCTTCCTGGCTGCTTGTACCTGCTAGTGGAGTGAGGAGGTCTGTATCAACTCATTTGAAGTAGACCATAGCTCTACCTCTACATCGAACATTTCAGTATTTCTCGTCCTACCTTGTTTCAGCCACCCGACTCTGGAATTCCCTCCCCTCTTATATCAAGGACAGGCCGATTGAAAAACAATTAAAAAACTCACTAAATATTTACTTAGACAATATAGTATATAAACATGTCGTAGGTATATTTCTATTATTATTTTGTATTTTTCTCTTTCTTTTCCTAGCCAGTTATTTAATAAGAATATCCTAGAGTCAGGAAATATATTTATACATGAAGGAGAAACATCTACAACTATGAGGTTGGATGGACCGACAAAATTGTTTATACGAATCGGTCGATATCAATGGCATTGAACAACCGATGATCTATCTATCTACAAGTTTATTATTATTATTATTATTATTATTATTCCTATTATTTTTTAATAATTTGATTTTTTTTGTGATATGTATATTATGTAGCCTATGCCTATTCTTCTTCTTCTTATTCCTTTTGCTCTACGGTCCTCTAAGAACCTTGCCCGTCTTGTCTACTCCTATCTTGTTGTCTCCATCTTTTAACATTCAGCTGTCTTAAGTCTTCCTCAACTTTTATCCAACCATCTGATGTTCTGTCTTCCAACCTTTCTTCTTCCTTCTGCTTTCCAATTAAAATCCTTCTTGCACTTATTTCCTGCTCCATCCGCTCCCTACTCATTCCACCGTCTCTTTCTTCTAATATATCCTGCCAGATCAAAATCCCTATATAATTAATTCAATTCCTGGTTCGTTTTATTCTCCATGTATCTTGTTCCTTTACTGATCGATATATCTCCTTTAGTATTTTTCTTTCCCACGCCTTTAATGTGAACTTATATTTTTCTGATGGCCTAATATCCTTGTTTCGCTTCCAAACAAATCCATACATAACATAATATTGTGTATTTTTAATCAAGTTGTATATTGTTAATATATGTTCCCATAATTTATTGGAAGAGAAGACCTTACTCTCTTTCTTATCTCCATCATCATCATCAGCAGCAGCAGAATCATCAAGGATTATATGTTAACGTCCTTCCGATCTCAAGCTAGAATTATTGGTCTGTCCACCTTTTGCTGAGTCTTCCAATATTTCTTCGTCCTAGTGGTTTGTAATGAAGAACTCCATCAGATAAAATAATAATAATAATAATAATAATAATAATAATAATAATAATAATAATAATAATAAACAATAATAATAATAATAATAATAATAATATACAAATTATTTTTCACTTCCACCGAGAATCCCTGACAAGTTATTCCTTTCGTAAATTAATTTTAATATATCGGTTAGGGTTATAACTTTCTTGGACTTTTGTGAAATAAAATATTTCCTGTGAAATGAACGGGTGAATGTTTACTTAAAACCATTGAAAAGCCTTTATTTCACTGAGCTTCAAGAAAGGTCACCCCCAAATATATTTATATATCAATACTTAATATTGATTTGTCCACCGCTGTGGTCTCGAGGTAGCCTGCTGCCCTGTCATGCAGCGGGCCCGGGTTCGATCCCCGGTCGGGCCAGTTTTTCTGGGTGAGGTTTTTATCGGGGTTTTTCCTCACCCGTAAGACAAATGTCAGGAAAACTTTAAGGCCCAAACGGTCCTCGAAATCATATTGCCATCATCATAATCATCATCATCATCCTTCACCGGTGTGGAAAGCAACGGGAAGCTACCACACCTACAATTCCCTTGTAAAGCTGCAACCATAGCATGAAAAATGCTATGATTGCAATGAAGGACCTGCCTTCGGGCAGAATTATAATGGATGGAATATTGATTTGGTGGTGTCTTTTCTTGAAGCTTAGTAAAATGAAAGCCTTTTTAAGTGGTTTTAAGCAAACGGGCATCCAATCATTGTACAGGAAATATTTTATTTCACAAAAGTCCAAAAGTTGTAACCTTAATATCGATTCCTAGACAAAAGCGAGAAGATACGATATATTGAACGGAATATTAGTAAAATCCTTTCCTTAAATCGATATTTAATTATTTTGTGTATTTCATCTTGATCTGCTTGCAAAAAACCTTTGATTTTGAACATTTCCACTTTTTCATTAAATATATTATCTATGTTACCCTGTTATAATGTGCTATATTTCGATGACATCGCACTTCCATGTACTACCAGTGCATTAAATCTTATGTTTGAAGAGAGATTACTATGACTATAAGATGAAGACGTTCTCTTTAACACGAAGCAGTGCATATGTGCACAAGAAGA
Organism: Diploptera punctata; assembly: GCA_030220185.1. Classification (NCBI taxonomy): domain Eukaryota; kingdom Metazoa; phylum Arthropoda; class Insecta; order Blattodea; family Blaberidae; genus Diploptera; species Diploptera punctata. The sequence goes on along the minus strand of JASPKZ010001578.1, from coordinate 1,246,037 downwards.
GGCTATTAAAGGAAACTAAGTGTATAACCAACTCTATAAGACAGTTTCAAGTAGTGTAATAACAATTTTATAGGTGCTTCATGCCGGGAATATCTTGTGTTGGCTCCATATATGTCCCTAGTGAGCTGGTTACACCCCTTATCCACACAATCACGTATTCTAGCTGTGGTTATTGCACAGACACTCTTTAAGCAGTAGAGTCTTTGCGACAAATGCAATAACGTCCCATCTACCAGTTGACATTAAATGGGCTACCCACATTATTTTGTTGAAATTACATATACACACTTATTCAAATGGTATATATCTCATAAATTAAGCAAATATAATAATTATTGTGGAAGTAGATGTATTAAACCTTTTTTTTTCATCTGCTTAGCTTAACCTCTCAGCTAATTTTAATACCTCACGTCATCCAAGTCTTAAAGGGATACAATCTATAGGGACAGAATCTATTAAACCTACTGATGATTGTGGTATGATAATGTATTTATTATTATTATTATTATTATTATTATTATTATTATTATATAGAAAAGAAAATTCAATATGGACAAACTTTGATCCACTATTTGTAGATCTTGAGAAAGCATACAATAATGTCCCTATAGAGAAACTATGGATTGCTTTAAGACGTATGGGAATCAAGACTATAATAATTAAAGCTATACAAAATTTATATGACAATTGCATATCTAAAATGAAAATTGGCAGTAAATTGTCACACGGTTTTACGATAAATAAAGATCTACGTCAAGGTTGTTGTCTATCACCGACTCTGTTTAAAATATATGTGCATGAAATATTAAATAATTGGATGAGAAAATGTTCAAGCATGGGGATTCTTATTTCAAACAACAAAACTTTATACAACTTACATTTTGCAGATTATTAATTGTTAATTGCACAAGATTATGAATATTTAGAATATATGACTAGAAAATTAATAGAAGAATATAAAAAATGGGGATTAACTTTGAACATGAATAAAACAAAATATTTATCAATTGGTGAACGAGAACAAAATTTAATTTTGGAGACTGGAGGAACAATAAAATCTTATAGTGAGGTCACGTATATTTAGGAAATAAAATAAAGAAAAATTGAAGTTATGAGGAGGAAATAAGAAATAGAGAGAAGAAAGGGAAATTTGCAATTCCTTGCCTCAATGGAGTATTGTGGGATAAAAATATAAGTAATAAAAATAAAATGAATACATAGGCCTATCATACAATTGTTCAAAACATCAATACTTATGGATCAGAACTCTGGCCTTTAACAACAAAAGCAAATAAGTATCTTTTGACAACAGAAATGGATTTTATACCAAGGGTAGCAAGAATTTCAAGAAGAGAAAAAAATACAAACTCAGTTAGAAGGCAGAAAGTGAAGATTGAAGACACTATTTTATATTATATTAAAACTAAAAAATTAAGATGGTATGGATTTGTCCAGCGAATGGAAGAGGATCGGCTACCAAAATCTGTTTTGGAATAGAAACCTGAGGGAAGACGAGGCAGAGGAAGACCTAAACCCTCCTGGAGTCAGGGAATATATTTAAACATGAAGGAGAAACATCTACAACCAGGAGATTGCATGGACCGACAAAATTAGTTATTGGGAATCGGACTATGTCAAAGACATTAATCAACCGATGATTTATATAATAATAATAATAATAATAATAATAATAATAATAATAATAATAATAATAATAATATTATTATTATTATTATCGGCTTAACCTCTCCATTTTAGGCGTATTATGTATATTATGCTACCTTCAATGACTCGACATATTGTGAAAATATGTGTAAACTTTAAATCACAAAATGTTATATTTTTTGACCACACAAACACATGGAGGGTTTCCTGGAATGTGAGGTCAGCTCAGTGCATGGCCTTCTCCTAGACAGCACAATGCCTCACATGTTAATATTAAACACTATGATTATGATAGAATGATTATTGTCGCCAAATGGCGTTCGGGAACTATTTGGCCCTTCAAGGTTTCCAATGTTTGTATTACAGTTGTGGAAAAACCCCTAAAACTCATCACTCAATACTGTCCCGAACGGGTATCGAACACGCGTCCGCTGTATACAAGGTAACGACATTATCCCATATCACAGCGGTGGACTTACTACTACTACTACTACTACTAGTAATAGTAGTAGTAGTAGTAGTAGTAGTAGTAGTAGTAATAATAATAATAATAATAATAATACTTACTTACTTACTCACTGGCACTATCGAACCCGTAGGTTCATGGCCGCACGGACATAAGCTCTCCATATATCCCTATCCTGAGCTAATGCTTTCCAATCATTCCCTGTATAATCTACTTCCCTCAAATCATAGTTAATGTTGTTCTCCCACCTCAATAATAATAATAATAATAATAATAATAATAATAATAATAATAATAATAATAATAATATTTATTATAATTATAATATTGATAATAATAATATTTATTATAATTAAAATATTGATGATAATAATAATAATTATTGTAATGATAATATTGAGTTAAAGCCATGAGTTCTTCTCTTCTATTCAGCCAGAACAACTACTCAGAATATAGATTACAGTGACTATTTATCTCATAGACCGATAATTTTGCCTATTCCTGTTCGTAATGAGAGATCTCCTCAAATTAACTTCTTTGACAAGAATATCGATTCAACAACGTACGATCGATATGATACAGCAAGAAATGCCAAAAGAAAACTTTAAAAACTACAAAAAAAAGTTAGTTCTGTTGATCTGAAAGTATTATTAAATGTTGTATAACGAAACTGCATTATTGTTAATAGTAATATCTCATAGAATCATCTGTTATTGATTTTTCCCAAGCCCAAAGTGATTTAACAGTAAATATATGCTACTTGTAACTATACAGTCGGCTTAGATATCGCCCGGAAGTAAGATCGGAATACATAACCTCACATTTGGTAAATATTAAGCATTATAATTATTTTTAGCTTCTGATTGTATATTATTCGCTTAATAGTCACACCAAATCCAACGCGAGGTTAAGTTTTTCATTAGACATAATCACTCGGGACTTTGTCGCACGTGATTTTTCAGAAAAATACAACCTCTTGTTAGATTCAAACTCACTGGCACTATCGAACCCATAGGTTCATGACCGGGCGGACATAATCTCTCCATACATCCCTACCAACTGGGCGTTTTCCCTCTGGTTTTCCTATAAGAAACTCCATACATGTCTTTCATTCCCATTCGTGCCATATGCCCTGCCCATCGCAGTCCACGAGACTTAACTGTTTTCATTATATCTGGCTTCCTATAAAGACCATGCAATTCATTGTAATGTAGTCTTCTCCATTCACCTGTCTGTTCATCTCTCTTTGGTCCAAAAATCTTCCTAAGAACTTTATTCTCAAATACTCGTAATCTCCTTTCCTCCCTTAAAGTAAGAGTCAATATTTCGCACCCATATAATATAACTGGTAGAATAATAGTTTTATATATTTTCAGTTTAACGTTTTTTGAAAGGAGTTGGGAAGTCAAGAGTCTCTGCAATGGATAATAACAAGCATTTCTTGAATTGAGCCTATGTTTTATTTCCTTGTGCATCTCATTCCTGTTTGTGATCATTGTTCCTAGGTGTTTGAATTCAGCCACTGCCTCAAAATTTCCCTCATTTGTCATTAGTTGTCCATTTCCATTATATGATGTATTTCTGTGTGTGACCATATATTTCGTTTTATTGATATTTATTTCCAGTCCCAATTTCTTACTATTACTCAATAGTGTGTGCGTGTTGCCTGTAGTAATAGTACTACATCATCAGCAAAAACTAACATATTGTTGATAATAATGAGCTGAAACCATTAGTCATTCTCTTCTATTCAACCAGCACAACTATACAGAATGTAGATTACAGTTATAGACTGTATTTTTATTTTTCATCAGTTATATTAAATTATGAAACATAAAAAATTAAGATGTTATACTATATATATATATATCTTCTTCTTCTTCTTCCTTCCAAGTATTAGGCCAAGGCCTGTTACGATCCTATAGAAAATTTTCCCTCCAGCGTTTCATAGGACGGCCCAGTGATCTTCGTCCTCTTGGTATATAATTATAAACAGCTTTTGGGATCCGATTTGAACTCATTCTTTCAAGATGGTGTTTCCAATTTAGTTGGTACTGTTTAATAGATTCCAAAATTGGCGTAGTCTTCAATTCTTTTAAGATATCGGTGTTCCTTTTCCGATCCCATCTGGTGTAAGCCGCTGTTCTGCGCATGAATCTCATTTCACAAGCCGTTATTCTGCTTTCATGTTGTTTTTTTAGTGTCCATGCTTCACTACCATAGGTCAACACTGGTCTAGCCAAAGTGTTATATAAACGTAATCTGTTTTTTTTTGTACAAGGGATGGTTTTATAACTTGATTAATAATTCCTAAACTTTTATTATAACTAGTAAATGTATGTATATATATATATATATATATATATATATATATATATATATATAAGCTTTCATTTAATACCTTAAAATAAAAACAAATATATATATATAAATAGAGAGAACATTATACGTAATTGAAAAGTGTAAACATGTAGTACATCAGGGGAAATATCCCATTACTTTAATCATCGTATTTGTAAATAAGAAAATGTATTTTCGCAAAAATTCAGACAAAGATATCACCCTCAGATTTCTTCGTTATTAAATTCCCCAACTATATAATAATTCCAATTTCAGAGCTCTCTACAATCAAAAGGTAGGGTTAAGCGTTCTATTCAACACATTAACGGGAAGCAAACATATCTATCCTGGATTTAAAAAACTCGGCCTCTTTTATGTGAAGCTGGATCAAATGACGTTCATAGTAAGCGGTGCTGGAGATTCCAAAACTGCGGAGAATTGGATGGTTAACCCAGGAAGTTACCAACACGTACGTTCCTCTGCGTATCTGTGGGATTCATTGTCTATCGATGGCAAAGGCTAGAGAAAAAGGTTTTTTGGTTCTCGTGGTTTCACAGGTTTAGGCTGGCCACGATTCAACAATTGAGTTAATGAATGTGTGTATGTGTGAGTGTTTGTAAGACAGAGATAGATTCAGGAGAGAGAGAGAGAGAGAGAGAGAGAGAGAGAGAGAGAGAGAGAGAGAGAGAGAGAGAGAGAGAGAGAGGAGAGAGAGAGAGAGAGAGAGAGAGAGAGAGAGAGAGGAGAGAGAGAATGAGAGAGAGGCAGAGAGAGAGAGAGAGAGAGAGAGAGAGGTATTTGGCACGATTCTCGTGCCACAAACCCTAGTTACATCTGTTACAGCTCACACCTCACATCGAAACAAAAATATCCTTACCTTTCCCTTAGCAATACGAGTTAAATTTATTTTACAAATATTAATAAGAACTTGGCTAATTAATTCAGTAATCGTAATAATAATAATAATAATAATAATAATAATAATAATAATAATGGGGCACGCCGTAGCGTAATGGTTAAGGCACTGCGCTACATGTCGGAAGGTCGAGGGTTCAAGTCCCGGTGGGGACAGGATTTTTAAACTGACCCAAACCTTCTGGCGGCACTATGACCCTGGGGTCGACTCAGCCTCTAACGAACATGAGTACCAGACGCTTGTTCCGGGGGTAAAGGCGGCCGTCACGCAGGGCTGACAATCCGGCTGACATCAAGTGCCGATTGTCGAGAAAAAAGTGGGAGCCTTAACCTCCTACTACCCCAAGGGTCTCCTTAGGCCAGTCAACAACTGCGCTTATTCCTTAAACGGGTAATACAATGGATTTCCTCAAATTTCAACTCTTTTTTCACCGCTTCAAGTATCTGTCACTTGACAATAGCGGTATGATGTATTTGCTAAATAGTTTCCGTAATAACTAACTGATAGTTTATTCGGGGTTCTTTCAACTTCATTAATTTAATTTATTTATATTTAATTATATAAAAATCGAATCCCTCGTGTTCTCACGATTTGATTGCATATACATTTCGTATATCTCTGACGATTATTTCGTCCTCTAGTGATTCAACAGTTATATATGATAATAATACTCGTCCTGATTAATTGTTTACTTTAATGTCTCAATTTAAGAGACGCTGGGTGAAAGATTATGCTTCACAGGAATCTCTGGAGACAAATGATTTTGGGTGCAAGGAGAAGCACTGAATTGAGGAATATTCCTAAATAAAATATTATTGTTATTATTATTATACATTTAAGCTTTTCGAGTCCATAGAAAAGGTAATTTTCTCGTGAAATGTTGATCGGCGTGTAGCATCGGTACTAAAGTGAGGTAAACAGGCAAGTGAATAGAGGAAATTACACAAGAGTGAGCTTCGTGATATTCATAAGAAATCTGATGTAATAAGTACAATGAAATATCATAGACTGTGGTGGACATTTGACACGAATAGGCAACGGAAATCTCTTCTATACAAACCGGAGGGCAAACGCCAAGTAAGCAAGCGTAAAATAAGAAGGGAGACCAACGTTAATAATGATTTGAGAGAGGTGAATTCTGTAGGTAATTTTGGAAAATATTATCGTATTATCTGAAGATGTACAGACATCTTATGTCTTTGTCGTGAAGTAAATTTTGGCTAATAAGGGACCGGTTTCCTTGGATAGCTAACGGTACCCATAGCTACTCTAGATGGAGAATACCTACTATGTTGGCTGAAAGCTCGGCATACTAACAATGTGTCAACTATATACTCGCTGGATGATAGTCTACTAGCCATATACTCGCTGGATGATCATCTACTAACCATATACTCGCTGGATGATAGTCTACTAGCCATATACTCGCTGGATGATCATCTACTAACCATATACTCGCTGGATGATAGTCTACTAGCCATATACTCGCTGGATGATCATCTACTAACCATATACTCGCTGGATGATAGTCTACTAGCCATATACTCGCTGGATGATCATCTACTAACCATATACTCGCTGGATGATAGTCTACTAGCCATATACTCGCTTGGATGATCATCTACTAACCATATACTCGCTGGATGATAGTCTACTAGCCATATACTCGCTGGATGATCATCTACTAACCATATACTCGCTGGATGATAGTCTACTAGCCATATACTCGCTTGGATGATCATCTACTAATCATATACTCGCTGGATGATAGTCTACTAGCCGTATACTCGCTTGGATGATCATCTACTAACCATATACTCGCTGGATGATAGTCTACTAGCCGTATCCTCGCTTGGATGATCATCTACTACCCTTATACTCGCTGGAGTGATAGTACACTAGCCATATACTCGCTTGGATGATCATCTACTAACCATATACTCGCTGGATGATAGTCTACTAGCCGTATACTCGCTTGGATGATCATCTACTAACCATATACTTGCTGGATGATAGTCTACTAGCCATATACTCGCTGGATGATCATCTGCTAACCATATACTCGCTGGATGATAGTCTACTAGCCATATACTCGCTGGATGATCATCTACTAACCATATACTCGCTGGATGATAGTCTACTAGCCGTATACTCGCTTGGATGATCATCTACTAACCATATACTCGCTGAATGATAGTCTACTAGCCATATACTCGCTGGATGATCATCTACTAACCATATACTCGTACTCGCTGTATGATCATCTATTTCTATGATTGAAACATATGGATGCGAGCCGGCAGCTTGCCATTAAGCGCCTAATTGCGCAATATAACTAAGTCATTGGCATTATCAATCCGCAGGTTTGTGGTCACGTGGACATAAGCTCTCCATACATACCTATCCTGAGTTTTAACCCTGAATAATCATATAGATCACTGTTATTTAGTCTTCTCCATTCATATCTCGCTCATCTCTCTTTGGACCAACATTTTTTCTAAGAACTTTATTCCCAAATGCTGGTAATTTTGCTTTCCTCCCTTAAAGTAAGAGTCCATGTTTTGCATCCATATAACTGGGAGAATAACAGTTTTATATATTTTCAGTTTAACGTTTTATGAGAGAAGTTGAGAAACGAGCTCTCTAAAGAGTGTACGTATTTAATATAATATATATTATTAGTTAGTTTACATTTTTAATTTTTGAATTATTTTTACTACGTGATGGTTTGAGGTTAAAATCTTCAAACCAAATCCAATCAAAGAAAATTTAGGCTATCTTACTAAATGTAAGATACCTATAAAATCTGAATGTAGCCTAGTTGGTAATGCAAATTAGCTACAAGCCGGATGGTCGGAGATTCTATTCACGATGCGATTAGGGATTTTAAACTGACCTGAGACTTCTGTTAGAATCATGGCTGTGGGGTTGACGTAGCCTCTAAAAGAAATGAGTACAAGACGTATGTTTTGGAAGTAATCATGGCGGTCAACCAGGGACTATAACTCGGAAAATATTTCGTACTGATTGTCTAGGAAGGTACATTTCTAACCTCCTGTTATCCCAAGGGCGTCCTAAGGGCTGTAGTGGGAACATTTTTACGTCGTTTACTGGACCCTTAAAACAGCGTTTAATTGTATGTATAACAAATATATTTATTTATTTATTTATGTACAGATTTTTAATGTTTACGCATATTTCTGTGCCTAACGTTTTAATTTCCTTTTCCACTCATCTATATCCACCTACTCCATGCCCTCCAATCCTCTTGTTCTAATTACAGTTCTTATTTCTTGCGTCTACGAGTTTCGAGGTCTTCCTTTCCTTCTTCTTCCAGGTGGATACCTTGCATTCGACGTACATGCCCATACCAATTTAATTGCTTATATGTTATATAATCTACTATTGAATATCTAATATTAATTTTTTCTCGTAAGACAGTATTTCTTATTTTTTCAAATTTTGATCATCTTGCTGCTCTCCTTATGAAATCAATTTTCATCGACATAAGTTTTTGTTCTAAATGTTTGTTGAATTTCCAAACTTCAGCTCCATATGTGACGGTACTTCTCACTATTAAATTGTATATTTATAACTTAATATTTCTGATTATATGTCTGCTCCATAAGACTCCATTCATCATTGCTGTTATTGCTCTAGCTTTATTTATTCTGTTCCTAATATAACTTTCTTGCTTATTATAATAGTGATAATAATAATAATAATAATAATAATAATAATAATAATAGTAATAATAATAATAATAATAGTAATAATAATAATAGTAATAATAGTAATAGTAATAATAGTAATAATAATAATAGTAATAATAATAATAGTAATAATAATAATAGTAATAATAATAATAGTAATAATAGTAATAATAATAATAATAATAATAATAATAATAATAGTAATAATGCTTTATTTAAGCTGGCAGAGTTAAGGCCATGATGCCTCCTCTTCCCTTATCCAGAAAATAATAAAACAGTACAAAAATTAAATAATTATTTTATAATTATAAAATATTATTTTATAGTTTTAAAATATTATTAAATAGTGTTATTAAACAAAGAACAATGCGGACGTGGTCTAATATTAGCTAAAACTAACAAAACAGGGAATAAAATAAAATAAAGTAAAGTAATAAAAGCTTCCTAGATGAATTATTATAGGTATATACGAAGTGCTCAATATACGTACTTGTTACGTGAGTTTTCATTGTGTGGAACTTACGATATCAGTTAATTTGTATTTAAATAACGATAGTATTGCTACATCAATATTTTGATTATTTAGTTCTCTGATTAGTTCTTCTTCTTTTGTGTTTAGTCCTCTGACATTCCAAGTTCCCACTTATTTACCAAATAAAATCTTCCATTATTTTCCAAGAGGAAGAAGAGATGTAGGACGTCCTCGGAAGAGATGGTCTTAGATCTATTAGTGAAGACGGAACAGTCAACTCTTGCCTAAACCAGGAAGTGAAGAAGAAGATAACGATAGTATCTGACTTCCTTCGCATGACTGGAAAGTGTGTTCCATGCTCTAGTCATAGATATTTTACAAGTTTTAGAATATAAACATATTCTGTGCTGCGGTACAGAGAGTAAATAAGTATCTTGTGATTTTGTTCCTAAGTTGTATAGGGCCCTAATAGAGAGAAAGTATTGTTGGGTTTTCTTAAGTAACTCTAGAAGTGAAGGATATAAAATGTTTTGTTATGGAATTAATTAAAAGATAGTTTTAAATGTTATTATTTAAGTTAGTTGCAGTAAAACAAATTGAATTTGTTTGGTGTGAGGGATGTAAGGATATTATGCTGCGGAAGAAGGTACGGAAGTCACGTTCTTAATTTTATCAGGTTGGTGCTATGTCTGGCTCAAGTGCGCCCTCTAGCCGCTTGTCTTTGTTTGAGTTTCGGCCAACAAGTTCATTAGTATGACTCTAATTTTGTGACTCTCGTTCCTTCTGAGTGAATCCCCTTCTCGTGCTTTATTTTACGAGCTGTGAATTTTCATAACACCTGTTTTAATTAATTCTTCCTTTATAATAAACTCTTTGATACTAATTCAATGCTTGTGACAAGATTATCCTTTATATAGGCATACGTGAATTTTAATGGTATATAAAATATAATAAACTCATATATTTCATTCACAATTTCTTATTGTTGTTTTATTTTAAAAACTATATTTTAATCTGAGTTTAACTCAGTTATAAATAACACAGTGGATTAAGCAACCCGCTGAGATTTAGGCCTACGTTGTTAGCAAATTCGGAAGAAATTAGAGTTCTTCTGAAAAAAAATAGTTTTGATTTTTTTTTTACGTATCTTCGCCTCTTCTACCCAGTAAATACCGAGAATGGCCATTATATCATTATCAAAATTTATATATATACTTATATATATATATATATTTATTTTTATTTATTTATTTATTTATTATCACTAGAGGGCAGTGAGACCGAGTTTCCATTACCTCTCGTAATAGAGTGTATATATATATATATATATATATATATATATATATATATAAATAAATAAAGAAAATAAATGTTTGTACTAGATTTTCTTAGATAATGAGGTGGGAGAATAGCATTAACTATGATTTGAGGGAAGTAGATTATACAGGGAATGATTGAAAAGCATTAGCTCAGGATAGGGATGTATGGAGAGCTTATGTCGGCGCGGCCATGAACCTACGGGTTCGATAGTGCCAGTGAGTAAATAGGTAAGTAAGATTTGCTTGGATAGTATAACTGGCAGCGCACTAAAGTATCAATTTAAAGTTCCGGGTTCAAATCACCGTTCAAGCATTTATTTTGTTTTTCGTGTCACACACACACACACACACACACGCACATACACACACACACACACACTCATACACACACATATATATGCATGCGTGTGCATGTTTCCATTAACGCTCTAACGGTAACAATTTTTGTTTCATCGAAACAAAACTTGACATTAATTTTAAAAAAAGTAAGGTCGACTTCGTTAAGCAGCGAAATTGAACCATTAGGAGTAGGAGTTCACCTTAATTGAAAATTTAAAAGTCGCTCTAAAGGTCGTTATTTTCGATGTTTCACAACGAAAAACGCTATGTGCTATCAGAATAAACCGAGGAAGTTATTCTCCAAAAATCAGCGAAATCGAACTATTAGACGTGGGGGTTTAGCAGAAACCCGAAATTAAAAATTGACTAACAATCGCCATGTTCAGTCCGTCATAATGCATGCCATAAAACTTAATTGACAGTTAAATGGGCAATGTAGTCTTTACTTTGTTAAATTTGTTTAATACTTGTATTAAAATGATGGAAAAATGAATCAGTAGATATTATTTCAATTGATGTTAAATTATACAACAATGAGCAAATAGGGTATTATTATAACTTATGGGTATTTATTATTTGTTTTCACTACAATCCCTATGCCTTTCTTACAAGAAGTTTCCATGCACTTTTTTTCATTTCCCATTCGTTCCACATGTCCTGTCCATTACAGTGTTTGAGTTTTAATTCTTCTTCCTATATTTGTGTAAATTCCGCGTAAAGCTTGACAAAACAGATGCAAATTAAAGTTTCTTCTCCGCTTCCCAAAGCATTATTAAAAATTAATATTATAATATACAGTATTATCATTTCATTTTAGTATTGTTTCTGTTATTTACACAGATATCCTCAACCAAAATATACATTTTTTTCCATAGTTCTCGATCTTGAGTGTCTTCTTGTGTCATATTTTTCTTCTTCATGTAGTTTTGAATTCCCTTTATCCATGTTGGCTTTGGTCTACCACGTTTCCCTTTTCGAGGAGATATCCATTTTAATACTACCTTGTTTGCTTTACTGTCCTTTCTTCTCATTATATGTCCATACCATCTTAGTTCGATTTCTTCGATCTCTTGTACAATATCCTTTTCTATGTTTATTATTTCACTTATTGTAATATTTCTTACTTTATCCAATTTTTATATTATTGCCCATCTTCTTAAAAAGTCAATTTCCGTGACTAATCATTTACTTCTGTGTTTTTGCTTTAACGTCCATGTTTCTGCACCATATAATAAAATACTCTTCACAATTGTGCTATAATATTATCAATATACCGGGTGTCTATAAAGTCCCAGTATATTTTTGACTTCTAGTTGAGAGATCGCATTTACTTTACAGGTAGCAGAATGTTTACAGGAGCAGAACGGATTGCAGTTGTTGTCGGGCGTGTAAGAGGTCAGACGTACCGGCAGGTGAGGAAAGACTTTCAAAGAAGACATTGGAAACCAGCCCCAACACAACAGAATATCAAAATGCTGGTGAAAAAAATTATGCGTACGGGGTCCGTAGCAGATGAACAGCGGTCAGGTCGGCCACCAACATCCCAAGGGAGAGTGGAAACTATCCGCAACGCCATCGAGCGTAGCCCACGTCCATCCATTCGATGGCTTTGCGGATAGTTTCCACTCTCTTGGGATGTGGGTGGCCGATCTGACCGCCGTTCATCTGCTACGGACCCCGTACGCATAAATTTGTTCACCATCATTTGAATATTCTGTTGCGTTGGGGCTGGTTTCCAATATCATATTTGAAAGTCTTCTCTTCACCTGCCGGTACGTGTGACCTCTTTACACGCCCGACAACAACTGCAATCCGTTCTTCTACTCTAAACATTCTGGTACCTGTAAAATAACTGCGATCTCTCAGCTAGAAGTCAAAATATACTGGGACTTTATAGACACCCTATATTTAAAATATGCTCAAGTGCCTACGACGCAAAATATTGTAGAATATGAACAAACTCTTACGTAACAAAAATTATTTTATTTTAATTAAGATTACTACACCACGCAGGAACGTTAATTTGTAGTCAGTTATCTATATTTTGTATAATAATTAGTGAAAAAAGTTTATTAAAACCTTAAACTCAAAGCATGTGTTTTATAATTCCTCCTATGTATATTATATTCACAATTGCTTCTTGAAATAAAATTGAAAACTTGAGAGAGATTATTATTTTACTCTCATTCTGTACGTTAAATATGATGTTATTATCGAGTTACACCCAGTTATCAATACAAAACCATACATTTTAAATACCGTTATTAAAGAAAGAAAGAAACTCCATATTATCTGATCTTGATGAAGATTTCCGGGCTGTTGGCCGTGGTCTTGAGGCATGAACTCCATGCCACAACACCACGGCAAACAGCCCGAAAATCTTCTTCAAGATTATTGTACTAACTCCAGACTTGGAAGCCTATGTCGATATATCCATGTTTTCTGTTAACGATATATCCGTTGTGTGTGTTTAAGAGAACTAGTGTTCTATTATCTGGAAAAATATTTTATTTTGTTGTAATTCTTACGTCAGTTATCATGGAATTCACCTTGGTTTTTTATGGAATCGTGTAGTTCAATGTTAGTCTTGTTTGTTCGACTCTCTTTAGGCCAACAATGCTCCTAAGCACTATATTCTCAAATATTCGTAATATTATACTCTGTTGAAGTAAGGGGCTATGTTTAGAGTCCATATGGTATAACTGGAGGTTTCTTTCTATAGGCCTGCATATAAATAATTTATAAAATCAAGGAAAATTGGAATGGAATATAAAATACTAAGTGCCGTAGATTTAACGCTGACTCAAGATTCAATATTTACCACTTAATAGAAGTTCGGAAAGATGTCTCTATTCTCCTGAAAATCCCAAGGTTCTGTTGGATAAGTGAACTCAGAATTCTCTTATAGAAGAAAGTAAACAGAATTGAAGCTTACACAGTTGAAACCGTTTCTAACTTGGTATTCGAGTATTCGAATAAAAATACGGCTTTCACAGATTCTGCATTATTCTAAACAGTCTAAAACCGCAGCCACTGTGATAGTGGGAACGTTCAGGAATGGCCCATAAAACTCTATCTATATGCACGATATTTCCCTAAATTCTTATGCTGTGGATTGCGGTGCGGGGCGGGTATGATTATTCGCCAGGGAGAACTTTGTTGCGGGTCCAGCCACCAGCCTAGCTCCATGACAGACCGTCCAGCAAGGATCGACCCAAAACAAGTTGGGTTGTTGGCTGGGATTCAAGCCTAGCACCAGCCAACTAGAGCCATTATGTAGTGCGTCCATACTGCCTAATCTCCAGTCATCGTATCGTCTCCGTCTTGCTTCTTCGATATTACAAATGACCACAATTTTGGAACGTCCTATATATACAAGGTTAGCTGGTGTGGTGTAAAGGTTTGTGTGTGTCTCTAGCACCCCAGGGATCCTGGGTTGAATTCCTGATTATATCCATACATTTAAAGAAGTAGACTGGTTTGTCTTACATGTAAGTATTGGATCTAGTGAAACAGGAAGCGGAGGGAGAAGTTTGGTATTGTTACCATATTGTAGGCTACGTATAACATAATATTAGCTTTATTTTATAAAAATGGTTTTATTTTACCTGGCAGAGGTATGGCCTTAAGGCCTTGTCTACCACTCAACCAGGTTAAAACGATACGAAAAGTATGCTTACATATAATTACAATAAAAAATCGATAGCCTATTACATAGTATTTCTACAGTATAATTATTTATTTTTCTTGTAAGCCCTTGTTTCCCTCGACGAGATTTAGGCGCTCTCCCCCTACAGGGAAGAAATTGAACCATACTAATTTAGTTATACTTGTTTTCGTCTAGATATCATTAGAGTGGCCCGTTGTCAGCGTTCCGCCTCATGCTGACATCTAGGAAACCAAGGTAGTACTAGGATGAGAATGTTCTGTAAATTTTGCTTAGAGGTCTTTTTATTCAGGCTTAAGGATTTTTTACGAGCCAGAAATCTTCAGACTCGGGGCCCACGGCTTAAAGTCCCTCCCAAAAGGCTTTCTCCTTGGATCTTTCATATTATTATTATTATTATTATTATTATTATTATTATTATTATTATTATTATTATTATTATTATTATTTACAAAATATTTTTGATTTAATCTTGATTTAACGAATTGAATATAATATGTACAAGATAGGAAAATAATAAAAACTATTAATGACAAGGAAAAAATCATAATTCTCGAGAAAAAATAATTAACAACAGGTAATTGTATAGGCGTCACTTAAAAGTACCAAGTGTGCGGCAACCCCTAATATTTGAGGAGCGGGGCAGAGACTACTGTATAAGAAGTAAAAGTATCCGTTTGAAGATATTTCAGATCAGAGTAACAATTTTAGTAATGCTATATCATCACCACCATCATTATCGTTGCAAACATTAGTTAATTTAGCCTGTTATTTACGGGCGCCTTAAATCTAATTTCTCTTTAGAATGGTAAACATTCACCAGAGCCGCGATTCTATCCTTATTCTTTCTCCAGTTATTTTGTAATCTTATTTTTTTCTCATTTAAGCTGTTTGTATTTAATTATTCTCGTATATTTTCATTATTCATTACATTGGCCTGGAAGTAAACATATAACTAAATATATGGTCACATATAGAAATATATTATATAATGGAAACGGACAGCTAATTACAAATGAGGGAAATATTGAGGAGGTGGCAGAATTCAAATATCTAGGAACAATAATTACAAATAGGAATGAAATGCACAAAGAAATTAAACATAGGCATTAATTCTGGAAATGCATGTTATTATGCAGTACAGTGTCTCTTGACGTCCCAACTCCTTTCAAAAAGCGTTAAACTGAAAATATTTAAAAGTATTGTTCTATCAGTTATATTATATGGATGCGAAAGGAAATGAGATTACTAGTATTTGAGAATAAAGTTCTTAGGAAACTTTCGGACCAAAGAGAGATGAACAGACAGGTGAATGGAGAAGATTTCTATAGCAGTGAACTATATGGTCTTTATAGGAAGCCAGATATAATGAGAGAACAGTTAAGTCTCATAGACTGCGATGGGCAGGACATATGGCACGATTGGGGAGAGAAAGAAGTGCATGGAAGCTTCTTGTAGGAAAACCAGAGGGAAAACGGCCAGTTGGTAAACCAAAAATGAGGTGGGAGAATAACATTAACTATGATATGATGGTAGTAGATTACACAGGGGATGATTGGAAAACATTGGTTCAGGATAGGGATGTATGGAGAGCTTATGTCCACGCGGCCACAAAGCTTCGGATTAGATAGTGCCAATTAGTTAGTTAGTTAGTGTTAATGTCACATTAGTAAATTATTTTTATCACCTTTAATTTTACTTTATTTGTGGATTATTCCTCATCTGTGAGACAAGGAACCTTTAAGGACCAAACACTCCCAGAAAATCATCTAGCCATCATAATTATCGTTAAAATATTCGCCATGCTAGGATGAATATGTGTGTTTGTGCGTGTATGTGAGTGTGTGAAATGTGTGTTTCGTCTTAATGGTGTGCTATCTTGGAGCAGACCTTGATTTCATGCTTCATACGGCCTATTGCCAGTCGTCCTCTTATTCCCTGTGCTTGTACATTTTTTTTTTTCAATTTCTCTTCTTCGGTTACGGATTTATAAAGGTTATTTTCTTCCATGTTAACTATGCCTATTAAAACTACTGAAACCCTCTGCTATAAACTGCAGGATCGAGATGTGAACTACGGCAATTATTTTATAATAAACATCATTAGATTTTTTTTTACAATTGTCGCAATAAGAATAAAAATTCACCGAGGTGTTTGGCTCAGGCGGCAACGTCTAAAACTCTTTCGGGCTGTGTCGGATTTAAATTCCGATGTGCGGCAAACCTAAGATTATTTATTGATTTTCCTTAGTCTTCAAGGTAGGCCTAATGCTGGGTTGGAATTTCATTATAAGGATCCACAGCTTCGTTAAAATGAAAATATATTGCGGATGGGTGTGTAAAGAGAGGTATCTCCATCCCAATGTTATCTTTTTACACCCAAGAATCCAAAATTATGAGTTACATCAAATGCACTGGGAAATACACTAATCAATCGTCCCCTGTATAATGTACTTCCCTCAAATCATGGTTCATTTTATTCTCCCACCTCATTCTTTGTCTACCAACTGGGCGTTTTCATTTTGGTTTTCCTACAAGAAACTTCCATGCACATATTTAATTACCCATTCGTGCTACATCTCCTGTCCCTCGCAGTCTACGAGACTAAACTGTTCTTCTTATATCTGGTTTCCTATAAAGACCATGCAGTTCACTGTTATTAAGTCTTCTCCATTCACCACTCTGTTCATCCCTCTTTGGTCCTTGACTATTCAAACAATAATTAGGCCTCTAGCCCCCAATTTCTAGCACCTCTATTTTCCCCATGATCTTATTTTTGATAATATTTTTACTTCGCGTTTTTGAATTTTCATTCAAGATTCATATTTAGCACTTATCTTCCTCTTCTCTAATTCTGAGAGTCACCCAGTTACACCCTACCTGGGTCGATGGATTATTTTGGACGGAAAATCCAACAAAACTCGTCCGGGAGAAAGTTTAAGCCTGGGTCCCGAGTCCGAAGATTTTCAGGTTCGTAAAAGAACCTTAAGCCTGAAAGAGACCTCTAAACAAAATGTATCTACTTTTATCATCCAAGTAAAGCCTTAGTTACTACTAGATTTTTCATTGCGTACATACGATGACAAAATGCCACTAATGATATGTGTAGGGTAATAAGCGTTTCTAGTAGTAGTAGTAGTAGGACTTTATTAGACAAAAAGTAAGATATTTGCAATATTATTTACAAATATGGGTCGCACCGGCAGTAAGCCGTACGTGCTGTTGACAGTCCGTTACAATAAAGTAATAATTGGTACTAGTGTAAAGAAAAATAAACAACAAAAAAAGCAATAACATTACAATTACATAAAGAAAACACAATGATATTACAATTAAACAATAACATTACAATTACATAAAGAAAACACAATAATATTACAATTAAATAATAACACAATAGCATTATACACTAATTAATGTATATATAATTGTTAAGAATTAATGGTATTGCATTTTGATAACATACATTTATTCATGAATGAGTGTTGTTCTAAATTAGCTTGGTCTAAAAACTCCTAACGAAGGAAAGACTCAAAGTTCAGTAAAGCCAATAAGAAACTTATCTTGTGATAATGAAAGTATATTTCCTGTTTTACATTTCAGAACACTTTTGTCTTTTATTTTACTTTCATATTTGTCTCCATATTACACCTTCTGGTTGTAAATATTTTGATTCAACTCTGGTTGAATTTAAGTTCGTATGGCGTTTCGTGTACCATACTTATTTATTAACACACATGCTCGTCTTTTATTTCGCACTATTAGCTTTGCGTTATTTTCACTTTTACCTGTGTTCACTTTTATTATGTATTTCAATGAAGATTAGATATAGATAGGGACATAGAGCGGACCCGAGGATAAGGGCATTATGCCCGAGGTAACCAAGCGGGGTGGTGGTGGGGCTTTGAATAAAAAAAAATTGTTCACTTTTGTACTTTTATGAATGCATTATTTCTAACAGTCTATATGTATTTCTAATAATTACAGGATTTTATAAATCATGTACATCGGATCCTTCATTTAATTCATATATCAGTTACAATACAACATGCTGTCAGATACAGAAGGATATGTTCATATGCTCGATACCTTTCTCTTTCAGCTTGTCATCCAATAACCCAGTTTTGTGTTGATGAATATTAGCGTCCGCCAAAAAAAAAAAAGAAAAAAAAAAGAACAATCCACCAATGGCTTTGGGATAAGACAACAATAGATCGGCAGATCTCGTTTTTACTATTTGCAGCTGTGTAATTAATATCTCCGATGATTTTGAGGTCTGTAAATCCATCTGTATTGAATCTTGTCCACATAATTAATCCGCAATATCAGGTTCACTGAAATACTACACGTTCTCTCGCAGTACCCTTTGCTGTCACTAGAGTAAATGTTACATCATGTCTAAACAAATTGAAAGTTCATTTTCAGCTTCTGAAATCAATAATTTCTGTGCTTATACCACATAATTTACAGGATATATCATATATTTATCCATTTTTAAAAGTAGGTTGGTTGGTGCCTAATGTGCTGCATCTAACACTGAAGTCATTAGCAGTCTTGCCCTCCAGTTCTTTGAAGTTTTGGAAGTTTCCTCTTTGACGGTTGCACAGTTGTTGAGGTGGTTATCACCCACTTCTTTTTCTAGGTGGTTGCTTAGAATTCATCTTGGTGTAGACAATATGTTGATCTTGTGCAAGTGTTTAGCAAGGCAATCGGGTCCTGTAGTTAATCTGAATTATGAAACTTCTGTCTTCCGTGGATGTTCTGGTATGATGTTTGTGTTTTGAAGGGGGCTTTTCCATTTCTTCTATTTTGTGGACGATTGAAGTCTTATCATTTATATCCTTGGTTTTGATTTTATGTCCATTTTTGCCGAAATATAATATATAGGTTCGGGTGTTGGTGATTGTGTTATCAGGGAACCTTTATTCGCAAGGACCATTTTTAAAGTGGTTTTATATATATTTTGGACTCGTAAAATAAACTCATGTCAGAATAAAAAGTCCTCTGTGGAAAATTTCATCGACTTTCATCCATCCGAGTAATACCATAGCTTCCTGTTAACTATCTCATCGAGGCGATATACTAACCACATACCTCTTGCTGACATCTGTAGGGAATGAACGTAACTAAATTAGCCTGGTTGAGAACTTTCCCAGTAGGGAAACACCCTTGTCTCGGGAGCGCAATGAACGGGGATCAATGATTATCTTCATCATCTTATGTTTATTGGTAAAATAAAATTATGTTATCTAAATTGTATAAACTTGATGTATACACTCTTTGAAACGTTATTTCTCAGCAACGAAATGAGACAGAAATACAATTTTTGTTGTGTATGATCCACAATGCACTGGAAAAGCAAAGCAACACGTTCATCGATCTTCACGTCTTTATAAACAACAATGGCGGCGAGATTATCATTCGATTAACGTAAGTTGATACTGAAGTGTTATTGGAAAATGGAGAATGTTGTTGAAGTGCAACGAAATTAGATGGTTGAATTTGGGACATCTCCACCAACAAGGGTAGCAATAACAAGAATCCGAGACAAGTTTGAAGACGATGGAACGGTGCAAGATGTGTTGAAATGTCGGTGCGGAAGAAAGAGACGTTCGAGTGATAACGAGAGTGCTGTTGCAGTCATGCATCGTCTTCAAACTTGTCTCGGATTCTTGTTATTGTTACCCATGTTGGTGGTGGTGTCCCAAATTCAACCATCCAACGTCGTTGCACTTCAACAACATTCTCCACTTTCCAATAACACTTCAGCATCCACTTACGTTCATCGAATGATAATGTCGCCGCAATTGTTGTTTATAAAGACGTGAAGATCGATAAACATGTTGCTATGCACTTCCAGTGCCTTGTGGATCATACACAATAAAAATTGTATTTCTGTCTCATTTCGTTGTTGAGAAATAACGTTTCAAAGAGTGTATACATCAATTTGGGACACACTGTATTTACAGAGTAAGGAGAGTAAAATAATAACCTCTATGAAGTTGTTCAATTTTATTTCAACAAACAATTGTGAATGTAGTATATATAGGTATTACTGCTTTGAGTTTTAGGTTCTAATGAACTTTACTCACATTATACAGAATAAAAATAATTGACGTAACAACTAATAATTCTACGTGGTGCAAGAGTTTTAATTAAAATACTTCATTCTTTGTTACATATGAGCTTTTTCATATTCTACAATATTTCAATAGTCTTTTTAATAGTCCATATACCACTCTAGGAAGCAGAAAATAAACTTTAATACCTTACGTCAAATTTAACTTATAATTCTTCTATATATTTGGTTGTTTCCATGTAATGGGCCTATTTCAATCTACATTACATCTAAATATTTTTTATGATGAAAGGTTACCATTTTCATTAATTAAATTTGGAACGTCTTCGGAATGTCAAACAAGAATTCGCTAATAAGGAACCAGGCATGCGAGGGACAACACCGTCAGTTTAATTCAGAGCCCTTATCGGTATTGAATGTGGTCACCTTGATGTTGTATTAAATATAATATACTTAATCCTACCTAACATGTTTGGCTAAGAAGCTAAGAAAATACCGCTTAAGCCAGAGTGTTCGATTGAGAGTCTAAACATGAAAATAATTAAATCGATACATGTGGGTATTATATGGTTATCAATAATGGATACTAATAATAATAATAATAATAATAATAATAATAATAATAATAATAATAATGTTTTTTGTCAGGTAGAGTTGAGGCTATAAGGCCTTCTCTTCCATTTAACCGGCATTAGTATTCAAAATACAGATTATACTTACCGGTATACATAAAATATAGAATAATATTCTTTATAATAATAAAATAATACAATAATAATAAAATGATTTATTTATACAGAAACCACCAACTAATACACTTAAATAGATGAGCACCAAGAGAAATGTTAAACAAAATATAAAGCAAATATAAATTTTAGTATAAATTCCCAATGTTTGTGATTTTGAAACCTCATGGCCACGGCTAAGATGCCCGGAATATATATTCAGATTTCCATACGAAGTCCGGCCGTGAAAGCCTAATTTTTAAATAAATAAACGTTCGACAATACCAGATTACTTGTGGTAGAGAATTCAAGATTCGAAAAGTGGATAAATTATATGATGTGAATTGAGGGATAGTGATTATGATGTGACGATGAATTTAAATAATGGAGGATAAAAAATGAAATCGATATGCTAAATACTTTGGAGTTTAAGTATGAAGAATCGTGAATAGAAGAAAATTAATTGAAAAAAAGCCAAAATTTCCGGAAATTGTATCACAAGATGATTAAACGAATCTTTGAAGTGTGCGATTGGGAGATATCAGAAACTTAAGAAATTCCAATTCCTGGAGTTATACGTATTACCCTCATAACATGCATTTTGTAACTGACCTTTTTAAATACACAAAATCACACACACACACACACACCACACACACACACATATATATATATATATATATATAACCTCCATGTTTTGTTATATCTGAGAAAAAACATAATAAAAGTACACTAATATATCGGCATATATATATATATATATATATATATATATATATATATACATATATATACTCGCACTTTATCTCAAACGAAACATGATGGTTATCTCACATGTTATATTCTTCTGATCAGTAAGTGTTAATAAAAATACATGTGAAGTAATAGTGACTGTTACACGAGGATTTGTTGCTCATAAAATCATTTTTTCAGGAATCTTTTTGAACAAGTCAGTAGAATATTAATTGCTCTTTGCATGTTTTGAAGATCATTGAATAAATGTTTACCAGGGATTCCGAATGAACTCGCTGATAAACATTTTGAATCTTCGATTTTCTGTTTTAAGATGTATCCAATCCAAGTTCACAAAAAAGTTTAGAAGCTAGCTTTCACACTAACGAAAATATAAAATCGTACTTGGTTGATTTCTATAGACTGAATGAAGTGTTTAAAATCTCTAGTGTAAGAAACATTAGTTGGTTTTGTATAACTGGCCACAATACGATTTTAAATCAGTATGGCGTTTCATTTTATCCACCTTATTTTTAGTTCTCGGTCACATGACTAATTTAAGTGTTGCAAAGTTGAGCCTTATTTGCACATACACAAATCGAATCAATTATTGCACCTATTTTATCCGTTAATTTGATAATTTATTCTGTAAGATACTTTGGTTTAATTTATTTAATATATTAAATGAAACAGTAGAAAAACGAATGAATATAAATTACACAAATGTATGCTTAATTACACATTCTACAGTAATAACTGAAAGTTGTATATGATTTAGTTTCCACCGATGTACGACGTATGTAAGTAACTGGCACTACAAATTAGTGTTACTCCAATTTAAGAGTTACATAAACTGCATATAATTTACCACATCCGTGTCTGGTTATCATAGATATTAATCAAGCAATTGTTATAATTTGGCGTTTGATCTTTTGAACTACAGAAGGAAAGGTGTTCTTGCAGATTCTTGCTGTATGTATTGTTACGGAATCCATTTAATTTTTTTAGTCCTTCTTCCTTTATTTGCTGTGGCTCGAACTCTTAAATTTCTAGTTATATCCCAATTCCTAACAGTGTTCCGCTTTAGCGTATAGATACGTTTATTAAATCTGTTAGAGTTAGACTATATGATAGTAGGAACAGTTTCAATATTTTACTCGGAAACTGTCAGCAGAAAACACTATTAGAAAGAATTATATGTAGATGAAACAATGTGGATATTAATAGCACATTGTTGTATAAAAATGCACTCAGATTGAAGGCTATGCAGAAGATTTAAATTTTATGAAATGGTCAAAGACAGTTGTATTAGAAGTATACAAAAACTTGGAAAGTGGACCTGCTAGAGTTGGACTTAAGATCAATGCGACGAAAACGAAATGGATGGGCCGAGCAAAAAGATACCGGAAATAATATAATATAGCTCAGTGTGGCGTTAAATAGTGGCGTTGAAGAAGTAGATAAACATACATATCTTGTAATATAATAACAAGGTACAATGATGAATTAACCGAAGTACAAAGTCGAATTACTGCACCAAAAAGGCCTATTTTGCTCTGATAGGTATCATGAAATTAAATGCGTCGTATCCAACTAATATAAGGATATATCAAACTATTTTCAGGAGTATTCTCGCCTATGGAAGAGAAATATGGACAAATATTAGAGAAACGTGAGCTGATGCTTGGTGTATTTGAACTAAAAGTACTGAGAAGGATCTTTGCGTCAGTGAAAGTCTACACTGTGAAGCAATATTTAGATCCCCCAGCCGTAATAATGTATATATTATATAAATATCTTATGAATGTATATCAATATACGATATTTAACGAAACTTATATAGTAATTTTTTTTCATCTCAGTTGACAGTTAGAGAGACGGGCAGGATGTTCTGCAAAGCTATTAAACGAGTCGCCAATCGACTATGTTTATAGGACCTAACTCGATACGCACAAGTAACTTTTTTTAATAAGAACCTGTAAGTTTTTTTTATTTTTCTCTGGAAAAAAGACAAGAGTGTTGACAAGGGGATATTTTATGATAAGGACATGTCTTGCTCCATAGAAGTTCTCTTTTTAGCGGACAGGCTATTGTTGAGCAAAACATCCCCAAGACGTTACGAGGACGAAAGAGTAGGTCATCTCACCCCTTGACTCCAAAAATAAAGTCGAGACAATAAAGGTGTCCATAGTCCGAAGTTCTGGGACGATATTGTTTACCTCTCTCCATGAACTAAAGAAAAAAACATCAGTTTCATAAAATTAAAATGTCAAACCTGATGAATAAGGCAGACCTTCATTTTTAAGCCACTGGACGAACCCTCGTAAAAAAAGGACAAGTGTTAGTTTCTTTTTTGTTAATAAATCAACTAAAACCGGGACATCTACTCCTGTCGGTTAGATTGATTGCCTATATCCGGCTTTTAGAAATTTTGTCAGTGTTAAGAAAATTATTACGTAAAAACAAGTTACGTGAAAAGCCCAGAGACGGGAGGAGAAAGTAGGTTATCCAGGGTTGTGGACAATAGGACAAGTCCCGTAGCAAGTCCAGCCAATGACCAAGCAGGGTTTAAAACCCCTTTAGGAATGTCCGCGAATGTAGCCAATAAAAGTTAGCAACATCCTAACTCATTAAAATTGTGTGTAGTGATAAGAGGAGACACCCGAGAAGACACTCCTGTAAGAGTAATACCCAATCAAAGTGTATATTCAAATAAATTGTAAGCTGGAGAGGGAACTTTGCTCGATGTAGACCAATTTTTTTTTAAAAGAAGCGTGTGTTAGAATCAATCAGTGTGGGAGAATCGGTGTGGAAGTCTAGAAGTAAAAGTGAGAAGTCAGGAGCCCGCCGACAAGAGACATGTGGTCTCCAAGTTCGGTTAAGTGTTGGACTCCGACAAATTAGTATTACCGGTCAACCACGGTACACATGTCGGTAGAGATAGTTACTTTAGGAATTGGCACTACATTACAAACATCGCCGCCGGCATATTAACAAAGAGAAGATGGAAAGTATAATATAAAGTGTTAGAGAGAAGAATAAAGAAGTGTGACTACTCGGCGTACCGTGCAAACGTATGTCCAGCTGTTCTGATATTCCTGGTGTCGCTCTCCCATCAAATAATCCTCCGTGATAACTGAGTTTAAGGTCATTTTTCTCTTGTATAACAAACCCTGAGAATCCCTAGTGCAGCGCAAAATTAACCTACACTGTCCAGCATCAGGTACCCCTCATCCGTAACATGGAAGGAGTTAACCCTGCAGCAAAGTGGCGAGAAAACGGCCCGCTTCAAAGTGGCGCTGCAAAGTGGCGACCAACAACGTGGCGCTACAAAGGAAAAAGCCCGCTGCAACTGATTGGAGAATTAGGTTGAATCATGAGATATATAAGAAGTGTAGGACCGTTTACCTCATTACTTATATTAAATTGAGCGACGATATGCGAATATGTCCAATGTGCGGGAGATTTGAAGACGATATACATATATTAGGAAAATGTAACGATTTGGAATATTGGGGTTATTACTGGCAGTTATTACCGGTAAGATTTCTAAATTCAAATCATGAAAGATTGGCATGCTACGAGTTAAGGGTAAGCCCAGAAAATTGGATAAACGTGGGTAAATTTCTGGGACAATACGCGGAAAATAAGAACAATACTCATTATTAAAAAATAAATATGTTAACAAATTGCAATACCATTAATTCTTAATAATTCTACATAACCAAGTTAATGAATAATATAATAGTATTGTTATCCAATTGCAATATTATTGTTTTTTTAAGTATATTATTACCAAACATTACCTTATTGTAACGGACTGTCAACAGCACGTATGGCTTACTGCCCGTGCGATCCATATTTGTAAATAACATTGTATGTATCTTACTTATAGTCTAATAAAGTCATAGTTATTATATCATATTATATAAAATTGAGAAGATTGGAATGGACTGTAGGACGGATAAGCACAGGATACCTAAGGAGGTTTTGGAAGGAAAAAATATTTAGTAAAAAACATAAGGAAGACCTAAAGATGGAAGTATTGATGTAGTAACAACTGACTCTAAAGAACTTCTTTCATCGGATGAATGGAGAATAATGGCATTGAACGTTAAATGATGGAGGAAAAGGATAAAGCAAGCTAAGACTATCAGATGTGGATAGAGGCTAAAAGTATTGGAGAACCTAATAAAATATCTTATAAAATACAAAATAAATTAAATAATATTATCTCAAACAAATAGTAGGCACCAACTTACATGAAAATGAAGGTGTTTACAAACTTAAGTTTTTATATTGGCAGAACCAGTAGATATGTTAATACAAAATTTAACTAGCATTTTAGACATCATACGAGGGTTCTCAAACAAATCTTATATACAGGTCATCATTTTAACACAACTGATACACGTATTTTCAATAATATGTAAAGAGTATAACAAAATGATAATTCTTGAAGAAATCTAGTTATTGAAAGAAGAGAGTAATGAAAATCTACTCAATGTGAACACACCTAACGACCTAAAATATCTCTATAAAATGCACACTGAAAACAGGTAGTATTCAATCAGCTGCTGAAATAGGAACATGATCTCAAAGGCCTACAATATTTCAATGGAATTTTATATTGTTGAGGAAGACTGACATCTCAAGAACAAATTTTATTATTTCAACGTTTTATACAGTAACCTCAAGAGTGATTCAGAATGAATTATAAAAAAACACTGACACTTATTTTACCTCCGGGTAACATTGTAATCAATAGTCTCAGCTAGTTAGTTAGTTAGTTAGTTAGTTAGCTAGGTAGGTAATTATCACCTTATAACTATACATATTTAATGATTATCCATAAAATGTAAGCATAATATATTAAATTTAATGAATGGAACAGGTGGAATTGATATTTAGTCTGTTAATAATTTATTTATTTTTATTCACGTCCTTTAAAATTTAAGCTTGACATTATAAAAAAGCAAAGACAAAGAAAGAGTAAATTATACAAAGTAACAGGAGAGAAAAAGTAAAAAAAAAACAATAGCAAGTATATGTTTTAACTACTAGTCGCGTATACTCATGCTGCTGATGATGGAAATCAACTTATGAAAGGCATCCACTTAATACTATTTTACATACATCATTTGAACAAAGTTGAGAACGACGGCACCTGCCAATAGACACATTCTAATTTTAAATTTTTATCTTATAAGAAAGCACTAAATATAACAAAAAAATGTAATACAGTAGGTAATGCTAAATATGTATTTGAAACGTTACAAGAATATTTGTAACTTCAACCTCTTGTAAAGTAATTTTATATATTCGTAATCACTGTGTTACATTAAGGCTATATTCTACACATTTAATACAATACAATGATAATAGATGGACTCAGTTCACACAAAATCAAACTACTTCATTTCTGGACTAAATAACTGATAACCCTTTATTATACTAAACTCTAAATTTCGAAATATGATCCCTGTTCAGTTATCTGAGATAAAACGTTTTATGAAAACTACTTCAGAAATACTTTCAACAATCTCTAGTTCTTGCATGGTAATGGAGTCGTGACCTGCTCACTGGAGTTTCTCAATGTACTTTTAACACTTCAATAAACGGCTGGAATCGTGTCTAGGAAGCTGTGTCACGCAATAAGAATAGGCAGTATAGGATACGGTATAATCGTGCAGTAGAACTCGAGTTCATACCATACAATATTCTTCCCATTCACGTTCTGAAATCAGATGAGAACGCAAATATTGTTGTAACAAGTGGATATAAAAACTTACTCATACATTTCTATCCAACTCCTCCTTTCTCTTCAATGTATTTAAATTGAGGAACACAAAACGAAAATCAGAAGATATAGAAAGCATGCTAAGAATTTTATTTTCTTTTTTGGCAATTGTATCGTACCAAAAAGTTGTTCTGCTTGCAAAACCGTAGAGAAGTTGCTTTGGTTGAACTATTGAATGAGGCAGTTTTCATTCTAGTTTCAGCCTATGGCATGCAGAAGTAGTTTTGGTTTTTTATGTTGTCTGTCTTAAAAGGATTTGCAATGAAACTTCCCAACTAAGAAAACCTCCCAGTCAAGATTTAAAATCAAGACTTATATAAATAAATTATATTGAAAATATTCCATTACTATGTAAATCTTATACAGAGTGTTCGGGTGATTTTGTGACACATTTTGAAGTGTGATATGTTATTTAAAATGAAATAATATTTTTATAAATATAAAACTGCATGTCATTGAAAATAATTAATATTTCCCAGGACTATGCTCATTCACTGCGAAATCAGCATTATTGTCTCTTCTCTCTGCTGTCCTTTTCTCTTCGTATATTCATATAATCAATTCATCTTTATTTTGTCCACCATCCATTCAAGTGCATCTTTCAATAGCATTTTATTCCTATTCAGCCGCTCAGCCAATTAAATTTTTTCTTCATTATTTCCATCAATTGTATATTTAACGCTCTTCTTAGTTTACATGTTTATTTAATATGTTGCACTCTTCTCCACATTCGTATTTGTATTACTGCCAGTTGTATCTCCTTATTGTGTCTTGCTGTCAAAGTTAAAGCCTTCATACATTCCAAACAAAGCACTTTACTATTTTTCTTCTTCTTCTACTTCATGAAATTAGGCCTTTTGACCTGTTTTCACATCAAGTGGAATGTAATGAATCTTCCCATCTAGTAAATGGGCGTCCAACACTTTTTTCTTCTACGTCCTATTGGTTTGTACTTTAATAACAGCTGGGGGATTCTATCTGTAGGCATTATTTTAACATGTTCATCTTCTCTTCCTTAAATATTTTTCCAGTGCCCCACATAAAGAGTTTCTTTCTTTATTAAAATTATTTATAGTGAATGCTTCCCTCTCTGTAGGACTCCCTCCACACAGCTCATTTTTTTGCTTAATAATTTGTCCTATGGACTTTAAATTCTGTAATAATTCAACAGAATCGTCTTAAAGTTGCACGTTTTTAAAATTTCCTTCCGCTAACCATAAATTCTGTGCTCTTTGCGTTCATGGTCATTCAATATTGATCACATTTATCATTTAGCTCCATTAGCGTGCACCATATTATCACCTCATATTCTGTTATCATTGTCGCATCACCAAGACATTTTAGGCATCCAATTCTTCTTTCTCCTATTATACTCTTCCCACTTTCTGTAAACAATTCTTCGCCAGGCATATTTTCATAAGTAATACCACGAGTGATTTCCAAATTATCGATAAAATACACGACTCACTACGTGAGGAGTGAACTTATCTAGAGGGTTTGGAAATAAAGAGTTGCATTTTTTACGACTATTTAACGAATAAAATTAAGCTATTTACTCACAGATCATTATTTAAATATAGTTATTTTAAAATATGTATTTATTTAATGTGAACGGCGATGTTTGAAAACAAATGAGAAACGTTTGTTATGCTTCTTTGTTCATCACTGCAACCAGATCATATTATGTATTGCCAAAGGATCGCAATATTGTAAGAATGCACCCTAGTGGAGAAAAAATGAAACATATCAAACGTTTTTAACCAGCATTACAGGTTATTAATTAATTTCTGATGTCCTTTGATATAAATTATATTTTTCTGGAACGTCCTGGGAAATAATACGTTTACGAAAGTGAAAACAGTGGTATAATCAATTACTACGAATGTTTTTCTATTATATCCCGCAAGCAGTATGTGTTTACATTTGTGAAATATATATACAATCCGGTAGCCGTATTTCTTAGAGAGTCATCACTGCAAAATAATGCTATGACCTGTTGAGAATATAAAAAAGGAAGAGCTTTCTTTAATATAATAAAATTATGTGCTAAATGTCGGATAAAACACGACTGTGATTGGTTGTAAAACAAGATGCATTCAAATGTGATAGGTCATTGACTCCCATTTCGGGCATGAGTTTTATAGTCAATTTAAGTTTATATAATGCGATACGCCATAGCGTTTTGGGTAATACTCTACGCTATAAGGCGGAAGGTAACTGATTTCCGAAATGAGTAACAGACGTTTGTTCTGGGGATAAAGGCGGCCGTGGAGTTCAATTTACAACTGGGCTAACATCGTGTGCTGATTGTCTATAAATATGGGAGTCTTAACCTCCTACTAACCTATTGGCCTTTTAAGGCAATAACGTTTATATAATATTGGCCTAATGTACAATACAGGCCAGTAACTATATTGTAGAATAATTTAGTCCAGTGCTAAAATATAGCATAAATGTATACAGCAATGCTGCCGATGTATTAGACTACAAAGGTCAATATGGGCCTAGCATGGATAAGCCTGCGTTTGGTTCAACTACCAGTCGCGAGTGAAGAGGTAGTAGTCCGAGATCCGGCAGCAAGATTACTACGTTCATCGAGTGTATGAACAAAATCAATTTTTTTCATAAAATTGTGAATGACTGAATACATTTTTGCAAAGTTGCCTATTAAAATTAGGCCGCCAGTGTGTTTAATTAAAATAGGATTAATTTATTCATTTGAAATAATTTGATTCGTTTGTTATTAAAATAAATTATAATCTAGTTCTCAGAAATAGATGTATAGAGCTTGAAAAGTTTACGTTGCCATTGCACACTTGGCTGTAAACCTCCTCGCGGCTACAGCAGGCTGTGACACCAATCACTAATAAATGGCGGTAAGTACGTATTTATTGTTTTATATTGTTCCCTCACAGCGGGAAGTAAATCCACTGCCCTTTATGTATACTATGTACAATGTATATGCAAAAATATATCCAAAATGTAATGTTAATATACATTATACGAAACAAATCACAGCTTTTTAAATTAACTGAACTTTATTTGAAACAATATAAATCAATAAATACGTACTTGCCGCCATTTTATTAGTGATTGGTGTCGCAGACTGCTGTAGCCGTGAGGAGGTTTACGGCCAAGTGTGCAATGGCAACCAAAACTATTGAAGCACTATACATCGATTTCTGAGAACTGGGTTATAATTTATGTTAATAACATGTAAATCAAATTATTTCGAATAAATAAATGAATTATATTTTAATGTGAAAGGATGCACAAGAGGGGATAGAATAAGGAATGAAACTATACGAGAAAAATTAAATATATATAAAATTGAAGATAAAATCAGCGAAAATAATAAGAAATGGACAGAACACTTAATGAGAATGAACAACGAAAGAATACCAAAAAGAACCTTCCTGTATAATCCCAGAGGAACAAGAGATGTTGGCCGACCACGTAGAAGATGGACTCCACTTTTAACTTCGCCGGAACAGGCTGCATAGCCTAAACCTTGTAGTAGAAGAAGATTATATTTTAATTAAACATACTGGCGGCAACTCGGCAAAAATGTATTCAGTAATTCACAATTTTATGAAAAAAAATTGATTTGGTTCATACACTCGATGAACATAGTAATCTAGCAGCCGGATCTTGGACTATAAAAAACTGCATAGTGAAGCTGGGCAGAATATATTCATTGTGATTAAGTTTAATGAAGTACAAGTGTTACATTATTTTCGTATATCGTGCTCCATTTTTCATGTACGCTATTAGTCTGTCTTCGTGTTTTACCGCTCGCTATACTATTCTGGCCTTTATAGACTAATACAAATCACACGTTTATGTTGTTTACATTGACAAAAAGTATTAACTTATTTTAGTGTACTCTCCTGTCCTGGTATAATTCGTTCTTTCATAAAATAATTAATTAACCTTAAATTGACGATGTATCCTACGGGCTACAATAATTGATTTAATTTATTTATTACTTTTAATAAAGCAGAAAAAAATAAACGAATAGAAACAACTTAAACGTATGTGGTATTACACAATATACCTAACAATAACAGTTAGGTTGATTTCGTTTTACTGCGGTCCGCCACATTTAAATAACTGACACGAGAAATTAGTGTCTTGTCAATTTAAGTGTTAAGAGCTAATTTTCTTATGTTTTGTCAGTCCACTCCAATTTTCTTGATGTGCATAAGTATGATACAATTCTCTTGTCGAATACATTTACAATGTTCATGAAAATTACATACATGTATTCTTAACATAAATAAATATTCCCAATTCTTCTTAGTAATCAATTTGCGTCTCTAATAAATTTTCGAATCCTGATTCCAAAATGTACTTCTGGAATTCCTTCACTTTGAATGAAAGGTTAATTCAGAATACATAGTAGAATTCTTGCAGCTGTTATAAACTGTACACTAATTTTGTAATTATTTACTGGCATTTAATAATTTGCAACTGGTATAGTATTATACTTCGCGCAGTGATTATGCCGGTTGCGTACTGTTACTTATTTGTTATATTATACTCTAAGAGATCCCTTTCACTCAAAATTCTAACTCCTAGTATAGACTTAAAAAGAACCTTGTTTCTGTTGTTTGTATCATTGTTGAGATAGTTCCTATCGTGTGCTACATTCGATAATTTTGCAGTCAGTTATAAGTTTAGCTTAATTTATAATTATTTCTAAGTATAAGTTCACTTTCTAAATGCCTCTTCAGTAATAACAGCTGAGTCGATATATTAAGTCAGTTAGTAGTACCAATTCACCTTTTGTTACCCAAGTACAACAATGAAGTCACAGACCCGCCAGTTTAGAATCTGCGAGCTAAACATCTTTTTATGTGAAAGCATGTATGCGTTGAATTATAAATAAACGTGGTGAGACTAAATAAAGATGTACCGTGTATTTAAGATCTATATCGCCTATATTGATCTGCTTTAATTTAGTTTACTCTTGCTCAATATTATATCACAGATACGATTATAGCTGAATGTTAACAAGGAATAAATCCATCCATAGTAATTCTACTCGAAGGCAGGTCCTTCACTGCAATCATAGCATTTTCATGCTATGCTTGCAGCTTTACTAGGGAATTGTGTAGGTGTGGTAGCTTCCCGTTGCTTTCCACACCGGTGAAAGATGATGATGGTGATGATAATGATAAGGATGATGATGATGATGGCCATATGATTTCGGGGACCGTTTGGGCCTTAAAGGTTTCCTGACATTTGTGTTACAGGTGAGGAAAAACCCCGATAAAAACCTCACCCAGAAAAACTGCCCCGACCGGGGATCGAACCCGGGCCCGCTGCGTGACAAGCCAGAACGCTACCTCGAGACAACAGCGGTGGACAAGGAATAAATAGAGAACCGATAAACATAACTATTTAATCTAAACAGAGTTTCTGCGCGCTGGGCCCGAGTTATTACGCAGATTTGCTTCATGTCGTAAACAACTGCTAGTATATAATAAACAATACTTTAACCTATACTTTATTGTACTTAGCCAGGTATTTAACGAAGCCATGAGAGAGGAGATTATAGGACTCTAAATACTTAACCTTTGCAATAAATAATTAATTACAATGATTAACTAAACAATTAGATTTAACGAAATTAGTCATATAACTTAAATGAACAAATTAACGATTATAATGAAAAATTATCAAAACAATGATGAAGGTTAACATAATCAATAATAATAATTATAACTTTCTCTTTTAACAATAATATATATACACTGCTCGAAAAAATTAGGGGATATTGTAGAATTATCTATTAAGACAATGTTTTTTGGAATAGTATTAGATGCAATCACTTTCTATTACTCCAAGATAATGTAAACAAGAGTTTGAAGTTGTTACGTAACCTCAGTACCACACCAGAGGGCAGTGTATGTACTGTTGATGTGAAAGGGTGGTGTGGAGGTGAATGTTTTGTTGCTGTTTTTAAATCCAGTCCAGTTTTCAGTTAGTGAATGACTTGCCTTAGGGACAGTAATGCCTCGACAACGTGATTTACCTGAACCAATGGCTTGGAGGGTCATAGGAAGGATGGAAGCTGGACAGACACAACAAGAGGTGGCACAAGCCATTGGGGTGTCTCAAAGCGTGATTTCCAGACTTTGGAATCGTTTTCAAAGAACAGATACTGTTCACAGAAAAGTCGGACAAGTCGACCACGGGCAACAACAGCAAGGGATGACCGTTACCTCATGTTAACAGCCCGTCGGAATAGACAGCAGAATGCAACTCAACTGCGAAATACACTTCAAACAGCAACAGGACGCAGGGTGTCAACTCAAACTGTCCGTAATCGACTGCATGAAAGTGATCTCTATGCCCGTAGGCCCATGGTGTGTACCAGGTTAACTCCACAAACCGTAGAGATCGCAGAAACTGGGCGGAGGAACATCGTGGGTGGAGGCATGCCGAATGGAGATCAGTTCTTTTTTCTGGTGAGTCGCGATTCAACGTGGAATGTGATAGTCGGCGTGTATTCAACTGGAGGGAAAAAGGGACAAGAAACAATCCAGCTTTTGTACGTGAAAGATCCCCATATGGTGGCGGTGGATTGATGGTGTGGGCAGGAGTCAGTAGGGGTGGACGTATGGACCTCTACGTCATCCAAGGTGGTACTTTGACTGCGGTAAGGTATAGAGATGAGATTATCCGACCTTTTGTCGTGCCTTATGCTGATGCCATAGGTGATTCTTCTCTTTTTATGGACGATAATGCACGACCCCACAGACCTGGCTTCGTGGACGACATGCTGGAAGTGGAGGGTATCGAGTGTATGCAATGGCCAGCTTCCTCCCCGGACTTAAATCCGATTGAGCATATGTGGGATACATTAGGCAGGCGCATTGCAGGCAGACCAGCATCTCCCACAACTGTTCCAGAGCTGGACATTGCTCTTATGGAAGAGTGGCCACGTATCCCCCAAGAACTCATTGCTAACCTCATTGCATCAATGCCACACAGGTGTGAGGCAATGCTGGCCGTTCGGGGAGACCATACACCATACTAAAGAAACATTTTCACCTATGTTAATGCTGCTTTGTTTGTTTGCCATATTCCTAATCAGGATCTCTTTTACATCTGGTGTGGTACAGAGGTTACGTAATGACTTCAAACTCTTGTTTACATTCTTTTGGAGTAATAGAAAGTGATTGCATCTAATACTGTTCCTAAAAACATAGTCTTAATAGGTTATTCTACAATAACCCTAATTTTTTGAGCAGTGTATATAATATATATATATATATATATATATATATATATAAATACATAAAATGTTTCATACTAGACAACATTTTAACTATATACTTACTTACCTACTTACTTACTCACTGGCACTATTGAACCCGTAGGTTCATGGCCGCGCGGACATAAAATCTCCATACATCCCTATCCTGAGCTAATGTTTTCCAATCATTCCCTGTATAATCTACTTCCCTCAAATCATAGTTAATGTTATTCTCCCACCTCATTCTTGGTCTACCAACTGGGCGTTTTCCCTCTGGCTTTCCTACAAGTAGCTTCCATGCAAGTCTTTCATTCCCCATAAGTGCAACATGTCCTGCCCATCGCAGTCTACGAGACTTAACTATATACACTCACACAAAAACAATACTTAACCCTTAGTTCCAGAATAGCTTTAATAAACATGACTAAGAAAATCTTGAGGTAACTAAAGAGTCCCACTGTTGGAGAAAGTCTCTTCCTTTCTCAGGAAGAGTTCCAGTCTATTACGAAGCCAAGCCCACCGACTGCTTCTCCCGAAGCCATAGCTCGTCTGCTTCCACCGAAGCCAGAATTCGTCTGCTTAACGTTTCGTGTCGCCGGGGACGGATCTCCTCTTTCGCGCAGTACATTACATTTTCATTGTAAAAATATTGATTTTCAATCATAAATTTATTTAAAGTGCTCGCAGAGGATTGGGGAAAAGGGTGAGTTCGGAAACTAGCGGACACAAAGGAGAAAGGATCGGGGAAACACAGACGTAACAAGTCTCCACAGACATCGGGGCAACACTAAAGCTTCCAAAAATTCATACACGGTGTAAAGAGAAATTAAAGTAGTCACCTGGACTTAACCTTAATGGGGATAAAATTTGCAAAGTTAGCGTAGGTGTTCATTTCGTAAAAATTTAGCTTCTTAAGTAAATAACAAATTGTTAAGTCAGTTCACCTGGCGCCGTAGCCGAGCGGTTTAATCATCATGTTTTGGTGCGGATGTAAGGTACTTGGACTGGAAATGTTACTATCGAATTTCAGCCAATATTTGACCGAGTGTCTGCCTAGCGTCGCGTGGAATTTTGGTTGCAACAATAAATTGCGGTTCCATATTGATAAACCCAGCTACAACGGCTGGAGGAACCGACCGGTTAATCAGATGTCACCTCTATGATCATCCACTTCTCTGATTAACATAAGTGAATATGAGATCATCATCAGCTACCTAGGCCATAGTTATTCTTTTATGCCTGTTGCGCCATGAAATTACGTAAGTTCAGTTTTTTTTTTTTTGGCTGTATATACACGTAAAGCTATTCATTTTTCTTGCACATACGACAAAATTAATTACAATTGAAAGAATAATTCCATTTTTATTT
Organism: Diploptera punctata; assembly: GCA_030220185.1. Taxonomy (NCBI): domain Eukaryota; kingdom Metazoa; phylum Arthropoda; class Insecta; order Blattodea; family Blaberidae; genus Diploptera; species Diploptera punctata. The sequence goes on along the minus strand of JASPKZ010001578.1, from coordinate 1,209,170 downwards.
TGTTTTAAAAATATACCACGAAAAGCAATTTTAATAATGAAATTTGACACACCATAATTCGTGAAAATTATATTGGATCCTGTGGCATCAATCAATTTGTTCAACAAATGTATACTCCGATTGATCTAATGTATAAATATGAATGTTTGTTTGTTTGTTTGTTTGTTCATACTTTATGCGTGGCCACACCGTTGATCCGAATGTGATGGAGCTTCTTGCAAAATGTTCAGGAGATTCCAGGGATGAACATAGGCTATAAGAGAGTTATTGATACTCAACTCCTACATCTTAAAAATCGCCCTTTGTAGTGGAAACATGAAAAAGTAGCTCTTTGGATGCTTAAATAGCTTACGCTGCCTAAACCATAACAATTACACAACATTAATGTACACACAATTCTATATGTCAAAATGCCCCACAAAAAGTCCACGACAGCATGTGTTTATCTCTTACGGATAACTCACAATAACCGTTTTTGTCTTTCATTGATGCAAGAAGATCGAGACAAGTACGTAGATTCCTGTGCAAGCATAGCAACACATGGCGGGTATTCTTTTACAGATAACTTACAATAACGAATTTTGTCTTTTAGCTCATTTATGCCAAGAAGATCGAAATAAGAAGATTCCCGGGCAACACTGGGTAATCAGCACGAGTAATCTTAAAGTAATTACGATATATATTTATAATTATTTTTCATTTTACTTGTTAAACCAATCATAAGAAGTAGATTCATTTTTGTCTTTCAGCTTATTTATGCCAAGGAGATCGGGATGAGTAAATTCCCGGACATCGCTGGATAAACAGCACGGGGTATCTAAAAATAATTACGATATAAATTTTCCCTCTACTTACTTAACTAAATATAAAACACATTACTTTTCGTATTTCAGCTCATTTATGTCAAGAACATTGGGATAAGTAGATTCCCGGACAACGCCGAGTAATCAGCACGGGGTACCTAAAAAATATAAATTTATAATTTTTTTCCTTTTACTTATTCAACTAAACATAAAGCCACATTATTTTTATTTATTTAGGCGTAGCAGCGCATGCCGATTGTTAGCTAGTACTTCATAGAAATTATTTATAGAGCGGCTAGTACTATAGATACAAATACTTGGAAATTATTTTGTTTTAATTGTAGAATATCTAGTGCACTACTAAACACAGGATTCCCAACATTTTGTCTAGTGCTCGCGGACTTTTTTAAAAGCTTCCTAGATAAATATTTTTTTCCTTTCTTCCTCGTTTTCATCCGTTTACACTGTTCTTCCTTTTTTTTTACATTTGTTAACCTTCTTACCTTATTCACACATACAAACACCCAGAACCAAGATGGAGGTTTAAAATCCCCTACTTATCCGGGAATCGAACCTGGGTCGCCGGAGTAGAAGGTACGGACTGTAACTACTACGCCACGGCGCGGCGACGGACTTGATTGTTACCAATGTATATTAGATCTCGTGGCGTCTGATATATTTATGACTACTGGTTTTCATCCCAGAATACTCATTCTACAGTCCTCTTTCGTTTGTATACTCTGTACCTAAGTTTTGAAGAAACGCTGCCTGGAAATAAATACACACACAACATATTTCTATACTAATATTGATTAAAAAAATGGTTTACACATGTGGAAAGAATGAATGTAACAAGATTGCCAAGAGCAGCATTCAACTATAAGCCAAGAGGGTAAAGGAATGTAGGAAGGCCAGTGAAAAGATGGACAGAACAACTGTGAGGCGGAACAGGCAATTTTTGCGTAGCCCGTGAAGTGAAGAAGATATTAATTTAAACATGTACTGACAGGTAATTGGATAATATTAAATAATAATGAACTACATTGGCTTTATACGAAGCCAGATATAATAAGAACAGTTAAGTCACATAGACTAAGGACATGTTGCACATATGGGGAATGAAAGACCCGACGGAAGCTTCTTGTAGGAAAACCAGGGGAAAACGCGCGGTTGGTAGACCAAGAATCAGGTGGGAGAATAACATTAAATATGATTTGAGGGAAGATTATACAGGGATTGATTGGAAAACATTAGCTCAGGATAGGGATGTATGGAGAGCTTATGTCCGCGTGACCATGAACTTACGGATTCGATTCGATGGTGCCAGTGAGTAAGTAAGTATATTAATTTAATCATTATCATCATTATCAGGTTCATATATTAAGCCTTATATGGCTTGTTTCGTTATTTATAAGTGTATTCTATTCCATTATCTCAGTTTAATCTCTCGCCTTATTGGTACTTCTACGTGCCATACGCCACCTGGATTTTAGAGTGACACGACTTGTCACGAGAAGGAATTTTTTTTTAATTTTGAATCACGCACATACTTTTTTGACCACATAAGGTCATGGATGGATTCCCCGAATGAGTGATCATCGAAATTCCAGAGTTCAACAACATTAAGACGAAACACACCATTCACCCATATATTCATACTAAACATGACGGATATGATAATGATGATTTTGAAGGCCAGATGATGTTTAAGGACAGTTTGGTCCTTAAATGTTCCTGACAATTGTTTTATATGTGAGGAAAACCCCCGAAAAAACAATTATCCAGGAAACTTGTCTCGGCCTGGGATCGAACCCGGGCCCGCTACGAATGAGGCAGCGACGCTATCGCGAGACCTCTGCGGTGGACCTGTATAAATATATCCATCCATAGTAATTCTGCCCGAGGGCAGGTCTTTCACTGCAATCATAGCATTTTCATGCTATGCTTTGGAGCTTTACTAGGGAATTATACTGTAGGTGTGGTAGCTTTCCGTTATTTTCCACACCGATGAAGGATAATGATAAGGATGATGATGATGATGATGGCCAGATGATTTTCGGGGACCATCGGGCCCTAAGCTTCCTGACATTTGTCTTACAGGTGAGGAAAAACCCCGAAAGAAACCTCACCCAGGAACCTGTTCCGACCGGAAATGGAACCCGGGACCGCTGCGTGACAAGGCAGCACTCTACCTCGAGACCACAGCGGTGGACTATAAATATATAATAAGTTAAAATATTATTTAAAAATTTTCGAATTCGTAAAATACATTTTTAAAAAAGGTTTTTAAATTGTATTGTATTGTAAGCCTATGTTTTCCCTTTACAGAGATTTAGGCGCTCTCCCCCTACGGGGAAGAATTTGAACCATACTAATTTAGTTACACTTGTTTTCGTATAGATGTCATTTTGAGTGGTGCGTGGTCAGCGTTCCGCCTCATACTGACATCTAGGAAACCAGGGTAGTACTAGGAAGGGAAAATTCGGTAAATTTTGCTTAGAGGCCTTTTCATTCAGGCTTAAGGATTTTTTACGAGCCTGAAAATCTTCAGACTCGGGACCTACGGCTTAAAGTCCCTCCCGGAGGACTTGCCCTTTGGATTTTTCCGTCCTAAAAATCCATCGACTCCGGTCGGGTTTGAACCCGCGACCCTTGGGACCAGAGGCAAGGAGCATAACCACTAGTCCACTGCGGCCGGTATGTGTGTATATGTCAGGTTGACAAAACCGTCTGTAATAACTGAGGGACACGATATACTGATCATATTAGGTTATTCCTACAAAGAATTGGATAATAATCCACCTCTGCGATTGATACTACTGCATGAGAGGTCAGCAGCCTGATGGTAGACCAAGGATCTTCTAGATGTGTCACATCACAGAATGTGTGTATTTATACGTGCGCACACAGATACGCATGCAAGAAAACATCGATTTATTTTTACTCTGATTTTATTCTACGTGTGTTCTGAATTTACCTGTCCATCGCCTCTTCTTCTGGTGTTCTTGCGCCTATCCTCCAAGATCGCATTCTCATTCGATATTTTGACACAAGTAAATAGTACTCGATGAGTATAGTGTATTTCAGATATATGGTACCTATAAGAATAGTTAAGTCTCGTAGACTGCGATGTGCAGGATATGTGGCACGAATGCGGAATGAAAGATGCGCATGGAAGCCTCTTGCAGGAAAAGCGGAGGGAAAACGCTCAGTTGGTAGACCAAGAATGAGGAGGGAGAATAGCATTAATTATGTTTTAAGGGGAGTAGATTATACAGGGAATGATTGGAAAACATTAGCTCAGGATAGGGGTGTATGAAGAACGTATTTCCGTACGGCCATTAACCTAAGGGTTCGATAGAGCCGGTGAGTTAGTTAGTTATGATTTCTTTCGAGGATAATTTTATTTAGATGTAAAATGAAAAATGTATGAATTCTTCTTTTCTCTTCAGTATCCAAAGAAGTTGTTTGTTTACTAGGTATTAAATTGCTCTAAATAAAGGGGAACAGTCTTTTCCGATATTAAGCGAGTAACATAATAATGGGTACGTTAATACAGTAATACAAATTTAGTAAAAAACATATATAAGTATCTACTCATGTATCATTCCATTCTTGTATCCGTCTGTTAATTGTTAAATGTAATGCATTAAAATAAATCAACCCATTCGCTTCAAATTTAATTGTGGAACAGGTCATTTATTAGAATCATAAAAGTATGGAAATGTTGAATTTTTCTCTATTTTAAAATGCTAAACTAAATAAAGTAGGGTGAAAGCAAGCAACATTTTCTTCTAGTTTTTAAAGTTAGAATTTATTTACCAATGAAATTTGACAGTTTAGGTCATTAGCGTTGCAATTCAAATATGAACATGAAATGGCCAACGGATTTTACCCATAAGGCCCTATTTCAGGCTTGAGTTTCTTTTGCGTGCCATAAATCCGCAGATCGGGACCTATGGCTTTACTTCCTTTCTTAAGGAACCATTATTTAGCATTTTATGCTTTGAAAAATACATGGAGTCCAGCCAGGTTTGAACCTGCAAATCAGAGATCAACAAGTAACTTGAATTCTACATGACAAATAAAGAAATAAAGGGTTAATATACAAGTTTGTAGAAATAAACGTGTATTTTGATTTATTAAACTTTCTTCGTTTTCAAATTGACAGCCATAAAATATGCATAGCGAGAACACGTTTTCCGAATCAATTACGTTATCATTTACAATCTTTGTTGAATGTTGAGATTTTTCATTCAAGTGTATTATAAAGTATCCCACTTTAAATATTTAGGATGTGATATCAGCTATGGATATGATAAAGATATTGGACATAAAACTCATCGGTTTGAAGTTATTTGTGGCACAATAAATAGAACATTGGAAAATGAAGCCCATAAATAATCAAAATTAAAATTTTATGAAACAATGGCGGTCCCTGTCCTTTTGTATGGGATCGAATCTTGGATTATCACTACCAAACAAGAAAGTAAAATTCAAGCAGCCGAGATAAAATATTTAAGAAGAGTAAAAGGTTGCACTAGAATGGACCATATGAGAAACGAGGATATCCGTGAAGAACTGCAGATCTACTCCTTAAAAAAAAGATATTTAACAACAAGATTCAGTGGAAAGAACATGTAGAAAGAATGGAAGAAAGTAGATTACCAAATAAAATCGTACATTATTTTCCGAGAGAAAGAAGAGATGTCTGAAGTCCTCGGAAGAGATGGACTTAGATCTACTCGTATTAGTTAAGACGGAGCAGGCAAATAATGCCTAAACCAGGAAGTGAAGAAGAAGATATTAGCAGACGAAAAATGTTATATTTTATATATATATATTGCCAACTTTATTTATAATATTTCACATTGAATGATTTGAACATAGAAATTGATGAGAATGGTATAACATGAAGACACTGGAGATGTTTACTGGAACACAAGTTGCATAACACTGTAGTTGAAGGTAACAATAGGCTAGATTAGGATACACTATAGGTGCGGATGTGCCGTCAGCAATAGAACGGATGCTTACGCATCGATCTTGATGATAATTTCCAATATCAATGCTGTTTGTTTGGTAGAGCCACACGAAAATGTCGACTGCCATAAATTTACATTAACCAATTGGTCGGCCGCAAGAACCTGTGGTGGCCATGTGTTAACATGGGACTTGTATTCCATTTCGTTGTTATTTGTATCAGTACTGTCAGGAAAAAGCCCGTTGTAGTTTAGCTAAATCATTTTCACTATCACAATATGACATTGTGATTTAATTATGCAGCCCCATTGTAATAACTCTATCGATTATAATTGTACACTTTTGGCTTCTACACTAACCACTTAAATCAACACAAAAAAGTCATTTCGTGAAATGTTATTGGCTGGCACATATGTTTTTAATTGGTCAAACAGAAAAACAACCAAAAATGATTAGATGAAATAGAAGAAGATTGATAATTAATTTCCAAAAAAATGTGGTTGGTTGGAAACAATAAGATATTATTTTTTGACCATGTTCTCAATCATAGTAATTTCCTTGAATGAATTGCAGAGCTTCCTCAGAATAGAATGTTAGCAATAAATATTCTCACGAAGTTAATTTTAAACTTTTCACATTAATAAAATATTCAATGTTATGTATATAATGTGAAACATGCGAAACATGGACTCTTACTTTAAGAGAGGAAAGGAGATTACGAGTATTTGAGAATAAAGTTCTAAGGAAAAATTTAGGACAGAAGAGAGGTAAACAGACAGGTTGCTGGAGAAAACTGCATGACAGTGAATTACATGGTCTTTATAGGAAGCCAGATATGAGAACAGTTAAGTCTCGTAGACTGCGATGGGCAGGATATGTGGCACGAATGGGGAATGAAAGACGTGCATGGAAGCTTTTTGTAGGAAAACCAGAGGGAAACGCCCAGTTGGTAGACCAATAATGAGGTGGGAGAATAACGTTAACTATGATTTGAGGGAAGTAGATTTTACAGGGAATTATTGGAAAACATTAGCTCAGGATAGGTATATATGGAGAGCTTATATTCGCGCGGCCATGAACCTACAGGTTCGATAGTGCCAGTGAGTTAGTTAGTTACTTAGTTATGTATATAATGTTCTACAACTATCTCAGCAATCAGTTTGCATGCTACTTTGTACATGACATTATGTTACCATTTTTGAGTTTGGCTTCAAAATAATATCAAAGTGTTCTTAATGAACAGGGAGGCCTCAAATTTAATGTCGATATGTTCAGTCAAATTTAACTTTATATAGTAATTAAATGGAGATGGATCATAATAGACGTAACCAAGTCACTGCACTATGGAACCCATACAAACTACTATATCAATGGCAAACGACCAGAAAGAAGAAAAGAGGGAGACGAAAGTTAACATGGGGGTAGTAATGCAAGCAAGAGGCGTAAACATTGAACATGCCCAAGATCATAGGCTTTGGAGGTTAGGCACGGGAAGACGGCAGCAGCTGTAAAAACCCGAAGATGGATAGATAAATATATAAATTGAGTATATGACTGATTACACTGGTCAACATGATTTCTGTCCAATGAGTGCCAATAGTTGTACTTAATGCAGTTTATTATCGTGTTTTCAAATATGTATTCGGAATTTTTCTCCATCGCCCACATTTTTTTTATTTCAACTTCAATAAATGGATTTAAATAATTATTTTTTAATAAAAATTTTTTCGTCCGTATGTTCATTGTAAAATAAAAAGGGGAAACATTTCATCAGGAGATTTCAGTTATGGAAAAGAGATATCAAGGCAAATGGAATCCTAATATGCTGGCCGATTATTGTTGGACCATCAAGAGGGATGCTCCACTGGCGAAATATAGCAGAAAATCATAATTTCTTACTTTCTAGGTGAGTCCGAATGTACGAATATTGTGTAGTTACGAATGTAGAAAATATTAATGTGTTTTAAATTATAAATTCCTGTCTCTCGGAAACCTTGCGTGATGGAGAAAAAACGATATCATATTAGAATTCAGGAGAAAAACAATACTATCAGAATCACATATTTTCTTTCAGAGACAAAAAAAATATATTTTTTGTTGCTCAGTGTTATTTGAAGTTATTTAGACGGCTAGTTACAAGCCGATGTTTAATGACCAGATACTCTAAGTGCAGAGAGTTACTAAAACAAATTTTGTAACATGTTGCCTACAATATTTGTCAACGTGCAGAGTATTTAGCATATTTAATGAAATTTATTTATTGCGTAAACAATATGTTTAGAGAAAGACTATTTATTGTGAGCTTTGGAGAGAAATAAAACACGATCACTCAACATTGTGGTTGTATTTTTCAATTTTGGGTGCTAATTTCATATGTAAATTTAATGTAAAAATCGGCGGAGAAGGTGATTTTCATGGTTCGTAAGTAAGAATTTTAAAAGCAGTAAAAAATGCAACTATTAATATACTTCCAGGAAAGCCACAGGAAGTTTATTTATGTAGTTATATGAAATCGTCATTAAAGTGTATTTTACGGTTTATTGAACCTATATTTTATGTTTTGATAGCTGTTTTGTTAGAATATAAAGTATAGGTTTTGTTACCTAGTAACTACGAACTAAAGCGTTACTGATTGTTAAAATAGTAGATAAAGGTATGTAGGTGATACGAAATGGAACAACTTTTGCTTTTTATATTTTTAAGACCTAGGTTTATCTTATAGATATTAAATTAAAAGAGGCATAATGAAATGACTGTTGTTAGAAATGTTGTAAAAGAGAATGGATAAGAGTGTAATCGCGTATTGCTTGTTTGGTAGATATATGAATGAAAATATTGTTACACTTCACGTCGTCTGTTGCAGAGTGTGAAATTCAATCCGATATTAGTACAAATCACGTTGTAAAGTAAAGTATTCAACTTCTGATCGAATAATAATGTTTCAGAAAGAAAAGAATGATACATTTGCGATCGAAAGAGTACATTTACATTAGCCTCTAATATATAGCCTATAACCCAACGAATTCATATTTATTTTTTTAAATCCAAGTATATAGTGTATTTGCCAGACAATCCAAATTTATAGTTGTACTGGAAATTGGTTACTCATAAAATAAAATATCTTTATTTTTTAGGCATATATTAGCCTTCCAGGAGATTAATTGTTGGTTTTTGTACTTTTTGGTCAAATTTATTATTTTAAAATCATTTTAACTTAGTTTCATTTTTACAAATATGTAGCCTATAAATTCAGTTATTTCGGTTATTTCTTCTACATTTTACGTTATATTACTTTCCTTTAATAATTCTTTCACTGACAGTGGAGGAAAATAAACTTCTTGCCTTGCATGTATTGAAATATATATTCATTATTACTAAACATACATTTGCAAATATATGGTTATTCAAATAGAAGTTCATTATTACCTCCACCATTTACAAGCCAGAGATGTTCAGGTTGTGATAGCTCAGGATCTGGATGATGCATCTATAATGTTAAGGAAATTAGAGATAGAATACAAACAATGTGGATTACGGATAATTATAATAAAACAGAATAACTTTGATTGGATAAAACCGATGAGTTAAAAGTAATTCAGGAAGTATACGCAATGTTAAAAGTTTTAAATATTTAGGATCTATTTTAGATATAAATGAGAACTCAACTACAGAAATCGAGAGAAGAATAACTGGTGGAAGAAAAAACATTAGTATATAGAACTCAATGTTTTGGCATAAACCATAATTTACAAAACTATATTTCAAGCCATGTTACAAATAATTTTATTAAAAGGTTCCGAAATCTGGAAAATAAATTGACAACAAGCCAACAAGCTGTTAGCAGCAGAATACATTTTGAGACTACCGACAAGAATTTCAAGACGAGATATTGTGAGAAGCAGCACAATAAGGGAAATTATGCAAGTTGAAACAAAATAGAACAAAAACTTTTGAAATCGTATGGACACCTCATACGAATGGAAGAAGATAGAATACCTAGAAGAGCATTGAATGGAAAGCTAATGGAAGAAGTGGAAGAGGCAGACCTAGAGAACATTAGGTAGATGAAATGAGGAGAAGTATGGAGCTAGAGATTTGAAGGACGAAGATTATTTAGACAGAAACCTTTGGCTACAAATCTTTTTGGGTTGAAGGAGAACCACTGTAGTGTGGAATATTCCTAATAAATAACTGAAACATGTGGTAAATTATAAAATACGAGTAATAAATTAGTCAAAGACTATTGAAACGTTATCCGTAGGTAAAATGAATATTTATTCTCTTCAAATTAACGGAAGACTATCTATAGGCCTATTAGGTGTTATGTCAGCGTGTTTCTCGACTACGTTCATAGATATTTAAATACAATGTTGGAACAACATTTGCTAGTTATTATTTACGTACGAAAGTTTTGACATATAATTGGAAATTCACTAACACTTCTGCAAGTACATGTTCATTGTGGATTTTATATGAAACAATCATAACTAGCAATGCACAAAAATCTATTCTGAATAATTATATAGTTAGGGAGTGTAACCGAAAATTCCATTTGATACGTGTACTGAATTCAATAAATAACGAGTTTGATCACTGCTTGCAGTAACAGCTAATAAAAATAGCTTCATGAAACGTAAAATAGTTCTGGTATTCAGAAGTGAAATGTTTTGACGTGGTATTTTGTAAAAAAAGAACTTAAAATGAAATCCGTGTTTTCATAAAAATTTTACGTGTGGTACTATTGTTAGTTTCAATTTTACTAGCAAACAGAAGAACGATGTAAAGTATATAATGAAAACAGAGAGTGCAGAGGTTTCCATTTAGAATGGTCATTTGTTTCCTTGCTTATTAGGAAAAATGGAATAAGTTCTGACCCATAATGTAGCTATTTATACTAAAGGCGTCAAGTAGTTATATGGAAATCTAAACAAATTAATTAAGTAATAACATTTCCATGCTAAACAATTTCAACGTAACTAATTTATTGTAGGGTGTCCACCGCTGTGGTCTCGAGATAGCGTGCTGCCGTTTCACGCAGCGGACCCGGATTCGATTCCCAGTCGGGACAGGCTCCTGGGTGAGGTTTTTTCGGTTTTTTTTTCACCTATAAGACAAATGTCAGGAAGCTTAGGGCCAAAGGTCCCCAAAAATTATCCGGCCATCATCGTAATCATCATCCTTCAACAGCGTGGAAAACAATGGGAAGCTACCACACCTATAATTACCTATTAAAGCTGCAAAGCATAGCATGAAAAATCTATGATTGCATTGAAAGACCTGCCTTCGGGCAGATTTACTATGGACGGATGGAGGGTTAACAGTTTGTGTATTTACTTTACAAGGACAAGTCAACTGTATAGGCTATAGTGTGAAACCCAAGTACATGCTTGTGTAGTTAAAATAAGCCACGTAATTTTTGTCTTCCAGTGAATATAAACATATATTATGATAAAATACAAATGTAGATAACACCATACAAAACGACCTGATTAATTGAATGTTATGTCCGAAAGACGTCGTCAATTTATTGAAAATAATGAAAATCAACGGTTGTTCACTGAATCTGTAACCACAAAATGCAACTGTGAAGACAGCTCCAAGACGTTTCATCAGAATCTTGAGGAAACTGCGATACCATTTCAGAGCAGCTGTATAAGAAAACAAACATTTATAGTATGAATATTACAATTTGTGGATAGCGTCGTCACTGGATATTTGAAGGGTAAACGGGAAAAAGTAACTCGTATTTCCTTGAAACCTAAAAAAAAAAAGAAATACACACTTTTAATTGCACAACATCCATACTTCCTTACCAGTATGCCAAACTTAGGAGGTAAACCAATCCACGACTAAAATGTATATTTTACCTTTCATACTTCTAAATAATAGTGGTTTCCTATGAGAATCTAATCGCACCTCGATCTCCATTTTGACAAAAAAGTTACTTACCTGATTCTTTCCCAGAAATACAAATTTGTATTTCTGAGCTATGAGTCACGCTGTACGTTATAACAGTCTGATGGAAGGACGTTGTAGTGGCAAATGTGAGGGGGAACGATAAAATTTGGAGGAAGTGGAAATAGCCTATAGTGTGTGACTGACGCCTGAGTAACGTCACTGAGTTTGGTCAAAACTGAATGGCAATCGGAATGCCAAAGATTATGAGGATATTTAGCGTAGAGGAGCAATTTGTTTGTGACAATTGTTATGATCATGATAAAGCTATTTTCATAAATCAAGGCCTATAAGAAGATACAAGATACTAACGTTCCAAAATAATCTTCATTAATCCACCCTGCTTCAGAACTGTCTTTAAATCTGCTCCTCCAGGAAATGCACTAGTTGACCCAGAGTTCCGATCTTAATTTATTCGAACATCTGTGGGACGGATCTGAACGTAGTATTGGCATGACTCACGGCAATAGCTTCCCTGCCATCAGCTCTAAGTGAAGAATCAGCTGCAAACATTTAGACCTCATCTAGGATTAAGATCGATACTAGTAAAATTCGTGGTAAGTTTCCGTTGAGGTATTAGTTCACAGTAATATAATGTTCAATTAAAACTATAACATAGTTACCTTGTAGGTCCGTCTCCTCAACTTAAGTTATTTTAAAACTCTGTAGGCCTTTCGGAATTAGTCCCATCGTCAGCAGAATGCATTAGGTCCGTACTTATTGGCCCTTGTTGAAGCGCTAACTTGGTGGTGAGTATTTTGTATAGTGGATTGTGTGTGTTCTAATTGAGAATCAGGTTGTTTCTGATTTCTAAGATAAATCAAAAGAATCATTAAGAATCAGGTTGTTGTTATTTTCTAAGAAAAATCAAAAATCAACAACAACCTGATTCTTAATGAGAACACACCCAATCCACACAATCCACTATACAAAATACCACCAAGTCAGTGCTTCAACAAGAGTCAACAAGTACGGACCTAATGCATTCTGATGATGATGGGACTAGTCCCGAAAAACCTACAGAGTTTTAAAAGAATTTAAGTTGAGGAGACAGACCTACAAGGTAACTATTTTATAGTTTTAGTCGTACATTATATCACTAGGACTAAGATCGTCATAAAATTAATGTACCGGTATGTTACCGCTCATCAAAGTTCATTGCAGTCCGCGGTTCGGATGAAAGATAGCACCAGGAATGTCTTACGCAACATAATGAGGGGTTGTAGGGCTAATTAACATTCCAGTCTTTCAGCGGGCGTGCTATCTCCCAAGCTGATAGAAAATCCTCAGCAGAATACTCATAATAAACCACATATATGTGACTGTTCTTGTATTAGTAGGCGTATTTGGTATTGTGACCCATTTCAACATGCTTGCTTCATCCCGCACTTGCATCCTTTTGATCTGCGAACTGTATTTGAGTGTGTCCAGGGGAAATATTATCTGTTATAAATGTGTATCCATTAAGTCTAATAAGATCAACAGACAAGAATGCGGGATGTCACCAATATTGTTCAAGATATATTTACAAGTTATATTAATGAAATGGAATAAGTCGTGTAGGGGAATGGGAATCAGCATCAATAACCGTTTACTGTACAGTTTATTATTCTATGATGACTAGATTATAATAGGACAAGATAAAGAAGATATAGAATATATAATTATAAAGTTGGTAGATGCATTTGAGGTAGGTGGACTGAAGATAAATTATATTAAAACAGAATATATGGTAATCGGAGGAAATTCAGATGACCTACAAATAAATAATATGACAATTAAATGTGTTGAAGAATATAAATATCTTGGATCTACAATAGATAAATCTGGTACTTGTGAAAAATGTATTATGAACAGAGTAAATTGTCCAAAGAAGGCGATTAGATCCATAAATGGTATTTTATGGAATAGAGATTTGACTACAAAGACAAAAAAGAGATTATACGGACAATAATAGAAAGTATACTTACATATGGATCAGAAAGCTGGACAATAAATGAAAGGATGCAACAAATAATCTTGGCGACAGAAATGGATGGATTAGAATTTTTTTTTTTAGAATAGATTTAATTTAGCCTGGTGGAGTTAAGGCCATGTGGCCTTCTCTTCCACTCACCAGAACAAGCATATATTACATATGAATACAAAAAAAAAACAATACTAGTCATATAAAACAGGACAAAACATATGTTACACATGAATACAAAAAAATTACAATAGTAGTCATATTAGACAGGACAAAACATGTTACATATGAATACAAAAAAAAGTTACAATAATAGTCATTGAACAATTAATTATCTGTCATATTGAATAATAATGAAATTAATGTCTAATAATAGAATGAAACTAAATACAATTAAAATTAAATTAATGATACAATGAATAAAAAAAGGAATAACAGCTCGAATCTACTATGCATAAAAAGAAGAGAAAAAAAATACACTACAATGAATTAATCTACGCTTTTTATACAAGGCATTAGGTAAATATATTAACAAATCCTAAGTCTATTTTGATTAAATAATGCAAAAACGCATTATTAATTCTTAAAAAGTAGTATTAGTGAGTTGTTTCTGTTAGTGATTTTATTTTCAATTTATTTCTGAAAGATGGTAAAGTTTGGCAGTCTCTGACATAGGGTGGAAGTGAATTCCATGTTCTAGCAAGAGAAACTGTAAAAGATTTCGAATAATAGGTAGTATGATGAGGAGGGATATAGAGGACACTGTGCTCAAGGGATCGGGTATCTAAGTTATGTGTATCAGAGAGTTTAGTGAAGCGGTGTGATAAATAATAAGGTAAAGATGTGTGTAATATGTTATAGAGTAGGCATAGGGAATGGATGGTTCTACGATCTTGAAGACGAAGCCATGACAATGTGTTCCAGGGATGGTGTAACGTGATCAAATCTACGTATACCACAAATAAAACGTATGCAAGAATTGTGAACACGTTGAAGTCTTGGGTAAGAACAGTATTTAGGTCAGTAAAAAGAGTATCACAATAATCAAAATGGGGCATTGCGAGTGTTTCTACTAGCATTTTTCTTAGAGAAAACGGTAAACAATTTCTTATACGATTTAATGAGTGTATTATTGAGAAGATAGTTTTGCAAGTGTTATTTATTTGTTTATTCCAAATTAAATGTTTATCCATAAACACTCCTAGATTTTTTACTGTCTCACTATAAGGGATCTGAACCCCATTAAGTGACACATGTAATACTGCATTTGTGTTAATTGAGGATAATAGTCTCTGATGGCCCATAATGATTGCTTGTGTCTTTCTAGGATTTAATTCAAGTCCATATTTCTCTGTCCACGCCGTTAGCGAGTCAAGGTCCTCATTAATTTTGGTTACCGCATCATTTAAAGAATATTTGTCTGAGTGAAGGTAGATCTGCATGTCGTCCGCAAATAAATGATGTTTGCAATGTTTTAGGGAGTCAGATATGTCGTTTATATAGATTGTAAAAAGCAATGGGCCGAGCACCGAGCCCTGTGGAACTCCAGCTTTACGGTAGGTCCAAGAAGAGCGTAATGTAGAATTTCCTACAACATATTGCTGGCGCTCACGAAGGTAGGAGTTGAACCATTGCGTGACACTGTCAGAAAGTGAGAGGTTTTTTAGTTTAAGCAACAATAAGTCCAAGTCTACCGTGTCAAATGCTTTACTAAAGTCAAGTAGTGTAAGAATAGTAAGTTTTCGATTATCAGATGCTTCGCGTATGTCTTCACATATATTTAGTAGAGCAGTATTTGTATTGTGTCCTGTCCTAAAGCCTGATTGGTATTGATCTAAAAGGTCGTGTTCAGTTAGGTAGTCAGTCAGTTGTTTGTGGACTAATCGTTCCAAAGCTTTTGAAAGGGTAGGTAATATACTAATGGGTCGAAAATCGTTAGGAGTTAAGGGAGTTTTTTACTTTCGGGAGTGGGCGTTACAATTGCTTGCTTCCATAATGTGGGATATATAGTGGTTTGTAGTGAAGAGTTGAAAACATGAGTTATGGTAGGTAGTATAACGTCGATTATTTTGTTAAGTAGAGTGATATTTATACGGTCAGTACCTTCTGCTTTTGTTTTTATTCGTTTGAGAGCTTTCTTTATGTCATTTTCTGTAAGATATGAAAAATGGAAATGTTCTCTGTCTGGTGGATTTGTCAATAGTAGTTCACTTATTGTATGTGTTTTGTCTTTAGGAGTAAAGAATGTGCTTGTAAAATGGTTATTAAGTGTGTTCAGAGAAACAGGTAGTTTTTCTACCTGTGTGTGTTTCCTACCTACACCCATTTTATTCAGATTTTTCCAAATATCTGGGTTATTGTTATTAGGTTCAGTAAGGCTGTATAGATATCTAAGTTTGGCGTTTCTGATAGTTTGTGTAGTCTTGTTTCGTAACCGTTTATAGTGATTAAGATTTATATCAGTTTTGTCAACTCTATATTTCCGATATGCTGCGTCTCTTTCAGTCATCAAGTCACGAATGTTAGCAGACATCCAGGGAGCAGGGTGTCGTTTCACTAGTTTAGTTTTCAGTGGAGCGTGTCTGTCATATAGTTGTAATATAAGGTTATTTAATGCCTCAACTTTTTCGTCAACAGAATGCAACGCCATATAATATGCCAGGGTAATTTTATAGCGTCTTCAAGTAGAGCTGCATTGTTTATATGTTTTAGGTCTCTATATGTGATAGTCTTACGAGCTAGTTTAGGGCACTGCAGTGAATATGCTAAGAATATAATATCATGTGCTGATATTCCGGGAGCTGACAGTTGCCCGTGGGTTAGTACTCTGTCTGGATTATTAGTAGCAATTAAGTCAAGTAAAGTCTCAGAGTGATTGGTGTGATGTGTAGGCTGTAAGGGAAGGATAGTCATATCACAAACTTGGAACGCGGACATAAGCTGTTGTGTATGTCTGTTGTCAGTGTCTAGTATATTATATTAAAGTCACCCATGACGATAACGTGCGTTTTGTAGAGCGGATTCTATTTCTGCTATTTTTTTCATTTTAGGGGGTTGGTACACTACACAAAGAAGGCATTTTTTGCGGAGAAGTATGAGAATATCCAGGCTACAACATATTCGAAATACATATATCAGACAAGAAATGGATGCACAAGGAACTGTTATCGAAAGGATATCAGAGAGAGTTTTACAGTGGTATGGACATGTACAACGGATGTCGGAATACCAGTGGCCTAAACAGGTGTTATATTGGATGGTACCAGGCAGAAGGAAGAGGGGGAGAAGTAGAAGAAGGACATGGTATGAGGGAATATATGATGCCGTGATGAAGAGGAGTATGTAAGAGGGACAATGGGAAGATAGGACTCTCTGGAAAGCAGGAATAAAAGGCGAACCGCTGTAAAGTGGAAAGCCTGTATTAGGTGTTAGGTAGATGTTCAACAGACAGGGGAATGGAGAAGACTATTTAACAGAAAATTACATGATCTTTATAGGAAACCGGATATAATAACAGTTAAGTCTCGTAGACTGCGATAGGCAGGACATGTGGCACGAATAGGAAATGTAAGAGGGACATGGAATCGTCTTATAGGCAAACCAGAGAGAAAACGCCCAGTTGGTAGACCAAAAATGAGGTGCGAGAATAACATTAACCATAATTTAGGGAAGTAGATAATACAGGGATGATTGGAAAACATTAGCGCAGGATAGGAATGTGTGGAGAGCTTATGTCTGCGCGGCCATGAACCTAAGGGTTCGATAGTGCCAGTGAGTTAGTTACCTGAATAATGCTGAAGTGCAGACAATGTATCGTTTTTGACTTAGCATCTGACAGCGTGGAGAAAATTGTTCTATGAATAAATGCTGAATTTGAGAAAACCAAATAGCAATAATTTTCTTCCTTAAAATAAAGTTCAACCAATACGCAGGATGTTATTTGTGTATTCTGCACCGACATGTAATAGTGCATGGTGTATTAACTCGCCAGATATACCAACGAAACCATCAATTTTATACCGCACATACTCGAGTAAACCGTGTATATGACACTATGAAATATTAATTGTAGAAAATATAAAAAAAAACATTAAAAATGGTCAAATTTTCGCTACAAAGAAACTTCAAAAATAATTTGTCGGAAATATTAACTATCTAGCAAATATTATTAAAACACATATCCGTAATGGCCAATTATATAAAACCAGATTTATGTTTTCATTATGGTACTTTAAATCGAAGTTCTAATGGATCGCCTCTCCTTGACCACCATTTTAGACGATTTTCGTCAGAAGGTACAAGAGCTTTATGCTTGTCCTCAGTAGTTATTCTTGACTTTTTTTCGGTCGAAACATGCAAAACTTCGCTTGTGATATATTTTGGCCCGCCCGTTTGTAAAGAGTGGTATTGAAGAAATTATTTCGAATTTCTAGAGGTTTATGTCTGAAAAAATTAAATATGTCCCTAACAGTTTGATTTTTTTATTTGCTCAATTCACGCGTTTAGATAACAATATATTTTGTTCATTAATATTCCTTCGAAGGAATTAGTACTGAAATTTAATTAATGATCATAACTGAGAAGAAACTACTAACGAGTGAAAAGAGAAAAGAGGGAAAAGTAGTAACTTTGTTTATTCTCTTCACTTCCAACTGTTAAAGTCTTCTAAAATGAAATGAATCTCAAAGCGCATTCTGTAAGAATGAGTCTGTAAAAAATAATCTGCTTTTAACAGCTTTTCACATTAGTGTGGCAACAAGAGGCAAAGAGAAACCTATTTTCAAACGGCTACTATTTTCTATCTACCACATAAAGTGCTCCGGGGAAACTGCTGAAAGTTGTACAAGTTTTTTTTATTTCACCATTTTTTTGCATTGTCTCGAAGGATGTTTCTTTTATATTCTTCTTTGTTATTTTTTTTCTTTCTTTTGCATGGAGTTGGTAAGAAGCAAGCATTCTGAAAG
Source organism: Diploptera punctata (assembly GCA_030220185.1). NCBI lineage: Eukaryota > Metazoa > Arthropoda > Insecta > Blattodea > Blaberidae > Diploptera > Diploptera punctata. Next base: position 1,190,499 of record JASPKZ010001578.1, on the reverse strand, counting down.
AAATGAGTTTACAATAAAACGGATATGTATTTTGTTGATGTATTCGAATGATAAAGAGGAAATGACATTCTGCCAAAGATCTCAACGTCCATTTTTACTTCCTTTCAATATATTCAAATATAACGCATATGAATATAAATGAAATCCAAATTGAATTTTGATCAGGGTTTAATAATTCGTTATTAAAATGTTAATAAGATAATTAAATAGATGATTATAATAACACATAGAAAGGACGAATGATTACAGATTTGCCCATCATAAATCTACTATGTCTACCATGGACTACTCCCGGCAGGAGGAAAATAAGAAGACCAAGAATAACTTTGTTTGGATGAAGTTTTAAGTTCGGTATCATGAGCGAGAAGGATTAGATTATATTAGAACAACTCGTGGGAATGGGTTATCAATGCCCTTAACACGGCGAGACATTACATTATAGTACCCAACGGTGTTGTTATGAAGTAAATGAAATGAAATAAGTCTACGTTATGTAACTTATTATGACCTTCCTGGTTTCGACATATCAGATATTCGTACACGACTCATTTCACCATTTTCTGGCTGGGCCCAGGGTTTCGAGAAGGAGTTATTACCCTCCCTTTGGTCCTATTCTGCCGTACGTAGTTACATGGGTTCAGAGTCGTGAGGATAAACACGAATGTGTGAGGCGGAAACGGATGAAATATGGACCATAGGAATAATTCCCTTCAATGAAAAAAAAAACCCTGTGAACTGACCGGGAATCGAATCTGGGACCCCACCAATTATGGTCAGAAGCTCTGATCACTATCTCATGAGGCTTTTTTAGACAATGAATTTACCTTAACTATATGTTAACTATTGAATATAAAACATTCGATAAATGAACAATGAAATTGAATTTGCAGCTAATGCTGTTATTATTGCTTCATTAATTACTTTAAGACTACTTTGAAGGTATGAAGTGGAAGATTCTAAATATGTACAACGACGTGAACGTAAAAAGAGAGAGATTGAATGTGGAAATATTTCGGCACACTGTTAGATCAATTAGATGATTTTATTTTTATCATTTCTCATCCCCAGGCTGATTGGAACTGAACATGGATATATACGTAATCGGGAATACCACTGTTCATTCCTGTGACCCCAAAAGTATGGATGCGAAATTAATATTGTTATTTTATCATTATTTCTACATGTCTCATAATTTCATCCCGCTAGGAATGCTAGGGGTTCAATATGAGCTCAGATGTCATTGAGACTGTCACCAATGACCTTAACAACCCCCCATGCATTCCACTACTGAGTTAATGTTTTCGAATCATCCCTGAATAATATGTTTCTCTCAATCTTGTTTGTTATTCTCAAATCTTGGTTAGTGTTATTCTCCAACCGGTCGTTTTTCCTCTGGTTTTCCTACAAGAAGTTTCCATGCCCCTCTTTCAATCCCCATTCGGGCACATGTCCTGCCCATCGCAGTCTATGAGATTTAACTGTTCTTATTACAACAGGCTTTACGTTAAGATCTTGTAGCTCACTGTTATGTAGTCACTATTACTAATTTACTATTATTATTATTATTATTATTATTATAATTATTATTATTACTTACTTACTTACTTACTTACTCACTGGCACTATCGAACCCATAGGTTCATGGCCGCGCGGACATAAGCTCTCCATACATCCCTATCCTGAGCTAATGCTTTCCAATCCTTCCCTGCATAATCTACTTCTCTCAAATCATAGTTAATGTTATTCTCCCACCTCATTCTTGGTCTACCAACTGGGCGTTTTCCCCCTGGCTTTCCTACAAGAAGCTTCCATGCAATTCTTTCATTCCCCATATGTGCAACATGTCCTGACCATCGCAGTCTACGATACTTAACTGTTCTCATTATATCTGGCTTCCTATAAAGACCATGTAGTTCATTGTTATGAAGTCTTCTCCATTCACCTGTCTGTTCATCTCTCTTTGGTCCAAAAATTTTCCTAAGTACTTTATTCTCAAATACTATTATTATTATTATTATTATTATTGTTATTGTTATTACTAGTATTACTACTAATAGTAAATTGCAATAATATGTATACAATATATAGCCCTTTCTGTAGCATACACTAAACATAACAGTAATATTACTGCTACTACTACTACTACTACTGTTACTGCTACTGTTACTGCTACTGTACTGCTACTGCTACTGCTACTGCTAATGTTACTATTACTATTACTACTACTATTACTACTACTATTACTACTACTACTACTACTACTACTACTACTACTACTGCTGCTGCTACTACTACTACTACTACTAATAATAATAATAATAATATTAGTAATAATAATAATAATCGTAATAATAATAATAATAATCGTAATAATAATAATAATAATAATCGTAATAATAATAATAATAATCATAGTCATTAATATTGATCATCATCATCATCACGAACATTCTAATAGGATCAAATCGCCTGTAGTTTACTCAAGGTGATCTTGGTGTATCCATCTACGTCTTGGCCTTCCCAATAAATAATTAATATAAAATTAATTATTATTATTTTATTAGTAATAGTAGTAGTAGTAGTAGTAGTATTATATATGTTGCATCCTATATAAAGGGTTATATACTGTGTTCTACTGGGCCTCTTTTAAGTTTGAAGTGAGTGTCATTTAAAATAATGGCGGCCTCTGTGATCCAATTTCTTCCAACTTGGTTCTTGATTCCAATTACGAAGATTCAATATAGGCCGGTTTGGATGGATTCTTGAGAATGTGAGTAAAAATCTTAGTTGACTCCTTGCAAAGGAAGGTAAAGCATGAACAATATGCATGTCACGAAAATAAACACAATTTGTAATAAATGCCTTCGAGGAAAATACATTTACATTTAACATTCATTTTTAAATTACTACGTAATGGACATCATAAATTAATGGTAATCGTAAAATAATTACCACGTACTTCATATAATTTATTTGTAACTGTAAATGTTAGTGTGTTCACAAAATGGTGGTAAGTTTACGTTTTGTATTTGCATGATTTAAGGTATTTGTTTATTTAAAGGATTTAGCGTCTGCTTTATCCGTAAATCAAGCATCATATTTACAAACACTGTATAATATTGGTTGACTAATATATGCTAATGCATATTCACTGCTAGTTTATAATATTTTCACAAGAAGCCTCAAATGATTTCTTCATTTATGGTCAGAATGTTTCCAATTTATTAGAAACTAGCTTAGACAATCCAACGTTTGAAGGGTCTGCCCAAAGATCTCTTGCCTGGTGGCTGGTAATTTAAGATCTGACGTGGTATTTCAGTACATATATAGGCCTAATATTAACAATGCACGTGGAATTGAAATACACAACAACCGGATTCATCACTTCATTATGTGCCTTTCCATCTGTACGCTGCTACGCCGAAATAAATGACGTGTTTTACCGTTTAGTTGAATAAGTAAGATGAAAATAATTATAAATTGATATCGTTATTATTTTAGATACCCCGTGCTGATTAGCCGGCATTTTCCGGGAAAGACAAATTCGTCATTTCGAGTTATCCGTGCTGCTGCTCTGCTTGCCAGGGAATCTACTTATCCCGATCTTTTTGGCATCAGTGAAAGACAAAAATGGTTATTTGAGTTATCCATAAAAGATAAACGTATGCTGTAGAGGGATTTTTGTAGTTTTTTTTTGTTGAGATATTCAATCCTGCATACATTAATTTGGTGTATTTGTTATGGTTTAGGCAGCGTAAGTCATTTAAGCGTACAAAAAGCCACTTTTACTTTACTTTTTCCCTACAATGGGTGATTTTAAGGGTGAATGGCTTGAGCATTGAAACTCTCTTATAGACTATAACCTTCCCGGGAATATCCTGAACATTTTGCAAAAAAGCCACATCACAATTGGCAGTTCACGCTTGTCCGGGAATCTACTATCCCGATCATCTTGGCATCAATGGCTATTATGAGTTGTCCGTAAAAGGCAAACTTATGCTGTCGCGGACTTTTTTGTAGAGCTTTTTGAGATATTAAATTCGTAAATTAATTTTGTGTATTTGCTATGCTTTAGGCAGCGTAAGCCATTTAATCGTCAAAAATGATTATTTTTCACGTTTTTCACTACAAAGGGTGATTTGTAAGGGTGTAGGAGGTGAGTAACACAACTCTCTTATAGCCTATGTTCATACCGGGATTCTCCTCAATATTTTTCCAAAAACCCCACCACAATCGGATCAACGGTATGGCCGCGCATAAAGTACGAACTTCCAAACAAACATTAGTTACTTACTTACTCACTGGCACTATCGAACCCGTAGGTTCATGGCCGCACGGACATAAGCTCTGCATACATCCCTATCCTGAGCTAATGCTTTCCAATCATTCCCTGTATAATCTACTTCCCTCAAATCATAGTTAATGTTGTTCTCCCACCTCATTCTTGGTCTACCAACTGGGCGTTTTCCTTCTGGCTTTCCTACAAGAAGTTTCCATGCACGTCTTTCATTCCCCATACGCGCAACATGTCCTGCCCATCGCAGTCTACGGGACTTAACTGTTCTTATTATATCTGGCTTCCTATAAAGACCATGTAGTTCATTGTTATGTAGTCTTCTCCATTCACCTGTCTGTTCATCTCTCTTTGGTCCAAAAATTTTCCTAAGAACTTTATTCTCAAATACTCGTAATCTCCTTTCCTCCCTTAAAGTAAGAGTCCATGTTTCGCACCCATATAATATAACTGGTAGAATAATAGTTTTATATATTTTCAGCTTAACGTTTTTTGAAAGGAGTTGGGACATCAAAAGTCTCTGCAATGCATAATAGCATGCATTTCCAGAATTGAGCCTATGTTTAATTTCTTTGTGCATACTTTCTTTGGCATGGGTTCCCTGAAGTAGTCCCCGCCCGGAGAACCGAATGGGGGACTATTTGACCTCCGGAAAATTTTACCCCAGTAGAACCCATGTCCGCATTTCTTGACGGTTGTATTTTTACGGTGAAAGATCGTCACTCTTTCGACCAAGGTACTTATTTCGTCTGGCTTATCACCTTCGACCAGTCCGGCATGGGTAACTCTATCGGCAGCAATGCTACCGCCGGCATAGCTCTCAGGATCATTTAAGCACACAAGCCACTCCACCACGACAAGGTAAAGATATTAATTGTTATAATCAATTGAGTTGGTGTTTACTTGATGAAAATCCATATCTATTAATTTAAATAAAAATAAAACTTAGTTTTATTTGATTCTCATATTTATTAAGATATAATTCAGTGTACCGAAACAGCTGTCACTGAATTATATCTTAATAAATATGAAAATCAAATAAAATTAATTTTTATACATTAGATCAGTATTGAAATATTCTATTATTACATTCAGTATTATTATACTGAAATAATAGGTTTAAATATGCAGGAAATTTATTTTGAAAAATAAATAATATCGTCATTAATTCTTAAATAATTGATCAAGGTACTCTATGGTCAGAAAGGTAAAATTTATAATTTATTTCTTCTTCTTCTTATCGGTTTAACTTCTCACCTTACAGGTATTTTTACATACCACATACCACCCGGTCCTTAGAGTGGAACGATCTGTTGGGAGAGTGATTTTATTAAACTGTGGAACACGCACATACGTTTTTGACCACACAAGGACATGGAGGGCCTCCCCGAATGAGCGATCACCTCTATGTAAAAACGTCCTTCGAGGCATCACAACATCAAGACGAACCATAACATTCAAACACACACATTCGTACGAAACATATCGAATGTTATAGTGGTGATTATGATGGTCATGGCCGTTTGGGTCTTCAAGTGTCCTGGCATTTGTCTTATAGGTGAGAGAAACGAAAACTTAATTTTTCGACAGTTTATGTTTAATTTGTTTGTGAAAATAATTAATTTAGAATTATATATATTTATATATATATATATATAGGCCTATATGACAATGGTCCACCGCTGTGGTCTCGAGGTAGCGTGCTGCCTTGTCACGCAGCGGGCCCGGGTTCGATCCCCGATCGGGACAGTTTTTCTGGGTGAGGTTTTTATCGGGGTATTTCCTCACCTGTAAGACAAATGTCAGGAAACCGTAAAGGCCCAAACTGTCCCCGAAATCATATGGCCATCATCATCATCATCATCCTTATCAATATCATCATCATCCTTCACCGGTGTGGAAAGCAACGGGAAGCTACCACACCTACAATTCCCTAGTAAAGCACGGGAAGCTACCACACCTAGAATTCCCTAGTAAAGCTGCAAACATAGCATGAAAATGCTATGATTTCAATGAAGGACCTGCCTTCGGGCAGAATTACTGTGGATGGATGGATATGACAATGTTGTTTATTGTGTAATTTGACACAAAGTATGGTCGTATCTCTGCCAATTAGTGTTTGTATTGTTTTATTAACAATATTGAATAAATAAAATGTATATAACTGGATACATTGCGAATTTAAGTGTTAAATATTTACATGACATTAATAGGCCTAACTATTAATGTTTCGGCCTATTTTATATATCACGTTCCAGACGTTCGTTCACCTACTTCTAATAATATGTTATCTTTAATATTAATAACGGTAATATTTTTTTTCGTTCTTTTACTTAGTTTTATTCTCCCTTTGGGTTCCCCACGTCTTATAGGGACACAACAATCTGATTTGCATTCATACATTTCTTCACCACAGAAGTACATGCAGGTTTTTCTCGGTGTTTTCTCCCATTCTCCCTTGTTACAATTTCTTTCCACCTTTCTCCATACGCATCTCGTCCATTTCGTTTCTTTTCGTTCATTTACGTTCGTGGTCGGCCGGCATCCTTGTCATTCATAAGCCTCTCTTAAGGGACTTCATCTCATCTCATCCCTCGAGCCGACCCCGAGTTGGACATGAATTTAGGATATTAAAAATATTACAATTTTAATTTATCAATATTACATAACATTTTTAAACTCTTTTGCACATACAGTACAGTACTTTTAACATTGTACATAAATTATTGTATATCATACACCTACTTTCTGCAATAATAAAAATACTAACTTCTAAAAATGATTTGCATTTTCATTTAATCAAACGATTTTTGCTGTACATTGACTAAGTATTACATATTGGTTTCCTACAATTTGGTGCTTAGAGATTAAAAATATTTAGGCCTAATATAAATATGAATTTCTTTATAATATCCGACTCAAGGTTGTGCTGAGGGCTTAAATGAAACCTCTATTTTTAGGTAGGGGAGGGCTCCAGTTAACTCACGCGAGGAGCTAATCCGCGTGAGAAAATGATTGTACCTTGGTCTTGATTATTGTCTATTTTCACAGTTTTTGTCTTTAGTTTCTGTTCCAGTTCACTCGATTCACTTCTGTTCCGGTCGACATTAGACCAGTGTACTCCTGCTTGCTGTATAAAGAGGTCCGTCCAACTTCTTCTTGGGTTGCCTTGTGTCCTCGTACCTGTGCAGGGGTTACAGGTGGTACGAGTAGTTGTCTGCGCCCATCTGTCTTGTTGGAGCCTCATTACGTGTCCGCTCCATTTTCACTTTGTCACTGCAGCTCGTTGTGTCATGATCACCGATGTCGTTATTTCTTGCAGCCCCTTATCGGATCCTTAACTTGCCTTCTTATGCCTAATATTTTCCTCGTCATTTTCCGTTGGAATATTCCAATATTTTCCCGGTGTCTATTTGTGAAGGACCATATCTGGAATCCGTATAGCAAGACGGGGAAAACACATGTGTCGATTGTCCCTAATTTCATATTTCGGTTTAGTGTCTTGTCCAATAAGACGAATTTCATGGACCATAAAGCTTTCCAAGCTATTTATCTCGTTTGGCCATGAAGACCAGGAATTTGAGAAAAACAAGTTATTGGTGACAGTAGAAATTCTTTCAACACATTTATAGTGAAACCCTTGGAGAAACGACCATTAGAAAAGACTAAGCGTAAATGGAATAATAAAATTAGGATGGATATTAGGGAACTGGATTTCGGAGATGTGAACTGGATTCAATTAGAAGAGAATAGAAACCAGTAAGGGCCCGTAGTGAATACGGCATTCAATTTACGGTAGGTTAGTTAGACATTATTATGTAGTAGCAATTTAGTTTGAGCGCTTTTAAATGAATATTTAATTGTTGTCCAAAGTTCATTATATTTGCTGTTACATTTCACGATGACTTCATTACGATTTAATTGAAATTTTCACTATCAATTTTTTCCACACTGCATTGTTAGATTATAAAATGCATGATGCTAATTAGGGGGGGAAACTTGCACTCCCACCTTATTAAACACATTGTTTGCGTTTACACAACGTGAAAATTCATTATTGCAACATAAAAATGTAAAATCTAGGAAACCGATCGAGGTGGGTTAATTACGTCACTTCAGTTCTTACTCGTGAGATCACTAATTAAAATTATGATGAAAACCAACTTGAGTTTATTATACAGAGTGTCCCATTCATACCTCCCACATTTTAATTAATCATAACTAACAAAGTATGCGGAATTATGAAATGAGGCCGGTATTAAACAAAACAGAAACTCAGCGAATTTTCATTGCCACACACCAAAACACCTCTATATGTGCACTATTAGTAGCACGAACAATATCAAGTCTGTATTCGATGTCGTGCCACATTCTGTCCAACATTTCCATTGCAATTGTGTCAAGGATACGGGTTCCTAAATTATGAAGATCTTGTACTGGAAATGCAAACACACGGTATTTTACGTACCTCCAGAGGGTATGTGCTCGTTGCTGAGGAGTCGCAATTTTGTTTTATGCGACAGATGAATTAACTGCAACAATGAAAGTTAAAATTCTTTGAGTTTCTCTTTATTTTAATACCAACCTCATTTCATAATTCCGCAAACTTTGAGAGTTATGATTAATTAAAATGTGGGTGGTTTGAATAGGACACGGTGTATATAGACGTCAAGATAAATGCTAAGCAAGATTTTGTTTGTATTTGCATAAGATACATGACCGGAATATTAACAGTGCGATTATAGGCCAATATAATTTCAGGACACCCATTATTGGCTCTTTTTGGTAGCATTCCGCTAATTATATATATATATATATATATACACATATATATAAAATTAAAATGACCCCATTATGTGCTTGTCTCATATATGCTTCAGATTTCTAGATGCCAGGCTACATGTTAACCCTGATCCATGATTTTAAGTGTCAAGGGGGGGGTGTAAGTCCTAATAAAAGGGAGAGTAAAACACTGGATTAGAAATAAATCATATAGGCTGTAAAATATAAAGCAGAAAGCGATAATTCGTTTCTATCTGCTTTAAGCACAAGTCCTGCAGCAAGTCAGCACTTTATGTGCCAGCCGGCCAACAGTTGGTATAACGTGAATTATGTACTTTGTAGATTCGTTAGTGCTGATAGTGATTTCAACTGCTGCTTTATTGCTACATTTATTTATAATGATAAAACGCAAGCAATATACCTACCCACTTCAATATTTTATTCTTATATGTATTGTGAATTTCATCTTCAATAAACCAAATTACATTAAAGCGAAAGTAAAACATCTTAATTACTAATCGAATATTGTTAGTAAAATGTTTGTAAGCCTAAAAAATAAAACTGGAAAATATAAAATTCTTCAAAGTAACGACCGTTATTGATATTTATGGATCTGAAACATGAACTATAATAGAAGCTGATAGAAAGAAGATATACGATGCTGAAATGAAATGTTTAAGAAGAGTAAAAGATGTACCGTTTTAGACAAAATCTCACATAAAAATAAGGTAAGAACTAGAAATAAATTCTTTGGAAGAAATAAATATAAACTCTAGGGATGAATGGAGATAGCATGTTAATATAATGCCCAAATAGAAGATCCTAGAGTGTTATACTATACTTCTAAGGGAATATGACATTTAGGAAGACGATGAAAACGATGGTCACACATATTTTGAAACCTCAACAGTGAATATTGCCTAATCTCTGGGGTGTATAAGAAGAATAATAAGAAGAAGATGAAGTGTTTATTATTAAGTAACACTTAATTACACCGTCAAATGATGTTAGCTCTTACTTAAGAGCAAAACTAGAAAAGGATAATAATAATAATATTTATTATTATTATTATTATTATTATTATGTTTTATTTAGTTGGAAATTTATCCACAATACAATTATTTTCTATCACCCTCATGAAATTCGCCTTCTCCTTATTATAGGTGTCGTGAACATCCGCATCTGTATGTCCCGGTTCACTGCAGCCATCCAAGCCCCTTTAGGTCTTCGTCTTCTTGTTTTTTTCCATCTATTCTCCATACCAAAATTTTCTTTGGTAATCTATCGGATGGCATCCTCTACCCATTTAATATTAAATTTCCAATGAAGTTTTGATCTCCCGCCAAATGTGCGGCGATTTGTGTGATGCTATCAGCATTGTGACCACTGTTGAACACATTGATGGAGCTTTCTAGAACTACAGAGTGTATATCAGGAAAGTTAATGCCTCTTTGGGTGTTTTTAACCTAAAACAAATCAAAGCCACAAGGTCCCAATATAAGAGAATATGGAGGATGTTCCAATGATTCTCCTTACCACCTGCGTAATACTGTGGCAAATGCGTCCGCTACATAACACTCGCATTGTCGTATAGTATGTGGATCATCTCGCAAGAAATGTGGACCTTTGTTATGCTGATACTTTTGATTTGAGGTTCCGCACGACTAACGAACTCATTGTGCAACAGTGTGTTATGGTAATGTATTATTAACACGTGCTTCATGCAGTTCTAATCGTTAATGATAAAGCCTTGCATTTTTGTCAAAAATCATCTGTATTTTAATACTGATTATTGTCCTACCTTTATTAACATGTTTAGAGCAATATAGAAAGTACTTATGTGGTATAATGGTTACCATATTTCACAGAGACCCAGATTCGATTCCTGGCTATACAATATATATTTTTGGTTGTAATATTTGGAACGGAGTCCACTCTTCTTTTTGAGAAAAACTGAACAGACACTCAATATGAGAAGTAGAAAATCTAGTTAAGAAATCTGAAACTAATGTCGAGGGACTGCGTCGCACTAACAGCATAGTTTCCAGTAATTTCTTCTGCTGGTAGCAGGAACCTCTTGAGTCGACCTTGCTCTTCAGAGCTGCCATTCCACGGATTTAGTTTTTATAAAGCACGTTATCCACTTCAGCTACTAAAACAGACAACACCTTATGCGGTAATTGTTTTTAGTGTTATATAACCCATCTGATGCCCAAACACAGTCGAACATTTTATATGCTATATTGTAACATCAGGGCTCGCTGCAACACAATTAAGACAATGCGCTACAAACCCAAATGTTTGTTTCACGATAAGGTCGTAATTTTCAAACTGACCTAAACCTTTCGACGACCAATTGACCTAGGGATCGACTCATCCACTAACGGGAACTGGTATCAGACACTGGAGGTAAAGGTGGCCGACACGCAGGGCTGATAACCCAGCTGACACCTCGTACCGATTGTACAGGAATATTAAAGTTTGAATCTTCTACTACCCCAAGGACATCCTAAGGCCTGTAGTGGTAACTTATACTTTCTTATCACTAAAGTCCTTTTAGTTTGACCTTGGCTTCCTATAAGACAAATGTCCATTCTTGTCTATCCATTGCCTTACTTCTTCATCTCTTAACTCCTATCAGTCTCAAGTCCTCCTCCATATCATCTATCCTTTAATATATTTCGTGCACCAGTTCTATTTAAGCCAAAAATATTCCCAGTAGCTAAATTTATAACCTTATTTTGTTTCCTTAGTCGTTTTCGTATTCGTCTTTAAACTTCTCAACTTTGTTTTCCTTTCCAGGATGAGGTTTTTAGCCTCATGTCCAATCCCAACCTGGAGGACCAGGGACTGTTCCGTTAAGGTTACCGTACCTTTGCCGAGATAACCTCGTTTTATGGCACGAGGTACTCGCCCTCGCCCTTCTCTTAGGGATAGGATTATCTGATTGTGTAAATAGGTTGAAGCCTGCCAACTAAGGCATCTACTCGGCATAGTTGTATCCACCAAGACCACTGAACTAGTTATTCTCCCTACTCTTTTATCCGGGGTTGGGACCGGCTATTCGAAGGCCTGAGGCACTCAAAAAACGTATTCACGATAACTCGTCTTGATACCGTTGCCACTATTACTTATTTACATCATCATCATCATCATCATCCGGTATCATGGAAGCTGCCGCCGTCTTCAGGAAACCAAACGCCATTCCTCTCTATCCATCCATTGATCTTCCTCCATTACTCTGATATTCATAGCTGCTTGTACCCCTTCCATCCAAGTTTTCTTCGGTCTTCCTCTCTTCCTCCTTTCGATTGGGATCCATTCCATAACAATTTTTGGCAATCTTTGCTCTGGCATTCGTTTGACATGACCATACCACTGCAATCTTTTCTTTTCTATGATGTCTATGATGTCCGGCTCCTCTTGTACACCCATAATTTGCCTTATTTCCCTTATTACTTATTTACAATTCCTATAAAATTTGACGTTGGACCTACGCGTTCTGTAAGAAATAGAACCAGTTAAAAACACATGCAATTATCCTTTTTACACGCTTTATATTAGCTTGACCTCTATCTATCTATATGTGTAACGGAATCTTTCAACGCGGTTTTCACCCACTTAAAATCATTGGATCGACTTGAAACTTTGTATACGTGTAAAGGACCTGTGACAATAGAATAATTTCATTTTTACACGCTTTATAGTATTAGCTTGACCTCTATCTATCTATCCATCCATCCATCCATCCATCCATCCATCCATCCATCCATCCATCCAACCAACCAACCATCCATCCATCCGTCCGTCCGCCATCCATCCATCCATCCATCCATCCATCCGTCCGTCCGTCCGTCCGTCCGTCCGTCCGTCCATCCGTCCATCCGTCCATCCGTCCATCCGTCGGTCGATCCGTCGGTCGATCCGTCGGTCGATCCGTCGGTCGATCCGTCGGTCGATCCGTCGGTCGATCCGTCGGTCGATCCGTCGGTCGATCCGTCGGTCGATCCGTCGGTCGATACGTCGGTCGATACGTCGGTAGATCCGTCGGTCGATACGTCGGTCGGTCGGTTCGATCCGTCGGTCGGTCGGTCGGTCGATCCGTCGGTCGGTCGGTCGGTCGATCCGTCGGTCGGTCGGTCGGTCGGTCGATCCGTCGGTCGGTCGGTCGGTCGATCCGTCGGTCGGTCGGTCGGTCGATCCGTCGGTCGGTCGGTCGGTCGATCCGTCGGTCGGTCGGTCGGTCGATCCGTCGGTCGGTCGGTCGGTCGGTCGGTCGATCCGTCGGTCGGTCGGTCGGTCGATCCGTCGGTCGGTCGGTCGATCCGTCGGTCGGTCGGTCGGTCGGTCGGTCGGTCGATCCGTCGGCGGTCGGTCGATCCGTCGGTCGGTCGGTCGATCCGTCGGTCGATCCGTCGGTCGGTCGGTCCGTCGGTCGATCCGTCCGTCGATCGATCCATCCCGGAATCTTTCAACGCGATTTTCACCCACTTAAAATCGTTGGATCGACGTGAAACTTTGTATACTTATAAAGGACCCGTGACAACACAATAAGTTCATATGTGTTTCTACAATCCTGGCCAGAATAATCAGAACAAAAAAGTGTCTTTGTATCTATGTAACGGAATTTTTGAACACGATTTTCACCCACTTAAAATCATTGGATCGACCGGGAACTTTGTATACTTGTAAAGGACCCGTGACAATACAATATTTTCATATTTGTTTCCAAACGTGTGGCCAGAATCGTCAGAAAATAAAAAACGTGTGTTTTTATCTATGTAACGGAATCTTTGAACACGATTTTCACCCACTTAGAAACATTGGATCGACTTGAAACTTTGCATACTTATAAAGGACTCGTGACAATACAATAATTTAATATTTTGCTTCTAGAATCCTGGCCAGAATCATCAGGAATTCAAAAAAATGAAAAATGGTATAATAGGTTGCGGACTTGTCGACTTTTTAGTCAATCGTTGTAAGAGCTCAGTTGGTAAAGCGGTGAACTCTAGTGTGTATATAATTTCAGTAATCCATACGTTGCTGGTTGAATCTTTCAACGCGATTTTCACCCACTTAAAATCGTTGGATCGACGTGAAACTTTGTATACTTATAAAGGACCCGTGACAACACAATAAGTTCATATGTGTTTCTACAATCCTGGCCAGAATAATCAGAACAAAAAAGTGTCTTTGTATCTATGTAACGGAATTTTTGAACACGATTTTCACCCACTTAAAATCATTGGATCGACCGGGAACTTTGTATACTTGTAAAGGACCCGTGACAATACAATATTTTCATATTTGTTTCCAAACGTGTGGCCAGAATCGTCAGAAAATAAAAAACGTGTGTTTTTATCTATGTAACGGAATCTTTGAACACGATTTTCACCCACTTAGAAACATTGGATCGACTTTAAACTTTGCATACTTAGTAATGACTCGTTACAATTTCCATCATTTTTACATATTTGCTTCTATACACCTGGCCAGAATCATCAGGAATTCAAAAAAATGAAAACTGTCATAATAGGTTGCGGACTTGTCGACTTGTTCGTCAATCGGTTTGTAAGATCTCAGTTGGTCCAGCGGTGACCTCTATTGGTATATAATTTTTCAGTAATCCATACGGTTGCGGGTTGAAGAATCGGTCACAGCGATTTCGATTTTTTCAACCCACTTAAAATCGTTTGGATCGACGTGAACAAACTTTGTATACTTATAAAGGACCCGTGACAACACAATAAGTTCATATGTGTTTCTACAATCCTGGCCAGAATAATCAGAACAAAAAAGTGTCTTTGTATCTATGTAACGGAATTTTTGAACACGATTTTCACCCACTTAAAATCATTGGATCGACCGGGAACTTTGTATACTTGTAAAGGACCCGTGACAATACAATATTTTCATATTTGTTTCCAAACGTGTGGCCAGAATCGTCAGAAAATAAAAAACGTGTGTTTTTATCTATGTAACGGAATCTTTGAACACGATTTTCACCCACTTAGAAACATTGGATCGACTTGAAACTTTGCATACTTATAAAGGACTCGTGACAATACAATAATTTAATATTTTGCTTCTAGAATCCTGGCCAGAATCATCAGGAATTCAAAAAAATGAAAAATGGTATAATAGGTTGCGGACTTGTCGACTTTTTAGTCAATCGTTGTAAGAGCTCAGTTGGTAAAGCGGTGAACTCTAGTGGTATATAATTTCAGTAATCCATACGTTGCTGGTTGAATCTTTCAACGCGATTTTCACCCACTTAAAATCGTTGGATCGACGTGAAACTTTGTATACTTATAAAGGACCCGTGACAACACAATAAGTTCATATGTGTTTTCTACAATCCTGGCCAGAATAATCAGAACAAAAAAGTGTCTTTGTATCTATGTAACGGAATTTTTGAACACGATTTTCACCCACTTAAAATCATTGGATCGACCGGGAACTTTGTATACTTGTAAAGGACCCGTGACAATACAATATTTTCATATTTGTTTCCAAACGTGTGGCCAGAATCGTCAGAAAATAAAAAACGTGTGTTTTTATCTATGTAACGGAATCTTTGAACACGATTTTCACCCACTTAGAAACATTGGATCGACTTGAAACTTTGCATACTTATAAAGGACTCGTGACAATACAATAATTTAATATTTTGCTTCTAGAATCCTGGCCAGAATCATCAGGAATTCAAAAAAATGAAAAATGGTATAATAGGTTGCGGACTTGTCGACTTTTTAGTCAATCGTTGTAAGAGCTCAGTTGGTAAAGCGGTGAACTCTAGTGGTATATAATTTCAGTAATCCATACGTTGCTGGTTGAATCTTTCAACGCGATTTTCACCCACTTAAAATCGTTGGATCGACGTGAAACTTTGTATACTTATAAAGGACCCGTGACAACACAATAAGTTCATATGTGTTTCTACAATCCTGGCCAGAATAATCAGAACAAAAAAGTGTCTTTGTATCTATGTAACGGAATTTTTGAACACGATTTTCACCCACTTAAAATCATTGGATCGACCGGGAACTTTGTATACTTGTAAAGGACCCGTGACAATACAATATTTTCATATTTGTTTCCAAACGTGTGGCCAGAATCGTCAGAAAATAAAAAACGTGTGTTTTTATCTATGTAACGGAATCTTTGAACACGATTTTCACCCACTTAGAAACATTGGATCGACTTGAAACTTTGCATACTTATAAAGGACTCGTGACAATACAATAATTTAATATTTTGCTTCTAGAATCCTGGCCAGAATCATCAGGAATTCAAAAAAATGAAAAATGGTATAATAGGTTGCGGACTTGTCGACTTTTTAGTCAATCGTTGTAAGAGCTCAGTTGGTAAAGCGGTGAACTCTAGTGGTATATAATTTCAGTAATCCATACGTTGCTGGTTCAAATCCGGCTGGGAGGGTTTTTTTAGAATAGTATTACTTATAGCTCACACTACAATAGTATCGAATTTAAAGGTATTAATATTTTTATCTTATTCTGTAAAATATTAAAACTAACAAATAAAAAAATTAATAATAGTTTAAAAAACTAAAACAACACGCTTTATTACATAAGCGAACTAAAAAATGAAAAATAATTTTAATTTCCAACACGCTTCGGATAAAATTAAAGTGGTCAACAAAAAATTAATCTCGAACGCATATAGAATAAAACTAGAGTTATCAACAATAAGAAAATTATTTTACCATCAAAAGCGTGGGGTGCTTTTTATGATTTTTACGTTTTCTTCTTAGAGACTTTACTTTTACCAATATATTTTATTATAAAATATATTAATTGATATAGAGCACCCCACGCTTTTCATGGTAATTTTTTTTAATAACTCTAGTTTTGTTCTATATGTGTTGGAGATGATTTTTTTGTTGACCACTTTAATTTTATCCCAAGCGTGTTGGATATTAAAATTATTTATATTTTTTAGTTCGGTTTTGTAATAAAGCATGTTGTTTTAGTTTCTTAAAACTATTATTTATTTTATATAAATACTATTTGATATGTTTAATATCGATCTTCAATATGTAAATACCTATTAATTAGAGTTTGTAATTAAATATGACATACGATAATGCACTTACTAAATTAACCAAACTCATTTCAAACAGAAACCATTTAGTTATTATCTCTGGAATTCAAATTGAACAATGCCTCTTACTAAACGTGAATAGGCCGTGTTATTAATGCTACGTCACTTTCTACGCATGTGATGTAACTTCGAAGTTTGAATAATGTTCAGTATTGACTGTTTCCATAAATAAATGTCCTCATTTACTTTCATACATTTCCAAATTGGATGTCATATGGATATTGTGTACAAATTCACGCCCCATCCCAACAAAATTAAATTTCAATAATGCCAATACTGTGCATTCTCTTATTAGACATCGTAATAAAACAGTTACATCATTAAAGCTTCGTAAAGCACCAAACATTTTTGTAGCCATAGTAATATAAATAATGAGGATAGAAAAAAAGATAAAGCAATAATAGCAAAGTTAAATTGTGTCCTATGGAACAGACAAAGATAAATACCAATTATATAGTATAGCTATCACAGGATTGATGATCGGGGCAAGAGGTGCTGTACCAGGATTCTTAGCTAAATTTTGGAATTTCTTAGATTTGGACAGTGTGTATGTTTCTAAAATTCCCATCGCTGTCATTAGAGATCTATTTCAATTTTAAAAAACCATCTTTACAAAATTTCTACTTTATAGAATATACTTCAAATACAATTTCAATTTTTAAATGTATTTATAAAATATATTTCATCAATTTCGAAAATTAATTGCCTGTATCACCTTCTCCTTGTGGCAATCCTCTAATGATGAAAATTTTATAATAAAAAAACAGGAAAAATAATCAACACTTTTAAAATTCATATTAAAGCACCGTTGAGGTTATGTAATAAGATGTTAAATATAAAAATGTTTACTTATTGGAACTATTTAATAATTTAGTTGAGGACGACTGACTTACCAGGTACTATTTTTATATCTAACAGGAAAAATAAGTTACACATATAAATGCAATAGTGAGAAGTACTGCACAAATGGAGGTGAAGCATGGAAATTCAACAAAAACTTAAAACAAAAACTCACGTTCGTGGAAATAGATTTATTGACGAGAGCAGCAAGATGTTCCCAATTGGAAAAAAATAACAAAGTCATAGAGAACAAAATAAATAGACTATTTAGTATTAAATAGTAAATTATATAAGATGATAGTATGGGCATGCACGCCGAATGCAAGACGAAAGGTTACCCAGAAAAAAAAAATTGAATGGTGTCCACCTTGGATAAAAAAGAAGACCTCAAAACTCGTGGATGCAAGAAATAAGAACTGGAATGACAGAAAGAGGACTGGAGGACTTGAAGTAGATGGATAGGACGAGTGGAGAAAAAAAATAACTTTAGGCACGGGAAGATGTGTAAATTGAAAATCTGTATGTATATATATATATATAGTAGTAGTAGGACTTTATTAGACAAAAATAAGATATTTACAATATTATTTACAAATATGGGTCGCACGGGCAGTAAGCCGTACGTGCTGTTGACAGTCCGTTACAATAAAGTAATAATTGGTACTAGTGTAAAGAAAAATAAACAAATACAGCAATAACATTACAATTACATAAAGAAAACACAATAAAACTATTACAATTAAGTAATAACACAATAGCAATATTCATTACAATTACATAAAGAAAAACAATTACATAATATTACAATTAAATAATAACACAATTAAGCATTATACACTAAAAACATTAACCTTACAATTATATAAAGAAAACACAATAATAATATTACAATTAGATAATAACACAATAGCATTATACACTAAAAAAACATTAACATTACAATTACATAAAGAAAACACATTAATATTACAACTAAATAATAACACAACAGCATTATACACTAATTAATTTATATATAATTGTTAATAATTAATGGTATTGCATTTTGATAACATATATTTATTCATGAATGAGTGTTGTCCTTATTTTTTCGCGTTTTGTCCAGAAATTTTACCGAGGTTTTATCCAATTTTCTGGATTTACCACATAACTCGTAGCATGCCAATCTTTCCCGATTTGAATTTAGAAATCTTTCCGGTAATAACTGACGTCTCCAATATTCTAAATCATTACATTTCCCTAATATATGTATCGCATCTTCTTCAAATTTCCCGCACATTGGACATATTCGCATATCGTGATCGTCGCTAATTTTTAGAAATTTCCATGCCCCTAGCCTAAACCAAGCAAGCCCTGATCTCTCCTTAAATCCTAGGTTGAGTATATACGATTCTTTTCCCCAGACGTGTTTTAGGTCTCTTTGTAAACACAGTGAGCGTTTTCCTGTACATTCGGCGAAGGTATCTTGTTGATTTACATCTAAGTACCTCCTCCTTATTTTTCTCTCAACACGTTCCTTGCGATTTTCAGTCCCTTTTTCCCATATCCAGCCCATCCCAATCTTTTGGAGTTCTCTCCTAACCTCGTCTGCCCAAAATTTAACATCTATGTTTTTAATTTGGTGGTCGTAGCAAATTGCTCTAAGCATTGTTTGTTCACCTTGGATTACTCGCAACCAGTATTTGAGTACACGAATTTTACAGTTAATGTCGTCCTGGAATGACCCGAATTCATATAAAATTCCACAGTTAGAAACGGCCTTACTAAGTCCTGTAATATACTTTAGAAAATGCGTATATACCTTATTTAGTATTTCCGTTCTTTGGAAACCCCAAATCTCACTACTATAGTGCATGACTGGCCTGACCATAGCTCCATACATTTTTTCTAATGTGCTGACTGGAATATCAGGCACTCGACCCAGAATACCGAGTACACTGTTAAGTTGTCCCCTCCCTTTAAATAATGCTATATCAATGTGTTTTTTCCACTTTCCGTTCATTTTCAACGCGTCACGTCGTACCAGGATATTCAAAATGTTTCACGTTTTGAAGAACTTGATCTCTGTATTTCCATTCCTCTGTCTTCTACCATAAACCGTCCCATTTTTAAATGTCATTGTTTTTGTCTTACTAGCATTTACAGTCAATCCCCAATTCCTACAGTATATTTCCAGTAGGTCAAGACCTCTTTGCAATCCCTTGATTGTCTTGGAACAGATAATTAAATCATCTGCATACAACAGGACTGGGATTCTAACATTTCCTATCTCCGGAGCCTCAATTTCTCCTTCTAGCATTACGTCAACAATATCATCAACGAATAGATTAAATAGCATTGGTGATAAAATGCAACCTTGGTCAACCTTGTCTCACTCCCCGATTGGCTTCACTGCTCTCTGTAATGTGCCCTTGGTCTACTTTTATACAAAATTTAACATATTTATAAATTGACATTAAAGCATGTATCATTTTACGAGACAATCCTTTCCGATTTAATTTTTCCCAAAGTGCGCTTCGGTCCACAGTATCAAATGCCATCTTAAAATCAATGAATGCACAAAATAATTTACCCCCCTTCATTTTCAGATTGTCATCAATTAATGTTCTCAGAACAAATAGGTTGTCCACCGTGGAGTACCCTTCTCTAAAACCTGCCTGATATTTTGAGAGCCTATTGTTCTCTTTAGCCCATTGTCCTGATTCGTTCGTAAAGTACTTTACAATATATTTTTCCGAACACTGACAAGAGACAAATTCCCCTATAACTTTCTGGTATCTGTGCCCCACCTTTCCCTTTGTATAGCGGTTGGATGACACCTGTCGCCCAGGCTTCCGGATAATCTCCTCCATTAAAAAGTTTGTTGAACGCAGTTTTCAAAACGTCTAATAATTTATTGGATGATATCATATTTTTCAAGAATTCCCCTGGTATTCCATCAATTCCAGGTGCTTTACCATTCTTTAAACATTTAATGGAAGAAAACCACTTCATTTTTCGAAATATCCTGATCCAGTAATTGAATATGAATTGGGTCAGGGATCTCAACTATATTTCCTTGATTATATCTTAACCTCTCATTTCCCAGCACCCTATCAAAGTAACTTCTCCATTCCCCGGGCGTTATTCTTGTCCGATTTATGGACTTTACTTTGAGTTCCCTTATCGCTTTCCATATGTCCGCAATGTTCCCACTTTCAGTCGCGACTCTCATTTCTTCGGATTTCTTATTTTGCCATGCTAGTTTTGTTTTCTGCCAATAAGTCTTTATATTCCTTTCTCTCTTGCGCATAATTTTTTCTGCTTTCATCTGTGCTTTCTTTTCTAAACTTTAAAGGACTACTTTCGACAAATTTCTTCTTCTTTCTACATGCATTATTGTACCACCCTTTGTCCTTCTGGTTCATTGCGTATTTAACCTTGAATTTTTCCCCTGCTTTTTGAAAACATTCTGTCAAAGTTTTAATAATTTCCTCCCCGCTAAGATCATTTAATTGCAGATCCTGTATTAGCGTTTCCAAACTCCTGTTAAATTCTTCTCTCAGATCCTCGATCCACCTGAAACGGATAATTGGCCGCAATATTGTTGCCACCTCATCATTAACTGTCTCACTAATACCTTTCATATTTTAAAATAAGTTTGTTTTGGGAAGTGGTGTGATTCGATTCTGGAAACTATACAGAAATTACTTAGGACTGGAATCATGTCTTGTGTGCATATTGAATAATCGATTACGCTACTTCCATTTTTTATTAATAAATGTCAGTTCTCCATTTTTATCTTCCCCATATTTACCATTCAGAATTTCAAGTTCAAATGCATCGCAAAAAGCTAACAATTGGTTTCCTTCTGAATTTAAAATCTTATCTTTGCTTCTCCTACCCTCACCTCGTGTTTCATTATCATCCGATTTTATAGTGATATTTTCCTCCCCAATCCTACAGTTAAAGTCCCCTAAAATTATTATTCCCGCTTCCGGAAACCTATCTTTTATTTCTGCCCAACGAGTCAGAACAATTCAACGAAAAAAATTTGGATTGGCATACCTGGAATTTAGTGGTTGGCGGTAAATAGACAACAGACACAGTTCAGCTCTTTCTCTGTGGTAATATATACAAATTGCCTCTTTTTAAAGTAATATTTTACCTTTTTAATATATGGGACTAATTTAGCTTTATATAAACATGGCAACACCGCCTGGATATCTGCCTCTCTTTCCTCTCTTTTGATTACCCTTAAAATAACCTTTCAATATTACATAGATTTACGCATTCATTAGCGTTTAACCGATGTTTCTCCTAGAGCTAATATATCAAAAGTGTCAATAAACTCTACACATCTTTCCATTGAAAGTTTTTGTTTTAACCCTTCGATATTCCATGAACCGACTGTCAACAAACCCTATTGTGTTCCCTTGTCATTAGTCTTACCTGTATTTTTCGAACTTCCCCCTCTCAATAGTTCCTTTTCTGTGGGTAAATTCAGAAAGTCTTAGTGATTTTCTTGTTGGAGTTCTTGTGTCCGCCGGTCGTTCACTTCTTAGAGGTGGGGTATGATTTTTGCGTTCGGCCGTTTTTTTTGCTGTATGTTTATTGGATTCCTGGGAGTTAGTATCGTAGTGCTCCTTCTCTCTTTCTCTCGTTGTAGAATTTTCCTCCCTCCTCTGCTGTAAGGAGACCACCTGCTGGTTGAAGCGTCCCCTGTAGGTTTTGGGGACTCGCTGTCAATGACCTCTTCAAATTCATTTTCAGAGTTGTCCATATTTTGTAGTTTTTCCCTGCTCCAGATTCGTCCATTTATAATCAATTTATTAAATTGATATGATTGCATGACAGCCCTGCCTCCTCGCCCTCGAGCATGTGTCGCTTCAAGAAAGTCTCTTTCCGCGGCGCACCTTCTCACTAATGTCTTCGGCAATATTGATACCGGTCCCTTGAAGATATTTACTGTCTCTACGAAAGGTAGTAAATATAATGATTGAAATAATGAAATAAAAACATTGTATTTGGTAGTGTGATAAATTTGCATACATCGGTCTCTTTCCACTATTCCAACGACCTACTCTGTGCGCATCTTTCAATATCACTGTCCACCAAATCAATTCCGATTTGCGCCACTACTCTTTTAACTATATGTTCAGTTTCTTCCCAGCTTTCTCTGTCTTCTTCATGCACACCATATATCACAATATTATTACGGCGACTCTGGTTTTCGAGATAGTCTAATTTAGATTCCAGCCATTTCAATCTGTCCTCCATCCGATGCATGTTCGTCTCAATATCACGAATTTTTTCACCCACGTTGCACTTTTCAAACCCCTCTTTCACTTCAGTTGACAATGTTTCAATCAGCTTTCTAACTTCTTCCATAGTGCTTTGTCCCCTGCACACTTCAACCACTCTAACAAAAACACGTCCGCTCTTCTCGACGGCTAGCAGATAAGTCTATATATATATATATATATATATATATGTATGTATGTGTGTGTGTGTGTGTGTGCGCGTGTGTGTGTGCGTGTGTGTAAATAAACTAATATTAAAACGCCATCTCGGTACACGCGTGGCTATCGCGCGTAGCTGCCTCGATTGGGAATCCCAAGTTCGAATCCTGGCGATTCCAGATTTGAGTCTTCTGCAATTTTTCGGATTTTTTCTCAGGGTTCTCCCGTTTCCCGAATTACATCCCACCAACACTCCATTCCCACTTCCCTCCCCTTTATGTTATTTTATATATCATTCACTCTTTACATATCACCCTTCAACTCTTCATGTTAGGAAATAATAGATTGATTGTCAATCCAAGGTTGATGAAATACTAGGTTACGGAGATCTAATGGTGTCTCTTCAGGGCGCTGTCTCATAACTTGGAGCCTGGACAATTAAAGTGCTGAAGTGGCGAACGGGAAGGTTGTAATCCCTCCTCGTGGCCGCCCCAGTTATGGCGGTATGGGCTATGGGAGTACTACCAGATAGTCGGATCCTGCTAAAACTTCATTCTCCCACTTATACAACACCGTAGAATAAACTTTAATTCCACTCATCTCCATAATATTGAGATAGCACAATAGATCATTCAGGCCGCGGAGCTCAAGGTAGCCTCTACTCCCAATCTCAATAAATGGGAACTAGTTTACACATCGTTATTTATTTTATTTGTTTACCAGTTAAATATTTAAGAGAACAATCTACAATTTTATAAACAACTGGCTAATACCCGGCGTGAGCTGCCATGCCTAAAGATATAAATAAGTTTTCATTTTAAGTTAAATAAGTAAAAGGGATTTTTTTAAATCTATTGAACAGTTTAAATTAATTAATTCCGCTCGCGCAGCACATATACAGGATTTCTTCTTTAAATTTCATTGCTTTGCAGTGCACACAAACTTTATCCATTCTTACTACTTGAACGAATTTACATGAGTTATTTTTTATATTCAAAACGTTCACTTGAAAAGATTTATCTTCGCTTTATTGATAGTCATAGCGTACGGAAGGCGAATTGGATTTTGAAGACGTTTGAAATCGAACGCTCGCGTATTCGAATACACGCTGTATCAACGTTTAATTTTATCATAAAAACACGCTCGTATTGTAATGCAAGTTGTATCAAAATTTCATTTTACTAAAAGAACACGTGCGTATTGTAATGCAACGTTGTATCAAAATTTCATTTTACCATAAAAACACGCGCGTATTGTAATGCAAGTTGTGTCAAAATTTCATTTTACTATATAAACAGGCGCGTATTATAATGCAACGCTGTATCAACATTTAATTTTACCATAAAAACACGCGAGTATTATAATGCAACGTTGTATCGAAATTTCATTTTACCATAAAAACACGCGCCTATTGTAATTCAACGATGTATCAAAATTTCATTTTACCATAAAAACGCGCGCGTCTTATAATGCAACGTTGTATCAACATTTAATTTTACCATAAAAACGCGCGCGTATTATAATGCAACGCTGTATCAACATTTAATTTTACCATAAAAACACGCGAGTATTATAATGCAACGTTGTATCAAAATTTCATTTTATCATAAAAACACGCGCGTATTGTAATGCAACGTTGTATCAACATTTCATTTTGCCATAAAAACACACGCGTATTGTAATGCAACGATGTATCAAAATTTCATTTTACCATAAACACATGCGCGTATTATAATGCAACGTTGTATAAAATGTAATTTTACCATAAAAACACGCGCGTATTGTAATGCAACGTTGTATCAAAATTTCATTTCACCATAAAAACAAGCTCATATTGTAATACAAGGTTGTATAAAAATTTAATTATATCATAAAAACACACGTGTATTATAATGCAACGTTGTATCAGAATTTCATGTGACCATAAAAACACGCGTATATTGTAATATAAGGTTGTGTCAAAATTTCATTTTACCATAAAAACCCGCGCGTATTGTAATGCAAAGTTGTGTAAAAATTTCATTTTACTATAAAACACGCGCGTATTGTAATGCAATGTTGTATCAAAATTTAATGCTTACCATACAAAGACGCGCGTATTGTAATGCAACCTTGTATCAACATTTCATTTCACCATAAATAACACGCGCATATTGTAATAAAAGGTTTTATCAAAATTTCATTTTACCATAAAAACACGCGCGTATTATAATGCAACGTTGTATCAAAATTTCATTTTACCATAAAAACACGCGCGTATTGTAATGCAAGTTGTGTCAAAATTTCATTTTACTATATAAACAGGCGCGTATTATAATGCAACGCTGTATGAACATTTAATTTTACCATAAAAACACGCGAGTATTATAATGCAACGTTGTACCGAAATTTCATTTTACCATAAAAACACGCGCCTATTGTAATTCAACGATGTATCAAAATTTCATTTTACCATAAAAACGCGCGCGTCTTATAATGCAACGTTGTATCAACATTTAATTTTACCATAAAAACGCGCGCGTATTATAATGCAACGCTGTATCAACATTTAATTTTACCATAAAAACACGCGAGTATTATAATGCAACGTTGTATCAAAATTTCATTTTATCATAAAAACACGCGCGTATTGTAATGCAACGTTGTATCAACATTTCATTTTGCCATAAAAACACACGCGTATTGTAATGCAACGATGTATCAAAATTTCATTTTACCATAAACACATGCGCGTATTATAATGCAACGTTGTATAAAATGTAATTTTACCATAAAAACACGCGCGTATTGTAATGCAACGTTGTATCAAAATTTCATTTCACCATAAAAACAAGCTCATATTGTAATACAAGGTTGTATAAAAATTTAATTATATTATAAAAACACGCGTGTATTATAATGCAACGTTGTATCAAAATTTCATTTTACCATAAAAACACGCGCGTATTGTAATGTAACGTTGTATCAGAATTTTATTTTACCATAAAAACACACGCGTATTATAATGCAACGTTGTATCAGAATTTCATGTGACCATAAAAACACGCGTATATTGTAATATAAGGTTGTGTCAAAATTTCATTTTACCATAAAAACCCGCGCGTATTGTAATGCAAAGTTGTGTAAAAATTTCATTTTACTATAAAACACGCGCGTATTGTAATGCAATGTTGTATCAAAATTTAATGTTTACCATACAAAGACGCGCGTATTGTAATGCAACCTTGTATCAACATTTCATTTCACCATAAATAACACGCGCATATTGTAATAAAAGGTTTTATCAAAATTTTATTTTACCATAAAAACACGCGCGTATATTAATGCAACGTTGTGTCAAAATTTGAAGTCAATCGACCGACTACTTTTCAAGTTTGCAAGCACAAATATAAGCAAGCTGAATTTTTATGCACCCTGATAAGTTACAGCCCTACTTTAACAAACATAAATAGTAACTGATTGCCTCTGGAAGATCAGATCTCGTGTTATAGTAGTTTATTCAACTTTTAGTAGTCGTATCAGCTACAATGTGGCGTTTTTCAATAAATATAAGTATGTGTATATGTGTATATAACCCATACGTCCCATATGGGGACATAGGTGCTCCACAGGGATAGTTTCTTAATCAAACCAATTTAGTTATGCTTTCTTACCTACAGATGTCAATGAGTGACATGTGATTAGCACATCGCCTCAATGAAACAGCTAGTAGGCAATTAATATATATTGGATGGAAGAAGTTCGGTTAAATTTTGCACATATGTTTTTTACCCACGCTTACGGTCATTTTACGAGCCTGAAAATCGTCAATTCGCGACGCGCGTCTCCTGGAGGACTTTTCCCTTGGAGTTTTGTACTCTAAAATTTCATCGACCCGGACTTGGTTTGAACTGTTGACCCTCGGGACTAGAGACAATGAAATTAACCTCTAGAACACCGCGGCCGGAAATAAATATATCCATCCATAATAATTCTGCCCGAGGGCAGGTCTTTCACTGCAACCATAGCATTTTCATGCTATGCTTTGCAGTTTTACTATGGAATTATATGTGGTAGCTTCCCGTTGATGGCCGGATGATTTTCGGGGGCCGTTGGGCCCTAAACGTCTTGACATTTGTCTTATAGGTGAGGAAAAATCCCGAAAAAACCTCACGCAGCAGCCTGTCCCGACAGGGAATCGAACCAATAAATATATAATGAAGTACTTTTTTTAAGTATAATGAAACATTTCTACGTAACATGTTCAGGGGGCGTCAGCTCTGAAGAGAGTCAAAACCTGAACATGCTATCAAAAATTATATCTCTGATTCTGATTACCTGATATTAAAGTTTTTTGTGCAATTATGGACACAATTGGCTTTAAAAATGTATGTTTTTAGTAGTCTTGTAACTATTCAGTCTAAATATAATTTATATAATTTGAGTTTGATACAACTGGAATGACGACGTTGAGGAATCATTGTATAGCCTATGCCTATTATGTATTATTAGTCAAGTTATAGATAATTCCTAATTGTTATGTATAATTTAACCCTGCTGAAGTGGAAGAGAAAGTAAAATAAATAAACCAATAATTATGAAAAGAAACTTGCATATTGAAGAAGGCTTGAATGGAGGAAGATGGCCACTTGGGACGGAGAAACGGAGACAGCTGAGCAATCCATGATGACGAAATAGTAGTTTCGCCATTCCATCCCTATATTAAGTTAAACTTTTCTTATCTTATGTAATAAATAATTTCAAAATTCCATGACGCGACAAGTCTAGAAGACCCTTGGGCTACCAGTTGGCTATTGGCCTCACATCCATATGTGTTAATCACATAGGAATATTATAGTTGAACCAGTATGTAGTCAGCACGTTGGTTCCCAAGCCAAAATTCTTTATCTCAACTCGGATCTTCTACTTATGGTACACGATGCTGGTGAGAACCGAAGCTATACTGGCCCAATTTACATAAAAAAATCTTCATCAATCTTGACCCGAACCAACCTAAGTCCAATAGCTCTACACCAGGGCATATTTCCTTAAACCATTCAATTACAGGGCGGGCCATATATTGAGAATCGTGTCCTGAAATTCCATAGTCCTGTATCGAGAGTTGGTAAGAAAAATCTACCAATAGGGTTGTTTTCAAAAATTATTTATTGATTAATTCAAATATTAAAATTTTAAGAGTCATAACTGATATGTACTTCAAAATTCTGATGATGGAATATTGTCTTCTGAGATGTCCACATTGTTTAATGTTTGATAAAGTTTTCTAAAGAGAAGTTTGTTTTTTTAGGACGCCTAAAACATCAGGTAAGAATTTTGAAATTTTAAGTTTTTAATCTCAACGGTGATTTAGCATTAATTTTAAAAGTATTGATATTCATTAATTAAGACCGAATGCTTAAGACATCTGAAAAAAATGTATATAGTTTAAAAGCAAATTGTTACTCTTAATTAACATAAGAAAGTTGTTCTAAAAGCATATATAATTTTTTGATTACCGGTACCAGTTTTAACCCATCTTCAGAATCCACTTCTCCTATTTTGGAGAATACTTACTTTGTTGTCAAGGCGGCTCCTTAACACAAATGGGTAGTCACTTGCCCTGAACTCTGGGACCTGAGTTTTAAATTTTCGATCACTCCATGTGGGGTTGACGAATGAGAGATCTTGTAAGTATTTCTCGGAATTTTATCTTGCTTTCGTCTGCCAAAAACTTCATTCTACCACTTCCCCATAAACATGTCGTACATTTATTTCATTTCATTTCATCCGCCCTTATAATGGTGCGATTGGATTTGTCAGCTACCATCATCGTATATCACAGACCTACAATAATAGGGTCTTCACATCTCATCTCAACTCATCTCGTGATCTGGTATCAGATTGTATCCGTATTTATTTTGTTTTGAAATGAACGTATTAATTATGCACGTTTCAGACGATAAACTTAGAAAATCAATTTACTTCTTAAATCAGATCGTAAAAGATTATATTTTTAAAATTTCTGCTTCTAAGATTATGGAATTCCGGAGTAAATACCCAACAAGAGGAAAAATTATATTCGATGATAAATGTCTCGAACAAGTCAAAATGTCTAATTTATTTGGGTTGCGATTTTCCTTTTGATTTGGATCTATAAATAGATATCAAATTGTGTGTGGAACAATTAAGAGAACACTGAAAACAACACGAATAAACAACACCAAAATAAAGTTCTATAGAAGAATGACAGGGCCGGCTTTGACATAGAGAAATAAAGAAAAGTGATTGTATCCGTATTCAGGCGTCAGAAATGAGATTGTGTTAGATTATTATTGGGATATACAATATTAGATCAAATAAAAAATCAATAAATTCGAAATGGATTAAATATATTTGCATTGAATGAAAACAAATAGATGAATATAGACATAAATGGTAGAACCCTTTGGAAAAATGGACGATAGGAGAATACTTACTTACTTACTTACTTACTTACTGGCACTATCGAATCCGTAGGTTCATGGCCGCACGGACATAAGCTCTCCATACATCCCTATTCTGAGCTAATGCTTTCCAATCATTCCCTGTATAATCTACTTCCCTCAAATCATAGTTAATGTTATCCTCCCACCTCATTCTTGGTCTACCAACTGGGCGTTTTCCCTCTGGCTTTCCTACAAGAAGCTTCCATGGAAGTTTTTCATTTCCCATACGTGCAACATGTCCTGCCCATCGCAGTCTACGAGACTTAACTGTTCTTATTATATCTGGCTTCCTATAAAGGCATGTAGTTCATTGTTAAATAGTCTTCTCCATTCACCTGTCTGTTCATCTCTCTTTGGTCCAAACATTTTCCTAAGTACTTTATTCTCAAATACTTGTAATCTCCTTTCCTCTCTTAAAGTAAGAGTCCATGTTTCGCACCCATATAATATAGCTGGTAGAATAATAGTTTTATATATTTTCAGTTTAACGTTTTTTTGAAAGGAGTTGGGACATCAAGAGTCTCTGCAATGCATAATAGCATGCATTTCCAGAATTGAGCCTATGTTTAATTTCTTTGTGCATCTCATTCCTATTTGTGATTATTGTTCCTAGGTATTTGCATTCAGCCACTTCCTCAAAATTTCCCTCATTTGTCATTAGCTGTCCATTTCCATTATGTAATGAATTTCTACGTGTGGCCATATATTTAATTTTATTGATATTTACTTGCAGTCCTAATTTCTTAGGAGAATACCGAAAATAATTCTGTCATATAAACCAAAAAGAGGACGAGATCTTGGACGACCAAGACAGAGACGGAATGAGATCGGAAAAAGCCATTCAGCCTAAATCATGAAGGGAGGAGGAAGAAGAACAAAAAGTAAATAAATTATATAACTTTATTTATTGGATTATCGTGTAGTTACATAATAATCTATAGTTCGTTCTTAATATATCTATGAGACTGGCCTCATGTTGAATGAAATTTTACTTCAGATTAAAGATGGAGGATGAATCATCAACTGGTACAAGAGAGATTTTTAACAATAACTTGCTAGATTTTTGACGAAAATTGTTAAAAAAATTAAAAAGGATATGTTAAAATTGCTGCGTTGAAATGTACAGAGCAACATATAATTAATTTCCAGATACTCAAAACGCTTCTGAATATGTATTTTTATTCTCTGTTATCTGTCATAAAATACTAAATGAGAGTAAATAACACATTATCCCATTTAATGGATGTGTGTTCATTGTTCACTCCATGATAAAATACAAACGGATATCTTGTCTATGAACAGAACTTTGCGTTCGGTAAACGTACACAAAAGCAAAGTTATTCTAGTGAAGTCTGTGAAAATCTATATACGAGACAAGTATAATACTTACAATAACATATAATAACTATTGAGGAAAAGCAAACTCACGCAAGAAATGTAGTTGCCTAGCAACAGGGTACGACATACTAACTTCCGTCTTTGTGTAACGCCAACACGGATATGCACTACCGTATTACAGAAACGAGAAGAAGGTGTAATTCTGAAAATTGTTCCTTTCTAACTGTTTTCGTTTTATTTTTATATTTGTTGTGTATTATAGGAAGCCAGATATAATAAGAACAGTTAAGTCTCGTAGACTGCGATGGGCAGGACATGTTGCACGTATGGGGAATGAAAGACGTGCATGGAAACTTCTTGTAGCAAAGCCAGAAGGAAAACGCCCAGTTGGTAGACCAAGAATGAGGTGGGAGAACAACATTAACTATGATTTGAGGGAAGTAGATTGTACAGGGAATGATTGGAAAGCATTAGCTCAGGATAGGGATGTGTGGAGAGCTTATGTCCGCGCAGCCATGAACCTACTGGTTCGATAATGCCAGTGAGTAAGTAAGTAAGTATTAATTTAAATATTTACATTCACGTCTGCTTTCGTCTACTTACATTTTCTGTTTTTTTTTGTTGCTTTTCGCTACTCTTTTCTTTTCACGCACAAACATACTTAAGAAACACTTAACCAGCCCAAATTGAAGATTTAATTTCGCTACTCCTACGGTAATCAAATGTACATCGCCGGAGTGTCGGACACACATTATTTATAATAATTATATAACTGGCATTATAGAACCCGAAGGTTCATGGCAGCGCGGGCATAAAATCTCCACACTTCCCTATCCTGAGCTAATGTTTTCAAATCACTCCCTATATAGTTCACCGTTTCTCAAATAATGGTTCATGTTACTCTCTCATGTCATTCTTCGCCTGTTTAGTAGGCACTTTGCTTTTTATTTTCCTAAACGTTTATTCCGTGCGATACTTTCGTTGTTCAGTTGTGCAACATGTACCGTCCATCATAGTCTACTAATCCTAACTCTTGATATTACATCTGGATTCCCATAAATAATTATTTATTATAATCATTGAATAAGAATATCAGAGTTTTATAATTCCTGTGTTTGTTTTGAGAACTAAACGTATGACGCAAATTTTATTGGTGGACAGACTGTAAACATTATTCTCACAACCCACTGCCTGCTCTTCGTCTACGTATAACTAAAAAAAATCTAGCGACACCAATATAAAATGCATGTATGTTACCTATGGTTACACCAAAATAATGCATTCAAGTTTCGGTGATCTTTTACTAATATTAAATACGTATAACATGACTGAGAGAAACGTAGGCCTGTAGTCTTGCTGTTGGGTAAGCATGACACGAGTAGGCCTATAAATAAATTTAAAAACAAATGTAATTCACTCTTATCATTGACAAATAAAGCACCATGTTACTAAATGTTTGACTTACTAATGCAAGCAAGATCTCTTTGCTTACTTGTTTGATCATATCATATATTTAACCTCTAACGTGATGATTGAGACACGCCAAAAAAAATATAAATGTTAATACAATATGACTATTCTTTTTCCTGCTCCTAATCATTTTAACAGTAGTTCTATTATTTTAAAATTTCATTAGGTAAATTATTATGGAGACAAGAAATACAATAATACCTTGACAATAAATTTTTATTTGTAGAAATGGGTTTCTTGCAGGAGAACAAACTTCAGTAAAATTGTAACACACACAATAAAAAGAAAATGTGGAAATAGTTTAAAATGTATAGATAATATTCAGAGGCTATAGTTTGGTTTGTACGAAATAATCTACTACATGAGGAACAATACATATGACACAGCGTAGATGCAATATGTAATGGAAACTTTGTAGCAAAGGAGAAACCAAAAATAGTTTTTTAAAAGCGAAATGAGAATTAGTGTAAGAACACCTAAGATAGTACAATTCTGAAAATGTAATATTTTATATTTATATCCAATTCCACTGGTTACCTAACGGCATTTCTGGCATATTCCCATGGCATTGTGGGAATTGTAAAACACTTCGGAAATTGGGGTACCTGGAAGGTGAGTTACGTAATCTCGATAACATAATTGGTGATAAATGATAACCTAAATCCAGACCACAGGAGACCCTTTAAAGTCTAAGAATCGAAATCCGTGTCCTGTACCCGGAACCTCTGACTATAAGACCATGAGGCTGCTCGCTATTATTATAGGTCTATTATTTTTATTATTATTATTATTATTATTATTATTATTATTATTATTATTATTATTATTAAATGAATATTTGAGGAGAGCAACAAGTTGTTCTAAATTAGAAAAAACAAGAAACACTATCATACGAGAAAAAATGAATATTAGATAATCAGTAGTAGATTATATAAGATATAAGCAATTTAATTGGTATGGACACGTAAGACGAATGCAAGGAGAAAGGGTACTCAGGAAAACATTGGAATGGTGTCCACCTGGAAGAAAAAGGAAAGGAAGACCTCGAAACGTGTGAATGCAATAAATAAGAACTGGAATGAGAACAAGAGGACTGAAGGACATGGAGTGGATGGATACAGGCGAGTGGAGAGGAAAAATAAAATTTTAGGCACAGAACGATGTGTAAATTAAAATTCTGTATATAAATAAATAAATAAACTAATCAATCATAGGAGGCTATTAAAAAATACGAAGTACTACAAGTGTGGTTCCACGTGGTGACCCTGTTGTTCGTTGCAAAAAGTGTACCTGCGAAGCATGTTTTAATACACACGCCCCACAAGACCTTGTGTGTGCTCAATAATTTCTGTGCCGCCAGAATTTGTGCAAGAACTTCATTCTCAGACTCGACAGGTGTAGCACAACCCCTAGAAGTCTGTAATACTTATTCCGAAATACAAGACACACGATATCTGCCCAATGTGTTTTCGATCTTCAAACTTATTTTATATCGAAATTGTATTTTTCCGGACATGGGTTCCTCACAAAACATTATCCTCTAAGTCCCCTCTACAACCCCCTGAAGTTTGTAATAGGAATTATGAATCACCCTGTATAGGCCTAATTTTTATATTGTTTGTATTACAGTTTATATTATAGTACCCACTTCAAATTATGATTACTTTTGGTTTACTATTGCTGTTCTTTTATAAACTAACTTTTATTTTTATTAACAATGTTATCACCGTTCAAACGACTGCGGTTTGAACATTTGAATAACAAATTATTCATAAGTAATGCCACGAATGAATTTATCTAGAGAATTCGGAAATCAAGAGTGGCATGTGTTAGGACTATTTAACGAATAAAATTAAGCTGTTTACTCACAAATCATTATTTAACTACAGTAATTTTAAAATATTTATATATTTAACGTAAGGGGCGATGTTCGAAAACAATGAGAAACGATTGATACGCTTCATTTGTTCATCACTGCAACCAGATCATATTATTTATTGCCAAAGGATCGCAATATTGTAATAATGCACCCTAGTGGAGAAATGTATTACCGACATTATAGGTATTAATTAAGTTATTATATCCTATGAAGTAAAATATGTCAATTATATTTTCCTACAATGTTATTTCCTGGGAAATAATCCGTTTAAGAAAGTGCAAACAACAATATATTGTTTGTGGTACAATCAATTGCTTCAAATGTTTTATAGTATATCCCGAAAGCACTGTGTATTAACATTCGTGCATATATATATATATATATATATATACATATACAATCTGGTAGCCACATGCAGTCACTGAAAAATAATGCTATGACCTACTCAGAATGTTAAAAAGGAGGAGCTTGATTTTAAAGTGATAAAATTAAACTGATCAAATTAAACTGATAAAATCGAGGTGAAAAAGACTATGATTGGTAAATAAAAAATCATTGAAATATGATTGGTCATTGACTCCCATTTAGGGCATATGTTAAATAGTCTGTTATAATTCACCCGATATCATAGATTCCTTATATGAGAACACATATAGGCATTGCTGAAATCCTGTGATATTTTACCAGTACAATTCTGTTCCACTCTGCATATAACTTAAAACAGGAATGCACATAAAAATATATTGTAGAATTAGTGTCTGTTAAATGGCATAAGCTCCGATAATGTATCATGTATTATGGTAATCTACTTATACCAGCTTGTTTTGCATTATGTTGATAAAGAGTAATTTGTTTCGCAATATACTGTGACATGATTCTTAATTAATAATACTGATTAACATGTTCTTCCACGTCAGTTTCCAGCAGTGAATTATATTAAACTAATTTTTGTAACACATCTCTTCTCCTTTATGCATCGTTACTCTCGATATTGAAAGCGATAGTAACAAAATGGTTTATAATTGCATATTGGTAAACTATTAAAATTAATATTTTGTAATTATTAACAAATATTTGTAATAATTAAAACATTCAATGTAACTGGTTTCCACCGCTGAGATCTCGGGTTAGCGTCGATGCCATTTACGCAGCAGACCGGTTTGGATACGCGGTTCGAACAGATTTTCTGTGTTATGTTTTATTTGATTTTTTTTCTCACTCGTAATGGAAATTTTAAGGCCCAAACATCCCCCTCCACAGTATCATCTGGCCGTCATAATCCTCTGTCATATTTGGTGTGAATTGTGATGAATTTTCTTTAGTTTTAATATAGTGTTGTCTCGGAGGAGGCTATGAATTGGGTTCATCAGTCATTTAGGGAGGCCTTACATGTCATCTAGTGATACAAAAAAAAATTGTGCGAGATACAAAGTTCAAATCTCTCTCCCGACAGGTCGTGCCACTCTAAGGCCCGGGTGGTGTAAAGCATGTAAAGATACATATAAAGTGAGAGTTTAAACTGTGTTACTGGAATATAATATATATATATATATATATATATATATATGTGTGTGGTGTTGCAAAAAAAAACTCCGCCGTCCGAGGTAAGGAGGTATAATGAGATATGTTGATCATTTTTAATACGGTACAAATGTCCGGAAATTATGCGTTTTCACACTATGAGTAGAGCTAACTTCTCAAGAGTTCCTTTAGTTGGATTTCAAGACTCAATACTTGACAGTACTCTTACAGTCACATCACGTTTTCAAAATATCCACCTCCGATCTCATTGCAGGGCATACATCGGCGGTGTAGTGATTGGCGCACACATTCAAATACACCTGGCCTCATTTGAATTATTTCTGTAGCAGCGTGGATTTGGAGTCTGATAAACATACTGTTTCATGTCGCCCCACAATTTGTTTAGGGTTGTACTACAAGTGTGGTTTCTCGTGGCGACCCTGTTGGTTACACAAAGTGTACCTGCGATGCATGTGTTTATACATATGCCCTGCAAGACCTGATGTGTGCTCAATAATTTCTACTATTGCCAGAATTCGTGCAAGATATTCCTCCGACTCGCAGGTGTAGTACAATCTCTTACTTACTTACTTACTTACTTACTTACTTACTTACTTACTTACTTACTTACTCACTGGCACTATCGAACCCGTAGGTTCATGGCCGCACGGACATAAACTCTTCATACATCCCTACTAGAAGTCTGAAATACTTATTCATAAACACAAGACATGGTAGATCGGTCCATTTGGTTTCGATCTTCAAACTTATTTTACATCGATATGGTACGTTTTCGAACATGGGTTCCTTATCAAAACTTTATCTACTAAGTCCGCTCCACAACCTCTAGAAGTCTGTAATACTTATTCTGAACACACTGTAGATTTTAATCAATTCCAAATACGCAATCAAAAACTCTATATTATTATTATTATTATTAGTATTATTATTATTATTATTATTATTATTATTATTATTATTATTATTATTATTAATTTCCTTGTGAAAAAAGAACTTAAAATCCACTATTCCCAATTGGAGAAACAAAACCCAAACCATTGGCCATGGTCTCATAAATTATTGCCATGATTTTTCAGATATTTGAAGTAACCATGGAACTATTAAATTTATAAAACTACTATTCAGTACTGAGCTTCTTTATCTTTATAAGAAATTAGATGTAATAAGAACGGTAAAGTCTCATAGATTGCGATTGATAGGACATGAGCCACAAATGGGGAATGAAAGAGGAGCAAGAAAACTGCTTGTAAGGAAAGTGGAGCGAAAGCGCTCAGTCACTGAAATAGATCACTACTCTGATTTCTAAAAATAATAATCGTAGATAGAGAAAAACCATTCCCATTCGAATGTGGATTATGAAAATGATGATAGAAATAGATCACTGCTCTGATTTCTAAAAATAATAATCGTAGATAGAGAAAAATCATCCCCATTCGAATGTGGATTATGAAAATGATGATAGAATAGATCACTGCTATGATTTCGAAAAATAATAATTGTAGATAGAGAAAAATCATCCCCATTCGAATGTGGATTATGAAAATGATGATAAACATTCTCTTACTCAGCGAATACTTTATGATTGTCTGACCGTCTTTCTCTGCGCTCCCTCTCTTTGTCTCTGTCTCGCACTCTACCTCTCCACTGTTTGTTTCTGTATTTCTTTTATGTCTGTAGTTAAGCTGATAAAGTTCACAGTATTCTTACATAAATGTAATGATACAAAGGAAATATGAACTATTAGGTCGTCATCTCCTGTGAGAGTAAGCAATGCGCACTGCCTGCTCCGGGGGAAATTCAAACTTGCAATTTCCGTTACACAGTCACTTGCGCACACAGTCTTCACATTCTCCTTGTCTACACTAGTTTATAAGTATCTCGAGTGGGATCACAAGAATTCAGTTCTTCTTTTACTTCTTCTGCTTTACGTTTTAAGTCTGTGACTTGTAACATGATTCATTATTTTCATATGTTATGTTTGTTTACGTCTCGGATTCTCCTAACTTCTTTTACCTGTAGGTTTGAAGTCTCTAACAATTTTAACTCACCTGTTATATCCATTTAACTTAATATTAGTTATTATTAAATTGTCACAGATGACCGGGGATTAGTCTCCACGTAGATATATTCGTAAATAACACACAACAACAAAGAATTACTCGCAGGCTCGAAATGTATCAATAACCATGTTTTCGGACTCGCAGAAGACGAAAATGATATTAGTTTTTTCCAATCACCTAACCATAGTCAGATATTTCGGCGACAACCTTTAGCATAAGTTATCGTTTCCGTGAGAGTCGCAGGCGCTATTGTCTCTCAAACTGGTCACCCTTCTTTTTCTTTTGCGCGGTTTTATTACTCTTAGGGATTGTTAAACCCTCAGGAATACACAGGTATACAAAAGTTCCTGATTGCCACTGTCAAATACGCGAAATAATGGCTTGCAATACCTCGTTATGTGCAGTTCGTCTTACATTATATCACTGTGATTGTGAAGTGTCGATATATGCATTATTGTGTATCATTGTAAATAAATTGAATTAAAACAATACACTATAATATTTGAAGAGAAAAATTATACGCTCAGACCGGGACTTGAACCCGGGACCCTTGGTTCTCTAGACCAAGTGCTCTACCAACTGAGCTTCCTCAGCAAGTACCGATCTAAACGCAAATCTTTCTCTATATACATTGTAATTCCCGTCCACCAAATGCTATGAAGCCATGCTTCTATCTTGCAAATGGCGGCTCCTTTATTAAGAAGACATATTTGGGAATTATACATTACAGCCAGTACGGCTTTTTCCATGTTTTTATTATTGATTTCGTACATCTCAAAGATGGATAAATCATATTTGAAGAGAAAAATTATACGCTCAGACCGGGACTTGAACCCGGACCCTTGGTTCTCTAGACCAAGTGCTCTACCAACTGAGCTTCCTCAGCAAGTACCGATCTAAACGCAAATCTTTCTCTATATACATTGTAATTCCCGTCCACCAAATGCTATGAAGCCATGCTTCTATCTTGCAAATGGCGGCTCCTTTATTAAGAAGACATATTTGGGAATTATACATTACAGCCAGTACGGCTTTTTCCATGTTTTTATTATTGATTTCGTACATCTCAAAGATGGATAAATCATATTTGAAGAGAAAAATTATACGCTCAGACCGGGACTTGAACCCGGGACCCTTGGTTCTCTAGACCAAGTGCTCTACCAACTGAGCTTCCTCAGCAAGTACCGATCTAAACGCAAATCTTTCTCTATATACATTGTAATTCCCGTCCACCAAATGCTATGAAGCCATGCTTCTATCTTGCAAATGGCGGCTCCTTTATTAAGAAGACATATTTGGGAATTATACATTACAGCCAGTACGGCTTTTTCCATGTTTTTATTATTGATTTCGTACATCTCAAAGATGGATAAATCATATTTGAAGAGAAAAATTATACGCTCAGACCGGGACTTGAACCCGGGACCCTTGGTTCTCTAGACCAAGTGCTCTACCAACTGAGCTTCCTCAGCAAGTACCGATCTAAACGCAAATCTTTCTCTATATACATTGTAAATATGATTTATCCATCTTTGAGATGTACGAAATCAATAATAAAAACATGGAAAAAGCCGTACTGGCTGTAATGTATAATTCCCAAATATGTCTTCTTAATAAAGGAGCCGCCATTTGCAAGATAGAAGCATGGCTTCATAGCATTTGGTGGACGGGAATTACAATGTATATAGAGAAAGATTTGCGTTTAGATCGGTACTTGCTGAGGAAGCTCAGTTGGTAGAGCACTTGGTCTAGAGAACCAAGGGTCCCGGGTTCAAGTCCCGGTCTGAGCGTATAATTTTTCTCTTCAAATATGATTTATCCATCTTTGAGATGTACGAAATCAATAATAAAAACATGGAAAAAGCCGTACTGGCTGTAATGTATAATTCCCAAATATGTCTTCTTAATAAAGGAGCCGCCATTTGCAAGATAGAAGCATGGCTTCATAGCATTTGGTGGACGGGAATTACAATGTATATAGAGAAAGATTTGCGTTTAGATCGGTACTTGCTGAGGAAGCTCAGTTGGTAGAGCACTTGGTCTAGAGAACCAAGGGTCCCGGGTTCAAGTCCCGGTCTGAGCGTATAATTTTTCTCTTCAAATATGATTTATCCATCTTTGAGATGTACGAAATCAATAATAAAAACATGGAAAAAGCCGTACTGGCTGTAATGTATAATTCCCAAATATGTCTTCTTAATAAAGGAGCCGCCATTTGCAAGATAGAAGCATGGCTTCATAGCATTTGGTGGACGGGAATTACAATGTATATAGAGAAAGATTTGCGTTTAGATCGGTACTTGCTGAGGAAGCTCAGTTGGTAGAGCACTTGGTCTAGAGAACCAAGGGTCCCGGGTTCAAGTCCCGGTCTGAGCGTATAATTTTTCTCTTCAAATATGATTTATCCATCTTTGAGATGTACGAAATCAATAATAAATACACTATAATATTTTTTAATACGTAAGTTTTAGTGTTTTTATAATTTTGTAATGTCTCGCCGCTGTAAGAATTCTCCTAATTTATTCTGATACGTATGTATAGAGTATTGTACAAATTTTCAGCGGATAACTAGTTATAAATGCGTACAATTTATATTTCGGGAACTATAGTAAATTTGGAGATACTGATAAATATTGGGCCCCCAACTTTTGCTGTACAAACTGCCAAAGGATTTTAATAAGGTTCGCATTCG
Organism: Diploptera punctata; assembly: GCA_030220185.1. Lineage (NCBI taxonomy): Eukaryota > Metazoa > Arthropoda > Insecta > Blattodea > Blaberidae > Diploptera > Diploptera punctata. Next base: position 1,149,570 of record JASPKZ010001578.1, on the reverse strand, counting down.
TCCATGCCATTTGCCATTCCAATGTTGTGGAGGGAACATACGGACCACTTCACTGACTTATTTCTGTATGGTCAATATATCTGGTTTCACTTAAAAAAAATAAGCATTATCTTCAGTATCCAAATTTGCAGTCAGCCATGCGACCTGTTAAACATAGTGATTCTTCACCGAACTTGAGTGACGTCAGCGATGAACATGGCGAAAGGTTCCACGAAGACATTGTAGAAATGGAAAGGCGTTATAAAGGGAAATCAGTGACCAACATGCTTGCTGATTACCGCTGGTAACTTATCACAGACGTTTCGGAGCCATCTTATCGACGTAAGTCATCCAGGAAGAAGTTTTGAAGGGTGAGATTTTTGCTACAATTTAAGCATGTGTTGTAGCGTTACTATTTATTTATCCTTCTTAGAAAAAACATATTTTAACTTTTTGGATCTTATATGATTTGGTTTTACATAGATCAATTGCTTCTAGAAATATTATTGCAAAAAAAATTGAAACTAGGTGCAGAAAAGCAATACTATGCGAAATATAACGAAAAACGTTCAACACGTCCTCGCAAAATCTGTTAGGTGATAGAGAAAAACGGACTTCAAATTCGAAATCAGCGCATGCCAATTAACAAAAATCACCTATTTTCATTTCTGCGAGCGACAAAAAGTTAAAATTTGTTGTTGTGTGTAATCACACAGATGTATAATATTTCACAATCACTTTATTTATTTCTTCAAATTATCATAAATAATGCCACGAGTAATTTCCAATTTATCTAGAGAATTTGGAAATTAAGAGTGGCATTTGTTAGGACTATTTAACGACTAAAATTAAACTGTTTACTAGGAAATCATTATTTAAATATAGTTATTTGAAAATATTTATATGTTTAATGTAAACGGCGATGTTTGAAAACAAATGAGAAACGTTATGTTTCATTTGTTCATCACTGCAACCAGTGATTGCCAAATACAATCGTAATATTGTAAGAATGCACCCTAGTGGAGAAGAAAATGAAACACATCATTACAAGTTATTAATTCATTTCTAATGTCCTATGGTGTAAATATGTCAATTATATTTTTCTGCAACATTAATTCCTGGGAAATAATACGTTTAAAAAAGTGCAAACAGTGGTCTATTTTTTTAATGGTATAATCAATTGCTACGAATGTTTTTCTATTATATCTCGCAAGCAGAATCTGGTTATATTAGTGTACTATTTATACAATCTTGGAGCCACTTGGTAGAACGAAAGTTTTCAAATCAAGGTGAAAAAAGACTGTGATTGGTTGAAAGTCAAAATTAATTAAAATGTGACTGGTCATTGACTGACATTTGGGACATGAATTAATTAGTCATAAGTAATGTCACGAGTTATTTCCAATTAATCGATAAATTTACGAGTCATGAAGTGACGAGCGAATTTATCTATAGGATGTGGAAATCAAGAGTGACATTTGTTAGGACTATTTAACGAATAAAATTAAGCTATTTACTCGAAAATCATTATTTAAATATAGTTACCGATATTTAAAAATATTTATATATTTACTGTAAACGGCGATGTTTGAAAACAAATCAGCAATGTGAGGTTATGTTTATTCACTGCAACTTAATCATACTGTGTTTGCCAAATAGGATCGCAATATTGTAAGAATCACCATAGTGGATAAATAATGAAACAAATCAAACTCTATATTATAATCAATATTATAGGTTATTCATATTTATATTTTTAGTAAACAATTCAGTAAAATCACGGAATCTGTACATTATTTGCTACATTCAATGTATTTATTGGAGGAAAATAATGCTCTGACCTGTTCAGGATATTAAAAAGGAGGAGCTGATAAAGATAAATCTATGAAGAGCGAGGTGAAACACGACTGTCGTTGGTTGTAAAACCAAATTTATTGGAACGTTATAGGTCATTTTGGGCATGAGTTAAATAGTCAGTAAAGTGTTACACACAATCTACACTAATCATTAATCTTGATTTAAAGTTTATCTCATACTCAATATTATTTTACAGCCTCTACTGAGTCCACTCGCTGCAGCTCTCTCTCGCTCTGTTCACTATACCGCTGCCAATTCAGAACTGACTCGCTTCCTGCCTCGCCACATATTATATAGGCTGGGAGAAACTTTCTAGGGTTATCGTCGAGACACTTTCAAACACGGAAATTTCTAGCCACCGATCTTTCCCGAAAGGGGGAGCACAGACTCGTAGAGATATCTGAAATGAGAGCCTAGATATTTCGATAGTCTGCGCGGGCCTTTGGACTTGGGAGTCAGCGACTCGCAAATATATTCTTACCAATGCGAGATCAATATTCTCGCCTTCGCCCGCGAAATTCAAACGTCGTTATTATAACGCGTCACAATATATTCTTGTAAAAAAATAAGGCAGATTATACATTGGATGGAGTTAAATTTGCACAATATTGATGAGATGAATTAATTGACACTTATATTGTGTTACCTTTGTTCACATGTATACGTTTATGCTTCACTACTCGATGTTTTCCTGTGAGCAAGCTTACGCTCATTTTATGCGTGAAATTACAAGTTACCTCCACAGAGTTTAAACTTATCGCAGAGTAAGTCGGAATATAATAGAGGGCAGCGCCGATTCTGTCAACAGTCCTTGAAAGTAGTGTGTCGCGCATCGTCAATATGAAACTCTCTGATCCTAGTATCCTGTTTACATGCAACCCGCGAAAGAAGCCTGCTGCAGTATATAACAGCTGTCAATGTGTAAATGAAGCGTATTTTAAAGAATATAAATTTAATGATAGACTGCCGGAATACAAATCAACACAGCTTCCTTTAAAAGATGTATCACCATCTAGTTTTGTGTTTTTTTGTAATGTTTTCTATTGTAACATGGGTTCCACTATGGCATGGATGTTACTCAGAATGCTCACTAGGTGTGACAAGACCCCCCTTTCCTACTCAACCTTCTCGGACAAGCTGACAAAGTAAGTCACTGCTACTCAGTTCTGTTGCTTCGTAGCGAGTGCACCTGCTTACAGATGTGTTGGTTAAATAATCAGTGAAATTTTTTATTTCAACTGAATCTACAAAACAATCTTCAACAGTGAATAGAAAAAATGAATTTTTTTTTTTAGAATTTTCTCTACATTACAATAATTACCCTTTAGCCGAAATGTATTTATCAACTTTTATAAGATTCATGATGTGTTCCGTTGAGGTTTATTCAAAATTAATATAAAATTATAGAATATTCACCTGAAAGGTCCGTCTCCTCAACTTAATTATCATTTAACTGTAGCGCTTTCGGGACTTGTCCCATCATCGGCAGGATTCAAAACTGGTGTTTCACTGAAGATCTGGTAGAGGGGGTTGCATGTATTTGGTTCGTTTTCGTTTATCAGGCTGTCGTTGTGAGCTGCTTTCATGATTTCCATCTCTTCGAGTACGTTTATCTTCGCTGGATTATTTTCTCTGTGCATTACTGTTAGGGTGTTTTCAATATTTAACATGCGATATCCTTCATGGATGACGTGTTTTGCATAGCTTGATTTACCTTCTGCGTGAATGAAGTCTCGAAAATGTTCTTTGAATCTGATGTTAAAACTCCTGTTTGTCCTTCCTATATAAAATTTGTTGCAGTCCTTACATGTCAGTTTATAAACTCCTTTGCTGTTGAAAATGTTATTTTCTTCAATGTTATTGTTTATTATGTTGTTTAATTTGTTATTGGTTCTGTATGCTATTGAAATGAAAATGAAAACAGAAAAGAAAAAGAAATACTACAAGACTTAAACAACATGCATGAAAAAATCACTTTCACCGAAGAATTAGAAGTTAACAACAGCATAAACTACTTAGATTTGTCTATAACCAAAAATCTACACAACAATAAACTAGAAATCGGTATCTACCGGAAACCCACAAACAATGCTCTGGCCATAAACAAAAATTCTACACACCCTTTTCAACAGAAAATTAGTACATTTAATAGCTTAGTCAGTAGAATGTTGAAACTCCCATTAAGCAAAGACAATTATATCCAAGAACTCAACTACATTAAGTATATGGCAAAAACCAATGGCTATAATGAAGAATTCATAGATAAACTCGTAAAAAAACAAAGAAGGAAGAACAACATAACCAACATAACTAAACTAGAAAAAGAATCTGACAACAACAAGAAAACATGGATAACACTTACATACACAGGAAAAGAAACGACAAAATTAGCCAATGCACTAAAGAAAGCTGATAAAAACGTAAAAATAGCATACAGAACCAATAACAAATTAAACAACATAATAAACAATAACATTGAAGAAAATAACATTTTCAACAGCAAAGGAGTTTAAACTGACATGTAAGGACTGCAACAAATTTTATATAGGAAGGACAAACAGGAGTTTTAACATCAGATTCAAAGAACATTTTCGAGACTTCATTCACGCAGAAGGTAAATCAAGCTATGCAAAACACGTCATCCATGAAGGACATCGCATGTTAAATATTGAAAACACCCTAACAGTAATGCACAGAGAAAATAATCCAGCGAAGATAAACGTACTCGAAGAGATGGAAATCATGAAAGCAGCTCACAACGACAGCCTGATAAACGAAAACGAACCAAATACATGCAACCCCCTCTACCAGATCTTCAGTGAAACACCAGTTTTGAATCCTGCCGATGATGGGACAAGTCCCGAAAGCGCTACAGTTAAATGATAATTAAGTTGAGGAGACGGACCTTTCAGGTGAATATTCTATAATTTTATATTAATTTTGAAATGTATTTAGCTCCTTCACAGATTTATATCCTCAGCATTTTCTTCTTTAAGATTCTCAATTTCACAATAACTTTTTCCATCTCATTCTAAATTTGATCGCACATATTTGAATTTATCAACTTTCTTGATTTACACATTTTCACATTACAATTTCTCTTCAGTTTCCAGTTCTGTTGCGAGATATTTGGTTTTCTTAATTATAAGTGTTTATGTTGGTTTTCTTTTGAAAGGTCTTAATATATTTATTTTCCCATTCGCAGTTGAAGTCAATGTCATCAGTGATTGTTTATCCAACATACCCGCATGCACGTGCAATCGCAACGAAATAACACAGCTGTAGTAGCGTCTTACCTTGTCAACTTGTCCGATAGGGTTGAATAGGAGGTGGGCGTCTTTTCTTATTTAGTGAACACTGTTTAACAGTCCTGCTCTATAGGAATCTCCCAACTTTGTTTTTGTTTGAAATAAATTATAAATCCGATTTTTAAATTCCTGATTATCTGGTTGTTACATTGATTTTAGTTTTGTTATATTTCCTTCCGCGGTATTGATTCTTCAGATTACATTATATAGTGCGATCAGTATAGCACTGGACAGCAGACGCGGGGATTTCACTATACACTTTTGACGCACTCGCGGCGGTAACGGACAACGTAGGATCGCTGTGATACAACCACACGCATTTTAATAACTATTTCACAAATTGTCATACTTACCAACTTTATTGAAGCAAGTGCTGGAACTGTTCATCTTCGTTGCCCACACATTTTGATACCTCTTCATAAAATGTGTTGTACAGATTATGTTCTGTTGAACGTTACGGAAGTTTTACACTCGGAAATCGTGTTTCAGAAAGTCTTCATACTTGGTGGCAGACTGAATTAACAAATATATTGATGATAGATAAATACCCGTTGTTCAGTAGAAAAATTACTTGCCATTATACAGTTTATACTTTACACTTATACACATATAATTCAGTTTACACTTATAGACGCCCGTTTTTTTACACCGTATACATTTTAGAATTGAAATAGCTTATACACACGCCATTCAGTACACTAGTAAAATCGAGCGAGCACCATATCCACTCGAAGGAGACAATCTGACTGCGACCGTTAATGCGTGGGATGTGCTTGTATACAGCGGAGTCTGCGCACATTTCAAGTCCCGTGTCTGCACGTGTAAGCCTTCGTCACCGCACAGCACAAACCCCGCGCCTGCTGTCTAATGCTATACTGATCGCACTGTACTTTCACGTTGCCTTTTAATTTTACACACTGTATGAACAGAAGCCTTATATTTTTCAGAAATAGCTTTTGCACTTACGCCTTCATCTTATTCTTGCAAAACAATAATCTTTTGCTCACTATTGACGCACACTCGCCTGGAAGTCATCGCATTACAAGTATTTGTCATTACAGTTCGGTCGCTTGTCCTTCATCCTCTCCACCCGCTTCTCTGCCCCCCCTTTTGTTCAAATAATAATTAATAGGCGCTGAACTGTAATCGAAATGTCGATAAATTGCAATAAATATCTAACATATGGATCGGTCGGTCTCAGTGGATTAGTGGTCACCATGTTCAACTCTTGTTCCGAGATATGCAGATTCAAACCGTACTATAGTCGATGCACATTTAGGGACGTAAAAATCCTTAGTATATTTCCTTCGAAAGGGAAGTATATCTACAGATTCCCTGCCGTAAATTTTTGGCACGAAAAATACCAGAATTCTGAATTGAGAGGCATCATTACAAAATTTGTCGACCATTTAACCCCCAGCTTTGAATAGCAACTCAGATGACCTAACTTCATTAAATAAAATACAATATATATATATATATATATATATATATATGGTAACTAATACCCGGCATGCGCTGCTACGCCTAAATAAATAAAAATCAATGTGTGTTTATGTTTAGTTTAATAAGTAAAAGGAAAATAATTATATACTTATAATTTTAGATACCCCGTGCTGATTATCCGGCGTTACCCGGGAATCTACTTATCCCGATCTTCTTGACATAAATCAGCTGAAATACAAGTGCTGTCGCGGACGTTTTTGTAGAGCTTTTTGAGATATTCAATTCTGTGTAAATTCATTTTGTGTATTTTTTATAGTTTAGGCAGCGTAAGCCATTTAAGTGTCCAAAGAGCTACTTTTTGCACGTTTTCCATTACAAAGGATGATTTAAAGGGTGTAAGAGTTGAGTATCACAATTCTCGTATAGGCTATGTTCATCCCGAGAATCTCCTGTACATTTTGCAAAAAGCCCCATCACAATCGGATCAACGGTATGGCCGCGCATAAAGTACAAACAAATAAACAAGCATTCATTTTTATATATCTGATATATATATGGGGCACGCCGTAGCGTAGTGGTTAAGGCACTGAGCTACAAGCCGGAGGGTCGAGGGTTCAAGTCCCGTTGGGGTCAAGATTCTTAAACTGACCCAAACCCTCTGGCGGCATTATGGCCCTGGGGTCGACTCAGCCTCTAACGGAAATTAGTACCAGACGCTTGTTCTGGGTGTAAAGGCGGCCGTCACGCAGGGCTGACAACCCGGCTGACTTAAAGTGCCGATTGTCTAGAAAAAGTGGGAGCCTTAACCTCCTACTACCCCAAGGGCCTCCGGGCCTATTGTGGGATCACTTTACTTATATACATATATTTAACTCCATGGTGCGACAGTGCTAGAAGGCCCTAAGCTATTGCCTTCACAATCACTAATCTCAATCTCAAAGGTGGACGATTATGCAGCTAGTTTAGTGGAGACATATAGTCAACATGTTGGTCCTCAATCCCTATAGCTGGTTTTCTCAACCCTGACCCACTATTTATTGTAACTACCAAATTTTCTCGCTATGGTGAGTGGGCAATGGCCCATATTAATCGGAATTTCATGATGAATCAAGTCATCAAGCCATAAACATCTTGGTTATGTTTATATTTAAAAACTAATTTTTTTTATATTTAAAAACCAATAAATTGCATCTACGATTTCTTTTTCGAATTAGGACAGAACAACAAAGAAAATGAATAACAATAGCAATAATAATAATAATAGTAATAATAATAATAATATTGAAAAAAATTTAATTTAACATTCTAACATATATAGAATTTGTAGATATGAAATACCTTTTGATATTGTAAATAGAAGAAACTTATGGGGATATAATGAGAAATAAAGGTTATTATACAACATTTCATTACGGCTATTCATAGTTTATATGTAAACAATAAAATTGTAATATACATGGGTTTTAAATCAAATCAACAAAAAAATTATAATAGATCGTGGTGTTTGACAAGGGTTTCCTTAATGGCCTTGTCTTTTTAATTTATATGTACACGAAGTTATGTTAAAATGGCTGATTCATTTGAATAAACATTTTAATATAAATTATAAATTGTTTGATACAATATTATTTGACGATGATCAAGTAGTGATTTTCATTTCAGAAGATGGTCTGTAGCTCTATGTATAGAGATATTTTTTATTTGGTAAAAATAAGTGTCAATTATAATTTTAATATTTCAAAGAATAAAACTAAAGTAATAGCATTAAAGGACATGCCACATTAAGAACAAAAACTGTAATTGATGATACAATTTTAGAGCAAGTGAATAGTTTTAAATACCTAGGTTTCAAGAAATCATATGTTACAATTGAAGATATTAATGATAAAATAAATAAATTTAATCTAATGTGTGGCACTATTAAAAGAACCCTTAAAACACTAAAAAACAAACAAATATGAAATTTTATAAAGTAATGGCTGATTCTGTATTGATGTGTGGATTAGAATGTCGGACGATCACAAAAATATAAGAACAAAGATTGGAAGCAATTGAGATGAGGTTTTTAGTAAATATAATATGATATACTCTGCCGCATAAGAAAAGAAATGAAGATACGAGATAGGAACTAAATATTTTGAAACTTACAGAACGAATAATTAAATATAGGAACGCCTGGAGAGAACATGTTGATTGAATGCCAGAAGAAAGATTTCCAAAATTATTGCTAAATCATAAACCGCACGGAAGGAGAAAGGCTGAACGCCCACACAGAAGATGGTCTGAACAATTTTACCAATTCTAGCTTTCATGAAACCGGAACGAGCCAACAGGCTTAATTCCTTGGATGATGAAAAAGAATAAGAAGAATATATATATTTTTAATCTATTATTATAAATTATTATGTAACAGAATTATTAACAATTGAACAAAACAATGTGTTAGTGTTATTGAATCCGAGGTTACCATGCTCGCCTCAGTTTCTGAGGTTAGTAGATTCAAACTTGTGCAGGATTGATGGATATTTAGGGGCGTATATGTCTTCACCAAATTTTTTATTCTGTATGCTAGATTTGCGGCATATAAAAGAACCCATCAGCACATTGTCCTTTATTTCCCTCCTCATCACACTGTATATTATTCATTATCTTTTACGGTCTGACTTACCAAAACATGGAATTCCCTTCCGCCCTATGTCAGAGACTGTCAAACTATAACATCCTTCAAAAACAAATTAAAGAATTATTTAATAACAAACTAACTTGTACACCTCACTGATAGTATTCTTTTAACAATTAATAAATTTAATTATCTATGAAAATAACATTAAGATTAACAAATATTTTCTTTTGTTTTGTTTTAAATATTGTACAAACGTACAATTAGTTTTCTATGTCTCATTATTTTTCTTTGTTTCATATATACATTAGACAGGGACAATTTAATATGTCTTGCTTGTATACATTTTCTTATTAGTTTTAGTCTTAATTTTAACTAACATTAATTAGTTACATTATAGATCGTAATATAATGGATATTATCTTTTTGGTCAAATTTTTATTTAGTATTTAATATAAGAGTTCATTGTGATTGTTATATTCTGATGTAATATATGTTTGCCCTGGTGAGTGGAAGAGAAGACCTCATGGCCTTAAATCCACCAGGCTAAATAAATAAATTTAATAAATCTAAATCTAAAGAACCTGAAACCAAAACCAGAGCTTCTGAGTAAAATTTGTCTACTCTCTTAACGCACAGATTTGAAGTGCAAAGCTAATAATTTTAGTTGTTAAAGTGCATTGTCAAATAAAATACCAAGTGCTGAAAACAAATATAAAAATACACTAAATATAAATAAAATATATTTTTAACTCTGTAACCACTGTTTACAGATAAATCTTAGCTCAAACCTTATGATGGTTATGCGTAAAAAAATTGACGCAACAACTCTTGCATGATTTCTAGCCACAAAGCTCTATCTTTATTAGAGCATTAGATTAATTTTACAGACATGACTAGAGAAACAAAATAATGTCATTGTTTTTGTAATGGAGTTTTTCAGTGGTCAGTAACCCCTCGTCAAATTATTTTCCTCTCACCCCCCTCTTCTCTTACTACAGTTCCTAGAGTTTTCAGCTGAGATGGCCATAGTGTATAGGTTAAAACCTAAACAACAGAGTATATACATTACCCGCTCTTAGAGTGATCCTAACATAAACGACAATTATATCCTTTCGCCATTCACTCCACAATTACTGTCACATTGACAGGGAGCACAGGTGAAAGTATATAAGACATGTGATGGTTGAATGGGGTAGTTTACAAGAAAGCTGGTGAGATTTTTCACTGAACTTGTGAATTACATTTAAAATAACTATTTTCTTACCAGTAGTCAAAGTTTTGTCAGTCTAGTGTTTTAAAAATTTAGATGGCGACACAGAAACAAAAGACTGGATATTTTCAGCCATTTTGTTGTATCAGAATGGACTGAAGATGACTCAAATGCATCGTATACATGTAATAAACGATTTGAAGTTGTAATTATTGATTAGATATATTTTAGAATATTGTCTATGTTTTGAATATTGTTACTTGTACTCACCAAGAATAGCAAGTATATTCAGAGGACATATTTTTAATTTAATGCAGGGAACTACTTTTTCGCGTACTTACAGCTTCTACATCGTACGTCGGTGTCCATAACCAATGAAAAGTGTGCCGGTCACATGTTTTATTTTGATGAGAATTATTTTAAGAGCGGATGACCTTTAGTTATTGTTATTTAATATGAAATAAATTACCATTTTATTATCCTACAACCGTGAAACATTTTTTCGGTGTGTATATTCGTATTATTATAATCATCTCTTCGAAATTGGTTTTCTATTAGGTTTGCTTAAATTTAGCATTCTAGAACTTAACAAATGGATATGTAGAAATTCTTTGTGCACACAGTTATGAGCCAATTCGTCCAACATACTTATTCAAACAAAACTTTGAATCTTGCTTTGAAAGTAAATTTTACAAACGACGACAGAAAAGATTGAGAAGACCCACAAGCTGCAGTAGTAGCTTCCTTATTTTGAATTCAAATTGTTCCTTTCGAATGAATTTCTTTACTAGAATTGTGTATCACACAAAGCAAACTTCAGAGAAAAAGAAATAAAAAAAATGAGAGAGAGAGTGAGTAAAAGAACTCGTAAGGATATTCTGATGGAATAAAAATTTACATACGTTGTTCCAGGTAAATGTCTGGATATTCACATGCATATTGTGATTAATTTTGAAGCCGTAGAGGCAGCTTCATTGCACGAATACAAGAGTACTCTTGTTTTATATGCTATTAAATTCAAATTAAGTTTTGACGTGTATCACTTAAGGGTGTTTTGATTTAAATAATATTTGTTAGGAAATCCTGAATATAGATGTTGCTAAAATACTGCTTGCAAAATTGATTAATCTCATAGTATGTTCATAATAGGAAAAAGTAATTGCTAAAGACCTGTATAAAGCTTTGATTCCAATTTAACGCAGTGTTTTTTAATCATGGTTTCATTACGTAATAATGTTTTATATTACAAGGATATGAGATGAGATTTAACTGATAAGTTGAGATATTTACAACCGAAACGTAGCCACTCGTAAGGCTATAATTTCAAAACGAATTTGTGAAACACTTTCAATACTTCAACATTTCCAATACATACAATATTTTAATTCATACAATAGAATTTAATTATTTTAATATTATATATATATATATATATATATATATATATATATATATATATTCCGATTCCGATTGAGGGTCTTTCTACTTTTCAGCGGTTGCCCTTTTACCAGCCGGCTGCTGGACCTTCACATCCACATGTGTCAATCACAGAGGTAGATGATCAACAGCCAGTGTAGGGGTGACATGTGGTTAGCATGTCGAGTCCCCCAGCCGTTATAGCTGGTTCCTCAACCTGGAGCCGCTACTTATTGTAGCTACCCAATTGCCTCACGATGCTGGGTATATATATATATATATACACACACATGTATATGTCCACCGCTGTGGTCTCGAGTTAGTGTGCTGCCTTGTCACGCAGCGGGCCCGGGTTCGATTCCCGGTCGGGACAGGCTCCTGGGTGAGGTTTCTTCGGAGTGTTTCTTCAACTGTAAGACAAATGTCAGGAAGCTTAGGGTCCAATGGTCCCCGAAAATCATCCGGCCATCATCATCATCATCATCATCATCATCATCCTTATCATTATCTTCATCATCTTTCACCGATGTGGAAAGCAACGGGAGGCTACCACACCTATATTTCCATGAGAGGCTGAATTGACCCTAGGTCCATTGTGCAGCCAGAAGGTTTGGGCCAATTAAAAATCCTGACCACATCGCTCCATCTTACATTTTGTAGCATATTGCTTTAACAAACTATGCTACGGCATGTCCGAAGTAGAGAATCATATTATCCAAGAAACTATCGATTGTACTGGTGGACCCGCCAAATTTCGCGTATTCAAACCCGACAGGGTTCGATCGATTTTTTAGGACAATACAAATTCTACGTATGAGTATCTTCGGATGGGAACTAAAGCAATGGGTCCCATGTCTTAAATGTAAAGCACTTACAAGAACCTCAAAGCTAAAGAGAAAAAAAAAGCCTGTGAATAACATTTGCTGTCTCTTTCATGATCGGGTTTGAATTGTGACGCTAATGAAATTATTTCTTAAAGTGCGACCTTAAATAAAATAGACCAAATATTGTTTTTATTATTATTATTATTATTATTATATTAATAATTATTATTATCATAATTATCATTATAATTATTGTTTTTATAATAGTAATAATATTATTATTACTATTATTATTATTAATAATAATATTAATATTATTATTATTAATAGTATTATTATTATTATTATTATTATTATTATTATTATTATTATTATTATTATTATTATTATTGTTCCGGTAGTTTACAACTTCTGTATTTTTATCACCCCAAATATTTTTTACATTCAATTATAAATTGTTCGATGTGTTAAAACCATTTTTTTCCCCTCTTAACTGCCTATTCTCATAGCTTCCTAGACGCTATTTTATCCATATTATAAATGGTTATGCTCTTTGTCCCCTTCTTTCTGTAATCATTAATATGCCATCCTTGGTATTCTCTTTTTACTTATCATTGTAAGGCGATACCATATTAATAGTTTGGTTGCGATATATTTCCATAATGTTGTTTTTAAATTACATTCGTCTCATTCTATATCTTACTGTTTTTGTAATCCTGAAACTATTGTTAGCCATTTTCAATAATACTTTTCTACGGTGAAAAGTTAATTTTAAAATATTTTCTCAGTTATTATCTGAATGCATATTTGAAACTATAACCAGTATCGAGACATTATGTTGACCAATGTTATCTATTTGTGCGAGGATTTAGTTATGCCTGCATTATAATTACTGAGGCTAACACATTTCCCTTGGTGGACGTGAAGTGGACTTAAGGAGGATTGACTTGTTCTTACCCTTGGCGCTGTAAATCAAGACTCTTCTCAGTTATAAGATTTAACCCACAATGACCAGTGAACCACTTATCACTGGTTGAGTATGACGCACAACTTACAGGCCAAACTAAGCTCTTGGTAGCAGGTGGCTATTTTCACACTGACTCCTAAGCTTAGGCCAGAATGCATGATGCCTTGGATTTACTCTTGATTAATTACCCCGTATATTTTCATCATATTTAAACATATTTAACTTTCCATCCATCCTAAGTAAATCTGCCCGAGGGCAGGTCTTTCATTGCAACCATAGCATTTTCATGCTATGCTTGCAGCTTTACTAGGGAATTGTATGTGTGGTAGCTTCCCGTTGCTTTCCATACCGGTGAAGAACGATGATGATTATGATGATAAGGATGATGGTGGCCATATGAGTTCGGGGACCGTTTGGGCCTTAAAGTTTTCCTGACATTTGTCTTACGGGTGAGAAAAAACCCCGATAAAACCTCACCCAGAAAAATTGTCCGGCCGGGGATCGAACCTGGGCCCATTGCGTAACAAGGCAGCACGCTACCTCGAGACCACAGCGGTGGACATATTTTACTTTATTTCTTAAAAATAATTACCATGTTTATTTTGGTTTCTATCAATCAAAACAATTTGGTTATATCAAGGCGTAGTTGGTTTTTGCCTGATTCACAAAGGATCTCCACAACTTCGTACGTCCTCTTCTTACAAATGGTCTTTTACTCATTGAGATATTGAGAAACCTAATTTTCCTATGTAGTTTTGTTCTGTCCAGTGAAATTTTATCTCGTAGATACGTATCCATAGCTATTTTTGTCTTGTGTCCTTTCATATAATTAGTGGACAACCATCACAGTCTTCTTACTCTTCGCTAATGCTATCACCTCCGACTCTAGATAAAACATTTTTAATTACCTGTTCTATCTTTTTCTCCATCTCTCGTTTTCTTTAATAGCACCAAAGAGTTTCGTAAAACTTTATTTTCAAATATAATAGAAGACGTTGCTGAAACATTTTTGTGATAATGTAGGTTTTACCTGCAAATTAAATATGGGCGTGAAAGAGCAAAAAATATCCATCATAAACCTTATATTTCAGCCCTGAGTTTATTTTGTATGCCTCAAAACTACGACATGAGACCCACAAGCCCTCAAGAAGGAATTGATGGCCACAAATTGTAAGCTTTGAAAATCAATCGACCCCACCTGTGTTTGAACCTGCGAACCTCCATCAGGACGGCCCAGTTTGCCTTGTGTAAATTACTTCACAGTTAATATAAAAGGTAATGGGCCCAAAAAGATCTGTTTTTATCTCCTTTCTTATAGATTGGTATGATAATCGATTCTTTCCATTCATTGGAACAGCTTCTTTTTTTTTTTCCAAATAATGCTAAGCAACCGAAGTATCTTGTCAATAATATTTCTCCCCCTGATTTTATCACTTCTGCTAGGATCTCATCTGAAACTGATAATTTATATATTTTCAATTTTTCTATCGCCGTTTCAACCTCTAATGCACTTAGTTCTGCGACTAGCATTTCTGCTGTCTGTAAATTAATCTCTTCAATATCCTGTTCTGTACGAACATGTGATAGCTGATTAAAGTAATATTTCTATCTATTTAATATACTCTTGGAATCTGCAATCATATCTCCAATTTCATTCCAAATTATGTTTGTTCTAGCCTGGAAATCTCTATGCTAATTCCCTGATATAATTATCTAATGTTCCTATTTTTGCGTTCATTTCAAGATCATTAATCTTCTCTCTCAAGTATTCCCTCCTTTTACTCTTTAGTAGCCTGGTGGTTTCCCGTCTAATACTACCCATACTACCCAATTGCTCTAAATTATCTCATTTGGCTCGTGTAACCATTTCATTTTTGCTGGCTTTCTTTTCTCTACAAAGTCGGCACATTCCTCGTCAAACCATTTCTTGTTTGCCTCTTCTATAAACAACCAATGCTTTCTGATGCTGACAATTTAATAGTATCTCTTATAGCCTCTCATTCTTTATTTATATCAGTTTCTTCTTTGTTTGCCATATTGTCATCTGAAGATCCAGTACTTCAAATCTATTAGCAATTTTGATTTGGTATTCTTGCCGCATTTTTAAAGTTTTTCAATTTAAATTTTTCAGAATCATCTTTAGCGTTTGTTCCTCTCATAAGCGATAGCCGTTGTCTGATTTTGACCCTGACGAGATGATGACCCGAATTACAGTCTGTTCCTCTAACTGATCTAACATCGATGATGCTACTGTGCCAGCCTTTGATTACTAATACATCATCTGTCTGGTTCCGAGTTTCGCCATCTGGAGACGTTCAGGTTTATGAATAATCTTATGCTGGGATGTTGCTCTCTTAACAAAAGGATTCGTTGATGTGGCAAAGGTGACTAATCTGTTACTATCTTCATGAAGACTGAATTTACCTATTGTTGGTTTGAATATAACTTCCCGCACCACTTTTGCATTAAAATCTCCTAAGAACATTTTCATATGATATCGTGAAAGACTACCAAATATGCATTTTAACTCGTCATAGAACTCATCCTTGATCTTGTCATCTTTATCTTCTGTGGGAGCATGTACATTTACGATTACAAAATCATGTCGTGTACCTTTCAAAATTATGTATGATATTCTATCACTAACAAACTTTATATCTCAGATAGCGGACAGGATCCTCCTTCGGACTCAAAAACCCGATCCAAATTCATATACTTCTCCATCCGTGTATTATAGTGCAAAACTTCCTGATTCCTGACTACCTTCTCCTGGCCATCTAACGCCCTGTAAAGCGACTATATCCAAGCGTGATTTATCTGATTCCGGCGTAATACTTCTAGCGCCATGCTATTGTAATCCTATCATTCCATATTCCTAGGAACATGTCCCTGTGTTTGAGCCTTTGGCATAGATTCCCTGAAGTATCACCTTCGACCAGTTTGGCATGAGTAACCCTATTGGCAGCAATGCTACCGCCGGCATAGCTCTCGGAAATATTTAAGCACGCAAGCCACTCCACCACGACAGGGTAATACTCGTATACCATGGAGGGAATAGCTTCCACACGAATGATTGTAAAATTTTCACTTCTGGTTAATCGCCACTTCTAGTGACTAATCTGACGTTACATATCGTAATTTATTGCTGTATGCCCAGTTTGGTTTTGAAAATAATCAAATTACTGTTCCTAAGAGCGTTGACACACACGAACACGTACATACATAAATATTTATTTATTCATTTATTTATTTATACATTATAAATTCTTGCCATGGCCATTTTAGTGTCTAATAAGTAGGATCCTCTACATTAACGCAGTTTACCCTCTCACCTTATAGGTACTTGTAAGTGCCACATGACACCCAGGCCTTACAGCGACACTACCCTGAGGCTATAGCGATGGGCAAATAGGATCCATGAAAATTTGTTTTTCAAACATATTTTTTACGATAACCACATTATCTATATTCATTGCGAATTCGTTAATAAAAAAACTTGCTTTGTGCAACAATCGTTCAGCCATTCGTGCATGGTATGTCATTTTGAAATTCTTACTGTTTAAAATTTTAAGATAACTGAATTTCATGATAGTCTATGAGATGGATCTTAGTGATATATGATCTGGATTCAGTTAACTGGAAATAGGGACTAATGAAAAACGCTAGTGAATGTGGCATTGAACGTACGGTCCCATAAGGCATAGATTCAGTGTAATTACATATTATACCCATGTAGTAGTGATATGCTTGTTTTATAACTACGGCTTATGAACCCATATATTTAATACCTCTTTCGCTAAGCCCTCTTGACTTCTTCCTGTTTTCACACAACTGAATCCAGTTTGTATATTAGATATCCAATTTCCTAAAACCCGTCCGTATATTTTCATTCCATGTATTTCTAGGATTTCCTAATTGTATTTTTGCCGGGAGTTTTGAATAATATGGTAACAAAAAGTCAGCCTAATCAATAATTCATTATCTACGAAAAATATATCAGCTGTTCACTTTATTCTATCCTTATTCATATATGTCCAACAGTTAAGGTTCTGGCCCTATCCCATCTAGAATATTCAGATCTATCTATGTGGACCTGTAGTTACCTAACTCTTCTCTATATCTGAGTTTTGCGGGTTCAACTTATGAATAGGGTTTCCTAGTCAGAAGATCAACCCGTAAAACTCCAATAGAAAATAAAGCCGTAGGTGTTATCTGTAATAGATATACGGAAAGTAAACCACCATCAAGGCTTAAAATAGACGCTTATTGTGCAAACGTTTTCGACTTATTGATACCTGTATTAGAATTTTGAGTCAATTGAACTAAGTTATTTCAGATATTGGTTAAATAAAACGTATTTCCCACTAACTAGAATCTATTATTTTATTCGAAAGGGTGTATATTGTTTTTGCATTTTTATGTGTAGAAGCTCATCAAATTATTTTTAATGACGTGAAAAGTTGACTAACTCTGATATGAGAGGTGGTTAAGAAATTCAAGTTTCAATTCGGATTTCAAATGAGGACCAGAAATCTGAAAACAACAGATGAACGATGTGAGAACGACAAACTGGGAAAGAATATCAATTCCAGTTTTGTACATCAAGCTGATATTCGATGGAAACCCATCGGTCACCGCCCAAACGCAGAACTTGCTCAGACTTAGAGCTTTGCCTGAGTTTCATGTTCGACGAAGGTTTTTCCTTCGAACTCAGAAAGATTGTACACACTTAAAAGAACATTATTTTGTCTATTCTTTGTTCTGCAATTTCTATTTCGGTTTCAATTCACCTCTTCAGCTAGGGAGATTGCGACTGAACAGCATGGTCAGTGCTTACCCTAGGACAGAGTTGATAGAAATAAGCAATAATTATTTTTTGTTTATAATAGACGAAATCAGTGAATACACCATGTATGATGGTCGACGTTTGGGTTTGAACCCAAATGTCGCAAATATTAATCTGAAACCCCACCGTACGAACCAATTGGCTCGGTTTTGGGAACATTTATTGAAAAAAGTTTGATATCTTCTACTTTGTTATGATATATATTTTACATTGTTATGTATATGGTATGTAGGATATCTCAACAGTTAAAGTGTATGTGATTTTGCTACGTTATATTTCAATAAATTCACACATAAACTGCGAGCATTTAATTCTGAAGACACGTCAAATAATATTTTAAAATAATGATAAGCTTTTTCATCGTTTAAACCGAATTGTGTATGTGTTTTCAAATGCTAAATATGTATGTTGTTTGAATAGTTGATCTTGTAAGCTTAAGAGAATGGTTAATACAGGAAGCTTTACAATGAATATTTGCATTATTTATACAGCTTTCCCAATATTAGGGCTATCAGGGTTATTTTAAACAAGGATATTCAGATGCGCAGGTTATGCATCTTCAGTGATTAAAAGTATAATTTTTTTTATAATTGAGAAACCCTTAGAGAAAAATATAGTTGGGAAGGCCTACTCATATTTGGGAGGATAAAATTTGGACGGATCTTAGAAAAATGAGATCTGGTGTATGAATAATTTTCAGTTGGCTAAATATATATACTTTGATTAAAATATATTGGAACTAAGGGGATAATAAGACATCCAATTGTTAATTAGGTGATAGTGTTTACCATATCTAAAAGCAATATATATATTTACAACAAAAGTTTTCTATACCGATACGTCCAGTGGTGTATGTGTTCTTACATCACGAAAATCTCCTGAATGCAACATGTAAGACGTGAATATTGGATATCAATATCTCGCTATTGTAGGCTGCTTTCAAATCACATCTTCAAAGAACCTGAAAACCCATGATAAGGGTAATTAATGGATCTAATGTACAGTTAAGAACAAAAAACCCTTCAATAAAGAAAAGACGCCATCTCTTGAAAATGTCACGCTCTTCTGTCTACACCAGCTTACCATGTTCTTTTTATTACTTTAATATCAACTTAATATCATGTTGAAATTTGTTACATTTAAACATATTATTTAACATGAATTACTGTATCTAATATATAAAAATGTTTGTTTGTTTGTTCGTACTTTATGCGCGGCCCTGCCGTTGATCCGATTGAGATGGGGTTTTTGCAAAATGTTCAGGAGATTCCCGGGATGAACATAGCCTAAAAGAGAGTCGAGATACTGAACTCCTACGCCCTTAAAAATCGCCATTTGTAGTGATAAACGTGAAAAAGTCCCTTTTTTACCCTTAAATGGCTTATGCTGTCTAAACCATAACAAATACATCAAATTAATTTACACAGAATTGAATATCTCAAAAACCCCTGTAAAAACATTATGTTACCCACGGGATATTCCATACGAAATCGGCAAAAAAAATAGTGAAAATTTAACACATCTCTAAAAGTGTACAATTTTTTTACAGTGAAACTTTATCATATACTGAATATCTGAATAGCTGTCCATTTCCATTATATAGGCCTAATGTATTTCTATGTCTGACCATACATTTAGTTTTGTTGATATTTACTTCCAGTCCCAATTTTTTAATTTTACTCAATAGTATGTGTGTGTTGGCCTTTAGTATTTCCTCGCTATCGCCCAATAGTACTACATCATCAGCATAAACTAACAACTTATTAATACCATTGAGTTGTAGGCCTTCTTCATCCTCCAAAGATTTGATGGCATGCTCTAGTACAAAATTAAATAGTAGAGGAGATAGTGCATATCCTGCTTCAACCCATTCTGCATTTCAAAAGGATCCGAAAACTATTTGCCTTCACGTACGCTACTGTTTGTGCCATTTAAACACATTCATATAAGTCTAACTTTTTAGGAATTCCGAACTCCAACAAGATACTGTATAACTTCTCCCTCTTAATTGAATCATATGCCTTCTTGAAGTCTGTGTATATTTGATGTACAGTACCATTATATTCCCATCTGTTTTCTAAAATCTATCTTAAACTAAAAATCTGGTCTCCTGTATACCTGTTTCTTCTAAATCCACATGGATGATCTCCTAGAATGTCATCAATATAAGGAATAACTCTGCTTACTAATATATTTATTAGAATTTTTTGCGAAGTTGAATGGAATGAGATGCCGCTATAGTTCTTCAAATCAGTTTTATCTCCTTTCTTATAAATAGGTATGATAATCGATTCTTTCCAATCATTTGGAAGAGCTTCCTTTTTCCAAATCATATTTAGCAACGGGCGTATCTTGTCCATCAATTTTTCTCCCCCTGATTTTATCAGTTCTGCTGGGATCTCATCTGAACCTGATGCTTTATACATCTTCAATTTTTCTATCGCCATTTCAACCTCTAATTCACTTAGTTCCGTGACTAGTATTTCTGCTATCTGTAAATTATCGTCTTCAATATCCTCTTCTGTATGTACATTTAATAGTTGATTAAAATAACGTTTCCATCTGTTTAATATACTCCCGGAATTAGCAATCATATCCCCATTTTCATTCCTAATCATGTTTGTTCTAGCCTGAAACCCTATCGTCTCTATCCTAATCTCCATATAATTCTCCAATGTTCCTAATTTTGGCATTCATTTCAAGATCATTAATCTTCTCTCTCAAATATTCCCTCTTTTTACTATTTAGTAACCTGCTGGTTTCCTTTCTAATACTACCCAATTACTCTAAATGTACCTCATTTAGTTATTTTCTTTTTGCTAGCTTTTTTTTTCTTTACAATGTCGGCACATTCCTCATCAAACAAATTTCTTGTTTTGCCTCTTTTCTTAAATAACCAAATGCTTTCTGATACTGACAATTTAATAGTATCTCTTATAGCCTCATTCTATATTAATATCAGTTTCTTCTTAGTTTGCCACATTGTTATCTGAAGCTTCCAGTACTTCAGATCTATTGGTAATTTTAATTTGGTATTCTTGCTGCATTTCATAATTTTTCATCATTAATTCAAATGTTTTCACTATAGGCTAATTAATTTATTTAATATTAATTTTAGTTCTACCAGTTATACTATATGGGTGCGAAACATGGACTCTTACTTTAAGGGAGGAAAGGAGATTACAAGTATTTGAGAATAAAGTACTTAGGAAAATTTTTGGACCTAAGAGAGGTGAACAGACAGGTGAATGGAGAAGACTACATAACAATGAACTACATGGTCTTTATAGAAAGCCAGATATAATAAGAACAGTTAAATCTCGTAGACTGCGATGGGCAGGACATGTTGCACGTATGGGGAATGAAAGACTTGCATGGAAGCTTCTTGTAGGGAAGCCAGAGGGAAAACGCCCAGTTGGTAGACCAAGAATGAGATGGGAGAATAACATTAACTATGATTTGAGGGAAGTATATTATACAGGGAATGATTGGAAAGCATTAGCTCAGGATAGGGATGTATGGAGAGCTTATGTCCGCGCGACCATGAACCTACGGGTTCGATAGTGCCAGTGAGTAAGTAAGTAATATTAATTTTAGATGTAATATAAAATCATACAGTAATTTGCTGTGTATTAAATTATCAAAAGTTTGAATGCTAACTATAAACAGAATATTCACGAAAATCTCTGAAGGAGAAAGAAGATTTTACCAAAAAAATATTAATATGTTATTATAATATGTATTAGGTTCCAAAAGGAAACAAAACAAGTAAGTCTCCTGCAGTCATCAATTGAAAATGTCATTTTAATCATATCATCTGCCAAAAATAGGACATTTAGCGAAATCATGTTCCTCTATAGAATATAAATTTCTTGTTAATTAAATTTGTAGTGTACTTTGTTTTTGAAGTAAGATTTCCTATCTCAGAGATAAAAATGCAACACCGATTAGTTTCATGGAAAAAAGTACAGATGCCATTAAATTGCAGTTCCTCATCCTGATTTTAATCCATGATAGAGCTTCATAAAGTAAACGCCATAACAGTAATATTCGAACATCTAAACCTGATAAGACATCATAATTGAGCGATGGACTCCTCTTGATAGGTTAAAATCAGAAAGTGGAAGATTATATCCCGTATTAATTTGCGATTACTGTTGAACAAGTCTATAGAAGAAACAGGTTGCACAAGCTTTCCCTTTTCAAGGAATTCTAACATATTTCCCATAAGCAGATTTGACTTGGGCGAGCTGTGTGTAAAATTATTAAAGCCACTTTCTTATGTTCTCATTGAAGTATCGTTGGAAAAGAATTGAAAGAAATTTTCTTTCCTTTCTTTTTCGTTAGTACTTCTAAAATGTTTTGTAACAAGTTCTTGGAATCCATTATATCTACTTGTAACTAGAGGGTGAGGGGGAAAGAGAGAGAGCGTCTTCACATCTCGTTCACAGGAATTTGGCCTTTTAACCACGAGTTGAATTGGAAAGAATAATCGATGAAAGTTTTTTTTCTCGGTTCTTGAGTTTGGGACATCGCTGTCTCCCGGGGATTTGGTAGGGGTTACGGATATCCGGGCCCTCAGGACACCACAGAACGCCTCCGGATCTTCAAGACGTTTTATAAATTTATGAGTCATGCTCAGCTACCTTCCTTTTGTGCAGAACTTCGCGAATTCAACTTTTCTATTTTTCACCCAATTTGAAATAATGCTACGCATCTTACGGTTCCTTGTTATTTCATCACCTTAGAAAGTTTGTTTCTGCAGATAGTTATGCTTTTTTCTACTACATTGAGTAGTCCTAGCAGAAATTATTTTCTCTTATCTGAAGATTATTAACATTTGTTTTTTAATTAATTGGACCAATTAAACATATTAAGGAAAGTGAGAAAAAAAACTGTTTTAAATTATATAAATATTACAATTATCTGCATTTGTTTAGACAACGAAATTTGACTTTAACAATCTGGCAATTAAGGAAAATTGAAGCAGTTAAACTCAAGAACACAACTGCCTGCAAACTACAAAATAAATATAAGTTTTGGTCAGGTTTTATTAATTTTAAGAATTTAGAAACTATAAAAATAGAAGTATATATGTAGATTGATTTGGCTGTTTGGAGTGAATTGGACATACTAATAAAATGAAAAATATGCATAGTTTAAAAAGTTTTTGTTTGCAACCTCAAGGTAATAAATTAAGAGGAAGCCCTTAGAATGGTTAGTGTGATTATGTGCGCCAAGATCTGAAAAAAATGAGATACTTAAAAACCAAGGCCTGTTGTGACAAATTACATTAACTTTGATTTGAGGGAAGTGGATTATACAGGGAATGATTGAGAAGCATTAGCTCAGGATAGGGATGTATGGAGAGCTTATGTCCGCGGGGACCTGAACCTACGGGTTGGATAGTGCCAGTGAGTAAGTAAGTAAGCGAGTACAAGTGACAAATTTCTCATTTTGGAGTTAAGTGCAGATTTTAGTAGTTAAAGCTGATACTAATCTGATAGGTCAATGAATACAAGTAAAAATCTGCCTGAGTTGAAATCTAGTGACTAAAAGGTAAACTGCTTAGACATATGGCTATACGGAGTGTCTGAACGTTGAACATAATTGACTTAAAACTGACCTTTTCTTACTTAACTCCTTGGATTCTAAGAGTATCATATAAAATAAACAATTATAAACAGAATTATATGGAGAGAAATGCCTGGAGGAGTCTCATCGAGGAGGGTAAGTCTTTATTAGGTTGTAATGGTACTGAATAATAAGAATTTTGTACTATTGACTGCTAATGCAATTTATTCGTAAATAAAATCAAGTGTGTGACAGACCAAGAAGTTCATAATCTACCGGCCGAATACTGGCCTCACTTCAACCTGAGTCAATCACAGATGTAGATGATAATTAGAGATAAATCATTTCCTTCATAACCTCCGTATCAGCGAATGGTTAATGCGACCGTTGTACATGACGTCAGAGATAATGGAGTTAGAATAGTTTTCTGTACCGCCTGGTTACAGCAACAGTTTCGAATAACCACTTTAGATTAGTTATATTTCACTCCAAATGTTCCGAACAGTCAGTGCGCAACTTTTATATCCCATCAAACTATACTTTGTATGTCTGAATCCTGCAGTTGTTTACATATGTATGACCGCTGTAAAGAGTACAGAGTCACCTTTACTGTATGATTCAAGTTTAGTCAAACTCGCATCATCTCCAATGATTATCCAGCTAGTGTTAGGGTCCACTAATCGTTATATCTGGTTAGCTACATTCCTTAGCTATCCAAATTTCTCACGATGTTGATGGATACCACTCTCATGCACTAGCTGAAATTTCATGAGAAAATTTCTACTCGTTTGGATACTGGAACCAGCTAGCGTCCCATAGATGTGTGCGATAGCATTATGCTTGGAAACGGTGACAATTTATTCCAATAATTTATTATAACATAATTTTACAAAGACTACTAAAAGTGAGCTATAAGGTCTTTATGAGAAGCCGGATGTAAAAGAATGTTAAGTCTAGAAGGCTGCAATGGGCAGGACACATTGTACGAGAGGGGAATGCAAGAAGGGGGTCGATACGTATTGAAGGAAAATCAAAGAGCAAGCGCCCAGCAAATAGTCCAAAAATGAGGTGGAATAATAATAATAATAATAATAATAATAATAATAATAATAATACCCATTATTTATTTTTAAAGATAGCCATGAGTGAATTTTGAGTGAAAATTGACCATTTTTGTGTTTTATTTCTTATAAAATTCTCTTAAGCTTTCTGTTCAAGAAAATATACAACGAATCGCTATTTTGTCATCATTAACGCCCTGGCGGCCATTTTTAAACTCCCCCAGAACTAGTGGCAAAAATGATATCAATATATCGACGGTTGGCATCAGATGAATTATTAGAGAGAGGCACAAAAGGAAAACCCCAAAATGGTACTGAGAGTCTCTACCATACAGTTTGGCACAAATGTCTAAAATAAATATTTTGTTTCAACACACAAAGTGAAACTGTGTGTTATTTAAGCAGTCAGAAGCATGAAAAACTTTGTAGCCTTTTTTCTCCAAGTGTATTTTCCAAGCGCATGCTCATTTAAAAAAAGTTCCTTGCACTGCAATTTTTGCCTTATTCAACTGACATTTTCAACACTTATCTGTACGAATACAAAGAACAAAAATTGAATTGGACTTTATTCATACTCAAAATGCTCATGAGTTATGATTTTTAATATTGTCATATTTATCTCGATTTCCGCCAACATGAAAAATCAGTTAAAACTTCTTTTCTCAAAAGTATTAAGAGCACAGAAAAATCCAATGCAAATTTAGAAACTATGAGTATAACGAATATCCTGACAAAATATTGGAACAAAATATTGAAAATTGTACTGCAAGGAACTTTTATGATTAGTTAAAATAAAAAAGAGAAAAATAATGTAACTTGAGACGTAATATAACAAATTCCTTGACATTCATCATAACTATTACTCATACAGGTAGACATCTGTGATAAAAAATTGAAAGAAATATCTCTATTAGTTTTCGGAGTTTCAAAATTCACTCATGGTTCCCTTAATCATATCTTTATATTTAACCATCTCTATTGGATCCGTCTTAGTGATAGACGTAAATTGCACTCTTTTTCACTTATTTTCAAGATTCTGAATTCCTACACTCCTAATAACCTGGAGTCCAGATTTGAGAAGTTTTTTTTCTATCCGCAATATCAACACTAGATCATAATATAACAGTCTGCTATCAATCCCTCTCCACTGCACGCTCTCTTATTCTACTTCTTTCACAGTAACTTATGCCTGTTCCTGGAATTCCCTCCCTCATTACATTAGGGGTTGCCGCACACTTGACACTTTTAAGTCAATCATATAAAATTACTTGTTGTTAAATATTTTTTTCTCTAGAACTCAATTTATTCTATGTCTTTAATATAGATTTTTTCTCATTTTTTCTATCTTGTATATTTTATATGTCATTCGTTTAATCTAGATTAAATCAAATTATATTGTAAATAATATTTTTATTTTAAATATACTATGTAATAATTTTGCTTCTTTCGATTTATATGTGACAGTGGTTTTGTATGTTCTACTATAACCTGGTTGAGTGGACAGATTTACCCTGCAGACGGCAGAAGAAGAAAATATTGATTAAGTGCTTTGGGGATTTCTTACTTGAAACATGGATGAACTATTGATGTTTATCAGTGAAAACAATAGGAATATGAGCCTCATAAACAGGTGCTCATTTCTCCTATTGTGGTTTTTATATATTGATATTAAGGCATTCGTTTACAATAGAGTTAAAAAATTATATATTTTTCGTTCAATAGAAATATAAGCCCATAAACAGATGCTCATTTCACCTATTGTCGGGTCTGTTGACAAGGCCTGAAAGTCCTTAACTCTGCCGGCTAAAATAAAGCTATTATTATTATTATTATTATTATTATTATTATTATTATTATTATTATTATTATTATTATTTGAGCGAGATAAAATTACAAAACATTATCTCAGGATAAGGATTTATGGGGAGCTATGACTGTGCGGCCGAATCTCCTATTTCGATAATGGCAGTGATTTAATAAGTGAATTTTGTTTGCATAATCAAAATAAGGTATGTCATTTCTACGTGTTTAATTTATCCTTAATGGAATATTAGAGTACGTTATTTCCTCTCTACTTATTTTGATTGTATTATCACTCGAGTCGCACACTTTTAATGAAGGAACGTTGTAGAATTGCTCTCCAAACACCTTAAAGTTGAGAGGTTTTAATTGTTGCATAGTTTTACTGAATGAACAGTCCATCTGGGAATGATGTTAGGGAAAGCTTGTGTTTGTTAGTGACCTGTTGGATAATTCAGTTTGGTTTAACCTTCTGTTTGATGAGAATATTGGATTGTGGGTCCAACTACAGATGACAAGATGTAGTTTCTCACAGCTCTAATGTTTGTCTCTACGGACAATTAATTCCTTTCAATGTCGTTATACTAAACAATGTACTATTGGAAATACAAGACTTTGCTCTGATAGAAATTATTCCATAAACCATTTTATATGTTGCATTTCATGGAGTCTTTATATCAATTTAATATAATTTAACTTAATATCCATCCATAGTAATTCTGCCCGAAGGCAGGTCCTTCGCTGCAATCATAGCATTTCCCATGCTATGCTTGCAGCTTTACTAGGGAATTGTAGGTGTGGTTGCTTCCCGTTGCTTTCCACACCGGTGAAGGATGATGATGATAGCATGAAAATGCTATGATTGCAATGAAGGACCTGCCTTCGGGCAGAATTACTATGGATGGATGGATGGATGGATGGATGTCTTGTAAAGAAACTGCTATTTGATGATTATTATTTAAGGAAGGAGACAATTCCCTAATTACTTCATAATTAGTAAACTAATGTATTTATTTCCAAAGACCCAAAATATAATAGGACATTCATGACTAAATAAACAATTGATCTCAAAATATATTCAGTTAATTGTAGGAAAAGGAAACTAAAATTCTGAATGTGTGCAGCTTATAAAAATGCTGATTTCAAATTTTATCACGATAATGTATTTAATTCTTAATCTCTTTTTCCATATTTAAGTAGAAATCATCATTACATTCCATTGTTTCATACAAGGCCAGAGTAGATGATGTGAGATGTCTTGCTATCGGACAAATTAATGTTGTATATGCAAATAGAGATTAGAATATTGTTTAAAGAAGATAATTAGAAGTGGAGCTAGTAATAACATACAAATATTTAGTGTAAACAATATTAAAGAGATATAAGATTGGTAATTGGGAATAAAGCTTATTTTGCATATAGATCCTTATTTAAGAGCTAATTAATATCAAAAACAGCAAAAAATAAGATTATACAAAAAACAGTACAGACCTGTAGTTACATATGTTAGTGAAACGTGGGTCCTAAAATAAACAATAAAGCAGAAATTATCAGTTTTTGAATAGAAAATATTAAGAAGAATATTTGGACCAAGTAGAGGAACGGAGAACTGTTGGAGAATCAAAATAAATAAGGAACTAAACAAATTAATAAAAAAATCTGAATTTTTTTTTGCAAATGCCCCAGGTTGTCTTTCGACATTCCTGGTGTTCTCTCCTGGCATGGCTTACTTCTAACCCACTTCAGAGGTTGGGGCGCCTGGAAGGCGGGGTTACGTTGTCCCGATGATATGATGGGTGATGATAGTGGTGCGCCTAATCCTAAGTTTAATCTAAGATGAATATGAGTGATGATGATTGCGATGGCCATATGAATTCGGGGACCGTTTGGGCCTTAACGTTTTCCTGACATTTGTCTTACAGGCGAGGAAAAACCCCGATAAAAACCTCCCCGACCGGGGATCGAACCCGAGCCCGCTGCGTGACAAGGCAGCATGCTACCTCGAGACCACAGCGGTGGACAAAATCAGAATATAGTAAACCATATAAAATATCAGAATTTGTTCGCTTGGACATATGAAGAATGGGTGATCAGAGATTGGTCAAGAACCTCTATGAATGGAAAGCTGTAGGTGCCAGAGCAGTTGGAAGACCGAAGATCAGATTGGAGGATGACACAATGAACGATTTAAAGGAAATGAAAGTTGCTAATTTGAATATGGCAAGAGACAGATTGGCATAAAGGAGGATTGTCGAGAAGGCCAAAACTTTCACCTTTGAAGTTGTCGCGCCTTAGGATGATTATGATAATAATAAACAATAACTGTAGGCTTTCACGGCCGGCGTCTTGATCCCTATTAGGTTCGTCTTCCGGGCATATAGGCCGTGGTCCAGTCGTTCTTCTACTCGACGTTTCGTCTACTGCTGCGGTAGACATCTTCAGGAGATACTGCGTGCTCTCTGTGAACTCCTCAACAGTCGGCTGCAGACTGCCAGTATAGTAACCATCACATCAGGTTTTCATCTGTAAGAACTTGGGCGATTTGCATGCCTCATTCAACCGTATACTTATCCTCTTTCTTTGAATTCTTTGTAAGATAGCATACTGTGCTGATATTAGGTTTTGGTTTGGAAACTTTTCTCGTAATTTTCCCACAGTACTTGACAGTGAATTTTTATGTATATCTTATTTATTTAGTCTTATACAGTTAAGACTACTACTGGCCGATAGCGAGGAGATACTAAAGGCCAACACGCACACACTATTGAGTAACACTAAGAAATTAGGACTGGAAGTAAATATCAGTAAAACTAAATATATGGTCACACGTAGAAATACATTATATAATGGAAATGGACAGCTAATGACAAATGAGGGAAATTTTGAGGAATTGGCTGAATTCAAATACCTAGGAACAATAATCACAAATAGGAATGAGATGCACAAAGAAATTAAACATAGGCTCAATTCTGGAAATGCATGCTATTATGCATTGCAGAGACTTTTGATGTCCCAACTCCTTTCAAAAAATTTTAAGCTGAAAATATATAAAACTATTATTCTACCATTATATTATATGGGTGCGAAACATGGACTCTTACTTTAAGGGAGGAAAGGAGATTACGAGTATTTGAGAATAAAGTTCTTAGGAAAATTTTTGGACCAAAGAGAGATGAACAGACAGGTGAATGGAGAAGACTACATAACAATGAACTACATGGTCTTTATAGGAAGCCAGATATAATAAGAACAGTTAAGTCCCGTAGACTGCGATGGGCAGGACATGTTGCGCGTATGGGGAATGAAAGACGTGCATGGAAACTTCTTGTAGGAAAGCCAGAAGGAAAACGCCCAGTTGGTAGACCAAGAATGAGGTGGGAGAACAACATTAACTATGATTTGAGGGAAGTAGATTATACAGGGAATGATTGGAAAGCATTAGCTCAGGATAGGGATGTATGGAGAGCTTATGTCCGTGCGGCCATGAACCTACGGGTTCGATAGTGCCAGTGAGTAAGTAAGTAAGTAAGTACAGTTAAGACCATGTGGCCTTCTCTTCCACTCACCAGGATAAACATAAATGCATCAGAATATAACAATCATAATTAACTCTAATATTAAATACTTTATGAAGATTTGACCAATAAGATAATATTTATTATTATTATGATCTATAATACAACCACTTAATGATATTTAAGATTAAGACTAAAACTAATAATAAAATATATTCGTACCGTACAGTGAGTTTCAGTCGACCTGCGACCGATAGCGGAAAAAGTGACTGCAAGCATTGAATCATCAACACGCGCTACCCACGCAGTGTCCGCAAGTTGAGTGAAACTCATTGCAAAAAAATATACGTTATTGTAGAGTAGCAGTTACCAAACTTTTTCGATTCGCGGACCCCTTCCACAACGATCTGAGTTGGTCGAACCACTGACTTTTAAATATACATACAGTAGACTTGCATAAAATGTAATTCCAAGAAAAAGGTTTAATAACCTTAAATTAACTTAACCCTTAACGGTTAAAATCTAAAGTAACTCTAGTTACGGCTTAAAAGTTACACAACGTGTAGGCCTAGTTGTAGCGAAATCAAATGCATTACTAGTGTTGTTACATAACAGTAAATCAGGCATTCGTGGTAAATTTATTTATTTGTTGAAATAATGTGATAAATTCTCGATTGTACACATATCCACAAGTGACATTACAGGGTTAATATAATTTTAAAATAATACTAAAATAATAATAATAATACTATTAATAATAATGATAATATTATGATTGTTATTATTATTATTATTATTATTATTATTATTAAATTACATGGTCTTTATAGGAAGTCATATAATGAGAACAGTTAAGTCTCGTAGACTGCGATGGGCAGGACATGTGGCACGAATGGGGAATGAAAAAGGTGCATGGAAGCTTCTTGTACGAAAACCAGAGGGAAAACTGCCAGTTGATAGACCAAGAATGAGCTGGGAGAATAACATTAAGATTTGAGGGAAGTAGAGTATACAAGGGATGTTTGGAAAACATTTACTCAGGATAGGGGTATATGGAGAGCTTATGTCCGCGTGGCCATGAACTTACGGGTTTGATAGTGCCAGTGAGTAATTATTATTATTATTATTATTATTATTATTATTATTATTATTATTATTATTATTATTATTATTATTATTATTATCGGCCGCGGTGGACCTCTGGTCCCGAGGGTCGCGGGTTGAAACCCGGCCGGGGTCGATGGATTTTTTAGGACGGAAAAATCCAAGGAGCAAGTCCTCCGGGAGGGACTTTAAGCCGTGGGTCCCTTGTCTGAAGATTTTCAGGCTCGTAAAAAATCCTTAAGCCTGAATGAAAAGACCTCTAAGCAAAATGTACTGAATTTTCCCGTCCTAGTACTACCTTGGTTTCCTAGGTGGCAGTATGAGGCTGAACGCTGACCACGGACCACTCAAAATGACATCTATACGAAAACAAGTGTAACTAAATTAGTATGGTTAAAATTGTTCCCTGTAGGAGGAGAGCGCCTAAAATCTCTGTAAAGGGAAAACACGGGCTTACAAAAAAATATTATTATTATTATTATTATTATTATTATTATTATTATTATTATTATTATTATTATTACCATGCTGCGATACCTAACCTCGAAACCCGCCATTACGTAAGAGTTTTGGCGAACCCCTTGAAATATTTTGCGAACCCCCTGGGTTGAGAAACGATATTGTAGAGAATATTTAACTGGGGATATGATGACATACACAGTGTTTTACTAACACGGGACGATGACACATTATTCATCCTACAGTTGAGTTCACACAACACACTGCTAAGAAGGTAAGAACACTACCGATATGGAAACAACAAGCGTTGTATTTAACGACCTCCGGAGTTACAGGTTGGCGGGAGTTAAGTCATAAACACCGTGGCATTTGGTAACAGGATTATAAATAAGGATCGATGGCCTCCTCGATGCCCAGATATTTCCGCATGCGATTTTTATTTTAGATGGACACTAGAAGATAAGATGTATAGAATAACTCGCAAGCTGAATAACTTAAAGCTAATATGCTTAATGGAACTGCATTTCGATCAATCGGTGCTGGAAAACTCGCGCGCGTTAGTTGATATTTCAAAAGTAGATTTGAAACATATGTGGTTACAAATGGAGTATTTGTTCAATATATTTTTATAAGTTAGGTAGGTATAAATAGTAGATCATAAATGAAAGTATTGTAGATTATCGCAAATATGCCGAGCCATTTCGCCGGGGGTTGACGCATGAACGTAGCAGTAAAATATGCCATCGTTTTCTGTTGCAAAGGAGAATAAAATGTCTGTGTATATATACTTGCTAATACCCGGCGTGCGCTGCTACGCCTAAATAAATGAAAAGTAATGTGCTTTTATGTTTAGTTGATTATGTTAGAGGAAAAATAATTATAAATTTATATTAAATATATATTTTTTTATATTTCTCGTGCTGATTATCCGGTGTTGCCCGGGAATCTACTTATCTCGATCGTCTTGGCATTAATAAGCTAAAAGACAAAATTCGTTAGTGTGAGTTATCCGTAAAAGAATACCCGCCATGTGCTGATAATACTTGCACAGGAATCTACTTACTTGCCTCGATCTTCTTGGCATCAATGAAAGACAAAAAGGTTATTGTGAGTTATCCGTAAGAGATAAACATATGCTGTCGCGGACGTTTTTTCTAGAGGTTTGTTGAGATATTCAATTCTGTATAGGCCTACATTAATTTTGTGTATTTGTTATGGTTTAGGCAGCGTAAGTCATTTAAGCGTCCAAAGAGCTACTTTTTTTCATGTTTTCCATTACAAAGGGCGATTTTTAAGGGTGTAGGAATTGAGTAATATAACTCTCTTATAGCCTATGTTCATCCCGGGAATCTCCTGAACATTTAAAAAAAAAACCTCACAATCAGACCAACGGTATGGCCGCGCATAAAGTACGAACAAACAGACAGACAAACAAATAAACATTCATTCATTTATATATATATATATATATATATAGATAGGTATATGTGTGTGTTTGTGTGTGTGTGTGTTTCCAGGACAATTATAAGGCACTGAATATCCATTTATATTAAAAAGAATCGTAGATTTCTGCGATTCGTGTCTTCGTTTTTTCCCGATTGTCGCCGCATCTGTTGATTTTAACTAACGTTTTCGCCATCTTGTCGTGGTCCTCTTCGGAGCACATTAACTATGTTTGTATTTTGGAGAGACTCTAGAGAATGGAAGATCTTTACCTGCTAACAGTAATGTTTATTATATTCAAGGGGAATATGTAATACAAACCCGCATATTGTGGTCTTTAAGCCGCAAGAGAACTTGAAACTTTGCTTTATTTAATCAAGAAAGCTACATTAACTTCCATGTTAACTCTAAATCTATATTCAGAATTTAACCAGATGCCATCTGCCCTTTCATTCTAGTGCTTACCTTTACAAATGGAGCTTATAATGGAAAAGCAAACTCAATCCCCGCAAGAAACTCTATATTTTTCTATTCCGTGTGACAAAATGTATTTACTCTTTATGAGTTTGTGCGAAAAATACGTAAGTTAGTTGTGATATTACGTTAATACATTTTCAAAATATGAGTTTTCATTTTGTTTGAAAATATTTGAATATTTGTGATTATAAGATTTTTATTTCAGTACAAGAAATATCATTATATGCTTTCGATAACATAAAAAACTTAAAATATTTTAAAGGAATTAATAAATAATATTATTACACATTCACTGTAAATGTTATATTTTTACATTTAATATATTGTTTGATGTCTATATTTCAAATTACACTGGTCAACATGATTTTTGTCTCATGAGTACCAATAGTTGTACTTAATGCAGTTTTTTATCGTGTTTTCAAATATGTATTAATTGATATAGAGCACCCCACGCTTTTGATGGTAAAATTATTTTTTTGTAGATAACTCTAGTTTTACTCTAGATGTGTTGGAGATTATTTTTTTTTTGTTGACCACTTTAGTTTTATCCCAAGCGTGTTGGAAATTAAAATTATTTTTCATTTTTTAGTTCGGTTTTCTAATAAAATGTGTTGTTTTGGTTTTTTAAAACTATTATTTATTAATAAACACTGTTTATGCTGTTAAAGGCCCATCACTTTCACTGTACAATACCTAAACTCAAAGCACCTTCTCTATGGAAAAGGACGCGGATTTATTTGTTATACATATTATACTTGCTGGTGCCATGTCATATAACTAACTAACTCACTGGCACTATCGAACCCGGAGATTCATGATCGCGCGGACATTTATCAGCTATAGATATCATAAAATGTAAGCTACAAATGAAATGAGAGTGTTGTTTATTTTGATGATTTTTTCGAACAAATCATCCACTGTGAATCATTATCTAGAGATCTTATCTGAGAGTCTACTACAAAGAAGGTGTCAAGTTTTATAGAATCTATCGTCTGTGTTAATATGAGGCGAGAAGACTGGTTACAGTAATCCTTATTTTTAACATGGGACAATTTGTATGCTCAATTTATCAAATGTTACCACATCTTTTGTGAATTTATATTTGGTTTTACTTCTTCAAATTTCTATTAAGTTTATATAAATGTATTTAGGATTTATTATTCTAAATAATAGTCTATCAATAATTACACTTGTTTTTACGATTTCGTCTATTTGCAGTCATCATCCTATTTTTATGTAGAAATCATAGCATTTTTTGGATAGTGGTGAAGATTTCTCTTCTATACAATCCCATCTGGTATACTTGGAGTTCAAGAAAACAAAGCTTGATAACATGGCTCCTTGAGCTTTGACTTTATTTCGTGATTGTGGGAGATCTTCAGTATTGTTTTTTTTTTAATTTACAGTTGTCCAGTTATGTGAGTCTACAGTAGCCAGCTGCGTAAGTTCTCCCCGTGGAAGTATAATGGAGTTATAACAGGCAGTGCAGCTTTGGTGAGTAGATGGAAATTACTATGTTTGTTGTGATTGTACATAAGGGATTCAGAATTTATTAAAATAATTGTCCTCCATGACACTGTCCGTTTATTAGCATTCGAGAATTAAAAGTGAAATTATTGCAAATTATTCAATTTATATTTTTTCTATGATAATTACTATGCAGTTGTCCATTTGTGGAATCCCTGATAAACTTTTTTCTAAAAAAAGTCATACCCTTCATTTATGGTTGATAATATAGCTTATATTATACAAGTATCCATTCATACCTTCATTAATTAATTCACTGAAATAAAACACAGAGTGAGTCTTAGGGTGGATTTCTCAACCTAAGAATAAACCACGACCGCGGTTTTCCGATGTTTTAATGTTTCCATAACAACTGGAAATCTACGGCTGTCAATTAAAAAAAGTGAACAATGTCTATGGCTTCATAGCAATTTCTGTGAATTTTCAGTCATTTTTCCAGGTGTTATGGGAAAAATAAAAAAAATGCAAAACCGGGGTCGTGGTGTAGACTTGGTTGACAAATCCACACTTAGGGTCAGTTTCACCAACAAAGGTAACTGTATTACGCCAGTTTTCTTCATATATAATACATAGCTTAAACTGGCGTAATACAGTTACCTCTCTGGGTGAAACCGACCCTTAGTCTTATTTCGAATGTTCTTGCAATCTGACCTATCTTTGGTATTTCACCTCGAGCCTCTTATATTAGTTAGTAAGGCAACTTCGGGTAATTTGGATTCCGGTTTTGATTTTGTTTTTCTTCTTTTAATTAAGGGGTTTGAATTTTGTTTAATTGCAGTGATTATCATTAGTGTGTAACTATGAAATAGCATTGTTATTTTATTCAAATATGGAAACATCTTCATAATTTATAAAATTTTTAACATTACAAGAAAGGTCCACTTTAACTTCCTTATTCGGATAAAGTGAACCCCAGAGACTGCCTTAGATTTTAGTCTATTTTTAAGTTTATTTGCTCTATTAATTTATACAGACAGACACAGATTAATCTAAAACTATTTATGGCTGATCATAATTAAAAAGCGTTGATATTTATTTAATGTTTTGAAAAAATATTATTCATTATAATTTATAACATTCACATGTCATTCGACTGCAGAAAGCGACGGTCTTTGGGTTTAGTAAAATTACAAGGATATTAAATAAAATAAATTAAGTGAATTTTTTTTACAGATAGGATCCTTCTTGATAAAATATACGTATTCGTGTAAAGTGGACCTAGGTATTCGTGGAGGGTTCATATTAACCAAATTCCTTTGTCATGTTTAATTATTTTATACAGCCACCATGTCACATAATATCAAACCAAAGCTGTCAGTATATGAAAACAGCATCTACATAATATAATATATTTAGGAGTTTTTCCTACATTTATAATATTCAATAGCAGAAATTAAGAATACATTCTTAGCTTGAAAAACTTTTAAAGTGGTAATTTTCATAAATGTCACAAATAACCCCTTGTTCGCTCAAAGAATAAACGAAACTGGCCTTTAAAACGTCAAAGGTGATGAGGGGAAGAAGTTAAAATATTTTCTGTTCGAGGGCAGCACCAATTAAAGAAGATATTAACAGGGTCCACTCAAACAGAACATTCCACATTACCCGAACTTCCCTATAATATTATTCCATAACAATTAAACTACGTACATACTATACTCAGAATGACTGAGAAGCTAATCCGCCATTTTTCAACTAGTCATAAGAATTATATATTTCTTTAAGAAAGAGAGACAAAATTGCACAATTTAAATTAAGGTAGGCCTATGATGGAAAAAAAAATCTGTTCGGTTCTCTTTATCTACGCGATTCTACTTAAGTTCTTCATCTTCGGTGAAATTTAAACATAAAGGCTATATTATTCGTCTCTCTGAAAAAAATGGAACTTCATAACTATGTTTACTTCATATTATTATTATATGCCATTGAGTTGAATAAGAAGGCAATCCATCAGCGGGTAGACTTGATTTCAATTAGATACATTAGTGATCGTTGCTAACTATTCAAAAGTGACTTCAGCTCTCAAACAATATGATCTGAAATTTATGCGATGAACTGGAAAAGAGGGTCACAGAAAACATCAATCAATTCAGAAGTAGAACAATGCAGAAAGAATAAAGCGAATTGATTTAAGAAGTAAAACGAAAATAGTTTGTTGCCAGAACTTTCAAAACCATTCGATAAATTTAATGGACCTATTTTTATGTATACATTTCCTCCAATATATTATTTTTATACTTTTAAATTTGCAATAATACTTGAGAATAAATCATTAACTTTGTAACATATTTCAATAAATAAATAAATAAATAAATAAATATATATATATATATATATTAACAAACAATATAATTTTAATCTCAAGAACATTTCTTAAATTAAGCTACTAACAGCAAATACCCTTCAAATTGACATTGGGTTAAAGCCAGGAGATGCACTATATCCTCTAACTAATTCACTGGCATTATCGAACCCGTAGGTTCATAGCCGCAAAGAATGTTCTCCATACATTCATATCCTTAGATAATGTTTTCCAACTATATATTCTACTATTCAATTTTGTACTAGAGCATGCAATCAAATCTTTAAAGGATGAAGGAAGCGTATAACTCAGTCCTATTAATAAGCTGTTAGAGTATGCTTATGATGTATTATTAGGCGACAGCGAGGAGATACTAAGGGCCAACACACACACTCTATTGAGTAACATAAAAATCAGGGCTGGAAATAAAGATCAATGAAATTAAATATACGGTCACATAAAAATACATTATATAATGGAAATACACAGTTAATGATAATGAGGGACATTTTAAAGAAGAGGCTGAACTCAAATACCTAGGAACAATAATTATAAACAAGAATGGGGTGCACAAATAAATTAAACGTTGGCTCAATTCTGGAAATGCATTATACATTACAGAGACTCTTGTCGTCCAAACGTCTCCCTCCCCCCCAAAAAAACATTAAATTGAAAATATATAAAACTGTTATTCTCCCTTTTCTATATTGGTATGAAACATGGACTGTTACTTTAAGAGAGGAACAAAAATGAGTATTTACGAATAACATTCTTATGAAAATTGTTTGACCACATTAGATGAACAGGAGGCGAATAGAGAAGACTTCACAAGCGTGACCTTCATATTTTTTATCTGGAAACTGGATATAATTAGAAAAATTAAGTCTTCTGAACTGCGATGGACAGGACATGTGGCACGATTTGATAATGACAGAGGCATGGAAACTTCTTATGGGAAAACCAAAGGGCAAGAGCCCAGTAGGTAGGCCGAGAATGAGGTGGAAGAATTACATTAACCATGATTCGATCGAAGTACATTATGCAGGAAATGATTGGAAGACACTTGCTAGAATATAAATGTATGGAGAATTTATGTCCACGCGGCCATGAACCTAATGGTTCGATATTCCCAGTTAGTGAGTGAGTTAGTAGTTATTTATAGCAAATATCCACATATATGTTTGAAAAATAAACCGTGTGAAATGAAAACATTCTTGAGGTTTCATGTTAAAATGTACACTAAAATTATGTCATATTTTTATATAAGTTATAAATTCACTCTGATATATTGATGTAAATATATCAATTTTTTAATAATATTCCAGATTAAACCCTTGACTTGATAACGTAATTTATTTAAACTATCAGTCTTACTAATAAAAATCTCTATACAGGCTTTCATCAGTTGTTTAGTTATACATTGTATAAGCCTTATATAGATCATGCATAATTTCCTTACTAATAAACGTTGTACAGGAGCTATGTAACAATACAACCGTTATACACAATACGTCACATATTCGTCATCATTATGACGGCAGAACATATTACGCGCAATTTGTAACAGTAACAAACCAACATCAACTAGTAATTAATTGTGTAAGAAATGAGTATGGATAAGAATAAATAGAGATTCCCTAATTCGGGAGGTACGAAAAAAATAAGTGTGTTTTAATTTATTTATATTTTTATTTAGGCTATGTCAAATATATCGTAGAATTAGTTTCACAGATAATGTGTTGCCATCTAACGTCAAGAACTTCGAACAATTCTTAGAAAGTAACAAAAGTTTTTCCCGTTATTTATGAATTGTATGCAGTGTTTTAAGATGCGTTAGAAAACGTTCAAAATGGTAGGAAATGTTAGCGACAACAGAATAACGTTTTAAGCGAAAAAAACTGCAGTTTGATCGGGAACCGAACCTAGGACCTCACGGACTGCAGTCAGAAGCTCTAACCATAGGGCTATCAAGCAAACATGTGGTTTTCTGCAAAAAAAAAGTACCTTTACATTTAAATACATGTTTATATCGGAATGTATATTATTTATTAATGACGCAAGAAACTTTTCTTAAAATAATATTATGAAGCATTTAAACTACATTCAGGTTAAATCTTGTCTCACAGTAACTATTGTAGAATATATTCTTTTGTGAACCATTGTACAATTTAAAAATATTATTAGGCCTAATCGAGAATGAGTGTAACAAAAAAAGCATTTTATGATGCTTCATTTTCCTACCTAGAGCTTTGTTAATATTATTTATGTCCTATCCATCCATCAAATAGTCGCTAAAGTGTTGCATTTTGCGTTAAAGTTAAGGAAACGTCCATGAATGTCATAAGGAAACAATCAGTTGATCTAAAAGTCCTACATTATGTCTCGTTATACAATCCTTAAACAAGGCTGGAGGCATGTATAACGATTCCCATGTAAAGGTACACCTCTCATACACTGAACAGCTAATACAGTGTTCATTAGTAAGAATGTGTGTAAACCTTCTATAAAAGTTATATATGGATTGTTAGTAAGAGGGTAAATGTATATATTTATAAACAATATAATAACAATCTCGTGGACGTTTATTCAATTAGGATATTGATAGCGGATATACATATGTCTGCTTGACAAAGAAAACTGTGTGAAATGAAAGATTTATTGTGGTTTCAAATTGATTTTTTGCACTACAATTATGTATCATTTAAGACACGAGTACAATGCCATTTTTAAATTTAGCAGTACCATATTTTATTGAGAATATAAGTGGTTAGCTACGAATGCTCTTTGTATTTAGTTTTATTCTTACGATTTAAAGCTTTGAATTTCAAGTATGAATATTAAACTTACAAAAATTTATGTAAGGCCTACAATTTACCCATGACCATGATCTTCTTCTTCTTCTTCTCTTATTCACTTCCTGCTTTAGGCAAGACTTGCCGGTTCCGTCTTCACTAATAGATCTAATACCATCTCTTCCGAGGACGTCCGACATCTCTTCTTCCTCTTGGAAAATAATGGAAGATTTTATTTGGTAATCCACTTTCTTCTATTCTTACTACATGTTCTTTCCACTGTATCTTGTTGTTAAATATATTTTCTTTTATGGAATAGATCTGCAGTTCTTCACGGATATCCTCGTTTCTTATCTGGTCCATTCTAGTGCAGCCTTTTACTCTTCTTAAAAATTTCATCCCGGCTGCTTGGATTTTACTTTCTTGTTTGGTAGTGGTAATCCAAGATTCACTCCCATACAAAAGGACAGGGACAGCCATTGTTTTATAAAATTTTAATTTTGTTTGTTTATGGGATTTATTATTCAATATTATATTTATTGTACCACAAATTGCTTGAAACTAATGTGTTTTGTATTCAATATCTTTATCATACCCATAGCTGATGTCACATCCTAAATATTTAAAGTGGGATACTTGTTCAATAATTTTGTCTCTAATTACTATTTTTACACGCAGAGTATTTCTTCCACAAAAAGCCATTACTTTTGTTTTACTTATTGAAATTTTAAAATTATAATCGCTACATATTGCATTTAGTTTGTAAGCAGCCAATTGTAACAGATCTTCATCATGGTGTAGTAAGACTAAATCATCGGCGAAAAGTAAGTTATTAATACTTGAGTTATTGTTCAATCTAAGGCCTTTGTCCATTATAATTTCCCATTGTTTCATAATATCGTCGATGTATATATATATATATTAAAAAGAGTGGACGATAGACTACACCCTTGTCTAACTCCTTGATTTATTAAAATTTCTTCTGACCTTTTTCCATCAGTTTTTATCACTACTTTAGTTTCTTCATATAAACCTTTTATTAGATGGTGTGGATATCCTCGTTCCTTCATTATTTCCCATAGTATAGATATGAACATGATATGTGAATTAATTAAAATAAATGAAAGGAAGGTTCGGTATTTATTTACAAAATATTTTATAATGCAGATGTTAAAATTGAATTTCAAATCATGGAAGTTAACAATCAGATTATATGCACCGAAAATAGGATATTTACAATTGAGAATTCCAGCTGAAAGGAGGCATATGCCAATAAAGAGTTTCCTACTAGGAGTAACTGAATACAAAAATTTATGTTCGAATCTCGCAAAACTGGAGATCATGAATTCCTATTCCGGTTCAGGTATAATTTTTCTTTGTTGTATCAACAAATAAATGCGGATGGCATGCCTCAGAATATTAATTTCATTGTCAGGAGTAACTAGTTATGATACTAGATGGCACTGAGTGCCTCTCTACACCAAAACTGCTATACACATGTCATGCGCTTCTTTTCGACAGATCTCTCATATAGCCAAAAACCTCAACGTAGCCTCAGAAATTATGTATAAGTCACGGTATTTGAAAACATAATATACAGGGTGTAACAGGACCTCACCGACAAAATGATAGGGATGATAGGCCATGCAGAGAGGATAATTTTTTGTGGAGGAACATATAGTCGCAAACACGTCGTTTATGAGTTATGTGCATATGAAGGTGTTCATCAGTAAAGGTCGAAAATGAATGCAAACAATTGTACACATATTTTATTGAAAAATACATGTTTTTATAGTAAGTGTTCAAACAATAAGTATTTTGACGACGTCAAAAAGAATCCTGCCATGATCGGCCGTGCTGGCCGATTGTAGCTGCGACGATATCAAACATCACACAGGGTCGACACTTGTTATAAATACACGTATTTTTCAATAACATTATATGTGTACAATTATTTGTATTCAATTCAGACACTTACGGGTAAACACCTTCATCTGCGCACAACTCATAAACGACGTGTTTGCGACTATATGTTCCTTCACAAAAAATGATCCTCTCTGCATGGCCTAATTTTGTCGGTGAGGTCCTGTTACACCCTGTATAAAATTAAATTTTCTAATTATTTATGTCAATTTTCTTCGAACATTAGATAACTTTGAACTATCCGCGCTTCCGTATTCATTTTCATAATAGAGGAGACTTGTAAACACTTCTGATTGTGAACCCGTGCACATGGACAGTTGCGGATGTTGATATGAAGCCGGGATTCGCTCTGACTCAACAACGAAACTTCTAAGTTAGAGCGCAGCAAGTTTACTATTTGATCCGAGGAGTGCATGTGAGGAAAATTGATAGTTTACGCAGTAACCTGTCACTACAGTGGAATTATATTAGCAACCCTGTATAGTCTCAGAATGTCACATGTAAATTTACAAACGTATTATTTTAAACATTTCTACTGCTACTGTGATCGGGTGTTGGTAGACCA
The DNA here is from genome assembly GCA_030220185.1 of Diploptera punctata. NCBI lineage: Eukaryota > Metazoa > Arthropoda > Insecta > Blattodea > Blaberidae > Diploptera > Diploptera punctata. The sequence continues at coordinate 1,106,552 of JASPKZ010001578.1, read as the reverse complement.
AGAACGAGGTGGGAACATGATTTGAGGTAAGTAGTTTATACAGGGGATATTTTGGGAAACGTTAGTTCAGGATAGAGATATATGGAGAGCTTATGTCTTCCCGGCTATGAACCTGCTGGTTCAATAGAGCCAGTGAGTTTAGTGGCCGAGTGCTCCGGATTGTAATAAATGTGAAAAAACAGTGTTTAAGTTGAAATGGAGATGTTTTATTCTTTGTGATTAATGCAATAAGTATACAATAATAGTATATTACGATGCAAGATTGGAAAGTGGTTTTTACAGAAGCACTCGGTATTTAATATCCGAGATTCTGTAAAACACTTCACAAACTTTCATTGTACATTAATGTTTGCACGATGGTGTTTTCAAAATAAGAAATATAAGTAAATTATTAACATCTTTGTTGGAAATATTTACGTTCTTTATAAACAACTGACTAACGTTAACATTGTGGGCAATGTTTATTAGATAAGACTACAGCAGGACGTGCCACCATCAGTTAAAAAAATTGCAGCAAATACGTATTTATTGTTTTATGTTGTTTCACACAACGTTCACTTTATTTAAAATGCAGTGATTTGTTTCGTATAATGTATATTAACAATAACGTTTGGATATATTTTGTATATATATATATATATATATATATATATATTTTGTATGTTGTATACATAAAGGGCAGTGAAATTCCTTCCCGCACGAGGTATGTAATATGTAATATTACAGTATAGTTATTTAGGCTGTCAACCCCGAAATGTAGGAAGTTGAACTTCCAATCATGATCGCCATTGCTGTAAGTACGATAAAACGCACTATCGCGCAAAAACGTTTTTGACGCTGAAATGTCGATATTAATAAGTGCAGAATAAAAATTAATTTGAGACAAGGAAGTGCATGAGAATTGACTTCGCGTACGCATTCTGAATGAGGTAAGTGTAATGTTTTTCGTTATGAAGATCATAACTATACTGTACTTATAGTTGAGGAATGATCGAGTACTTTTTTCTAGTATCTGATCTCTCATCTTATTCTAGTCATCATCTGTAAATATAAATGGGATATTTCCAATTTTTTGAGGATGAACCAAATAAGGTTTTTATACACATGTGGATTTATTGTAATGATTTGGTCCAACTCTAATAATAAGAATAGTATAGGCAAAGTATGAGGATTGCATTAGGAAGGAGAAATACGTCTTAACATCTCTTCAGTTACCAAGTGTGAACAAATGGGGAAAAAAAGTCGATTTTAGAGTCTTACTGACTTTGACATGTGAACCCCCAAGCTTAGACATAGTAGTCGCCACTGATGACTGGATTCCTAAATTATTAAAAAGTGTCTGTGACTCATACAATTATATAGGATCAATAGACATAAGCGATAAAGTAAATGTTAGATAATAAAACTAACACTGCGAAATAATATATGCGATGCAAGGTTGGGAAGTGGTATTTACAGAAGCGAGGAAAAATGTTTAAAAACCGAGCGATAGCAAGGTTTTAATTTCCGAGATTGTGTAAAGCACTTCACAAACGTGCGTTGTACATTATTTTTTGCGCGATGGTGTTTTCAAAATAATAAATAGTAATAAAATAATGACATCTGTGTTAGAAGTATTTGCATTCTTTATAAACAATTAACTAACATTAACAGTGTGGCCAATGTTTAATGGTTGAACAACAGTAGACCTTGAGAATAATTATTGATAACATGGCCGCAAGTACGTATTTATTGTTTTATATTGTTTCAAATAAAGTTCAGTTCATTTAAAATGCAGTGATTTGTTTCGTATAATGTATATTAACACTACCTTTTGGATATTTCTGTATATACATTGTACGTAGTATACATAGAAGATAGTGGTTTTACTTTCCGCCCGTGGGTGTAAATGTAATATTTCAGTATAATTATTTAGTTGCAGTAATTACTAAAGTAAATATTCGTGGAATCTCTAAAATACTTTACAGTTTGGGGCTGTTATGATTGTTCATTTAAAAGCACACATGAAAATATGTTGTATATAATTTAGAATACTATTGAAAAAATGTGAACATACCACCTCATATGAATAGAATATGAATGAAATAAACGTAATAAATTCCCTTGGTATTAGAAACGGATAACAATTTGATATATGTAATCAAAGATTTCTAACCAAAAATAAAACCTTACTCCCCCCCTTGCGTCATCGTTAGATTGGTTTATATTTGATAACCATCATGTAATAAAATTCAATACGGTTATAGGGTGGAAAGGTTTTGGACATTAATTAAGGATGGATGAAGCTCGACCATTAAGATTTTTCAAGTGTATTTTCGAAATTTTGCTTTTAAAGAATTGCTTATTTTTTTGCCATCAATTTTAAATAGATTCTATGATAGCTAAACTTTGTAAATAAGATTAATAGTAGGCCTATTGTTTCATCCAATCGATGGTCTTAAACATTTAATATCGTTCTATACTTCTTTTTTTATGTTGATACTGATTTACGAATATCGAATATAAACAATCTTAATAATTTAATTTTTTATACACTGGATTTCCAACATCAAATTGTTTGTCTGCAGGTCCTCTCTAACCACATAAATTATTTCGGTTTAATGAATGTATATATTTTGTGTGTTACTGCCTCTTGTGTGATAGTTACAAAGGAGTAAATTCGTTTTTAGCACAATATATACGCAGGATAATAAGTATTTGTAATTCAATAAAAGCGTATACAATTAATTCTGAAAATAGTTCCATTATTCACTTTTGACCGTGACCAAAGAAGTTAACAAAGGCGAAGCGGGCAGAATACCGTCCCTGACTCTGTTATCCATTCATGCAAAATAAATGCTTAGCTGGAAAGTAGGAACAACACTTCCAATTTTTAATATATTCATTTAATTACGTCATTATTTTGTCCTTTGGGTAACTTTCTACGTCATAAATTCATTTTTTAAGCCATAGATATCCGCCTCTTACTTACAACAAACTAGAAAATCCGGCGTGCGTCATTGTGCGCAAATAAAGTAAATAATTTTTATGTGTAGTTGAATGAATAAAAATAAAAATAATTATACATTTATTTATTTAATATATTTATATATTATATAGTTTATATACTTATATATATATTATATTTTACCTGGCGTTGTCCGACAATCTACTTATCCAGATATTTATGTCATCATTGAGCTGAAAGACAAAAATTTATTTTGTGAGTTATCAGTAAAAAATAGACATATGAAGGTGTTTTGAGATATTCTATTCTGTGTACATTATTGTGTATTTATTCTGGTTTAGTCAGTGTAAGCCCTTTAAGCGTCCAAAAATTAACGTTTTAGCCACAAATATTTTTTTTAGCTCCGGCCCTATAGTACGTAGAGTAATATTTTATATACGTTAATTGTCCCAGAAAAAAATATCCAACAATGAAAAATAAAAACAAACATTCAAATCGGTCAAGTAGATTTTTTATTTCATAAAGACAGACAGATTCACACTAATTTTTATATATAAAAAACTTTTACTGAGCAATTCTTTAAACTGCAACAATATTCTGGTTGTGACATTAACTGATGTGAAATGAAACAAGTTTCATCAGCACAGTAGAGAAGCAAGACTACGTAAGTTGAGAATGGCATTACAGCTGTACTGCTGCTACTGCTGACCAATGAGAAAGTTAATTCCCTTGTGTGTGTGTGTGCGTGAAGGAAGAGTAACCTCAGATGTGATTACAACGGTTGTTATGGAGATGAACAACGTTCTCCCCTCGTGCTTTGTCCTCCTGCTGATACAAGGGAACTTCTCTACTACAATCCTAAATCAATGGCAAGTCAAAACAATTTCCCAATAAGCTACTTCAGAGGCACGTAATCACTATTGATTTGATCTAAATTCACGTCTTACGAGTAGGATTTGATATTCTTTAAATCATGACAAATGGCAATTACTATGCGTATCTTCAGCATAAATGTCTTTCGTATTATAGCAGAAGAGGCGGGGTTCGTGTTCCTGTACTTTACGTAGTGAATTATCACACACAGATGTTGAGTAAAATCTCACAAATCACTTTATATGTTTTTGTAAGCCTATGTTTTCCCTTTATAGAGATTTAGGCGCTCTCCCCCTACAGGGAAGAATTTGAACCATACTAATTTAGTTACACTTGTTTTCGTATGATGTCATTTTGAGTGGTCCGTGGTCAGCGTTCCGCCTCGTACTGACATCTAGGAAACCAAGGTAGTACTAGGACGGGAAAATTCGGTAAATTTTGCTTAGAGGCCTTTTCATTCAGGCTTAAGGATTTTTTACGAGCCTGAAAATCTTCAGACTCGGGACCCACAGCTTAAAGTCCCTCCCGAAGGACTTTCTCCTTGGATTTTTCCGTCCTAAAAAATCAATCGACCACGGACGGGTTGGAACCCGCGACCCTCGGGACCAGAGGCAAGGGGCATAACCACTAGTCCACCGCGGCCGACAAATCAATTTATTTACTTCTACAAATTATCAGTAAACTCTTATTCACAATTTGTAGCACCAATTAATCTTCATTCAAAGTTTATCTCGCACAGAATTATTTCACAGCCTCTGATCAATTCGTTCTCTACAATTTCTCTTACACTTCACCTTTGCTTTTCGCTGTCAAAAGCAATACTCCATCCTCGCCACATTGTATATAGGCGGCGATGAACTTTCTAGGGTTAGGTTCGAGGCACTTTGAAACATAGAAGCCTCTGGCAATCGATCTTTACCGAAAGGGGGGAGGAGATATCCGTAGAGACGTCTGGTATGACAGTCCAGCCATTTCGGTGGTTTGCGCGGGCCTTTATACCCGTCAGTCGGTGACTCGCAAATCTATTTTGGCCAATTCGAGACTTTCGCCTTTGCCGCGGAATTTGAATTATGAAGTAATGCTACCATTCAACCTGGTGTACATACAGTCTTTCAAAATAATTAAATTATATAATGGTTTAAATATAAATGATGTAAAATCTATTTAACTTTATGTTCATCTAACATTAAATTATCTTTGTGTAATATTAAATTTCCAGCTTGTTGGTTCCAAGATCGACTTGGGTGATTCCAGTCAATGCCTAGTAAATTATATTTCAGAGAGCCACTTATTTAACGTTATACAAAATAATGATCTTAGTTTCACTTTTCTCATCCGAATTTCCCTGTTTCTCGTTTCAAATGCTTACATAGCTATCCTCACGAGGATGTGAGTGAATGCCGCTCCAAATATACTACATACAATATATTATGTATAATTGGGAAACGAACCTAAAACTCCTAATATAAGAATGTATACCAAGAAGTGTTATTACATGATATTTAATCTCATAATTTGTCAAGTAAATAAAATAATGTAATACGTCAAACATCATCAATACCGGCCACCAATTGGAAGCAGTAGAAAACACCTTTACTTTAATTCAGAAAGAAAGAAATCTGACAAAAGTAAACACTAGAAGAATTGCAAATTTTAGAGTAAGTAAACAACAAACTGATTTAAATGAGAATTCACCCTGCTCATACAAACCTCTATATGAAATTATACAAAAAGGCAGTCAGCAGTGCACACCCTTCTGCTGAAGATGAAAGTGGTATCAGGAAGGTCTACAGTTAAAAAATCCTAGTTGAGAACGATGCGATGGAAGGTACTAAGGTATTAATTTATTTTAATATTTTACTTTATAAACAATATTTTTTTGAAATCAACATCACAAGTTTTTAAAATGGCTATGAAAAAAAATAATCAGAACAGTATATTTCATAAATTGGAGTTTTTTATTTAATTTAAACAAAATAATATCGTCATGAGATATTTAAATATGGATAAATTGACAGCATGTCCTCTAGTATAGAAAAAGTCAACGTTTCAGGAAATTACTATCGAACACATCTGTTAATGATGGGGAAAAATGCCGGTGTTGATCTTCAGAGATCAAATTTGCATTAACATATTGTGTAGTTATTGTAGTTCACTGTGATACATAGGCTATGAGTAATTGGAACTATTCATTAGTGTGTGACAATATTTGGACCTTCTAAATATAAATAAATCCTAATGAGATGAATTTAAAATCAGCCTACCCACCTGTGTGCTATGGTGATTGCATTAAACCTCCCAAGCGCGCTACCAATATTGATGTATTCATCGAAGCAGGGAGACAGCTTTATGGTTAGATTTTCAGTTATTTTATACTTTTCGTCAACAAAGGAGAATCAGCAGAATATACCTGGCAACACTCAGCACATCTTCCCATATGCCATGGCTATCGAATTTCTCGTTGAAATAGCGACAACAGAAATTAGTTAACAAGAGTGCTGTAAATTATCACATCAGAAATTAGTCGAACCTATCTAAATATGAATGGTGTTTACTAAAAGGTACCTTGTCAGTTGGCAATCTCAAACTGCTGCTAAATTCAAAATTATCTATCCGGTTGAGCAGGTTTTGAATATATTTACTTTGACTATTTAACTCATGGCCCAAATGGGATTCAATGACCAATCACATTTCAATGATTTTTTAATTACAACCCATCACAGTCGTTTATCACCTCGAATTTTATCAGTTTAATTCAATCGCTATAAAATCAAACCCCTCTTTTTTAACATTATGAGTAGGTCATAGCATGATTTTGCAGTGACACGATGTGGCTACCAGATTGTACTGTATATGTAGTGCAAGAATGTCAGCAGTTAGCTAATCATGCTATGACCTACTCAAAATGTTAAAAAGGAGGGGTTTGATTTTATAGCGATTGAATTAAACTGATAAAATTCGAGGTGATAAACGACTGTGATGGGTTGTAATAAAAAATCATTGAAATGTGATTGGTCATTGAATCCCATTTGGGCCATGAATTAAATAGTCAAAGTAAATATATTCAAAACCTGCTCAACCGGATAGATAATTTTGAATTTAGCAGCAGTTAGAGATTGCCAACTGACAAGGTACCTTTTAGCAAACACCATTCATATTTAGATAGGTTCAACTAATTTCTGATGTGATAATTTACAGCACTCTTGTTAACTAATTTCTGTTGTCGCTATTTCAACGAGAAATTTGATAGCCATAGCATATGGCAAGCTGTGCTGAGTGTTACCAGATAAAAACATATGTAGCAATTGATTATACCACCAAAAAATAAATAAAAAAAGAAGCCACTGTTTGCACTTTATTAAACACATTGTTTTCCAGGTAATGACATTGCAAAAAAAATATATAATTGACATATTTACATCATAGGATATCAGAAATTAATTAATACCTATAATGTTGGTTATACATTTCTCCACTGGGGTTCATTCTTACAATATTGCGATCCTTTGGCAACAAATAATATATGATTGTAGTGATGAACAAAAGAAGCAAATGAAGCGTCTCAAACGTTTCTCATTTTTTTCAAACATCGCCGTTTATATTAAATATATATTTTAAAATAAGAAAATAAGTACAGTTAAATAATAATTTGTGAGTAAACAGCTTAATTTATTCGTTAAATAGCCCTACCAAATGTCACTCTTGATTTACACATTCTCTAGAAGAATTCACTCCTCACTTCGTGAGTCGTGAAGTTATCGATAATTTGGAAATCACTCGTAACATTACTTACGAGTATTTATCCCATAGACCGATAATTTTGCCTCTTTGTGTTGATAAAATTGTCTCTTCCTGTTGATAAAATTGACTCTTCCTATTCGTAATGAGAGATATCTCCGCAAATTAATTTCTTTGGCAATGATATCAATTCTACAATGTACAACCGATATGGTACAGCAAGAAATACCAAAAGAAAACAACTTAAAAATTACCAAAAAAGAAAAAAGTTAGTTCTGTTTGCTCTAAAAAAAATGTTTTAAATGTTGTATAATGAATCTGCATTATTGTTAATACTTATTTCTCCTACAATCATCGGTTGTTGATTTCCCCAAGCCCAAAGAGATTTATCAGTAAAGATATGCTATTTATAAGTATACAGCCGGCTTAGAAATCGCCCCGAAGTAAGATCGGAATACATAACCTCACATTTGTTAAATATTAAACATTATAATAATTTTTAGCTTCTGATATTGTATTATTCGCTAAAAAGTCACTCCAAATCCAACGCCAGATTGAGTTTTTCATTGGACAACATCACTTGCAACTTTGTCGCTCGTGATTTTTTTTCAGAAAAAACACAATCTCTTGTTAGATTACTATTGATAAAAACATGTTTCAGTCACTCACCCGGGTGGACCTATGGAGCTCTTGTGTAATGAAAAAAGTATGTATATTGATACAGAGTTTGGAATTCTCTCCCGACAGGCCGTGTTCCTGCGAGATCTGGATGGCGTCGCGTCGTGAGCGTAAAAGTACCGATAAAGGGAGATATTATACTAAGGAAAAGAAAGAAAATGTTATCCTTAAAATTTTCCTGTAGAGTTAAAATTGGCATTTCCTATTTTTACATTCTATTAAATTATAATATTAATTTTCATCACAAATTTGGTATTACGTTCAAAATTGACATCGTCGATTTGCAATCAAAACCTCGTAACTCCATAATTTTCAAAAATCAGAAGAAAACAGATACCTTACAAATGATTGATGTTTTAAAATATTTAAGTCAAAATCTATTAAGTAATAAATTGATTTGGTGTTTACCTGATGAAAATCTAAGTTGTATTGAGTAAATAAAAATATAAGTTTTCATATATGATTTTCAGAAATATATTTATGAATAACTTTAAATTGTTAATGTTTTTCATTTATTAAATACAAAATCTTTATATAGTATTTTTTAAATTTGTTTCTGAAAAGTGTTAGGCCGGAAATGTGAGTTGCTGGGTGTCAATTTAGAGCTGACGAAACCTCTTTATTCCTCTCCGCCGGGGTTGTGAGTTCGTGAGCCTGAGGTAAATAATTTATGGAGAAATGCATGTTTTTGTAATTGCTAATAGATGGCAGCAAAATCATCTTGGAGTTACAAAACATAACAGCAGGCAAAAAAATGACTTTGTTTATCGAATATTATTTCAGACGGTGTGTGGAACAATACACAGAACATTCAAAAATAAAATTACAAAAGAAACAAAGATAAAAATATACGATGTTATGGCGGTTCCCACAATATTGTATGGATGTGAAACTTGGGCACCAATGAAAAAACAGAAGGATAGAATACAGACGGCGGAGATGAGGTTCCTAAGACAAGTAAAAGGATGTACAAGACTTGATAGAACAAGAAATGAGGATATAAGAGAAGAATTGAAAGTACAGCCTTTATTGGATAAGGTCACGAATTACAGACAGAAATGGATTGATCATATGGATGAAATGAGTAAGGAGAGATATTCATTGTTAGCAAGAAATTATGAAGCAAGAGGAAGACGTGATGTTGGAAGACCTAGAAGACATTGGGCTGATGCATTATGAAGTCGGAACGGGCAATTGCGTAATCCCTGGAGTGATGATGATGATGATTATCGAATATTGCAAAATTCCAGATTTTACTCTTGAATCGAGTTATGAGGTTTGGTCGTCGACCGACATTATATTCGTTCGCCAAAAGTCAATTTTCAATCCAAAGTACCCATGTCACAACGATCTATGAGGAACTTATTTATAAGACTATTGTATTTAGATTTTAGTATCCAATACATAAATATGAATATTGTTTGTTTGTTCGTACTTTATGCGCGGCCATATTGTTGATCTGATTGTGTTAGCGTGTTTTGTAAAATGTTGAGGAGATTCCCGGGATGAACATAGGCTATAAGAGAGTTGAGATACTCAACTCCTACCCCCTTAAAAAACACCCTTTTTAGTGAAAAACGTGGAAACGTTCCTTTTTTACCTATAAATGGCTTACGCTGCCTAAACCATAACAAACACACAAAATTATTTTATACAGAATTGAATATCTCAAAATACTCTACAGAAAAGTCCGCAACAGCATATCTTTTAAGGATAACTCACAATAACCATTTTTATCTTTCATTGATGCCAAGAAGATCGGCATAAGTAGATTCCTCGGCAAGCACAGCAGCGCACGACGGGTATTCTTTTATGGATAATTCAAAATAACGAACTTTGCCTTTTAGCTCATTTATGCCAAATACATCGGGATGCGTAGATTCCCGGGCGACGCCGGGTAATCAGCAAGGGGTATCTAAAAACAATGATATAAATTTATATTTATTTTTCCCTTTTCGTTATTCAACTTAATGCAAAAACACATTATCATTTATTTAGGTATAGCAGCGCACGTCGGGTATTAGGCTAGTGTCCTATAAAAAGAAAAGGTGAACGTTTATATTATTTTCAGCCTGCACATTGTAAATACAAGTAATAAATGAACGCATACATCGCGCATAAAATCAATAACCAGTGAATAAATGATCTGTAACGATTTGCAACATTGCTTCTTTGTTACGTAATAAAATCACACTTTGGCATTTAATTGTAACACAATATCGTCCTACATTAATTGAACTTAAAACATATAAATCCCATTGATGTTTTTTAAACATTTTTTCTCGATTCTGTAAAAACCACTTCCTAACCTTGTCTCGTAATATACTATTAATTGACCCGAATACAAGGAAAACAATGGACAAACACTGTCCGTACTATACCAGATGCACCTCGAAAGGAAGCTGTAGCATATTTTGGACTAAACACAGGACATGATTGTCTTGCAGCTTATCTTCATCGAATTTGAATTTACAGAAGTCCTCCTTGCTCACTGTGCTCTACGAACACCAACATGGACAGAAACAACCTACTAGAGTGTCAAACACTTCACTCTGCTACGCTGAAGAATAAATACCGGAAGCAAGAGCCAAACTTTCTGTTTTATGCTCCAATGTACAGTTACCCGTTATTCGTTTACTCATAATTATGGGCAATGATTCTGTCAAGACCCCTACATTTGTATAAATAAATAAATATGTTGACATTCTTTGCTGAATTATATGGGTATTATCACGTTTTAAAATTAATCCTTCTTAAAAGGAATTCTGAGATTCTCAAAGAATTACAAACAGGATCAATCATGGAATATGTGTAAACATGCAGAAACAACTGAAAATCTCACGTAAGAAGAATGAGCAGAACAAGAATACCACGTCAAATCTTAAATTACCAGCCAGCAGGCAAGAGATCATTGGGCACACCCTTCAAACGTTGGATTCAGACCATAACATACCGCTAGGTCTATCACATGAAAGGAAGAAGTAGTAGAAGAAGAAGAAGCAGAAGAAGAAAATTAATCCTCGTATGTGATAATCTCAAAGATTATCAGGACTGTGGTGACAGATATTAGCTATTCGACTTTACCAGCAGTCTTCTGAGCATGTTTTCCCAGTCGCAGATGAAACTTTGAGAATTCATTTAGGAACGGAACAACAGTCATATTGTCCGGAAAAAATAACGAACTATATTACCGATAAAAACAGCCTCAATGATTAAATGTTATTTTCATAGGTTCTTTTATTGTTTATGGATACATAATATAAATTTCTTACAAAATATTTCCGAACCTTAAAACATATTCAATACGTATTTGAAAAGAATCCAAGCGGAATAGTTTTTAAGCACTGGAATTAGTGGATGGAATTTCCGAATTTAAACTTAATTGATTGTTTGATTCTCGTTAGTTCAGCTTGAGGTATGGTTATTCTCCTAATGGTAAGTTTCTTGATATCTTTTTAATTATCTCTTTGTCTTCTGTTGCAAATGCTAGATCTAGTAAAGATTTGTCTACCTTTTTTGCCGCTTCTTGAAGATCTTTAGTGCCTTTATATTTTTTGTTGCTGGTGGCGAAATTAACAATTTATTCAGCTATTGAGACACTCAATTTAGTTACGTGTAATTCCCTACAGATTACAGCGAAGCGAGTTACACATAGCTAGTACATCGCCTTGAGGTGATATCTAGTAGTATACTAACTTCATAGACAATTTTATAAATTATAATAGTTATTTAGTTCTTATTTGGATTGGACATGCGGACTGCTCTGAGCACCGCGATATGTAAGATCTATTGCGCTGTCGCAGTATGTTTATGGTTGAATGAAATGAAATCTACTCTACCGTGTTATGTGAGGTGTTTTTCATCTTCTAGGTTCGATACGCCAGGCTCTTCTTTCATGACTCGTACCGTCATTTTTGAGTTGTGCCCACGGGCACCGAGAAAGCCTCTTCTGCCCTATTAATTGCTCAGGCTCGGAGTCATGAGTCAATATTCTGGTAAAACCCCACTAGTTCTCCGCAATCATATATTTTCAAGATATATGGGTGCCTACCAAACTATTTTATCTAACATGAAATGAAATGAAGGATGATATGAAATGAATGAATGAGAAATTGAGTGACATGAAGGGGAGGGAAGAGAGATTGGAGAGTGTTGGTGAGATGAAATTCGGGGAACGGGAGAACTCCGAGAAAAATCCGAAAATCGCTATACGATCCCCCACTAACACCCTTCTGAAACCACCAGGATATGAACCTGGAATCGCAATCGGGGCAGTATATCATAATAAATGTACGCTTCTAAAATTCACCCTTAAAAATTTGGAAGATTTCCAAACTTTTTTTATTCGTCGTCGTCGTATTTTTCTTCGAATTCTTCGTATTCTTGTTCGTATATTTCGTATTATCTTATTATTATATTCTCTTGCTTTCAGTGTACGTTAGCAAATTTATTAATTGAAAACAAAAGTAGATATATATTTTATTGAGTCTTTCTGGGCTTGTCCTCCGTGTTAGAAAAAAACTCTCCCTTAAATCTTCACTACCCTTTCTTCTCCTATTCTTTTAACACATATTCCTACGTTCTTCCTATTGTTACTAACTCCACAGTGAGCTCTGATATAAACTACTTTTTTAAACCTTTCTTCTTAATGTGTTCACTTCAACAAATGAATATTTGTTACCAAAGTATAAGCTGTTTTTTCAGCTATATAACTTTGTATTAATTTTTTAGCATATTTATTAAATGCTTATTATAATTATTAATTATTTTACGTTCTCATGTATTCATTTTGCTGCATGTTAACTTTTATTGATTTATCGACATTTTCCTTTTATCAGCAGCATTAATAATAATAATAATAATAATAATAATAATAATAATAATAATAATAATAATAATAATAATAATAACACTAGTAATACTGTGATAGAGATGAGTTTGGAATTAATGTGATAAAAAGTTTATATAAAAAATAATAATACATATAGGCACATCAAAGACCGAACCAATTTTAATAAATAGAGGTGTAAGACAAGGGCATAGGTTACCACCTATCCTTTTTAATTTATATATTAATGACATCATCCAAAATTGGAAAAAGTAATGTTTATGTAGGTATAAGAATGGACCGTTTTAAAATATTAAATGTTTAATATATGCTTACGATGTGGTTATTATTCAAGAAAATGAAAATCATTTGCAGTACTCTTTTAATCAATTAAATCAGTTATCTCAAGAATATAATTTTATAAAGTATCAAAGGAAAAAACGAAAATAATGACATTTCGGAGAAGTGAACATATAAGATGAAAAATCATTATAGAAACAAACCTCTGCAACAAGTAACACATTTTAATTATTTGGTTGTAATTTTACTATAAACGCAAACACCGAAAGAGACGTAAATATGAAACTGTCAAGATTTCAAATGATATGTGGAACTATATATAGAACATTAAAGAACAAAACGAGAAGAGATACTAGTTTTATAAAACATTGGCATTTCCTGCATTACTTTATGGAAGTGAATCTTGGATAATGACCAAAAAATTACAAAGTAGAATACAAAGCGTACAAATGAATTTCCTTAGAAGAACAAAAGGCTGCACAAGAATGGATCAGTTAAAGAATGAAAATACAAGAACAGAGTTAAATATATATCTATTAAATGATAAAATCAAAGAATATGGAGAAAAGTGGTTTAGACATGCAGGAAAAATGAACGTAACAATATTACCAAAAGCAGCATTTAACTACAATTCAAGATGTTCAAGGAATGTAGGAAAACCAGTGAAAAGCTGGACAGAACAACTGTGAGGCGGAACAGGCATTTTTGTCTAGCCCGTGAAGTGAAGAAGAAGATAGTATAATAATAATAATAATAATAATAATAATAATAATAATAATAATAATAATAATAATAATAACGCTATTAATCCCTCCGTGGTGCCCTTAACTTGTCGTGGCGGAGGGCTTGCGTGCTTAGGCTGCGTGATCCTGAGAGCTATGCCGGCTGTAGCATTGCTGCCAATAGGGTTACCCATGCCGGACTGGTCAAAGGTGATAAGCCAGACGAAAAGTACCTTGGTCGAAAGAGTGACGATCTTTCAACGTAAAAATACAACCGTCAAGAAACGCGGACATGGGTTCCACTGGGGTGCAATTGTCCGGAGGTACAATAGTCCCCCTTCGGTTCTCCGGGCGGGGACTACTTCAGGGAAAACTTTACCTCAGGATAGGGATATATAGAGAACTGACGTCCGCGCGGTCATGAACCTACGGGTTCGGTAGTGCCAGTGAGTTAGTTATAACACTAGTAATAATAACATTAACCTAGTAATAATAATAATAATAATAATAATAATAATTATATCAAACTATGAATATTATAAAAATGTTAAATTATAGTTCTTTCATATGAACACTTGAAATTTTATAATGTATATATAAACTATTTTATACACTAAACATTTAAAATAGTAACATAGTCTACTGTGTAACTAAATTTAGAGTTGCTAACTAACAATAAAAATAAATATTATTATTGAAAATATGACGTATTGCAATTATGATTTATCGTAATTACACACAAACGATAATATTACACATGTAAATTATAAAGCTGAGTGTTAAGGTAGATTTAGGAAAAGTAAAACAAATCTAAGATCCGGTATCTCATGATTTCTTTCTTGTACTGGGAATCAATTGGAGATTCTATAATATGGAATGATGAGTTGTTCGATATTGTATTATTATTGTGTATTAAATAACATATTATACCTCATCCTGTAGTTTTTAACACTGCCAAATATGTAAATAATAATTTAATCAGAATAGAAAGAAAAAAAACAAATTATAACACAGTTCTTGTAAACAAAACTAGGGTGAACCTGTGTTGGTGTGAAAGAGCAGGGGAATTACAGTAATAAAGCGATGTAATAAAGGTAGAGAATGTAGATGATTGGTTCTAGAGATGCACAATTAGTAATCGCAGTAACGTCAGTGGTTTGTAAACCAGTGGTATGAAAACCGCCGCAACATGCCACACATTGTGCCTAGTTATGTGGCTAACTACCACAATTCGTTGGGGTTGCGTCAAATGAAAAAATGAAATCTAATTCAACTCTGTATGGCTGTTATCGGTGTGGAAGTAATAGATGGAAATGTGCGCCCGACTTTTATCACAATGGACAAAAAGTTCATTACGCGACGACAGTGCACTGATTTGTTCAACACCCAAACTTGCATCGACCTTCATAAATATTTTAGTGTTTTTTTCAAAACATTTCGTGGAACTAACGTTTACTGCCGATAGTTCATTCAAATATTTGCGATTGTAAGTTCTTGCAACATCTGTAGCAATAATTGCTATTTATAATTATTATTTATGATACATTGATTTAAAACGAAGTTTAGCTGTATATACAGTAAAATCCCGTTCAAAGCGGAATTGCATGGGACCAATTATTTTTTCCTCCTTAGACAACTTTCCGCATTATAAAAAAATATATATTAACCAATCTTAGATTATAGAACATCGTATGTTTTATATACCTAGGATTTATATTGTAGTTTCACTGCCGTTATAAAGTGAAGTACCGATATAGTACGAGCAACTTCGAAGGCAACACGCGAAGAAACAACCCCGTTTAGTCAGCGTTAAAAATATCTCTTAGGCGCGTATCCTGAAATTAAAGTATGCAGTTTCGGTTTCTACTCACTGACTATGGTCCGGAAATTTGGAGATTTTTTTATCGCGGACTTGTAAAGCACTTCATCACTTTATAAGGAATATTTAGATTCTATTAATTTTTAAACTTTATGCATTAAATGATTTTAGAATATTAAATTATTTATTTATTTTTATTTTATGATTTACTTCTGCTGAACGAGAACTGGATATAATTCATTCTCCTCCAACAATAATAAGGAACTCCTGATGCCATGTGGAACGAAGAAGCAATATAAAGTACATCAAAGAGGTTTAATAAATTTAATGAGAATTCAAAATTGTAGCTAAACTAATTAATTTCAACAGCATTTCACCAAGGCAAATAACATTCAAACCAATTATAAAAGTAGTGAAGATCAAGATATAAATTCACTGTACAAATATATCTCAGACATGGAGAAACTGTTTTGGGATTCCATGTTAGAACATAAAAATATATGTACTACCAGTAGTCTGTTCAATAGCCTACGTAATCTGAAAAGAGTTACAACATTTCTTTCTTCAAATAATTTCTTAACATTTTTGTTCTAACTCCAAAGTTTTTGTCCTATTTTTTGTAAAATTAGATTATAAATTAGGCAAATTAAGTATAAAATAAGCTTTCGGATTTTCGGTTTATTTCATTTTAAACGCATTCCTCAAAACAATGCTAGCTAGTAATATGATTTAAGCAGTGTGCAAAACTTAATTTAGCTCCCCTGAAAGTATTTAAAAATTGGAATTAGAATAACCTGGTTCTAAGCAGCCGATATTTTGTTTGTCTTACAGGAATTGAGAATCGATATTGCAGTTTCATATATGTTGTAATTTTACGAGTTACAATGATAAAGAATAGAAATACAAGCTATTGGGACTGTAGTCCTAATTAATCTAAAAAAACATTAAACTAAAAATAAATAAAACTGTTATTCTCCCAGATATATTATATGGATGCGAAACATGGTCTCTTACTTAATGGGAAGAAAGGCGTTTACGGGTATTTGATAATAAAGTTATTAGGAACATTTTTGGGCCAAAAAGAGATGAACAGGCATATGAATGGAGGAAACTACATAATAGTGAGTTACATAGGAAGCCAGATATAATAAGAGCAGTTACACCCTGCATAGGATAAGACATGTGGCATGAATGGAGAATTAATGAAGGGCTTGAAAACGTACTTTAGGAAACCTAGAAGGAAAACGCTTAGTTGGTATACCAAGAATGAAGTGGGAGAATAACGTTAACGATGATTTGAGGAATGTAGATTATACATGGGAAGATTCGAAAATATTAGCTCAGGATAGAGATGTGTGGAGAAATCATGGATATATGGTTTGATAGTGCCAGTGAGTTACGGTTATAATGTTAAAGAAGCCACAGTTAGTCCAAAAGCATTCAAGACTGAAAGTGTATAACACACTGGCTCTTCTAACTCTTTTGTATGGTAGCGAAGTATGGACGTTGAAACAGAAGGATATACAGAGACTTAGATCTGCTGAAATGAGATATCTTCGGAGGACTGCAGGATACACACTACTAGATCACAAAAAAATGAAGACATCTTAGAAGAATTACACATGGAATCTTTAGAAAACAAAATGTCTGATTATAAGTCAAGATAGATGCAACATGTTCATCGAATGGAAGATCACAAAATACTCAAACAAATGTTAAGATATCAATCTGCAGGAAGAAGAAGACCAGGACGTCCACTCAAAAGACTTTCGGATGGTGTTTCTCTTGAGGCCGAAACAGGTCAACAAATGGCCTAAATTCGTGAATGTACTATGATGATGATGATGATGATGTTAAAGAAATAAATTACCTAAACAAATATATATGTCACAGTTGGTATACAATGATACCGATCTTTGAGTACTGTATTTACATTAAAAGGTATTAAGGCAAGGTGGAATTGGGATTGTTATCGAATATTAATTGAATTTATTGGTTGAAGTTCATTAAGCAGTGGGTACTTGAAAGCTGGCTCTACCGTGCTGCAATCAACTAACACTCAAATTATAAATTCAATTAGTGTTAGCCGTTACGCAGAATTGCATGTTACCTGAAAACGCGCGGGATCAATTAAGGCAGTAGCCGGAAAAAGAAGCCTGAAATATATGCTGGATTGAGAATACAGTGATTAAAATACCGGAATTCTAGAAGACACAGTTCTTGAATAGGAAGATGAAGAATGCATCTGGTTTCCCATGTAGATCATACAGCTCACCTTTACTACTTTTTCATGATTCTTTACCACACAAGTATATAAAATGCCTCCATGAATGAATGGCTGCATGGTCACTAACATACTGGTGTCACCGCTGAGACCGCACGAATATTTAAGACAAAGACCCACCATTCACTTATACACGTATACTAAACAAGGTGAATTTGATGTACATATTTATGGCAAAATGATGTTCGGAATGTATTTGGTACTTAAAGTAGAGATGTGAGGAAAATCTCGAATAAATCCTCAGCCAGAAAATGTTTCCAGACCGGGGATTGAACCTGGGACCACTGAATCTAGACCAAAGCGGTGGTTACAAATTGAATTAGAATTAATGTTACATTAGTTAATGTTGACAGTAAACACATGTAAAACACAGCAATAGAAATATAGTTCCTGCACACATAGATATTTTAATTATTTATTTTGCCTGTTGGAGTTAAAGCCTTCATTTCCACTCACCAGGACAGATATGTTATATACAAGTACAAAAATCGCAATAATTTTAGTTACGAAACGATTGAGTAAACAATAAAAAAATAAGATCTAATAATACAAGAAAGACAAAATTAAAACCAGTAATAGTATATTACGATGCGAGGTTGGGAAGTGTTATTTACAGAATCGAGGAAATTATTTAAAAACCGAGCGATAGAGAGGTTTTTAATTTCCGAAATTCTGTAAAACACTTCACAAACGTGCGTTGTAGGCCTACATTATTTTTTGCGCGATGGTGTTTTAAAAATAATAAATTGTAGCAAAATAACAACATCTTTGTTGGAAATTAGTGTGTTCATTATAAACAATTGAGTAACGTTAACAGTCTGGGCAATGTTTATTAGTTGAAAGTACAGGAAGCCGTGAGACCATTATTATTGATAAAATGGCCGCAAGTACGTATTTAATGTTTTATATTGTTTCAAATAATTCGGTTCATTTAAAATGCATTGATTTGTTTCGTATAATCTATATTAACACTACCTTTTGGATATGTTCTGTATATACATTGTACGTAGTATTCACAGAGGACAGTGGTTTTATTTCCCGCACGTGGGTGTAAATGTAATATTACATTATAGTTATTTAGGTTGACAATCCCGAAATGTAGGAAGTTGAACTTTTAATCATGGTCGCTATTGCTGTACGCACGACCAAACGCACTATCGCGCTAAAAGGAATATATATATATATATATATATATATATATATATATATATATTGTTTAATGCCACCTATTTGTCATTCGAAATTTCAGGTATTTTCTCCTGGCATTGGCGTATTGTAATCCACTTCTGAGGTTGGGGCCCCTGGAAGGCGGGGTTACGCTGCCCAAATGATATGATGGGTGATGACGATGGGTAATGATGCGCCAGGAGAGGCCTTAAACCTAAACTTAATTTAATGAGGTGAATATGATATTGATGATAATGATGGCCAGATGATGTTCGGGGACCGTTTGGGCCTTAAAGTATCCTGATATTTGTCTTACAGGTGAGGAAAACCCCCGAAAAAAACCTCACCCAGGAAACTTGTCTTCAGCGGGGATCTAACCCGGGCCCGCTGCGTGACAAGGCAGCGCGCTATCTCGAGACCACAGTGGTGGACAAAAAAAAAGAATATATAATACAATGGAAAAACAGCTCGAACTACTATACATAAAAAATACAAATAAAGTAACAAACTGTAATGAGTCATTCTTATCGCTTATATAGGCCGAGTGGCCAATATAAGACATCAGGTAGAAATATTGTAGATAAATATTAATTTTATTTTTATTAGATGAAAGAAAGTAAATTGCTGTTTTAAAATATGCTATTAGTGAGATGTCTCTGTTATTAAATTTTTGTTTTCGTTTCTTGATTCCATATCAAGTTAGTTAAAGTGTCCATAGATAAGAATGAAATAAAAAGTAATCATATTAATAATGAGAGTTTCCATTAGCTTGTTTTATTATATCCACTAAACATTTATAGATTTTTGAGACTCGTTTCCAGCATCCTGTGAAACTGATACGGAGAAAAACCTACAGTATTTCCATAAACAAACCTTGAACCAATATTTTAGTATCAAACTCTTCGTCAGTTTATGATGTTAAAATCAATAACATCTCTCGTAAAATGTAAGGTCAACAATATTACATTTGAAAACGTAATAAAATTACTGCGTTAACGATGTATACCGATATTTAGCTATCAGTTTCAAATAACTGCAGGGCGTTTAAAATGGAAAAGCAGGACAAATACTATATATTTATTGTTATCAAACTAATATTTGATTTCCGAGAAAGTAGTCTGTTTTTTTTAACATTGATGGAATGTATGGAATAACAACCCGGGTCGAGTCACAGACTCCCTAACAACTCTCCTCCAGACTTCTATATTACTGGTGACTGTCCACCAATTTGATCAGTCCGGCTTGATTGTCTTTAGACTTCTCAACGCGTCCTTTTCTACGGGGTGGAATTGTCAATACCACGCTCAACTCCAAAACTGGAAGACCAGGGACTCTTCTGTTATGGTTACTATGCCTCAGCGGCTTAGCCGATAGGACCCAGTTTTTAGACGCCAGGTACTCGCACCCATCCTTCCCCATAAGGGATAGGATTTGCTGGTAGCACTGCCAGATAAAATGACATCTAATGTATTCTTGAGTTATAACAGTTATACCTACTCGATATTGATATAACCCCCAAGGCTATCAACAGTTATTTAGCCTCAACATTTATCCGGACCTGGGACCGGCACAAGTACCATCCAGAAGTTGAATAATTTTTAACTACATGACTGCCAAAAGTGATCGTAAAGTTAATATATTGAAATAAAAATTCGAAATTAAAAATTATTCGTTGATTAAGATTGTAAATGACTTTAATATTGTTTATCCTAACACTATCAAATTATTATAAAATGAGTTGAATTTATTAAAAATATATAATATACTTTTAATTTTAATTAAATAAACTAATTAAATAAGCCCCAACAAACTTTACCCCAAGTCTGAATATTGGTACGGGTGTAGGAGAAGGAAAACTCAGAAAATAAACCCGGGAAAAGGACTCTCGTCAGCTGAGGAGAAGGCAACCGTCTAAGGGAAAGGGAGCCCAATAGAAAACCTCCGCTCCTCCAGGTTGGAGGTTGTACGTCGGGATGGAAACCCACCACGTGAAACGATCTTTCTCAAACGTCTCACACGAGTAACTTAAATAAACAATGAAATGAAGCAGCCGTAAGTATACGTACAGATGGCTATTTGAAGCATAGGCCCTAATATGTTTTCAACTCTTGCGCGCACGTATGAGGCATCGGAGACCATAAAGAATAGTTGATGTATGAAAACTCATAATGTTACATGATAGTGTAAAAGTGTATAACAATTTTAGAATTGTCAACAGACCTCGATCACGAATTCAAGGAATTATTGATAGATATAACAAATTGGGAAAATGAAAGACGAGCATGAAAGCTTCTTGTAGAACAGCCAGGGGGAAAACGCCTAATTGGTGGACCAAGAATAACTTGGGAGAATAACATTAACCATGATCTGAGGGACACGCTGTAGCGTAGTGGTTAAGGCACTGCGCTAAAAGCCGGAAGGTCGAGGGTTCGAGTCCCGGTGGGGTCAGGATTTTTAAACTGACCCAAACCTTGTGGCGGTACTATAGCCCTTAGGTCGACTCAGCCCCTAATGGAAATGAGTACCAGACGCTTGTTCTGGGGTAAAGGCGGCCGTCACGCAGGGCTGACAACCCGGCTGACATCAAGTGTCGATTGTCCAGAAAAGGTGGGAGCCTTAACCTCCTACTACCCAAAGGGCCTCCTGAGGCCTCTACTCGGATCACTTTACTTTTATGATCTGAGGGAAGTAGATTTTACAGGGGACTTTTGAAAAACATTAGCTCACGATAGGAATTTGTGGAAGGCTTATGCCCGTGTGACCATGGACTTACGGTTCGATAGTGCTAGCCAGTCAGTTAGTTAGTTAGTTATGAAAATTGGAATTCTCTCGAAAATCGTCATAGGAGTCCCGATCAAAGAATATTACTGAATGTGCTGAAAGAAATGTCACCCCTAGAATAAGTGCACTTAAGATAACTTCTGAACTGAGATATATTTTGAAGATAGACATTTCTGTTAGTATTGCGCAGACCGGCCCGCAGTAAGTAGGCCTAATACCTGAATGAAATCAACAGATAGAAAAGATTGCTAAATTACATAGAAACCTGGGGTCTGCATTCTGGAAGAAAGTCGTGTTTACAGATGACAAATTTAATATATCCACGTCAGATGGAAGGGTTTCAGTGTTGAGAAAGAAGGAGGGATCTTCTTCCTACAGTGACGTATGGAGATGTGGCGTTGCATGAGTGCAGGTGGTGAGGGGAATCTGCATTTTATTGTTCTGAAAATGAATGCTGTGATTTATGTACATATTCTGAAAACCAAACTCCATCAAATGACACCAAATTGAGGTTTGAATAATGTTTTTGTATTTATGTAAGAGAACGATCCGATTCATACAATACCGAATGCTAGATTTTTAATGTACTTACAATACACCAAAATACTAAAAACCTTACCTCAATCACCTGACGTAACCCAATAGAACACAATTGGACTATCTTAAACAAACAAAAAAATCCATAAATGTCTATAACCTCTAAACACGAATTAAAAAAACAATAATTGAAAAATGGTGCCAAATTCCTTATACATTTACTGCATAGTTGTTGAGTTGCATGCCATGCAGACAGGAAGCAATGATAACATAAAAGGAATATCAAACATTATAGCCTTTTAATATTTTTAGATCTGTTTGTAAACAAATCCATATGGTAAGATCACTTTTGAATATTTAATTTATTAATATTGATTTCTAATATATATATATATATATATACAGGGTGGATCAAAAAGGATTGCGCAAACGTACATGGTTGAAAGTACACGATAATTGAAGCAACGATGTCCCAGTAAACAAGGGTCCGCAAACGAGCTGTTTGCGAGATAATTACGAATGTATGGTTACAAGCCGCAACTGACGTCATTGTTTTTAACATTCTACGGTTTACGCCTTGATCATTTGAAGCCGTCCTATGATCTTTGTTTACAAAACTGAACATTGCCGAGAGGTGGAGTTGTAATCAAACCATACACGCAGAATGTACAGGACGGATACAGTACACAGTCTGAAAAGGTATCAGTCTCGTCTGAGAAGTGCCACTTGTGCTGTGTTGTAGTTACAATGGAACATTACAATAAAAAAAAGAGTACGCGGATATGCATTTCATGTACGGTAGGGCTAATGCCAATGCACGGGAGGCTGTACGCTTGTACCAAGAAACATATCCTGATCGAAGACACCCCGAAAGTTGTACATTTAGAAGGGTCCATCAGCGCCTGAGAGAAAATGGGGGTATTGCACATGGCAGAGCAGTAGGTAGGCCTGCTCGCATTACGCGTGAGGTTGAGGATATGGTATTGGAAGCAGTACAGCTCTCTCCAGGAACCTCGACGAGAAGAATAGCCATACAAGTGTCTGTACTAAGCCACAGTAGTGTATGTGGAATTTTACAGCGCAATGTAATATATCCTTACCACCTCTAACGAGTTCAATGTCTCAATGATGCGGACTTTGTTCCTAGAGTGATGTTTTGGTCAGTGGATGCAACAACAGACTGTAGTCAACCCTCGTTTCGCATGTAACATTTTATTTACAGACGAAGCGATTCACACCCGATGGTGTTTTTAATTATCATAATACACATTTTAGGTGTGAAATAAACCCACATGCTGTTCATGAGTCACCACATCAGCACCGTTTCTCAATGAATGTGTGGTTAGCGGTACTAGGTGATCATCTCATTGGGCCACACATTCTTCCACGAAAACTTAATGGACGGAGGCGCCTTAGGTTTCTGCTTCGTCATCTTCCAGGATTGCTTGAGGATGTTCCCCTTCAGCAACGTCGGAGTTTGTGGTACATGCATGATGGAGCTCCGGCACATTTTGCTGCTGCTGTGAGACGGCATCTAACGCGCAGATACGGCCAAAGATGGATAGGTCGAGGCAGATCTGTTCCTTGGCCTCCAAGATCACCTGATCTAAATCCTTTGGATTTTTGTGTCTGGGATCACCTCAAAAGCGATTGAAGAACTGGAGCAGAGAGATGTACATGTTCGTCAAGAATTCAGAAATGATCCAGGGGTTTTCGAAAGAATTCGACATTCATTGCAGAGACGAACACAGTATTGCATCCAGATGCAAGGAAGACACTTCGAACACCTCCTTTAACAGGTAACCCATAAGTGAAATGAATTGTGAAATGTGAACTAAATGAGATGAAAAATTAATTGTAAAGTCTAAATTCAAATTAATTTGTACTAACTAGAACGATGTTTACAATGAAGTCAGTGGCCGCTTGTAATCATAAATTCGTAATTATCTCGCAAACGGCTCCTTTGTGGACCCATGTTTACTGGGACATTGTTGTTTCTATTATCATGTACTTTCAACCATGTAAGTTTGCGACATCCTTTTTGATACAGCCTGTATATATATATATATATATATATATATATATATATACTACATGCATAAGAAAATTGTATGTTTATCTTGGAATTCTTGGGTAGCTCAGTTGGTTAGAGCGCTAAAAGTACAGATTTTAGAGACTCGAGTTCAAATCCCGACTCAAGCATTCTTTTTTCTTTTCATATCATATCATATATATATATATATATATATGTTTAGAAAATTATATTATTGCCAATTTTGTATAAAATGTGTTTATTTCGTTTGAAAAATTATGTTAAAAGAAAATATAGTTTATTGTTTTGTATCATCTTTATTACAGAAACAAATAAATCAATGAAATAAACATTTTCGTTTGGAATCATAATGTGTGCTATTGCTATTGACACTCTCTGCATGTTAGGCGTAGAGTTTATTCTACAGTATTTTGATCAGAGATCTCTTATTTTACACTTGAGGGACATTTTACTTACCATAAATCTATCCACAAGGGGACTAAATTTTGCTTCCTTTCCGAAGAAAGTCAAGCTCAATACTTTTATACCATTAAAAATGCATCGACCTGTCCTTGTTTTAAGACGCGAATATCGAGCCAGACGCTAGTAAGGTAGCACTTACTTACTTACTTACTCACTGGCACTATCGAACCCGTAGGTTCATTACCGCGCGGACATAAGCTCTCCATACATCCCTGATCCTGAGCTAATGTTTTCCAATCATTCCCTGTATAATCTACTTCCTTCAAATCTTAATGTTATTCTCCCACCTCATTCTTGGTCTACCAACTGGGCGTTTTCCCTCTAGCTTTCCTACAAGAAGCTTCCATGCAAGTATTTCATTCCCCATACGTGCAACATGTCCTGCCCATCGCAGTCTACGAGACTTAACTGTTCTTATTATATCTGGCTTCCTATAAAGACCATGTAGTTCATTGTTATGTAGTCTTCTCCATTCACCTGTCTGTTCATCTCTCTTTGGTCCAAAAATTTTCCTAAGTACTTTATTCTCAAATACTTGTAATCTCCTTTCCTCCCTTAAAGTAAGAGTCCATGTTTCGCACCCATATAATATAACTGGTAGAATAATAGTTTTATATATTTTCAGTTTAACGTTTTTTGAAAGGAGTTGGGACATCAAGAGACTCTGCAATGCATAATAGCACGCATTTCCAGAATTGAGCCTATGTTTAATTTCTTTGTGCCTCTCATTCCTATTTGTGATTATTGTTCCTAGGTATTTGAATTCAGCCACTTCCTCAAAATTTCCCTCATTTGTCATTAGCTGTCCATATCCATTATATAATGTATTTCTACGTGTGACCATATATTTAGTTTTATTGATATTTACTTCCAGTCCTAAGTTCTTAGTGTTACTCAATAGTGTGTGCGTGTTGTCCTTTAGTATCTCCTCGTTATCGGCCAGTAGTACTACATCATGAGCATAAACTAACAGCTTATTAATACCATTCAGTTGTAAGCTTTTCTCATTCTCTAAAGATTTAATGGCATGCTCTAGTACAAAATTAAATAGTAGAGGATATAGTGCATCTCCTTGCTTCAACCCATTCTGGATTTCAAAAGTGTCCGAAAACTGTTTGCCTCCACGCACCCTACTCTTTGTACCATTTAAACGCATTCCTATAAGTATAACTAACTTTTTAGGAATTCCGAACTCCAGCAGGATACTACATAACTTCTCCCTCTTAATGAATCATATGCTTTTTTGAAGTCTACAAATAGTTGATGTACAGTACCACTATACTCCCATTTCTTTTCTAAAATCTGTCTTATACTAAAAATCTGATCTGTTGTAGACCTGTTTCTTCTAAATGCACATTGATGATCTCCTAGAATGTCATCAATATAGGGAGTAAGTCTGTTTACTAATATATTTGTTAGAATTTTGTACGAAGTTGAAAGTAATGAGATGCCCCTGTAGTTGTTGCAATCAGTTTTATCTCCTTTCTTATAAATTAGTACGATAATTGATTATTTCCATTCATCTGGAAGAGTTTCTTTTTCCCAAATCATAGTAAGCAACCAGCGTATCTTGTCCATCAATTTTTCTCGCCCTGATTTTATCAGTTATGCTGGGATCTCATCTGAACCTGATGCTATATACATCTTCAATTTTTCAATCGCCATTTCAACCTCTAATGCACTTGGCTCTGCGACTAGCATTACTGCAGTCTGCAAATTATCCTCGTCAATGTCCTGTTCTGTATGTATATTTAATAGCTGATTCAAGTAACTTTTCCATCTATTTAATATACTCCTGGAATCTGCAATCATATCCCCATTTTCATTCCGAATTATGTTTGTTCTAGCCTGAAACCCTTTCTTCTCTATACTAATTCCCTGATATAATTCTCTAATGTTCCTATTTTTTGCATTCATTTCAAGATCATTAATCTTCTCTCTCAAATATTCCCTGTTTTTACTCTTTAGTAACTTAGAGGTTTCTCGTCTAACACTACCCAATTGCTCTAAATTTACCTCATTTGGCTCGTGTAACCATTTCATTTTTGCTAGCTTTCTTTTCTTTACAATATCGGCACATTCCTCATCAAACCATTTCTTGTTTTGCCTCTTTTTTAAACAACCTATGCTTTCTTATGCTGACAATTTAATAGTATCTCTTATAGCCTCCCATTCTTTATTTATATCAGTTTCTTCTTCGTTTGCCACATTGTCATCTGAAGATTCTAGTACTTCAAATCTATTAGCAATTTTGATTTGGTATTCTTGCCGCATTTCATCATTTTTTAAGTTTTTTAATTCATATTTTACAGAATCATCTTTAACGTTTGTTCCTCTCATAAGCGATAGCCGTTGTCTGATTTTCACTCTGACCAGATGATGATCCGAATTGCACTCTGTCCCTCTAACTGATCTAACATCAATGATGCTACTGTGCCAGCGTTTATCCACTAATACATGATCTATCTGGTTCCGAGTTTCTCCATCTGGGGACGTGCAGGTGTATTTATGAATATCCTTATGGTGAAATGTTGTACTCTTAACAATGAGATTCTTTGATGTGGCAAATATGACTAATCTAACCCCGTTGTCGTTACTATCTTCATGAAGACTGAATTTGCCTATTGTTGGTTTTCCCGCCCCACTTTTGCATTAAAATCTCCTAAGATAATTTTCATGTGATATCGTGAAAGGCTATCAAATAAGCAATCTAATTCTTCATAGAACTCATCCTTGATCTTGTCATCTGTATCTTCTCTGGGGGCATGTACATTTACAATTATAAAATCATGTCGTTTACCCTTTAGAATTATGTATGTTACCCTATCACTAACAAACTTAATATCTCGGATAGCGGATAGGATCCTCCTTCTGACTAAAAAGCCCGTTCCAAATGCAGGTCTTTCTGCACCCCCGTAGTATAATGCAAAACTTCCTGATTCCTGACTACCTTCTCCTGGGCACCTAACTTCCTGTAAAGCGACTATATCCAAGGGCGATTTATATAATTCCCGCGTTAATATCTCTAGTGCCCCGCTATTGTATAAAGTCCTAACATTCCATGTTCCTAGGAACATGTCCCTGTGTTTGAGCCTTTGGCATGGGTTCCCTGAAGTAGTCCCCGCCCGGAGAACCGAATGGGGGACTATTTGACCTCCGGAAAATTTTATCCCAGTTGAACCCATATCCACATTTCTTGACGGTTGTATTTTTACGGTGAAAGATCGTCACTCTTTCGCCCAAGGTACGTTTTTCGTCTGGCTTATCACCTTCGACCAGTCCGGCATAGGTAACCCTATCGGCAGCAATGCTACCGCCGGCATAGCTCTCAGGATCATTTAAGCACGCAAGCCACTCCACCACGACAAGGTAAAGATACCATGGAGGGAGTAAGGTAGCACTAGTCACCGAAACTGTTTTATTTAAATACGATTTAATACTTTTTGCCCTTACTGTGTGAAAACAATTTAGCTCTGTCCACTCGATTTTTAATCACTATTATTATGCCAGTAATGAGAGTACCATTGGTTTAGTTCTATATTTATTTATTTGTTTATTTATTTATTTATTTATTTATTTATTTATTTATTTATTTATTTTACTAGATGGAGTTAAGACCGCAAGGTCTTCTCTTCCACTTCACCAGGATTAAATTATACATAATAACAATTATGAATTATCTACATGATTAATAATACATAATAGATATAGACAGGCTACGCCATAGAATGTTGACAATGGAAAGAAATAAAAATAATAATAATAATAATAATAATAATAACAATAATAACAATAATAATAGGATACCAATAACCCATAATTTGATTAAATAATTGGCTTAGTAAAGTAAGTTTAAAATATTTAGGAATTATAAAAGTATACATGGAACACTGTTATATATTATATTGTCTAAGGAAATATGTAGTGCTTTTATCTTGAACTGTTTTTGTGTTAGGCAGTCAATAATGTTAAGAAATTACGATTATGGTAAAATGATCTAGAATAGAATTTCCAGCTTAAATTTTGTCTTGACAACATCGTGAATCAATCCGGAACTTACAAATCCGAGTATCAAACACTACTATGACGTAACCATTATATATTATTGTGTAATAATGCTTTTTTTTGTTTTCAAATGCCTTAGTTCGTCATTTTGACATTTCTGGTATTCTCTCCTGGCATTTTGTACTTGTAACCCACTTCTGAGATTGGAACGCTTGGAAGGTGCGGATACGCTGCCCTCGTGATATGAGAGTTGATAATGATGGTAATGATGCGCCAGGAGAGGACTTAAACTAAACTTAAGCTAATTAGGCGAATATGATATTGATGATAGCCAGACGGTGTTCGGGGATCGTTTGGGTCTTAATAGTTTCCTGGCACTTATCATACAGGTGAGGAAAAACCCCGAAAAAAAACCTCTCCCAGGAAACTTGTTCCAACCGGGCATCGAATCCGGGCTCGCTGCGTGACAAGACAGCACGCTACCTCGAGACCACAGCGGTGAACTTGTGTAATGTTGCTCTCCAATTTGATACAAATATAAACCGTTTCTATCGATTGACCGAGCCTGTTTGCTCAGGTTTTTAGATAAAAGCCGAAAAATGAAAGCCAAATATGTTCATCATCATAATCATCATCATCCAGGGATGAAGCCTGTTGACACGTTTCGGTTTCATGAAAGCTAAAATTGTTAAAATTGTTCAGACCATCTTCTGTGTGGGCGTCCAACATTTCTCCTTCCGTGCGGTTTATAATTTAGCAATAATTTTGGTAATCTTCCTTCTGGCATTCTATCAATATGTTCTTTCCAGTCGTTCCTACATTTAATTATTCGTTCTGTAAGTTTGAAAATATTTAGTTCCT
The DNA here is from genome assembly GCA_030220185.1 of Diploptera punctata. Lineage (NCBI taxonomy): Eukaryota > Metazoa > Arthropoda > Insecta > Blattodea > Blaberidae > Diploptera > Diploptera punctata. The sequence goes on along the minus strand of JASPKZ010001578.1, from coordinate 1,076,497 downwards.
TTCTTATATCTTCATTTCTTTTCTTATTCAGCAGAGTATATCCTGCTATATTTCTTAAACATCGCATCTCAGCTGCTTCCAATCTTTGTTCTTGTCTTTTAGTGATCGTCCAACATTCTGATCCATACATGTTATAAAAAGAAAAAGAAATGCTTGAACCGGGATTAATGTTTGCATTAGGACGACTAAATAGCGTGGCCAATAAAGCACTAACGTATAGAGTTATATGTCCCTGGATTCAAATCCCGGTTCAGGAATTAATTTTCTTTTCCTGGCATATTTGGTTTTCATTGATCAATGTCAAAATTTCATCGTAATATCGAAATACATCATTTCATGTCGTATACTATCTTCACTTCTCGCAACTGAAATTCCCTACCACAAGAAATCAGTGGCTGCCGGACGCTGGCATCTTTTAAGATGAAATCTAAATTTATATTGTATTCGCTCTAGCATTTGCTTCATAATTACGCAGCATAAAGTAAATATATTAATTGGTTTTTCTCGTATAATTTATTATATTTATACTGTAATTATCATTATTATCATTAGTATTATTGTCGTTATTGTTATCGTATAAAATGTTGTTTGTACATGAAATTTACATTACAACATTTAATATCATTTTAACTCTTTATAATAAGTATAGTGTATATATAATCTATACTGTTAAGTATGTATTTGTAATTTGTGCTGATTGACTGGAAGAGAAGACCTTATAACCTTAACTCTGCCAGAATAAACTAATTATTATTGTTATTATTATTATTATTATTATTATCATATATATATATATATCTTCTTCTTCTTCCTTCCAAGCGTTAGGCCAAGGCCTCTTACGATCCTATAGAAAAATTTTCCCTCCAGCATTTCGTACGACGGCCCAGTGATCTTGGTCCTCTTGAGATATATATATATATATATATATATATATATATATATATATGAAAAGAAAAATGAATGCTGGAGTCGGGCACTCATTTTTATTTTCATATCGTATTTGCCTTCATTGCCAAATGTCAAAAATATAGTTATAACATCTAAATATACAAGCGTTATTGCTATAAAGTAAATATTCTCTTTAAAATTTGTTTACCTGTTATGGTGGCCGCTAGATCAGTTGGGACGACTTCCCGCTACCTCTTGTGTGAATTGAGAATACTACATATAAAAAATGTATGTTTCTGTTGGAATACTTGAGTATGGTTAGAGCGCTAAACGTACCGAGTTTATAAGACTCGGGTTGAAATCCCGACTCAAGCATTCATTTTTCTTTTCATATCATATTTGCTTTCTTTGCCAAATGTCAAAAATATAGTTATAACATATATATATTTATTCATTTATTTATTTATTTTATGGGGCATAAGAATTTTAGAAGTGATTATGTGCAGATTGGCACAAAAATGTTGGGAAATACTGGCCTGGACTATAGATAAATCTATGGATATGAACCTAGAGTTCCTGACTTTTAAATAAGAACGAAACTTTGTAGCAAACACAATATTCTTTTTTTTGTGCACTGTAGGTTCAATTTTCATTCATATAATGAAAAATTGTCATACTGAGAATCAGGTTCGGTTTTAATTCATTTAATGAGAAATAGCCATACACAGTAACAGACAAATTGAGAGCACATGATTACCTGATGGTTTAATTACACAATAATTAGTATTGGTAAGGTAGAGCCATTATCACTGGTAGTCATCTCAACCAGTTCAAATACGAATTATTGTTAATATGACTCTCTACATGAATTACCGCTATCAGCACAATGTATATGGTTTCCAATGCCATTCACTGTATTGTAATGCTTCGGGTTCCACACTGTAGAGTTCTTCACGTCTAGAAAATAGTGTCGCAGATGGCACAGGTTTTCCTTTAAATTATTTGGACTTAAACAAATACGCAGTTGTTATGTAACATTTTTCTCTTCATTTTATCTTATTCTCACAATTATCACTAAATCTTCAATCACAATTTTGATTCGCTACTATTCTTCTTTGAAAATGTATTTGGTAATCACTTATCACACGAATACAGAAACAGTACTTCCTCACAGTATAGCTTACAATTAACCTCTCGCTATCCAACTCGAGACTATCGCTACATTGGCTGACTGGCCTTCTCCTCCGCTCCTTTATATAAGCGGGAGGAAAGCTCTAGTAACAGATTCGAGCAACTCGAAGCCCAGAAACCTCTGGCTTCCGATCTATCTCCGAAAGAAGGGAGAGGCCGATAGAAACGTCTGGCAAAACATTCCAGACAATTCAGCGGCTCTGCGGGTCACCTAACTCGCCATGGGCGACTCGCCGCACAATTCAAAAGCCACTTACACGACATGTAACAATTGCTCTTATGGGAAAATTCTTACTAGTACACGTGTCCTTTTATATGAGATTAATTCATTAGGTATTACTTTTTAAATAAATCATTGAAGAGCTTGGTGGAAGAAGGGCCAATCCCACTCCTCCATGAAAAATGAGTTTTGTGACTAATGTGTAAGCTAGTGCCATTTAGTGTTTACTCCTTGAACTAAATTGATTGTGGGATATGCCTAACACCATGTAAATTTAAACATAAAAAATGATGGAGAATGAACTGTGCAGCTTCTTGGTGGAAGTAGGGCCAATCCCTCAATGCCTTCTCAGTTAACCTAAGAGGGTTGTAAGCCTTATTCTGATTGGCCATGTGGTCGCCATCTTGCTGTTTAGCCCCAATTACGTGTTTGTTTTCTAAGTGGCTGACTTGAATGGTGATTCTATGAGTAATATGGAAAATAATATGATATGTATAATAAATATAGCTCTTTGAATGAAAGAAAGTCGAAAAAACGAAAGAGTATTAAAGAATGGAAAGATAATAAAAGAAAGGTTTTGAAGGTTCAAGGACAAGAATATGCGAACAGAGAAGACAAAGTTGTAAACAAGAAGGTTAGTGATTCGTGTGCTGGATAAAACAAACACTTGTTATTATGAGCCTTTTCATCTACATGGTCCAGCTGCAGTGGTTTGAAGAAATTGAGCATCGCTTTCTGGTTCCAGGATACATCTTTCTTCCCTGCAATGCCGATTTTGGTCTGATAGAAAATAAAACATGTTAAAATATACCTTCTTAGGTAGAATCCGTCGTCCCAACTTATAAAATATGTAATCTTGATGCCTGTAGGCCTTTCAGAACATCCGTTCCATCTTCAGCAGTTCATTCTTCGCTACAGCATCCAGTATGATGTTTGATGCTGCTGGTCCTAATGCGGCTTTGTCGTTAGGACCAGCAGCATCAAACATCATACTGGATGCTGTAGCGAAGAATGAACTGCTGAAGATGGAACGGATGTTCTGAAAGGCCTACAGGCATAAAGATTACATATTTTATAAGTTGAGGACGACGGATTTTACCTAAGAAGGTATATTTTAACTTCTTTTATTTTATGACTCTCCACCTCAACGGTTTTAAGAATGAATTTTATTAATTTTGACTGATAGAAAAAAAGTTGTGAGTTTGTGTAATTTATTTCTTCAATACCTTTTGCCCATTTGTATTGTATATTTGCAGGACTATTTCTAATAGTGTTCTGTATCTGATCCTAAAAATTCAAATACCAAAGTTAATTTGATTTGTTTCTACAGCAAAAACACTTTGATTGTACTTTTCTCCAAATCACAAAATTGTGGGATTGGCCCTTCTTCCACCAAGCCCTTCAATTAAGTTATATAGTTTCACTCATAAATTTGCCACGATTGCGGGTGACCGATTTATAAAAAAACACTATTATGGAACGTACATTTAACACAATTATTTAATAAAGATTTATAAAATTATTGATAAATTATAAACCGCACGAAAGGAGAAATGTTGGACTCCCACACAGAAGATAGTCTGAACAATTTTAACAATTCTAGCTTTCATAAAACCGGAACGAGCCAACAGGCTATATCCCTGGATGATGATGATTTAATAAAGATAGAGAGTGAACACAATTATTGGAGCAGCGGCTAGAGGACATTCCATTAAACCAATCCCTATCAATGAAACTTGTTTTGGCACGTACAGCCTTTGTCAAACAAAGATACGCAACTAATACGTATATCACGAGTGGTTTAGAATGTTCTGAAGCTATTGGCGTTTCTGTTATCACAATCTATAAAATTGAAAATGTTAATTGTTATTTAGTAACCACATTACAATAATTATGAATTAGATTTAGAAGTAGTAGCGAAGATAATTATTTTTCTGCTGTATGTATGCTAGGAGGAGAAGAGGGAGATATATTTCCATCTCTCAGACTGCGGAATCGAGTGACAACAGCGTTCCCATAAGAGCAATACTATTTTACAGATATAAAAAACCCTATAACTCAATATACGCATCACTTCGGCAGACCACTTTATACATATTACTAGCTAATACCCGGCGTGCGCTGTTACGCCTAAATAAATGAAAATTAATGTCCTTTCATCTTTAGATGAATAAGTAAAATGAAAAATAGTTATAAATTTTATATTTTAGATACCCCGTGCTGATTACCCGGCGTTGCCCGGGAATCGACTTATCCCAATCGTTTTGACATATTGAGCTGAAATACGAAAATTAATGTGTTTTATGTTTAGTTAAATAAGTATGAGCAAAAATTTATGTCGCAATCATTTTTAGATACCTCATGCTGTTTGCCCGGCATTGTCCGGGAATCTACTCATCCCGACCTTCTTGTGCAAAAATGAACTGAAAGACGACAATTAATGTACTTCTTATGATTAGTTGAATAAGTAAAATGAAAGATAATTATAAATGTATATTGTTTTGCCCGGGAATCTACTTATCTCGATATTCTTGGCATAAATGAACTAAAAAGACAAAATTTGTTATGTGCTGCTATGCTTGCACAGGAATCTACGTACTTGTCTCGATCTTCTTGGCATCAATAAAAGACAAAATCGTATTGTGAGTTATCCGCAAGAGATAAACATATGCTGTCGCGGACTTTTTTGTAGAGCTTTTTGAGATATTCAATTGTGTGTACATTAATTTTGTGAATTTATTATGGTTTAGGCAGCGTAAGGCATTTAGGCGTCCAAAGAGCTACTTTTGTTTCACTTTTTCCACTACAAAGGACGATTTTTAAGGGTGTAGGAGTTGAGTATCACAACTCTCTTACAGCCTATGTTCATCCCGGCAACCTCCTGAACATTTTGCAAGAAGCCCCATCACAATCGGATCAACGGTATGGCCGCGCATAAAGTACGAACAAACAAACAAACATTCATTTTTATATATTAGATGTGTATTTTTTATTGTGTGCAGAGAGAAGAGTTCGTATAATTTGTGATGTGTGAGGGATAATTATGAAGCGGAAGGATTAGGCCAAGTCTGGTGCCAGCACGTAGCATTTTCCTTTCGCAAAACCACAAGAGACTGCATTAAAACTCAAATATAATATATTTATATCCTACCCTACCTTTTTAAAAAGTTTGATAACTTCTAGTCCAATGTGTCCACTGCACTTTAATAGCAGATTTTGCGTCATTCATTACATTTTTATAAATTGCCTTAACCGTCTATGCCATGGCGTGCCCCAATAAATGGTAGTAATTTGTTTTATGTTGATAAATAAATCTATTTCATATTCCTACAATAAACTGTATTTTTCATAGGCAAAACAAGATTTGTTGTTTGTAGCTATGTTACCAATGATTAATAAGAAACTGAAGAATTACACTGAGCAACAAAAAAATATTTTTTGTCTCAGAAATAAAAATATGTGATTCTGGTAGTATTTTTCTCCTGAATTCAAATATGATATCGATTTTTCTCCATCACGCAAGGTTTCCGAGAGACAGGAATTTACAATTTCAAACACTTTAATAATTTGTACATTCGTAACTACACAATATTCGAATATTGGACTCACCTAGAAAGTAAAAAATTACGATTTTCTGCTATATTTCGCCTGTGGAGCATCCCTCTTGATGGTCCAACAATAATCGGCCAGCATATTAGGATTCCATTTGCCTTGATATATCTTTTCCATAGCTGAAATATCCTTATGAAAGTGTTCCCTGTGCTCATCGCTCACTGCGCCATAATTTTACGGGGAGAAATCTAGATTTATTAAAAAAATAATTATTTAAATCCATTAATTGAAACTGAAATAAAAAAACTGTCGGTTATGGAGAAATTCCGATTACATATTTGAAAACACGATAAAAAAACTGCTTTAAGTACAACTATTAGTACTCATGAGACAAAAATCATGTTGACCAGTGTAATCTATTAGTGAAAATGGGGCATGTAAATGCCAGTAACTTACTCCATCCGTGGAAGATGTTTATAATTTGTAAGATACTTTAAATATGCCTTTGCTATTTAATGTATAGTTTATCTCTATGCGAACTTACATTCATTTGTTTGTGTCCTGCAAATTACAAACTCCCTGTCAAGGCCTGTCCACATTTCAATTTGTGATTGGCTGCCAGCTATTGTTAAAATAATTCTGATTTGTATTGTTAATAAAAATTCTGGAAGACATCTTGCATGTGAAAAGATGTGAAGGCATGAATTGCCTGAAATGCATTTCATAGTGGGAATAACAAATTGGATTTATTAAGTAAGGATACTATAGTTAGATAGTGTACCTGAAAGTTTGTTTTTTGAAATTTAAGCATAATGGGATTTGATCTTTATGTGAGGCATTTGCAGTGGTGATTGGTTGTTTGATGCCAATTATACAATTTGATTTAATAATGTGAAGACATGGAAGTTTTAATTAAATCAAAATTAATTGAATAAGTGTATTTTTTTTAACTATAAAAACATTAACATATTGATGTTATTTATAAAATGTTTACCTGGTAAGTCAGTCGTCCTCAACTAAATTATTAAACTTCAAGTTATTCCAATATGGAGGCCTTTCGAAAACAATGTTTCAACTTGCATTTTAACTGGAACTGATGGTGTTGTGTAGGTTGTATAACGGATAGGTTTTTATACCTTGCTTCTTTTAGAATCTCTATGTCTTCAAGGATGCTGATCCTGTTGTTATTATACTCTCTGTGTAGTATTGACAAAGAGTTATCGATTTTTTCAAATCGATTACCTGTTTCTAGTATGTGCTTGGCAAAAAGAAATATTGTTCCTCCGTCTGTAATTAGGATACGAAGTATTTGCCTAGGGCATTTTTAATGGAAATATTAATGGTTTTTCATAATAGTGAGCTACTATGGAATATATTGGAAGCCAGATATAATGAGAAACGTTAAGTCGCATAGACTGCGATGGGCAGGTCATGTGGCACGAATGGGGAATGAACGAGTTGCATAGAAGTTTCTTATAGGAAAACCAGAGGGAAAACGCCCAGTTGATAGACCAAGAATGAGGTGGAGAATAACATTATCCACGATTTGAGGAAAATAGATTATACAGGGGATGATCGGAAAACATTAGCTCAGGATAGGGACGTTTGGAAAGCTTATGTCCGCGCGGCCATAGACCTACGGTTTTTATAGTGCCAGTGAAGTAGTAGTAGTGGTTGCTAGACAAGCGTTATTTCTTGTAAGAAATCTTATATTATATTTTTTTTTGTGCCCCAAGTTTATAATTTCGACATTTTCCTTGTTTTCTCCTTACATTGGCAATTAGTAACTCACGTTTGAAATTGGGGCGCCTGGAAGACGGTTTTACGCTACCCCGATGGTATCATGGTTGGTGATGATGATAGTGTTATGCTTGGTGAGTCCTTAACTCTATATTTATTTTAAGATGAATAAGAATGATGATGATTACGATGGCCATATGATATTCGAGGACCGTTTGGGCCTTAACGTTTCCTGACATTTGTCTTAAAGGTCAGGAAACCCCGCGAAAACAACCCATCCAGGAAACTTATCCCGAGCGGGAATCGAACACGGGCCCGCTGCACGTTACCTCGAGCCCACTGTGGTAGTAGACATTTTATCTAATGTAATATCCATTTTATTTTTCTCACTTATATTTTTCTTGGTTTAACCACTCCCTTTACAAGTACATTTAAAATATGTGTCACGTCATCCGAGCCTTTCAGATACACGATCTGTCGGACGAGGATTTTCATCTCACAATCACACACATACTTTTTTGGCGATACAAATACATGGAGGCTTGCCTCGATGAATGATATTCTCAATTCGAGGGTAAATAAATGCATATATTTAATAGTTAAATATTGTGGCAATGAATTTACAACCCAGAATTTGCCTTAAAATTGAGAAAACCCAAGTAAAGGAACCAAGTTAATTTGTTAGCACCATTATTAATACTACGTTTGCCTTCTACTGGTTAAAAATATCAGCATCAACATCGCAATCAATCATATACTACACAACTGTAAATTATATTGACCTCAGCTGTGGTATGTTGGTAATATCTCTCCGTCCCACGCTGCATTCCTGAGTTTAATTCCTACTCAATAACTAACTCTAACTCACTGGCACTATTGAACCCGTAGGTTCATGGCCGCGCGGACATAAGCTCTCCATACATCCCTATTCTGAGCCAATGTTTTCCACTCATCCCCTGCAAAATCTACTTCCTTCAAATCATAGTTAATGTCATTCTCCCACCTTATTCTTGGTCTACCAACTGGGCATGCACGTCTGTCATTCCAATTCGTGCCACATACCCTGCCCATCGCAGTCTACGAGACTTAACTATCCTCATTATATCTGGCATCCTATAAAGATCATGTAGTTCATTGTTATGTAGTCTTCTCCAGTCACCTGTCTGTTCATCTCTCTTTCGTCCAAAAACTTTCCTAAGAACTTTATTCTCAAAACTCGTAATCTTCTTTCCTCCCTTAAAGTAAGACTTCATGTTTCGCACCCATATAATATAACTGGTAAAATAATAGTTTCATATATTTTCAGTTTAACGTTTTTTGAAAGGAATTCAGACGTTTAGAGTCTCTGCAATGCATAATAGCACGAATTTCCAGAATTGAGCCTATGTTTAATTTGTTTGTGCATCTCATTCCTGTTTGTGATTATTGTTCCTAGGTATTTGAATTCAGCCACTTCCTCAAAATTCCCCTAGTAAATACTAATAAAATTCAAGGTAAAATTCCGTTGAGGTGCTGGTCAGAATTTATAACAAATTATAATATAAAATTATGAAGCCTACCTATTATTCTGTTTTCTCATCTAATAATTTTATTATTAATATATTTTACGCTTTTGGGACCAGCCCCGTCCTCAACAGAAGGTTGTACGTTACTCTCCAGCTCTTGGATGGTACCTGTATGGTACCTGGACAGTAACGTACAACCTTCTGCTGAAGATTGTCCCGAAAGGCCTAACCACCTACCTCATTGGCACTATCAAAACCATAGGTTCATAGTCGCGCAGACATAAGTTCTCCACACATCCCTATCCTAAGCCAATGTTTTCCAATCATCCCCTGTGTAATCTACTTCCCTTAAATCATGGTTAATATTATTCTCCCATCTCATTCTTGGTCTACCAAGTGGGCGCTTTCCTTCTGGTTTACCTACAAGACGCTTCCATGAACATTTATCATTCCCCATTCCTGCCACATGTTCTGTCCATCGACAGTCTACGAGACTTAACCGTTCTTATTATATCTGGCTTCTTATAAGCTTACTGTTATGTTTTGGTCCAAAAAGTTTCCTAAGAATCATATTCTCAAATACTCTTAATATCTTTCCTCCCCTGAAGTAAGAGTCCATGTTTCGCACCCATATAATATAACTTGTAGAAGTAAAATTTTATATATTTTCAGTATAACTTTTTTGAAAGGAGTTGGTACAACAATAGCCCCTGTAATGTATATTAGCACGTGTTTTCAGAACACTTTAACAAAACATTTCCATGCATTGACCGGGTATCGAACCTGGGACCTCATGAAGAGTAGTCAGAAACGCTGACCACTAGCCCATGAGGCTTGTCATATATTTTCTGATTTCTGCCTTTCTGTCTTTATATCTCTCTATCTACCTATCTCTCTACCCATCTATCTGTGTATATATATATATATATATATATATATATATATATATATATATATATACATACTAGCTGGCCCGGCGAACGTCGTATCGCCTTTAAATATTTTTACGTTAATTTTTCCGACGTTTTAATAGTTATCTGCTATTCGGGGCGGAAACAATTCCAACAAATCAAAGATCATAAAAATCGGTCCAGCCGTTCTTGAGTTATAAATAGTGTAACTAATACGACTAGGTGTTGTAATAGTTAAGTCCCGCCCACGCGTTGTTGTGCGTAAGGTATACGTTAAATTATGTTTTGTTGGGTATCGAAGTGAGAATCTATATCAGAAAAGTTTTAGTTTTACAGAATTTTTTAGTTTTTTTCGGGTAACGTTAACGACCCCGAGATAAATATGGGTGGTGGTTTATATGGAAGAGTGGTTTTTGTTTTGATTGAGATCAATTTAGTTGTCTGCATTCCTCAGTATCATCCTTACGTGTATCATAAGGATTAGATACTTTTTATTGAATGGAATATTTTGAGGAGGGCTTGCTGATATCATTTATACTTTCTTTTTTTCTAACGAACGTCTTGGTAGTTTGGATTCTCGTCAATCATCGAAATGTCTCTGTAATAGTAATATTATCTTGTGATATATTATAGTCATCTAGTTTTTTCATTTATTTTAGGCGATGGAGATTGTTCCTGCAATATTAGAGCATATTTATTATAACTAACAGACTTACTTACAATTCTGTTTTTTCCTTCCTTAGGACCTTCATGTGTTTTTTAATTGACATTTTTCTTAAATGTAAGATTTATGTCACATATGCCTATACCAATTTGCGGAAATTTTCCCTTTATATCTTATCATTCGATTGTCTCTAGAACTGATTCGCCATATTGCTTCAATGTCCCTTCTCGGTCCATCGTTAAATTTAAATTAAGTTGCTGTCTTTCAGCCAGATTACTTAAAACTAATACTTACACACGAAATTAATATTATTATCAATATATTGAAAATAAAATAAACACTGTCATCATCATCATGAACAAATTCGTTTTAGGCCATGTGGCCTGTACGGTAAACCTAGCGAAGATGGTCTTGATCTTTCCACCGATGTTTTGGTCTTCCTTGGTCCCTATGTCCAGTTGGGGTATATTGGAATGCCAATTTTGGAAGTCTATTTCTTGCCATTCTTCTCAGATGATTTTTCCATTCTTGTTGGTATCTTTGTATATCTTCATTTAAACTTGTTACTCCAAGTTTTCCTCTGATAATAGTGTTCCTTTGGTGATCCAGTCTATTAACTCCTAACAATGATCGTAAGAAGCGCATTTGGCTTACTTGAAGTTTATGAAACACTGAACACACTTAAATTATGAAATAATCAATATTTGTAATTCAATTGAAATTCGCGGTTGTAACAAAAGCATAGCCACCTGGTTAAATAATAAACCAATTATCTTACACTGTCATCTGTTAGAATCGTATGGAACTCACAGATAATTATAACTCTTTGTTAAACAATAAACAAATAATTTGAAATAAAAATAATGCGACCATAAATTTAGTTATAAACAACCGTAGGTCTCAAGTTGGATCAAACAGCATACATTGTGCAAAATGTTATTGAAATCGGTTCAGTAGTTTAGGATTCCATCGCGGACAAACAACGTGACACGTAATTTATATATATATATATATATATATATATATATATATAGTCTAATCGTATGTCGGTTTGTCTGTCCATGTGTCTCTCTATCTGATGATCCGTCTATCTGACTGTCTCTCTTCTTGTCTATCTGCGTGTTTGTGTGTTTTTTATATTATAGATTTTCACGGATATAAGTGTGATTAATAAATGCTTCTTGGGTTTTCCGCGTCAAGGATTCAAGGTTATCCTCTGACCACTGATTCTGACATTTCGACGTGATCCCACATGTCCTTATCATTCCATGATAGTAACATGTGGGAGGGATCATTCGAAACGTCGGAATCAGTGATCAGAGGCCAACCTTGAATCCTTGACTCGGAAAACCCAAGAAACCTTTCTTAATTATATATATATATATATATATATACACATATATGCCTGTATGCCTATCTCTCATGTTCTCACAACTTTTATTATTGTATTTCACTTGGTCAGTCAGTTACATGTCTAAACTCCATTAGAATTTTTAGCAAATCTGTGATAAATGCTGTAAAGTCCTCCTCTCCATCTTGTGCAATTTTTTACCTTTTACGTAGACCTAATTCATCGTAGTCAGTTTTCCTGCCTAATAGCACAAATTCGTTTTTACGAAATATCGAAATTTACTGATTCACTGTCATTTTTTAGACATTTAATTTGAAAGATTCTTTAGTTATTGGTAATATCTTCCGCTAAACATCACCGTACTAGTAACAATATTTATGATGTGCAAGTTGATGGGTCTCTTAAAATGACATTTATTTTATTTCTATGGATCTCTTTGTGCTATTGAAGGTAAGTGGACCATTATATAGCGCATCCAACCTTCCGTCTTAGCAATAAACTTGATGGTCATTTTGTAGTTTTTATATTTTTGGTTTGTCAGAGCTATAGCGATAGAGAATAGCTTACTTTATGATAACAGAAACCGAAAGCGATAGAAATGTGCCCTTCTCTTCTCCAACATGTTGAAGCTTTAAAGATGGAATTACGTAATAATAGTAAAAAGAAGCAGGGCTATAAGCGCCATCTGCGTGGATTTTCTTTGTTCATTCTGGCGCTACTTTAAGGCACGTTTTTATGAGGTGTTCCACAGTTTTCTCTATGAGTGAAGATAAATCTTTCCATTGATATTTCAGATATGTCTGATTGTGACACATAATATTCACATTTGAATAGAATCTTAATATACATTTACGTAAATAATTTACATGGTTAGAATTATTTCTAGAGGAATATATATTTATCTTTGTTTTCATGTTGGCTTAAATTACATTAATTTCTTCACGAATTGAACGACATGTGATCTGAAGTAAGAGACCAAGCTTACTTATTTTTCTTTTTATTTATTTACATCATCATCATCCGGTATCATGGCAGCTGCCGCCGTCTTCCGGAAACCAATCCATTGATCTTCCTCCAATCTTCTGATAGTCATAACCGCTTGTACCCCCTTCTATCCAAGTTTTCTTCGGTCTTCCTCTATTCTTTCTTTTCATTGGGATCCATTACATAATAATTTTAGGCAATCTTCGCTCTGGCATTCTTTTGACATGGCCATACCACTGTAATATTTTCTTTTCTATAATGTCAATGATGTCCGGCTCCTCTTGTACACCCATATTTTCCCTTATTTCTTTATTTCGTATTCTATCTATTCCAGATTTTCCAGCCGATCTTCTTAAAGTATCCATTTCTGTATTTAAAATTATTTTAATTTATCTGGCAGGAATTAGCCAAACTGAATTTTGGTTTGATATATTTGTAATTTTCTATTTTTTACTCCAACAAACAGAGTTTAAAACGTATTCACGTAGACTTTCACGGCCGGAGTTGCTATGATGATCTTGAAGAAGATTTTCGGGCTGTAGGCGGTGGTCGTGAGGCTTGTAGTTCCCCGACGTTTCGCCAGAGACTGCGTCTGGCATCCTCAAGGGTTGTCTTGAGACTGGCAATTCTGTCCGCTGTCTGTCTTATTTATACGTTCACCGCGATGCGTTCGTAAGTTGTATCTGCCTTCTGATTGGTCAGCGGTAGGGACTTCCATTGTTCCACTGAGATTGCTGTTTGATAGTCTAGTCGACTGTGCTTGTAGAGGTTTACATTTTGCGTTTTTTAGAACCGGTATCCATACTTTGTTGACTTTTAATGATTCTTCTTTTCTCTTGAAACTGTTATTATGTTTGAATATTTCGATGGCTTCTCGTTGTAGACGGGTAAAATAGTGTGTGCAGTTAGATAATATGTCTGTATTCTGGTATTGTACCCTGTGGCCATCAAGTAAAGAGTGTTCTGCTACTGCCGACTTATCCATTTGTTTACGACGACTGTATCTTTCATGCTCCTTAAGTCTGGTTGCGATGGTGCGTTTAGTGGTGCCTATATACACTTTTCCACAACTGCATGGAATCCTGTATATGCCTGCTGTCTGATGAGGATGGAGTTGATCCTTTATAGGTCTGACAGACAGCGGAAAGAATTGCCAGTCTCAAGACAACCCTTGAGGATGCCAGACGCAGTCTCTGGCGAAACGTCGGGGAACTACAAGCCGCACGACCACGGCCTACAGCCCGAAAATCTTCTTCAAGATCATCATAGAGTTTTAAAACATGTATTGCTTGTTTTGTTTGTGCGATTCTATTTATTAATTTCCACTGTGTTATCGCCTGAATGGTCTACTTTTGTTCCTAAGTAAGTGCATTCGATACTAGGTTATAGTTCTTCTCCTATACACAGATATTTAGTTTTCTGTATATTTATATATAGTCCCCATTTTTCATATTCTTCTTTAAGTTTTTTTTTGTTTTTTGCTATTTATTAATAATGTACAAATATATGATAAATTAAATGAGAAATACTCTTTATCTGTCTGAGTTTGGTTATTGGCTTTTCTATACCACCCGTGCCACTTGTGAATATTCGATCGATGAACTAGTGACTGCTAGCGTCAAGTTAGCCAATGTGACAACACACGTTCCCGATAGAGCCAATTACCAACTGTATATAAAGGGATTATATCGCAAGAGTCCATCTACATTAATGTGCAAGTTAGGGTGAGAAATTAGTCAAGTTAGTGTTAGATGGGCAAGTTAGTGTTTGGTCGAGTTAGTATACCAGATTAGTTTAGCGTTCACTTGTTTGTTATCGGGTTTTTGTGTTAAGGTGCATGCACTGTCTGAGCAATGACTAACACATATTTTACTTGCAAATATATTATTTTAGGATATTTTGAACTCAAATTCTCACTTCTTTTAAGGCGTTCCTCAAATTTTTTTAAAAAACATACCAGCTCAAATATTTCTCTCTGGTAATTATTCACATATTGTAACAATAAACTATGTATTTTTCAGTTTTCTTTATTTGAATTCATGTAGGTGACATGATGGCATAGAACCCTCTGGTTATTTATGCTGTAGCCCATTAAATTAAGTTTAGTTTTGACCCTACTAGTCGAATGTGGAATGTTAGCAAATTGTTTCTATATAATTACGATAATAATAATAATCAATAATAATAATAATAATAATTATTATTATTATTATTAATGATTATTATTATATTATTATTATATTATATTATTACCTCACTGGAACTATCTAACGCGGAGGTTAATGGCAGTTCGTACTTGCAACCCTCATACATCCCTATCCCGAGTTAATGTTTCCCATTAATTCGCTATAAAATGTATTTCCCTCAAATCATTGTTAATGATTCTTCCACATATTAACATCTTGGTCTATCAACTGGGCGCTCTCCTTTAGCTTTTTTTATAGAAATTTCCCATGCCTCTCTCATTTCCAATTCGTGTCACATGTTCTGCCCATTGAAGTGTAGGACTTAATTGTTCATATGTCTGATTTCCAATAAAGATCATGTAGTTTACTGTATTTTCCAGAATTCACTGCCTGCTTTTTCTCTTTTTTCAAAATCTTTCTGAAGCGTTTTTATTCTCAAATACCCGTAAATATATTCTCCTCTCTTAAAGTAGGAAATCATGTTTCGCATCCATATAATACAGCTGGAAGAATAACATTTTATATGTATTTTAGTTTATAAAAAATCAGAGAATTTGTAATGACAGGAATCCCTGTGGTGCATGATAGCGTGCGATTCAATAATTCACGCCCTGTTTAATTTCTTCTGCACTTCATTTCTGTTTGTAATTATTGTTCCCAAATAATTTAATTCAGCCATTTAAAAAAATTAATACTATATTTCAAGGTAGGATTAAATGTTTAGTTTCATTTATGTTTATTTCTGGCCCCAGTTTCCTAGTGTTATATCATAGCTCAAATCGCAACTAAGTTGTATGCCTTCATTATCTTCTAAATGTTTTATTGTATGCTGTGGTATAAAATTTAATTCAGAAAATAAATTGCATCTACTTGCTTTAATGTATTATGAATGTCAAAAGTATGTGAAAGACTATCAGTAACCTACTGTACGAGCTATTATAACATATTGAAATAAGTGTTATAATTGTTTTAAAAATTTCTCGATTTTTTTAGGATGCTATACGACTTCCCCCGTTTAATTGAATCCTATGCATTTTTTTAAATTTGTAGACCTGCAACAATTGATGTATAGTGCCTACATATTTCCATTTGTTTTCGAGAATCTTACTTAAACTAAACATCATATATATTTTAGACCTATTTTCTTTAAATTCATAATGATGATCACCTTTCTGTTGCCAGTATAAGGAGTAAGTCTGAATGCTTATATATTTGTCAGAATTGTGTACGAAGTTGGATGTAATGAAATGCTCCTACAGGTCTAGTTGTTGTAATCAGTTTTATCTCCTTTATTTATAGATTGACACAATAATGTATTACTTCTATTCATTTGAAAGAGCTCATTTTTCCCAAAATCAATCCAAGGTACCTGTATATCTTGTCCATTATTTTTATCCTTCAGATTTTATGAATTCTCCTTGGATTTACATCTGAATTGACGCTTATATTTTTCTATCGCCACTTCAGTATCTAATGTGTTGGCGCTGTTACTAATATCCCTACTGACTGGAAGATACATTCAATCCTGTTCTGCGTGTACAGTTAATAGCTGATTAATGTATTTGTCTGGGTATTTAATATATTCCTGGAATATACAACTATATCCCCATTTTCATCCATTAATATATTTGTTTCTTTAAATCTAAATTCTCTGATTTATATTTATTTTTATTCATTTAGAGATAGTCAGTCTTCCCTCTTATAAATTGTCGCTTTTTACTCTTTATAAACGTAACTGTTTTTCTTCTAATCTGAAATCATTCGGGTCATGTAGCTCATATATTTTGTTAGTTTTTTTTTGTGTTAGCACAGTCTTCATCAAATCATTTTTATGATTCTTATTTTTTAAATAACCTATACTTTCTGACACTGATATTTTAATAGTATCTCTTATAGTCTCTCATGTTCCATTTATATCAGTTTATTCTTCGATTGCCATGTTTTTATCTAAATGTTCTAGTATTTCAAAATGTGACCTCAGTTTTTGAACTGAAATATTTTAAAATTAAATGATGTATTAAAATGATATAACTGAACGTAGTATGATATCCTTCGCCCGCGGTGGGCTAGTGGTTATGTTTCTTGCCTCTGGTTCCGAGGGTCGATGGATTTTTTAGGATGGAAAAATCCAAAGTGCAAGTCTTCCGAGTCTGAAGATTTTAGGCTCGTAAAGGATCCTTAATAAAAAGACCTATAAGCAAAATTTACCGATCTCAAACATCCTATTAACACTAGTAAAATTCATATCAAATTCCGTTGAGGTGAATAGTCATAAAATAAAAATTAAAATATACCTGTTGACAGGTGCCGTCGTCCTTAACTGTGTTAAAATGTTATATTAAAATGTTAATTGGAGGCCTTTCGGAAGTTAACTTCCATCATCAGAAGAATGAGTTTGCTACTGTCTGTTGTTTTTCACGACGATATGGAATTGAAGTGTCATTAGTAGTTGCTACTATTAATAACTTAGTTGCATGCTAGATGTCTCATTGAGTCGGTGTGTTGACCGCATGTTCACTCATGACATCAACGGACAAATAACATAATTAAATGAATTTTGCCTATTAAATCGTAACAAAGAAGTGGCTACGGCTCAAAACTGAGCTGTGTCATCTCTCTCTCGTATAGAGAGAGAGAGAAAGAGTATGAGATTCAATTGTTGTTAGATTCAAAATATCTTACCAATTCGATTTGAACTTCCGGCCGAAGCGTAACTAATGTTCAATCTTTGTATAAGTGTTTTAAAGGAGAGGGGTTGTGTTTTTACAAAAAAAAATTGAGTATAGCAAGTTATCACGTCCTTCGCTGTGGTCTTGGGATAGTGTCGGTGTCATGGGTTCGTTCTCGATCGGGACAAATGTTCCGGGTGAGTTTGTTTTCATCTGTAAATAATATTTCAGGAACCTTTAAGGCCCAAATAATCCGCGAACATCACATTGTTATAAAAGTCATTCATATCATATTCTCCTACTTTAATATTAATATTACGCGAATTGTATATCTTGTAATTTTTTATTCTCTCGGGGGTGGCCTTGATATTGAACTGATCACCTATCCGGGGATGCCCTCCATGTTGGTATGCGATCAAAAAATAGGTGTATGATTCAGAGTTCCATTCGTGCCACTCTGAGGCTCGGGTGGTGTGGAACACATAAGCGTACCTACAAAAGCAGAGACAAAGTTATCGCACGTTACTAGAAATGGATAGGGCAACTCGTGTGTCATGGTGCTACTAATTAGAAATGAATTGGCTTGATTGGAACTTGTTGCTGTGAAATGAAGCTTGAAAGTGACGTGCCTTTGACGCTCTAAATAAATACCCTTGACTGAACTTTAACATAGTTCGAAGTCATCATTGAATTTAGAAGTAATAAAACCGAATCGGTTGTTTCAGAAACTGGAATTCTCCACTCTAATTAAATTTGAGATATTCAACAAAATATGTCTACATGATTCAAATTTGATCCAAATGGATCTAATATTTTCCCACAAGTTAATTGGAAAACGGTAGAATCGCCTTGCAGTAAAGTTTTCTTAGGCCATATTTTAGGGATATAGGCTAATAATTTACACAGAGATGTCCATTTTCTGTAATTATAAGGATTGTGCTATGAATGTGTACAATTATTCATCATCATCATCATCACTCCAGGGATTAGGCAATTGCCCGTTCCGACTTCATAATGCATCAGCCCAACGTCTTCTAGGTCTTCCAACATCACGTCTTCCTCTTGCTTGATAATTTCTTGCTAACAATGGATATCTCTCCTTACTCATTCCATCCATGTAATCAATCCATTTCTGTATGTAATTCGTGACTTTATCCAATAAAGGCTGTATTTTCAATTCTTCTCTTATATCCTCATTTCTTATTCTATCAAGTCTTGTACATCCGTTTACTTGTCTTAGGAACCTCATCTCCGCCGTCTGTATTCTATCCTTCTGTTTTTTCACTGCAGCCCAAGTTTCACATTCATACAATATTGTGGGAACCGCCATAACATTATACATTTTTATCTTTGTTTCTTTTCTAATTTTATTTTTGAATGTTCTCTGTATTATTCCACACACCGTCTGAAATTTATTTATTTTGGAGTCAATATCTCTTTCCACATTGTAGCCCTTCCACCATCCTTGTCCTGCGAAGCGCTCGTAACGCTTCCAGGAGACATTTATCTTACTGAGAAGCTTCATGGAAATCAGCCGGATTGTACAATTATTTTGAAACAAATAGATTCAATTTTTTCCCACATTTTAAACTTGTAGGATGGTGAAAAATTACCTTGCAGTAATCATTATTTACACTATTTCTTTCTTGAATAATTATGATTTATACGGAGATGTCCACTTACTGTAATATTACAATTTTGCTATGAAAGTTTACAATTATTTTTAACCAAATTGATTCAAACTTTTACCATATCTTAATTGGAGGATGGTGCAAAATCACCTTGCAATAAGCTTTCCTTAGATCATTTGTTCGTGGATATAGGCTAATAATTTACACGGAGAAGTCCACTTTCCGCCATATATCAGAATTAACAATGTGATTGTACAATTATTTTCAACCAAATGGATTCAAACTATGCACACATCCCGATTGGAGAATGGCGCAGAATTAGCTTGTAGTAAGATTTCCTTAAGCCATTTTATTGTTTTTATTATAGGGTAATAAACTTATAAATCCACTTTCTGTAATATATCACAGTTTTGCTACGAAATTAATGAATTATCTACTACAGCAATTAAAATTATTTCTAAAGGCAAATGCTGCATTGAAGAAACTACATTGAATAATATATATATATATATATATATATAGGCCTATATATTTAAACCCTTTTCATGAGAACAAATTTAATAGCTTTATTTCTTCGGAATTCGCTGAAACGTAGCTCTGTTGTCTTTTAAAACATGAATATAAATAACGTTGTCATTCGACTGCCTTCAGATAGAAACACTGATGGGCAGGGATAACAGGTAATATCAGATTTTGGAAAAACGATATCACAACAGCTAGTTCATTACAAGCAGAAATCGGACATCTTCCGTTTAAGTCCGATTTCTGCATGAAATATAAAATCATAAGCCACAATTCAGAGGACATAAAGAGACTGAATTAGTATACCGGTAGTTCATGTCAAATTGATGTATCTTAAATATATATTGACTATACTTTACTCAAAGGAGCAAAGTATATAGCTCGGTTAATGAAATAACTGGTTCAACTTTGCTACTGCTAGGTAATGTTTTTAGACATAATCAATTCAGATAAATTATTTTCATTATTAATAATGGTTTCGTTTCATTGTTTCATCATTACATAATTTCTTAACAGTTCCTGCCATGTGCTGAACTTAATGAAAATGTAATAAATATACGTAATTACATTAAATCTTATTAAATATAAAAAAGTCTATCGCAGGAGTTTAGTGGTTAAGTCGTTGCAGTGCTGAATGGGCCCATCTCGATCCTCATTCAGGATAATTTTCTGGATGTGGTTATTTCCTCGTGTTTCCACATCTGTACGGCGAGACAAATTTCAGGAAAATGTAAGGTCCGAATAGTCCCCGAATACCATCTGACCACCATGATTATTCGCATTACATTTGTCTTGTTACTATATATATATATATATATATATATGGGTGAATTCCATATCTTGTCTTAATGCTTGATTTGTCTCGGAAGTGGCCCTGGCATTTTTATTACTCTTCCGTGACGACACTCTTTTTCCTTGAGTGGTAAAATAAGCGTGTATGTAATCCATAGTATAAAATCCTTTCCTGACAGGTCATATCCATGTAAGACCCTCGTGGCGTGGGGGAGCGTAATAGTATATTAAGATGCGAGGTTGGGGCGTGGTTTTTACCGAATAGAATAAAATGTTTAAAAACGAAGCGATAGCGAGATACCATTTATTGATAAGAAGGCGACAAGTACGTATTTATTATTTTATATTGTTTCAAATAAAGTTCAGTTCATTTAAAATGCAGTGATTTGTTTCGTATAATGTATATTAACACTAATTTTTTAATATATTTTGTATATACATTGTATGTAGTATACATAGAGGGCAGTGGGTTTACTTCCCACACGCGTTTTGTAATATGTAATATTACAATATAGTTATATTTTACAGTAGAGGTATTTAGGTTGACAATCCGAAATGTAGGAAGTTGAACTTTCAATCATGATCGCCATTGCTGTAAGTACGACTAAACGCACTATAGCGCAAACTTGTACTATAAGTGAAAGGTTACGGTAATGAATAGAATGAAAGGACAGACATGTAGAACATTTTAAAATTATATTATCGGCTAAATTTTCCAACACGTGGCACTGACTTTTTAAATTACTTCATAAACTCCTGTTAAATTTTATTCTTAGAGTTTCATTCTTCAAGTTATTTCCTACCATTTAAAATTATTTTACTTGTTTTTTAATGATTATTTGAATATATCCCGTCACGATATTTAAATGCATGAAGACGTAGCAGCCATATTGATTTTAACGAATATTCTGTGTTCCAGTGCAGCCAACATAAAGTCTGTACTAATTAACTTACACTAAATAAAATCAGCGTGCATTCTTTCACATGAGTTACTTAAATTGTTTTAAGTTAGCTTTTAATTTGATTTTCAACATGAGTTCAAATATCATGTACATGTTGGCTGCATCTGTGATTCCATAGTGCAATCCACTTCGCGTCTGTTGACGCATTTGCATGTTGTTATGATTGGAACTTAGAAAAAAAAGTTTCTTGTCACATATGTATTTCTATATCATCAAATAATTATTATTAGGCCTACTGTTGTACAGGTATCTAACGACAGGTGTGATCCTGTAAGGCCCGAAAGGAATGGGTCACTTAAAAGCATATACACGTGAGATGTTAAACATAATTAATAGAAGAGAGTGTACCTAAGGATGACTTTTCTGCTGTTTAAAGCTTTCTCTTGCATCTGTTTGAACTTGAATTTCGTCCTCCAAGAAAAATTTATTCTTTCTCTCAGTTTCCTACTTAGACAGATCCGTTAACGATGTCATTTTCTTTCTGTTGAATTTTGTTTTACTTATGTTTAGATAGGTAGCTGGCTCTTACTTAACGAATATATTTTAATTGACTCAGATCATTAGGATCCTAATCCATGTGTGGGCGTGCAATGGTCTAACCCATTGCCCAGATGCCCCTTATTTCAAGAATTAAGTTCTTTCACGTGACACGGGACTCTCGGCGTTACTCGTGCGAATTGAACTATCCTCCGAATTTTTATTCCATTAAAAATACTTTGATCCCTGACAGGTTTGAACACGCAAATCTCGGAAACAGAGGAATAACCACTTTTGACCTTAGCTGATTTTATATTTGGGAGTTACAAGTTCACATAGAAGTAGAAAAGGCCCATGTAGTTAAAACTTCACGATTGTTTACTTTATATTTCAGGAATTGATTATCTGAAATTCCGACCACTATTTTCCGTGCTTCCGTTTATCCGTGAACTGTACTAGCATCCCTTAATACATTAATAATATAATATATATATATATATATATATACATATAGCAATTCTGTCCGAAGGCAGGTCCTTCACTACAATCATAGCTATGCTTGCAGGTTTACAAGGGAATTGTAGGTGTGGTAGCTACCCGTTGCTTTCCACACCGGTGAGGAATGATGATGACGACGATAATGATAAGGATGATGATGATAGCCATATATGATTTCGGGGACCGTTTGGGCCTTAAAGTTTTCCTGACATTTGTCTTACAGGTGAGGAAAAACCCCGATAAAAACCTAACCCAGAAAATATGCCCCGACCGGGGATCGAACCCGGGCCCGCTGCGTGACAAGGCATCACGCTACCTCGAGACCACAGCGGTGGACTTTATATATACAAAGTGTTTTCGGATCCATCAATACATATAAGTCTACTCCGTGCTGTTATGTATGTAGCATATTTAACTAGCATCCCAGAGATTCCGGTCAAACTATAGAAACTTTTGACTACATATTGGGTCCAGAATAGGGCCCACTTCAGCTTCGTGTGGACAACTCGATAGGTATTTGATATGAAAATTAGTGGGATTATGTTAAGAAAACTGGTGGATTCTATGCCAACAACATAAATTCAAATCCACAAATGAAAAAAAAAACACACAATTTATTGTCACAGTATCTGAATAATTACCTCAGAAAAAAATTGATTTCTTCCCAAGAAATACGATAAATTCCTTATAATAAACGGAGAAGTTGAGATCCAGATAAACTAAAATCAGTATATTATCACTGTAAAACATGTATTAGTCATTCTCAGTACAGTGTTGCCACCTTGCTTACAAAACATGCTAACAAACAAGTGAACGCTAAAATTATCTGGTGTAGTAACTCTCCCATTTTCTCACCCTATTGTTTTCAAACTAACATGAAGTTGCCTATGTAACATTAACATGTCAGTTTTCTTACCATAACTTGCCCACTAATGTTGGTGGACTATGGGACAGAATCTCCTTATACGTGAGCAAACGTTTTGGCAATTGGCTCTAGCGGGAATATGTGTTACAAGATTGGCCAACACGACGCTAGAAGTCACTTGTTCTCCGATTAAATATTCACTGGTGGCACGGTTGCATAAAATAGTCGAAACTGTAGTTAGGGTAGGTAATTAATTCACGCTATCTGTAGGACTTCTCATCGTTTCTGCCTTGTCAGTATAATCAAATCAATCGGCTTAGCACTTCCAATTATATATTTCATATAATTTTTGAGGAATCTATATCTGAAGGTTTGTTTCAATTTACATGTTTCTATTTAGACTGTTCAATATACAGTTTAAAATACAACATTGAGCAACAGAAAAGAAACTTCTTTTTGTCTGAGAAAAAAAAAATGTAATTCTGATAGTATTTGTTCTCCTGAATTCAAATATGATATCGGGTTTTCTCCATCACGCAAGGTTTCCGAAAGACAGGAATTTATAATTTCAAACAGTTTAATATTTTCTACATTCGTAACTACACAATATTCGAACATTCGGACTCACCTAGAAGTAAGAAATGACGATTTTGTGCTATATTTTGCCTGTGGAGAATCCCTCTTGATGGTCCAACAATAATCGGCCATTTGCCTTGATATCTCTTTTCCATAGCTGAAACCAGTGGAGTTAGCTCATTTGGTTTTATTTTACAAGGAACAAATGGACGAAAAAACGTTTATTAAAAAATAATTATTTAAATCCATTAATTTAAATTGAAATAAAAAAACTGTGGGTGATGGAGAAATTCCGAATACATATTTGAAAACACGAAAAAATCTCCATTAAGTGCATTGGTACTCATGAGACAAAAATCATGTTGACCAGTGTAATTAATCAGAATTTAGCTTCTTTACATTCTGAAAAATCTTATTTGCATTGGACCAATAGTACGAGAAACCAGATATTTCTCAAATCATGTTGATATTTTTCTCATTTCTAATAACTTACGGGAATAAATAGTGGAAGTTTTCCTACTATTTTCATCACACTCTGTGTAAATAACAATTTTAAAAATAATTAAAGTTAAAACTAGTATATCTATGCTGTTCAAATGAAATGAATTGAATCATTTTGTTGTATAGAGCCGATATCACTTCTGTAAAATTAGATGAAACATCAATTCATCATATATCGTAATGCTTTATGCATTCACTACATGATGTCGGCTATACTGAAGCGTGTAATACAATTGTGCTTTTTGTAATACTTCATTGGAATCAGTTGATTTCGGAATTCAACATTCCCAGAAATATTAAGTTGCAACCAATCGACCATTTACTTGAGCTATCATTACATTTCGGAACATATAAATACAGATATAAATAGTCCATTATTATTGTTACTGTAATAATAATAATAATAATAATAATAATAATAATAATAATAATAATAATAATAATAATAATACTAATAATAATACCAAACGCTATTCCTCTCTGTCCATCCATTGATCTTCCTCCATTCCTCTGATATTCATAGCTGCTTGTACCCCTTCTATCCAAGTTTTCTTCGGTCTTCCTCCCTTCCTCCTTTCCATTGGGATCCATTCCATAACAATTTTAGGCAATCTTTGTTCTGGCGTTCTTTTGACATGGCCATACCACTGTAATGTTTTTTTTCTATAATGTCTATCATATCCGGCTCCTCTTCTACACCCATTATTTCCCTTATTTCTTTATTTCGTATTCTATTCATTCTAGATTTTCCAGCTGATCTTCTTAAAACATCCATTTCTGTACTTAAAATTCTTTTCATTCCCCTGGTAGGAATTTGCCAGACTTCAGCACCATATGTTAAATGATAATAATAATAATAATAATAATAATAATAATGATAATAATATTAATAATGATTATAATATTAATAATAATGATTTTTATAACATTTATTATTATTATTATTATTACTATTATTATTAATGTTTATTATTATTAACTTTGTGTAGCCTATACACACAGAGACATTTAGGACGGAATTCATGAAAACATCTTTACGCAAAGAGCGACTCTTTCCCTCTCTCTATGACGTAGAGAGTAGTATTCATAAACCCGGTTTTATGAATACTCTCTACGTTGTAGAGAGGGGGAAAGAGTCGCTCCTTGCGTAAAGATGGTTTCATGAATTCCGCCCTAAAAGTTACTAGATACAGCATCAATTTAAGAATACTTATAAACACGAAGAAAGAAGGATGTACAAGTACATGCACGATTGTATGTTTATTTAACATGTAGCCGTTAGTTTAACACAAGGTTTGGATGAAATAAAAAATTAAAAAGTTATACTCTATACAAGTTTAGAGTTTTTGATAGCCCAAGCGCATTCTTTTGGCCAAGGTTTGAACTATTTGCAAACTGAATATTTCATAGCCCGGTTTTCACCGCACTGACACAGACAATAAAATGGAAGCCGATTGTTGTGGCACTTACTCCCGTTTTTATTTTCAGCCTACAATTGATGTTGCCCTATAGTGTTCAGTCATATTATTTACCCATATTGTTGGTACTTGTCCTATTTTTTTCACTGAGAAATCAGTCTAAATGCAGGTCATTAATTTCATCGGCAGTACTTAATTTAGAGCTACCAAAACAAAGTTGCCGATATACCTACCATCAGTTTCTGTTTAAATTTGCAGTTAGTTTTAACGCCTCTGATTGTAAATTAATCATACCTGGCGAAATACGACCGTGCCACAGAAACAAGTTATATGCGCACGGATTTCGGCTACTCGTCCTTCCGATACCTAAACTACTGTGTTATACACAATGCAGGGCACCGGCGGGTTCTGCAGCGATCATTGAAATGTTTATACACAATGTCGACAGTTCAATAGTTTATTCTCATCCTTATTATGTGCTCCATCGAAACAATATTGCACAACTTCCTCAAATAACGGACTTGGTCCTGAGGATCGCTGGTTCAAACCCGACCGGGGTTGATGGATTTTTTAGGACGGAAAAATACAAGGAGCAAGTCATCCGGGAGGGACTTTACGCCGTGGGTCTCGATTCTGAAGATTTTCAGGATCGTAAACGATCTTTAAGCCTGAATAAAAAGGCTCATCCAAGCGCGACAGGCCTAAAAGGTCCTTGGCCTACATGCCGGCTGCTGGGCTCACGTCCACATGTGGGTTAATTACAGAGGTAGATGATCATCTAGCCAGTGTAGGGGTGACATGTGGTCAGCATGTCGGATCCCCATTCGTTATAGCGGGTCTTCTCAACCTGGAGTCGCTACTTATTGTAGCTACCCAAATGCCTCACAATGCTGGGTGGGCTCAGGTACCATACTGGCCGAAATTACATGAGAAAATGTCTTCCCTCATGCGGACTCGAATCAGCGCAAGTCCCGCAGCTCTGCGCCAAGTCTTCTTGCCTTCACCACTCGGCTACGTCGCGGGACGAATAAAAAGGCATCTAAGCAAAATGTAACGATCTCAACATCCTGATAATATCTTAGTTACCTACTAGAAGTCACATTGAGTCGGTATGTAGACCACATGCCATTTATGGCAAATGAGGTAACTAAATTATTGTCTGACCTATGGATCTGTGCCCATGTAAAATATGCAAACTGAACACTAATTCATTTTCTGCTTCGGTGAAACCATTTCCCTCTCTCTTTTCTTTCACCCCTCCGACTGCTCACAATTTTGAGCCTTCTTGGATGAAGATTGTTTGTACTAGTAGTCCTGTGTTGTCAACTCAACATGAGCACTATAGCACGGAGATGTGAAAGACATATTATTAAGTAAGTAGCAGTAGGACTTTATTAGACTAAAAGTAAGATACATACAATGTTATTTACAAATATGGGTCGCACAGGCAGTAAGCCATAGGTGCTGTTGACAGTCCGTTACAATAAAGTACAACATAAAACAAAACACAGAACACAATAATATTATAATTAGAAAATAATACAATAACATTGCGCATTAATTAAGTTATGTAGAAATAAAAGTCAATCAGCGTCACTAGACTTACTTAAATATGAAGAAGTAATAATTAAACTTGCGTGATTCAATATTCAAGATCCATGATACTGTTTAGGAGAAGCTTGGTAAAGTTGTCCTGGCTGCTGTTTGACGTTGTGGGAGGGAAGCGCCTGGAATGAAGTGAGTGCAGGCGTTAACTTTTCTAAGAACGACTGCAGCGCTGAAAGGGCAGAGATCCGTTGGTTCGACAATAACTTGTTCTAGTAATAAAATAAAATAAAGTTAAAATGTACCTTCTTAGGTCAGAGCCGTCGTCCTCAACTTATAAAAAAGTACGCTTTTTTGTCTATAGGCCTTTCAGAATCTCTATTCCATCATCAGCAGGTCTTTCTTTCTTCTCGCTACATTACTAGATGTTCTCGGTGCTGATCCTAATGTAGTATTGTACGTGACTAAAGCTTCTTCCTAATGATATTGTATAGTGGGTTGTTTAGTCTGGGAGTGCTTTCATTTATTATCAAAGAAAGACCTGCTGAAGATGGAATAGGGATTCTGAAAGGCCTTCAGACAAAAAAAAATACTTTTTATAAGTTGAGGACGACGGCTCTGACCTAAGAAGCTACATTTTACCTTTATTTTATTTTATGACTATCCAACTCCTAACAAAGGAGAGGCTATGGTTCAATATTGGGCTACGCCATTATAGATAGATAGAAATACTTCCCTGCTGATGGAGGAGCTTGTCATATGATGCACACTGAATGAGTGGCTTGAGTCTCACGCCCGTACAAATGTAATAATACATATCAACACGCTACATACGTACATAACGTCATACATTCTTATTACATACCAAGTTGGATCTCCACCACCCCTTGAGATACCTCGGACACGAAGCCCCTACTCCCAAGTCCCAACTTCTTTTCTCCCTTATCTACTGCGAAAATCACTGCACAAATTATCTGAACTTAAAACCAATATCCAGGGAGAAGGTATTGAAGAGGCCATTCGGGTAGAATGGTTGAGCTACGTAGTACGCCAGGTCGCTGGCCCCTCACGACCGCGACCCCACAGTTGGTCCAAGGGCTCCTCGAGAAGACTGCTTTGTTTGAGAGCATCGCAGATCCACCGACCATCCCCCTGTTCTACCTCCATGGACGCATCCTGCAGCCGTTGTGAGACCGGCTAGGCTTGACCCACCAATCCACCGCAGGGTGAGACTTTAGTACATCCAAGTGCTCATCTCATGGCCACCCCACAATTTGTCCACGAGCCCGTAGGCTTAGCCGGGATTCAGCGCAGGTTCTCCCATCTGGGCTGATCCGGACCTTGCCCTGGTCTACCTGCCAGGAACGTGTCCTGCCGCCGTAGTGGTCCAGCAAGGAGTTCGCAAGTTCCAACGGATAAGCACATATTAGGACAGGGCGCTTAACTCCTGCAGACCACACTTATGGTACACGAGTCCATCGGACTTAGCCGGGGGGACTGAGTAGCAGATCCTCCGACCTTTTCCCCCGTACACCACCCGGGGACGCGTTCTGTTGCTAAAGTGAGTCCAGCCTGAGCACTATTACGTCAGGTCGTTCAACTGCTGACGACACTCGCAGAGTGTCCTTGGGTCAGATTGTATGGTCCCAGAGACGGTGCAAATCCCCCACCAAAGACCGCGCCCCCACATACCGTCATATACACGTACTTCCATATGAAAAGTTCATACTTACGTACGTCATAATCATAGCCATACTCGATCATTATCTGCTCTCGCCAGTGCTTTTAGGTCTTCCAATTATTTTCTCATCCTTTGATCAGGACCTGGATTATTACAATGGAATTCATCATCATCATCATCCGGTTTCATGGCAGCTGCCGCCGTCTTCCGGAAACCAATCGCCATTCTTCTCTGCCCATCCATTGATCTTCCTCCAATCCTCTGATATTCATAGCTGCTTGTACCCCTTCTATCAAAATGTTCTTCGGTCTTTCTCTCTTCCTCCTTTCCATTGGGATCCATTCTATAACAATGTTAGGCAATTTTTGCTCTGGCATTCTTTTGACATGGCCATACCACTGTAATCTTTTCTTTTCTATAATGTGATGTCCGGCTCCTCTTGTACACCCAAATTTTCCTTATTTCTTTATTTCGTATTCTATCCATTCTAGATTTTCCAGCTGATCTTCTTAAAACATCCATTTTTGTACTTAAAATTCTTTTTGTTTCCCTGGCAGGAATTTGCCAGACTTCAGCACCATATGTTAAAATGCTCTGAATTATGGTTTCATATATTTGTAATTTTCTATTTTTTTTAATATTTTTGCTCTATCATATTGGTTAAATCAATTGTAACAGCACATACGAGTTTGATGTGTGTTTGTCAATTTATTACTTATTACATATATTTCAAACGAGTCTATTCTCGTGGTCATAGGTCATATGTCCAAACATATTAATTTAATCCCCGTCAAATTATTTTGACGAATTTTAATCCAATATTAAAGAAAAAGAGAAACCCCAAATATTTCACATAAAAAAAAGCCTCTAAATTATTATATTTTCACCATTGATTTTTGTCCTGTGAATATTAACCCATTCACCTCAAAAGACGAGGTAGACTCGCCGCCAGTTATATAACCTTCAACTCGGAAGACGAGGTAGACTCGCTAAACTCTTCTGTTGTATATTTTGCAATATTTTGTACATCCCTTAGCAGGGTAAACTTTTTGTTAACATTTATGAATAGTAGAGAAATGTGTTCTGCCTTCACCCTTATTGTGATCCCAAGTACCGTTATATTTTGTTTGTTTTGAATGTTTGAAAATAGGCAATATAATTTACGCTAACTTAAATCCGATTTCTGGGGAAATGCATTGAGCATTTAAACGTGAAAAAGAATGGGTTAATATATTATATAAACCGGTAATTTGGACGTTCGGTGATAATTCAATATAATTATCCCCTTGTACTCTTGAATCATGCAATTTTAGCACCAATTGAGAATTGTTTACTATCATATGGACGGCGCTATGCATCAACTGACTATGCGCCATTATGTAAGTTTGGAGAAGAATATGTTTAAAGTTTAAGTCAATCTTCACTACATATTGTAGCGCCAAAATAACAATTCTGGATATAATAATTATTTTCCTTGTTTGAGTTATGCATCAACAATCTAAGAGCAGGAAAATTTAACGCTTACCTTCATGATGCAAAATTTCGATTGCCTTTTATGAAGATATGGTTTCGTACTCGTTTGTTGCAAAACATAGAACCTCTAATAGGACTGATGACGTTTACATTTTCTTTAATAATAATGCTATAAGTTATTTAAAATTTGGTGCTAACACTGTGCGTGAACAAGTGCAACAGACGGCATCAAAATGTAATTATAAAGAAAAGCTTTGTCGGTTAATGCATAACATCGTCCATATCAGTATTGTTTTGTTAGAGAATGAGAGAGAGAGAGAGAGAGAGAGGGAAGACGAGAGAGAGAGAGACATAGAGATTTAACATGAAACATTGAGACATTTTCAAAAGACCTCTGGGTAGAATCTGTTTCAGACATAGTGAATAAACATTATACTGCATTGGTATAAAATGTGTTGTTTTTATTTGCCAATATGTTTTTAAACGCATATAACATGATAGCAGTTTAGATTGTTTCATAAAGCACAGGAATTAAGCGCAGATTATTATTATCAATAAAGTTAGTATAATGAAATTTTTTGTTCCACAATTTTGACGTGCATTATGCTTCTCTTTGATACAGCTAATGGGGTATATTATTGGTGTTACATGCTTCATTACAGACTCAATGACCCTGAAAAGATGAATACACAATGTATTCACCTTCAACACCGTCATCCACCGCTACCTAACTTTACTTTGTCCTCTATCATCCAAGTGTTTCACGTCACAAAATCACAAATAGTAAAAAAAAATGCATCATTATTGGTAGTATTTTATCGTCTGACGATCATTAATAACTCACATATTTACATCTGTCTGGTTTAATTGTCATAACACTAGCAGCCAGAAATCACAATATAGCTAATGCAGGGTACTATTGTGTTTTCTACAATAGTGCATGATCCAAATTTTTGTAGTAAATTGTAGAAGTTTGTACACTCAGAGATTAAAATTTATTGGAACTCGGGTCAATGTAGACTTATAACAAATGATACATTTATAAAGGTAGGACCACGTAATTATAAACATAAATGAGATGCACAAAGAAATTAAACATAAACTCAATTCTGGAAATTCGTGCTATTATGCGTTACAGAGTCTCTTGATGTCCCAACTCCTTTCGAAAAACGTTAAACTGAAAATATATAAAACTATTATTCTACCAGTTTTATTATATGGATGCGAAACATGGACTCTTACTTTAAGAAGGAAAGTAGAATACAAGTATTTGAGAATAAAGTTCTTGGGAAATTTTTGGACCAGAAAAGCGAATCGAGAAGACTACATAACGGTGAACTACATAGTCTTTATAGGAAGCCAGATATAATGAGGACAGTTAAATCTCGTAGACTTCGATGGCCAGGTCATGTGGCACGAATGGGGAATGAAAGACATACTTGGAAGCTTCTTGTAGGAAAACCAAAGGGAAAAAGCCATGGTAGACCATGGATGAGGTGGGAGAATAGCATGACTATGATTTGAGGGAAGTAGATTATACAGGGGATGACTGGAAAACATTGGCTCAGAATAGGGATGTATGGAGAGCTTATGTCCATGCTGCCATGAACCTACGGGGTTGATAGTGCCAGTGAGTTAGTTAGGTAGGACTACGTAATTATTATCAAGTTCCAAACTACATTATTTGTTCATAGCTATGAAAGAAGTAACTAAAAAGACACATATCCAAAATTAATGACATATTCATACAACGAATTTATTTGTACATTTATATTTATAAAGTATTGGATAGCAATAATCCTTTTTTTCAACCGAACTGAGTGTATATAAACCTAAGGAACTAGATCGGAGAGTTCGGAGCTACATAAATCATAAAATATTGGCGACAGAAATTTTGTCGATTTACAAGTAACTAGCTTATATTCTCAAGAAATGTTAATATATCTGATTGTAGCCTACATTGAGGGACAACGATAGGCGGAAAATGTAAAGAAAAGACTATACCTGTCATTCTCCAACAATTTGGAAAATCTATCGGTGTACCTCACTCCTTCTTTACATTTTCAAACTACTGTTGTCCTCACTGTACTCTACTTCTCTTCGCCTTTTACTGCCAGTTCTTAGCGAACAAAGTGTTATATCCATAATTCATTATTATTATATTATTATTATTATTATTATTATTATTATATATTATATATCATCATCATCATAATCATTGGCATCATAATTATCGTCCCTTGCCGAGTGGTTTAAGGCATGATGCCCCTTGGTGCACATATGATTAACACATGTGGTTATGAGACCGGTAACCGGCTGGTAGGTCTGTCACGCCATGGAATTACTTATCATTGTTATTATTATTATGATTATTATTATTGTTATTATTATTAATAGTACTAATACTTAGTATTAACATCATAATCATCAAGGAAAAAGTTATGATTCTGTCCCCAGAAAATTATTATGGAACGCTCTGATAGAGGCGTTCAGTATTAGTCAGAATATAAGTTTAATAGACATTTAACATCCATATACGTTCTCAAATAACAGATACCAAATTATGATTGGAAAACGCTTGTCACTAGAATTTTTTACAAATGAGAGGCTGTTTCAAAATATAGGCCTATATTGGTGATTTTTTAAGAGACGTCCATAAAATACAATGTTATTGGATTCACAATATTTTCTACATCACTTGCTTTTTGCGGATGACCAAGTTCTAATAACTTAGACTATACAGTATGCTTCACGTATGGTAAGAAAATTGGTTGAAGTACACAAAAATGAGGTTAAAATATTAATTGTAAGAAAACTGAATATTTAACATTGAAGAAATTTGGGATTGAACAAGTAGACATTCACAGAGTCAATAAATTTAAATATTTGGGACCTATTGTTTTATCTGATGGAAGAAGCTCACTCGAAATCGAAAGAAAGAATAAGTACAGGTATTAAAATAATTGATAGGTTGAATTCAATTCTTTGGAGCAAGAATATTGCAATATAACACAACAAGAATAATTTATAACTCATTAATTCGAAGTGTTACGTTGTATGGAGCTGAAACATGGACATTAGGCAATGCAATTGTTAATTGTTGACTACAGAAATTGATTATTGACGCAGAGCGCCATGAAAATAATTATTGTATGTAATTTGAAATCAAGGAATTAGAGATAAATGAAATTGGATAAGAATATTCTTGAAGTAATTGAACGAAAATTTAGATGCTTTGACACTTTAAAAGAATGGGAAATGAAAGAAATCAGAAAATTATTTTGGAATGGAATGCCTAAGGCAGAAGGAGAAGAGGAAAACCACAGGAACAATGGATGGATGTGATCAGGATGAGTATGGATATGTTGGAATTGACGGAAGAATATGAGCAAGATAAAATCATTTTAACAATAAAATAATTTTAGGTTGCAGGGAAAACTACTGTAAAAAATATTAATTAAAAAACATCAAAATCTTTATGCACATTTACTATGGCTTAAATGGGATTTCTTTTCCTAGTCTCTATTCTTCTACTTCACTGTATCTTTCCAAAAGTGTATTATTGTGTTATTATTTAATTGTAATATTATTGTGATATTAATATTATGTAATTGTAATGTTATTGCTTTTTTTGTTGTTTATTTTTCTTTACACTAGTACCAATTATTACTTTATTGTAACGGACTGTCAACAATACGTACGGCTTACTGCCCGTGCGACCCATATTTGTAAATAATATTGTAAATATCTTACTTTTTGTCTAATAAAGTCCTACCACTATTACTATTACTACTACTGTATCTTCAAATTCCTTTCATCCATTTTATTTCCACATTTTATTTCGAGCGCTCATTTTCTTATCTTTATAGAACCAATCGAAATTTATCTTGAACTCTCTATAATCCTGTATAAATTGTCTTCACTTCAATTTTATATTTTAAGTGTTTCAACCTCTTTGCATATAAAGTGTATATATAGGCCAATATATAGAGTACTTTCCCGGTTCAGGTGTTTATTTTTCTTTTCTTGTCATATTAGGCCTGTGTTCTTTAATGTTAAAATTTAATTATAACATCGAAATAAAGAAGCGTCATTGCTATAAAGTAAAAATACACTTTAATTTGCTTACTTGTTATAGTAGCCACTACAGGGCAGTGAGACCGAGTTCCGCTATCCCTAGTGATATAGAATATATAATAAATAATAGTTTAAAAAACTAAAACAACATGCTTTATTAGAAAACCGAACTAAAAATGAAAAATAATTTAATTTCCAACACGCTTGGGATAAAATGAAAGTGGTAAACAAAAAAATAATCTCCAAAACATCTAGAATAAAACTAGAGTTATCTAAAAAAATAATTTTACTATCAAAAGCGTGGGGTGCTCTATATCAATTAATATATTTGATAATAAACAGATATTGGTAAAAGTAAAGTCTCTAAGAAGAAAACGTAAAAACCATAAAAAGCACTCCACGCTTTTGATGGAAAATTATTTTTTTTGTAGATAAGCCTAGTTTTATTCTAGATGTGTTGGAGATGATTATTTTGTTGACCACTATAATTTTATCCCAAGCGTGTTGGTAATTAAAATTATTTTTCATTTTTTAGTTCGGTTTTCTAATAAAGCGTGATGTGTTAGTTTTCTTAAAGTATTGTTTATTGTTTACTTTTTAGTTTGGTTTTCTAATAAAGCGTGTTTTTTAGTTATTTTAAACTAATATTTATTTTTTTAATTTTTAGTTTAATTGATTGTCATAAACCGGAATCCATGAAAATTTAATTTCTTACAGCATGTTTAGTTCTAAGAAAAATCCTCCGGGTCGGATTTGAACCAGTGATCTATGGATTACTGAAATTAAATACCACTACAGTCCACCGCTCTACCAACTGAGCTCTTACAACGATTAACTAAAAAGTCGGTAAGTCCGCAACCTATTATATCGGTTTCTATTTTTTTTATTTTCTGATGATTCTGGCCAGGATTTTAGAACAAATTAAGAACTTATTGTATTGTCATTGGTCCTTTACAAGTATACACAGTTTCAAGTCGATCCAATGTTTTAAGTGGGTGAAACTCATGTTCAAAGATTCCGTTACATAGATACAGGTCCGTTACATAGATAGACAGAATCATGTCAAGCTAATATAAAGCGTATAATAAAGAAAATATTTATGCTAGGAGCCTGGATAGCGTAAGTGCTGAAGTATCAATTCAGAGGTCCTGGTTTCAAATCCCGATTCAGGCGTTTATTTTTTTCATGTCATATATATATATTTCACTTTAATATATGTTTTAGAGAAACATAATAGCATGCATTTTCACAATTATGTGATGACTTAAATAAATTGCCCAATTTAATGAAAACCTGTTAAATTTTGATAAGCCTTCACGCTTTAGATCTAGAAGTATCAGTTTTAGTCAATAACCTTTCCGCTACAACTATCCGCTTTCTTCCAACAATTCAGTTGATTTCAATCCATACTGAAATTTATATATTCAAACATACAATGTACACAACCCGTCTCAAATTGACTGGAGAACAGTTAGCGATCATTATCTAAATAATCTCAAATACTGACTGATATAGAATTTAATGGAATATAATATAAAAATTATCGGCCTGAATTGTCTAATGGTAATGTTTCTTGCCTATAGTCCCGAGAGTCTTGGGATCAAATCCGGCCGGGAATGGATGGAAAGATCCAAGAAAAAATTCACCTTAGGACCCGAGTCTGAAGATTTTCAGGTTCGTGGAAGAACCTCATGTCTGACTTAATGTCTTCGAGTAAAATTTAACCGGTTTTCCTCATCCAAGTAATACCTAAGTTGCTTACTAGATGTCTCATTAAGGCGATGTGTCGACGCTACTGACATATCTAGGGAAATAAGCGTAACAAAATTAGCTTGGTCAAG
This sequence comes from Diploptera punctata, assembly GCA_030220185.1. NCBI lineage: Eukaryota > Metazoa > Arthropoda > Insecta > Blattodea > Blaberidae > Diploptera > Diploptera punctata. The sequence continues at coordinate 1,039,777 of JASPKZ010001578.1, read as the reverse complement.
ACACTCCCTGTAGGAAGGATCCATGTCCATACTCGGGATGTATGGGGTGTGTAGGTTATACATAATTACACTGGTCAACATGATGTTTGTCTCATGAGTACCAATAGTTGTACTTAATGCAGTTTTTTATCGTGTTTTCAAATATATATTGGGAATTTCTCCATCACCCACTGTTTTTTTATTTCAATTTCAATTAATGGATTTAAATAATTATTTTTTAAATAATTATGTTTTAAATAAACGTTTTTTCGTCCATTTGTCCATTGTACATTAAAATCAAATGAGCTAACTCAGGAGATTTCAGCTAAGGAAAAGAGATATCAAAGCAAATGGAATCCTAATATGCTGGCCGATTATTGTTGGACCATCAAGAGAGATGCCCCACAGGCGAAATATAGCAGAAAATCGTCATTTCTTACTTTCTAGGTGAGTCCGAATGTTCAAAAATTGTGTAGTTACGAATGTAGAAAATATTAAGTTGTTTGAAATTATAAATTCCTGTCTCTCGGAAGCCTTGCGTGATGGAGAAAACCCGATATCATATTTGAATTCAGGAGAAACAATACTATCAGAATCACATATTTTTCTTTCTGAGACAAAAAAAAAGTTTATTTTTTGTTGCTCAGTGTTATTAATAATTTAATGGATCGTGATAATGCCATTTTAATCTAGCATTTGTCTTCACGATTGAATGAAACCCCAAAAAATTCCAAACTGGTTAATTAGCGCCGGGGTTTACACTCGGGCCTACGAAATTACGAATTTCGAAGTCAGTTTTGATGTACTAACATTTTGTAAACGCGGTCGGTCTTCTTTTTCACTTCACGGGCTAGGCAAACCGCCTGTACCGCTGCACAGTTGCCTCACTGTCCATATTTACACTGGCCTTCCTACATTCCTTGATCTTCTTGGCTTATAGGTAAATGCTGCTTTTGGTAATCTTGTTACATTCTTTCTACATGTCTAAACCATTTAACTCTATATTATTTGATTTTTTATTTATTGGATATTTAATTAACTCTGTTCTTATATCTTCATTCTTTATCTGATCGAATCTTGTGCAACTTTTGTTATTCTACGGAAGTTCATTTCTACCCGTTGTATTCTATTTTGTATTCCTTTAGTCATTATCTAAGTTTCGCTCCCATAAAGTAACGCAGGAATTGCCAATATTTTATAAAACTTCAGTCTAGTATCTCTTATAGTTTTTTTTCTTTAATGTTTTATGTATAGTTCCGCATGTTATTTGAAATTTCGACAGTTTCATATTTACAGCATGGGTCTTTCAGTTTTTGTGTTTATAGTAAAATTACAACCCAATAATTAAAACACCCCGTACAGTATTAATGGATTTTATAAGGATATAAACTACTTGAGTTTGGCTTCCTTCGGAATGAAATTAATGCGATGGATCTTCTATCGTAAATTTACGGGATACAAATCAATCTCAATAGTGAAATAAAAAGCCTTTGGACAAAGGGTTTTCAGCCCTTTCATGCTCACATTTGATCGCAAATTGATTAGGAGAACCAAATATTATATCGAATATCAAGCCGTGTCTTTAAGAAAGTAAAATTATTCAAATATATATATATATATATATATATATATAATATTTTATCACCAAGAAGATCACTTGTGTATTAAAATTATTCAGTTTAAAAAATAATAAAATTCTTTCAGGGTCTGGCAATTTTAATTATTGTATAGATAGATCGCAGGTCCAGTTATATTGTATCTTGTTATTGGATATTAGCATGTATATAGGTGTATGTGAGAGCTTGCATGCATGAAGGGATATGCAAATGTTTAGGGGCTGAGAGAAGCAGGAAGCCTGTGGGTTAGGGGTGGTGGGCAAGAAACGTGTCGCCAGAATATTACATTAAGGGAGGTGAGGTTGATGCAATCTACATCCCACTACTGGCCTCTATTAGCTTTCTCCTGTATTAAACAAGAGGTGAACGTGTAGGGACTGGCACAATCATTGTTCCTTCGACCTCTTACAATGTATTGAATCTGGAAACTAGATACGTAACATTAAACAGTCACCTAGATTAGATAGGTTAACGTATTTCATAGGAAACAATTAATAATCAATAAATTGTATTAATAGATCGTCATTTTTTTCTAAGCACAGTGTCTTTTCAGTGAAATCATTCTTCTCTTCTTTGAGCTCCCCGTTTAATTCCGTGATATTCTTAACATCTTAAAATTTCTGCATAAACGTCTTAAACAGTCTTCCTTGGTATGCCTCTGAATGTTATTCTTAAAGTTTGCTGTAAAACTGTTTTAAATATATTATTATTATTATTATTATTATTATTATTATTATTATTATTATTATTATTATTATTAATCCACATCTGTGGTCTCGAGGTAGCTTCGCTGCCACATACGCAACGGGACCGGGTTCAAGTTTTTTTCGGGATTTTTCCTCACCTGTAAGACATATTCCAGGAACATTTAAAGCTCTGATGGTCCCCGAGCATATTCTGGCCATTAATATTATCATATTAGTCATATTTAGTATGAATGTGTGTGTGTGTGTGTGGAACATATCAATTTATAACTATACACTCCATAAGAAAGAGTCGGTTTCACCAACAGAGATAACTGTATAACGCCAGTTTCCACTCGTATAATGCATAGCTTAAACTGGTGTAATACAGTTACCTAGGTTGGTGAAACTTACCCTTAATGCTGTGTTGTCTGGGAGGAGGTCCTTACATTGTGTTGATCTATAATTCGGGGAGGCCCACCATGTCCCTGTGTATTCAAGAAAGCATACATGTCAACCATAGTTAAAATCCCTCTCCCGACACGTCGTGTCACTGTAAGACCCGGTTGGCGTGGTGACACTTGAAAGAACTTATAAGTATAAGGTGAGAGGTTAAACTACGTTAGTGGAAACAAATCAATTATTAAGGAGTTTAGCCATAAATTTATATGTTTCTACTTTTAATTTTGAAGATTGGTTATTTATCTTATAGTATTAATGTTTGCATTTCTTCTCTGTCCAATTGATATTTCCTAATAGGCTCCATAATTACATTTCTATTGGATCCAGTATTTTTGTCACTTCTTCTCAAGACTCAACTTTCACGGGCATATAATAACACACTCATCTAATTATTTTCTTTATTTAATCTGTTTATCGGTTACCATTAGTGATTCTGATTATAATGCCTAAACGAACATTTTATTCTATATCTTCTTTATTGTTTGTTTATTACAAGTGTTTATATATTTTTTTTCTGCAAATACCCCAGGTTGTCTTTCGACATTTCTGGTGTTCTCTCCTGGCATGGAGTACTTGTAACCCACTTCTGATATTGTGGCGCCTGAAAGGTGGAGTTACGTTGCCCCGATGATATGATAGGTGATGATGATGATGATAGTGGTGCGCCAGGAGAGTCCCTAATCCTAAGCTTAATCTAAGATGAATATGAATGATGATGATTGCGATGGCCATATGATTTCGGGGACCGTTTTGGCCTTAAAGTTTTCCTGACATTTGTCTTACAGATGAGGAAAAACCCCGATAAAACATCACCCAGAAAAACTGTTCCGGCCGGGGATCGAACCCGGGCCCGCTGCGTGACAAGGCAGCACGCTACCTCGAGACCACAGCGGTGGACACAAGTGTTTATATTGATTATGATATTTTGTTCTGATTTCAGATTTTTTTATTTTATTAAAAAAATATGTGAAATCTGTAAAAATCTCAGATTTCAATGGTACATTTCTCCATTATTTTTCTTTTTTCGCGCGGTTCCGGTGTCACCCTAGCACGGACCTTTATTTATTCTGACGTTTCCGCCATCCTTTCCAAACATTATATCTGATTTAAGCCATAATAAGATCGCGGAAACGTCAGCAGAAAATGTATGAATATGGTGACACCACGGTAACCTAAACATATATTAATACGAAATCGGTATATTTAAACGAAACGGTGAGAATTTAATACTAAAATGTTGATTATTAAGTATAATAAAAAATATGATTTTATGGCGAACAAAAATATACCATGGATTTTCGGACATAAATTCCTTCTTCAATTAAATTAGCACTTGGCCATCATACTTGTGAATAAATTCCATAACAATAATATCATAATATTTACTCACTGGCACTATCGATCCCGTAGGTTCATGGCCGCGCGGACATAAGCTCTCCATACATCCGTATCCTGAGCTAATGCTTTCCAATCATTCCCTGTATAATCTACTTCCCTCAAATCATAGTTAATGTTATTCTCCCACCTCATTCTTGGTCTACCAACTGGGCGTTTTCCCTATGGCTTTCCTAAAAGAAAGCTTGCATGCAAGTATTTCATTCCCCATTCGTGCAACATGTCCTGCCCATCGCAGTCTATGAGACTAACCTGTTCTTATTATATCTGGCTTCCTATAAAGACCATGTAGTGCATTGTTATGAAGTCTTCTCCATTCATCTCTCTTTGGTCCAAAAATTTTCCTAAGTACTTTATTCTCAAATACTTGTAATCTCCTTTCTTCCCTTAAAGTAAGAGTATAAATATATCAATATCATGATATAATCAATATATCAATAAACCCGTCATACAATAACTCCAGAGTGTCGTAGCCGACTGAACTACTTGCTTGAAATTGGCTATTACAGTGCGGCCTATAACATTCTCTACGGCACTCGGTGACTAGAAGAACCGGCGTCAGCGCTCGGCGTTGACGGTGTAGGGGTCTGCTAGAATCATTTATTAAATATATAGTTTTCATATTTTTATTAGCGTTGAAAGCAGGGGCAGAGAAAAAAAGAGAAAGACTCACTGACTAGCATTTCCTTTAAAGGAAACGATAAGCGCTGTCTCTGGGCTCGTTTATACCGTGTGCCATAGAAATTATTGTGTTAGTTCTCTCTATAGATACTCTGCAAGGTTAACAAGACGCAATCACTCAACCTTAATTTACTATCCGGATTTCCCTAGCTCTCAGATCAAGTACCTATTCTGTTGTCTTCACGAAGCTAATTGGCCTTGAACTGTTTCTTTTATATAGCTTGGCATCGAATTCGGCCCTCTTAGATGCCAATGGGTAATATTAACTGTTATTCCACGGGAGCTTTTAATCGCCAATAGGAGAAGCCTTAATAGTTTGTTCCATCATTAAAAGCACATTCCTCTGTTTTATGTGTTGCAACATAAAATGTTTTATACTTGAGCCCTTTATACCGTACAGCCTAGATTATAGTCTAAATATTAACGTCTGTGAGTCTTCGATTTTGTGAGTTTGTCTGTCCTTTATGGACTTGATCGATTTGAATGGGGTTTTTAACCATCATTTAAAGATTTGTTTGAACAATCAACATAAATAACATATTACCATACATACTATAGGCCCGGATCTAAAAAGCAAGTGCATCGGAGCACTAAAAAGTAGCTTTTTGCGAGATAGTGCGTTTTGTGGTACTTACAGGATTGGCGACCATGATTGAAAGTTCAATTGCCTACAATTCGGGATTACCAATCAAAATAACTATACTGTAATATTACATTTACACCCACGTGCGGGACGTATTACTGCTACTACGTTTAATGTAGGTCTATATACAAAAAATATCCAAAAGGTAGTGTTAATACGTATATGTTATACGAAATCAAATCACTGCATTTTAAATGAACTGAACTTTTTTGAAACAATATAAAAACAATAAATACGTACTTGCGACCATGATATCAATAGCAATGATCTTATTGCCTTCTGTACTTTCAACTAACAAACATTGCCCACACTGTATTCACGTAGACTTTCACGGCCGGAGTTGCTATGATGATCTTGATGAAGATTTTCGGGCTGTAGACCGTGGTCGTGAGGCGTGTAGTTCCCCGACGTTTCTCCAGAGACTGCTTCTGGAATCCTGAAGGGTTATCTTGAGACTGGCATTTATGTCCACAGTCAGTGCCAGTCTCATGACAACCTTTGAGCATGCCAGACGCAGTCTCTGGAAAAACGTCGGGGAACTACAAGCCTCACGACCACGGTCTACAGCCCGAAAATCTTCATCAAGATCATCATTGCCCACACTTTTAACGTTACTCAATTGTTTATAATGAACGCACATATTTCCAACAAAGATGTTATTATTTTATTACTATTTATTATTTTGAAAATAACATCGCGCAAAACAGAATGTACAACGCACGTTTGTTAAGTGTTTTACATAATCTCGGAAATCAAAAACCTCGCTACCGCTCGGTTTTTAAACATTTTCCTCAATTCTGTTAATACCACTTCCCAACATTGCATCGTAATATACTATTTTGGACGCTTGAATGGCTTACGATTCTTATAATATAAAAATGCACTAAGTAAATGTAGACCTACACAGAATTGAATATCTACAACAATTCTACAAACAAAGTCCACGGCAGCATATGTCTATCTTTTACGGATAACTCACAAAAACAATTTTTGTTTATCAGTTCATTGATTCCAAGAAGATCTGGATAAGTAGATTCCCGGTAACGCCGGGTAATTAGCACGGGGTACAGGCTATAAATTTACATTTATTTTCTTGCTTGCCTATTCAACTGAAATAAAACACATTTAATTAATTTAGGCGCAGCAGTGCACGCCGGATATTACCTACTATCATACAATTGTATTTTATTTGTTTCAATAAGCAGACTTTATTTTATAAATTAAGCACAAATTATTATGCCCATGTTGTATATAAAGTGAGCTAATATTATCCTCGGCGATTTGGTGGATAAGTTGGGTTTTAACTGTGTGGTGGTACAAAACAGAATGAGGGTCACAGGCAGTTGTTGGTATGTCAAATGGATTATCATCATTCATCTCCGCAGCTGCCGTCCATAAGACTGCCAGCCAGTGCTCATGATGTGTGTACGCTCTGGGATCGCTCAGATTAAATCAATCACATTCATAGCCTCTCTCATGAGCGATTATTGTACAGTAACCTCCAAATACACTCAATTCATGAATACGATGCCGTATTCTTTAAAATTTGTCATAAGTAATGCCACGAGTGATGTCCAATTTATCTACAGAATTTGGAAATCAAGAGTGGCATTTATTAAGCTGTTACTCACAAATCATTATTTAAATATATATATGTTTAATATTTATATATTTAATTTAAACGGCGATGTTTAAAAACAAATGAGAAGCGATTGTTGCTTCATTTGTTCATCAATGCAACCAGATTATATAATATTGTAAGAATGCATCCTAGTGGAGAAATTTATAACTAACATTAGAATTAGAATATTATAGGTCTTCTTCTTCTTATTCATTTCACGGACTAGGCAAATTGCCTGCTCCGCCTCACAGTTGTTTCTGTCCATCTTTTCACTGGCTTTCCTACATTCCTTGAACCTCTTGGCTTGTAGTTGAATGCTGCTCTTGGTAATCTTGTTACATTCATTCTTTCCACATGTGTAAACCATTTCTCTCTATATTCTCTGATTTTCTCATCCAAGGGATATATATTTAACTCTGTTTTTATTCTTCCTTCCTTATCCGATCCAATCTTGCGCAGCCTTTTGTTCTTCTACTTTGCAATTTTTGGTGATTACCCAAGTTTCGCTCCCATAAAGTAATGCAGGAACTTCCAATGTTTTATAAAACTTCAATCTAGTATCTCTTCTTGTTTTATTCTTTAATGTTTTATGTATAGTTCCGCATATCATTTGAAATTTCGACAGTTTCATATGTATGTCTGTTTCAGTTTTTGTGTTTATAGTAAAGTTACAACCCAAACATTATAAGTTATTAATTAATTTTTGATGTCCTATGATGTAAATATGTCAATTATACAGGGTGTAACAAACTCAAAGGCACATTTTTAGGAATGAGTTCCTCATATGGAGAGAATAAAAAAAGGGTATTGCAACATGGGTCCGGAAATTGATAATTACAGAGTTATTCGAACTTTTATGAATGTAAGTACATGGCGACAAAAATGCAAGGGACTTGTTGGAGCGCTCTGTTCTTTCAGATGAAATGTACAAAGTGACCTCCTTATACTTCAATACAGGCATATTTTCATTTGTTGTACATCACCGCAGCCTACAATCAACAGAAAACAGACTCTCAAAAAAACTACTGTAACATTAATAACCTAACATTTATAAAAGTTCGAATAACTCTGTAATTATCAATTTCCGGACCCATGTTGTAATACACTTTTTTTATTTTCTCCATATGAGGAACTCATTCCTGAAATTTTGCCGTTGAGTTATGTTAGAGCCTGTATTTTTCTGGAACATTATTTCCTGAGAAATAATACGTTTAAGAAAATGCAAACAGTTGTTTATTTTTTTGTGGTATAATCGTTTGCTGCAATTTTTTTTATATTATCTCCCGCAAGCACTTTCTGGTTACATTAGTGCAGTGTATATACAATCTGGTAGCCACATGCGTTCTAGAATTCTTACATCTTAATATATAGATTGTTGTATTCAATGTATTTCTTAGAGAGTCAGTCACTGCAAAATAATGCTATAACCTATTCAGAATGTTAAAAAAGGAGGAGCTTGATTTTAAAGCGATTACAATTGATTTTATAAAATCGAGGTGAAAAACGACTGTGTGGTAAATCAAATTCCTTGAAATGTGATTGGTCTTTGACTCTCCATTGGAGCATGAGGTTAAATAGTTACCGAAAACTCATCCTGAATGCGTCGGATATTAACCCTTCAAGTCACAATTAATCCATATAATATATATTTATATCATATTATGTATCGTTTTAAAATAGAACAATTTGCAGAGTCTTTTGAAAGGCTTAATTACAAATAGGAATGAAATCCACAAAGAAATTAAACATAGGCACAATTCTGGAAAACGCCATGCTATCATGAATTACATGGACTCTGTTATTCTCCCAGTTATAGAATTTTTTTTTTTTAGAATATGAAATTTATTGCCGTTTTTTCAGAATAAAGAAAATACATATGCATTTACATTGCGCACGGGCCTGCTTGGCCGTACGTGCATTATTTTTCCATGAATAAAAAATAAAACTAATAATATAAACAAATACCTACAAATACACCTGTATCAAAAAACAATAACAGGCTACATATAAGTAAAATCTATGTCTACACTACATCACAATAATACATATCTACATTCATCCACATTCCGTACATTAATATTAAAAAAAATGCTAGAAAACAAATTAGAAAAAAAACACACACATACACCCACACACCCCCACAACTATAACACACACCGCACGCTCATACCCCCCTCCCCCCGTCACTGCAGACATTAAGTGCACTATATTATATGAATGCGAAACATGGACTCTTACTATGATTGTTATTGGTAGGTGAAGGGCAATTTTTACATAAAAAATTAAAAAGATAACTGGGATTAGAATGAATCGAATCGAAAATGGAATGTTGATACTCGGGCATATTTTACATCAGCTACCATAATTATTGCTGTTCCTCCTGGCTTAGACAACAAATCCTAATAAGCCAATAGCCAGTATAGCAAAAATTATACCTAAGTTACCGACGGCCTCCTTCTTACCTCTTTAACGGAGGAGAATAGATTACGAGAATTTGAGAATAAAGTTTTCAGAAATATTTTTGGACCTAAGAGAGACGAACAGACAGGCGAACGGAGTAGATTTCTTAACAGTGAACAACGTGGTCTTTATAGGAAACGTGTTCTAATAAGAACGGTTAAGTCACATAGGCTGCGGACTGGACTGTGACACGAAAGGAGAATGAAATAAGGGCATGGAGGCTTTTTTCTGAAAACCAGAAGGGGAAATACCCATTTTGTAGACCAAGAATGAGGTGAGAAAATATCATTAACCATGATTTGAGAGAATTAGATTATACAGGGGATGATTGGAACAAATTAGTTTAGGGTATGGCTGTTTGGAGGGCTTATGTCCGCGCGACCATTGACCTACCTTATTCATTATTATTTTATCTACAATCGTAATAAGTCTAGCCTCAATTTTATCAAAAAAAATAATTGAAGACCGAGAAAAATCCGAGTTCGATATTGCCAGTGAGTTAGTACCAACAAAGTGAACGTTGCACTAACATCTTATATCAACATACACAAAAAGGGACACAACTTTCGCCAGCCATAACAAACCCATTCTCTTCAAACTATTTTTTTACACTCTTCGGTGTTCCCAAGATTGCAGAAGTAGATTAGTACTCACCCATGCTCACTCCGGAGGAAGTCCAGTCCAGAGCGCAGTGCAAAATAGAATTAAAACAACAATACGGACATTGTACAATGATTAATAAATTTGTTATTTTTCCAGATGTATGTATGAAACATTGCAATTACCTGTACATCAATAAAATGGACTTTCTCTCTTGATATACCCTCGTAAAAAACAAAACCGTGTGACCTGCTCGGTGTTCATTGGTACGTTGTAGAAGCAATATCATTCCGCCATTCGCGCCACAATTACTGTCACTTTTGACAGAGATATGACACGGCAAGAGAAGGCCCGATACTTTCCGCCATTTTGTTTCATGAGAATCGACTGAAGCATGACTCAAATGTATGCCCATATGTAATAAACTATTTTAAGTTGTAATTATTGATTAGGTATATTTTAGAATAGTTTATGTTTTGAATATTATTATTTTCATTCACGAAGAATAACAAATATATTCAAGGGACATATTTTTAATTTAATGAGGGAACTACTTTTTTTGCATACTTATTACTTCTACAATGTACGTCGGTGTCCATAACCAATGAAAATCGAGCAGGTCACTTAGTTTTGTTTTGGCGAGGATCACTTTAAGAGCGAACAGGGTATAGTCTAACATACATTTACCAAATTTGATGAAGTACTCAAGAGCAACTATTGTGGCCTGGATTTTCTGTGGTTTTCCCAGGTACAAAAGCAAAAAATTGAATAGTACCCCTCACAAAAATATACCGCTACTGGGGCACTTTCTCAGAACGACTACAATTATAATTCTATGTTAATAATAACATTCGAAACAGCAATGGTAAAACATTGTTTAAAAATCCAACGCATAGGCCTATTTCGGCACACCAATTCAAAATTACCGGGCAAGTGGTCTCTATGTCTGGGAACTCACGCTGCTTATACTTCTCACAAGGAAAGTACTGATGTTGGACCAGTTGGATTTTAACAAAAATTGGAGGATATCTAATTGATTGACATTAAATATGACGTTAGTCATTTTCCTGCAAAATTAATAAAACACGTGTTATTTGTCATTAAATTCCAATCGCGTCATTCACCGATTCGAAACGGCACGGTTGCTCATTGCAGCTTGTTTGAAGAACAAGTGCAGCTAGCGGGGCGAAGAACATAAATAGGCTATTAGTTTCCCACCTTGTTAACATCAATAACTATGTTTGAATACCTTATACAGATAGCAGAGCATTGTGTAGGGCCTACTTTTTGTTACTTGAAATTGTACTTACAATGTATTGAGTTTTTTATGTTTGAATCGAAACAATTAGTATATACTGTACGAATACTCTACTGCGGGAGTGGAAAAACATTCAGACTCTTCAAGTAACCGTGCCGCTCTGTTACAATATTTATTTCGTTAGTTTATATCTCTCTCCCTACCCCTTATTGTTCTTCCCTCTTTTACCACACTTATCATTTTCTATTTTTATTAATTTTTTCAAATGTTTACATATAGGCCCTATATTTTGTCATGTACCGATAATAAGCCTATTTTTGTCTATTTTCCTGTTTCGTATTTCGTGTTAAATATTATGCATACTATTGAATTTGCAGTGAAATTACTAATATCACGGTGTTCAGTACCCTTCATTCAACATGTCCTCCAATTTCTGTTACAATCCAACTGCTCCAACATAAGTACTTCCCTTGTCAGCATAGACCAGAGAAAAGACACGGGTCACAGGCAATTGTCTCATTTACCTTATAAAATAACGTACTGTTTTCTGTAATAATTGTTAGTTTAATTAAATCCTGTATGAACATATGCAATATTTAGTTAATCTAAAAATTATTTTTCTTAAATATTAAAATTATCATTTTTATTAAAAAAAATCTATGCATTGAAAATTGAAAGAAGGAGCAGAAAAAGAAGACCAACAACAACCTGGAAGAATAACATTCAAAATACAATGAGGAAATTTGTGTGTAACAGATGAAGACACAGAGGATAGAGAACGATGGACAACTTTAATTAAGGTAAATTTGTGAATATTTGTTACAAACTGGTAGGTCTTAAAGTCCGTAGTCAATAAACTCTCAGCGATGAGGAAATTTCTGGAAATGAATGAAATAAAAATTAATCTTATTTGTGCAGTACGTTAAAAAAGAAAACTTAAATATTATTACAATGAGGATAATTAATCTAGAAAGCATGAAACAATTATTGTATTCCGAAAGTATCTATTTAAACAAGCTGCAGAAAGCAAATAAATGGCCAACGGCCCTAAAATGATGAAAGCAAAGGTAAAAGATCCTACTTCTGGCTTTAGAAGTTCTTGGGGTACGAGCAAATTAAGACCCCCACCTTTGTACACAATAGGTACGTCATGGCAGTTGGGCTGACATCCCTGCATGAACTCCGCCTTTACTCCCAGAACATACGTCTGGTTCTATTTTATGTCGGTGCCGCTACAAGGTTTAGGTGAGTTTATAAATCTTGATTCCATCAGGAAAAATGATGTAAGTTCCACTAAACATATAACATGTTTCATAGTATAGCAATAAGTTTAATAGTTTTTTTATTAAGAGCCCCACCACCATCCCCCTGGGTTTCCTCGGGCTTAATGCTCATATCCCTAGATCTGCTCTTGTGCCTAATTACTCTCTGCTGTTTTTATTTTGTTCATTTTCTGAATACCAGTTTCGGGTGTTTGTTCTTAATACTACTTATATACAGTTATGTTTACATATTAATCCTTAACCTAAGTCTTAAGTCTTAAATCTACTACCAAATCTAGTAATATGTACATGGTGTTGTTTAACCTAAGTGTTAAAACTAATAAATAATAAAGGAGAGAAAATTGCAGATCCCAACATATCGAGTAGTTTATACCGGGTGTGGTAGAAATAATGACTCATTTTAAATTGTCCGCCATTATTGGACACGGCTTTCTAGAGAGTTGATATTGATACCAATGCGTAGTGGGTTTCAAAGCATTGCCAGTCGGTATGGAGCATTGGTGAAAGGAATACCGTGAGTTCACAATCGAAACGTTTTTCAAATGTGGTGACAATGTCGTACGGACACAGCGTTTGTTCCGGTAACATTTTAACATTGGTCGGAATTATCAAGTTTCGTCTTGGAAGTCGATTGCGAGATGGGTCCAGCAGTTCAGAGCAACAGTATCTGCAACAAACAATAAGCCACCTGGTAGGCCACGTACGGTTCGCACCGGAAAACATTGCAAAAGTAGAGCTGCTTTAGCAATGTCAATTGGCCACCTCGTTCGCCCGATTTATCAGATTGTGATTTTTTTGTGGGGATTCCTAGAATCCAAAGTGTATGCTAACAAGCCAACAACTCTTGAAGACTTGAAAAATAACATTCACGCCGAAATCGGGCCATAACAGTTGACACCTAAAGGACATAATTTACGAAAAGTGACAAGAGTAATTAATGGTGGGATTTGTTGTTTTGAACAATGAACACTAATAACGTGTAGTTGTATTTATTCATGCCAAAATAACAAGTTTTAAAATGAGTAATTGTTTCTGGCGCACCCTGTATATTAATTTCGAGTTTTTTGGATATAAAATTGAAAAAATTACGGCGTAACATTGCAGATTGTGAAATAAAGTTATATAATTGTATTTAATCTATTGAGGGCCATTTACACCAAAAATGTTTATGATATATCAACAAATTAGGCTATACCAATAGCTTGTTTTAATTATAGATTGATGATTTTATAGCCACATCTATAATTTCGCTGCATTTATCACACTCCACAATTTTATTGCTAGATATTACAATAATTTTATTGAAACAGAACTATCAGTATGTGTTAACATCTGGTTACAATGTTACAGCCTCTCTTCCAAAAAAACACAGCTTGTAACACTTGCCATTTACTGTGTTCAACAACTGCTACAAACATTCATTAACGAGCAAGAAATGTGTGCATGTTCAAGCTATTTTTAATAATTATCAATGAGTTGATTTGTTTCTAATTTATAGATGCGTTAACATCCAAGGTTTTGAAATCTTTAGTTGTATCCAGCAAGTTGTGCTAATCAGGTGTTTGTGTGCAGATTATCACCGATTTAAGTTTTTAATGACATAATGCAGGTAAATAAATAAAAGATACATACATACATAGTGTTGTGCCCAAGAGCAGATATTTAACTACACACTCAGCATTCTTTACTCTTTCCTTAACTCAGACTCCTTTTTGTATCCGCATACAAATTTATTTTATTATTGTCTATTATCTGATTTCTTTTTCTGCTTCAAACCTTCTTTTCGTTTACCATTATTTCTAGGAAATTTGTCAGCAGCAGTTTCTTCTTAGCCAGTGGCCAATCTAATTTCGTTTCTTCTTCTTTTTACGAGTTCCGGCATGTGTGTTGCTTCGCCCACTCCGTCGAACACATCTTTATTTATTATTTAGTCTGTCCATTTTATATGCTCTATCATTCTCCATGTCAACACCTCAAAAGCTTCCAGTCGCTTTTCCTCATTCCGTCGCCGTAATGTCTAAGTCTCTCTGCATCATACAATGCTACGCTCCACACAAAGCACTTTACTAACCCCATGTTTCCCTTAACAGGGATTTAGGCGCTCTCCCCCTACAGGGAAGAATTTGAACCATACTAATTTTAGTTACACTTGTTTTCGTATAGATGTCATTTTGAGTGGTACGTGGTCAGCGTTCCGCTTCATACTTACATCTAGCAAACCAAGGTAGTACTAGGACGAGAAAATTCGGTAAATTTTACTTAGAGGCCTTTTCATTCAGGCTTAAGGATTTTTAACGAGCCTGAAAATCTTCAGACTCGGGACCCACGGCTTAAAGTCCCTCCCGGAGGACTTGTTCCTTGGATTTTTCCATCCTAAAAAATCCATCGATCCCGGCCGGGTTTGCACCCGCGACCCTCGGGACTGGAGGCACTAGTCCACCGCGGCCAATAAAAATATAGGAGAAAGAAAAAAATAAAAATGATATGACTTTTGTTTTTACGATTGATGGAAATGAAAATGTTTGGCCAATACTGAAATTTGAACCAATGGCCTCCCGAATACGATTCGCATACTTTAAGCCTAAGCCATCTCCTCCGCTTGATATTAATCTTTTTGTTACTCGTAAACATTCTACTTCTTATAATATATATATATTATCTCTTCTAAAGCTGTGTAAAAGGGGTCTCACTGTCAAAATATCTACATAATCATTATAAGCCCACTATGAAAGTCCCATGAATTGTTTGTGCATTCTTACACTTTTTGTAAACTTACTTACATAATTTATTTCAATATAACCTACTGAAATCAATCAATCAGTATTTTTGAGTTCCAATTGAGGAGTTATCCTAAACAAACTTGATTTTTTTATTACAATATTGAACCTCAAGCGCCAGTCTTTTTTATACATTTCATTTTTTGTTTTTATTCATTTCTGTTTTATCGACTTCTTCCTTACTTAATTTGGTATTCACTTTTATAAATTCTGTGGATATCAGTGTTCTCATACAATAAAATAAGCTACAATATACCTTCTTAGGTAAACTCCGTCGTCCTCAACTTATAAAACGTATAATCTTTATGCCTGTAGGCCTTTCAGGACATCCGTCCCATCTTCAGGAGTTCATTCTTCTCTACAGCATCCAGTATGGTGTTTGATGCTGCTGGTCCTAATGTGGCTATGTCGCGACTAAAGCTTCTTCCTGACGATATCGTATAGTGGGTTGTTTAATCTGGGAGTGCTTTCATTTACCAAAAGCTTGTTGTCTATTTCCTTGATAATTTCCAGGTCTTCCAATAGGTTGATTCCAGTTGGATTTCCCTCTTTGTGTACTATTGTAAGGGTGTCTTCTATTGAGTTCATTGTATGGCCGGCGTTTATTATGTGCTTAGCGTAATTAGACTTTCCATATGCGTATACGAACTCGTTATGATGTTCAGAAAGAAGCTTTAGTCATGACATAGCCACATTAGGACCAGCAGCATCAAACACCATACTGGATGCTGTAGAGAAGAATGAACTACTGAAGATGGGACGGATGTCCTGAAAGGCCTACAGGCATAAAGATTATACGTTTTATAAGTTGAGGACGACGGATTTTACCTAAGAAGGTATATTTTAACTTATTTTATTTTATGACTCTCCACCTCAACGGTTTTAACAATCAATTTTATTAGTATTGATCAGTGTTCTCTCCGAATATAAACATTTGATAAACAGATGAGCATGCTTTCCCGTTACCAAAATGTCTAGTATCATGATTTTGATGAATAGTATTTAAACTTCAGTGGGACGTGCTCTCTATCCATACTCTATGTGCACGCTCAAACCTATAAAATATATAATTTTGTATCTCGAGATTAGTATTACAAGGGAACTCTTAACCGTCGCATGCCGAAATCTACTCGTATCTTGAAGTTTCTTCAGGAGAAGCGTTGTGATTTACCGATGCCATGTGCAAAACATGTTTGCCGTTTTTAACTTAAGGCATTAAAATCCAGCACCAATTCTAATATTTAAACTATAGGGAAGTAATACACCTTGTACATTGGTAGATTGGGTAGCCCTCACCACCTGCCGCCCGCGCCGAATCCCGCCTCATCCCACTCTTTACTTTTCCAGGGAGTCCATCTGCTCCGTACAGTGGACTACCTAGCTGGATTATAGTTTCGATTTCTATGCCTTGAAGTTCAAACGACAGATATATTTTTGAGCACGGTCTTGGTACATCACAACCCATATCTAGGAGAAATTTCAAGATCCGTATCGCCATACGTTCATTGACAGTTGTTAGTATTTGATTTATCTACGATCTTAACAGCGTAGGTCATTATTCATTAGTAGAGACCCGCGCCATAGCCGAGTGGTTAAGGCAGCAAGCCTTGGCGCGGAGCTACGGGACTTGCGCTGGTTCGAGTCTACATCGCGGAAGAATTTTTCTCATGGAATTTCGGCCAGTGTGGGACCGGTGCCCACCCAGCATCGTGAGGCATTTGGGGACTCCAGGTTGAAAACACCAGCTAAACGGCTAGGGCACTCGATATGCTGAGCAGATGTCACCCCTACACTGGCTGATGATCATCTACCTCTGTGATTTCCACATGTGGAAGTGAGGCCAGCAGCCGGCTGGTAGGTGAGGGCCTTCTAGGCCTGTCGCGCCAGGAAAAAAAAAGAGTCCAGGTTACAAGCATTTGCAGGTTGCATATGCATTTGGATATTTAGATCTTTTTCACCTGTTATTGCATATTTTAACTAAAAATAGCGATCACGCATATTTTCGCTCTATATTTACAACATTTTAAAAATATATGTTTTGGCAGTTTGTCTGTGCAAGGAAGCATTTTACGATTCCAGTATAAAAAGAACAGTGTTGTAATTGGCACTGTTTTTTTTTTTTCATGTACCTGCAACTATTAGAGAGCTTGAAACTCGAGGTTTGTTTTGATCCAAATTTTAACATTTCACATGTTTGTGACATAGGAAAGAAGTTGGACCTTTTAGAGGTTGTGGAAATAAATAAATTCAAAAGTGGTAATAAGCGTTAAATTCACAACTAGATTTAAATGAATCGCCTCTTTTAAATTTATAATAGAGATTATAAACAAATTATTGCATAGGTACAGTTGTTATGAACTATACTGTATAAGAACAAAATTCATTAATTTATCATGATTGAAGAAGGTACAAAGTACCGAACAGCTGTAACTAAATTATATTTTAATAAATATGAAAATCACATAAAACTGTAAGTTTTTTTATAATAATAATAATAATAATAATAATAATAACAATAATAATAATAATAATAATAATAGTATAAATGTGATAAATTATACGAGAAACACCAATTAACATATGTATCTTACACTGGGTAATGACGAAGTCGAGGTTAGAGCAAATTATATTTAGATTTATTTTAAAAAGATGCCAAATTTCGGCATTGTAAACACTGTTTATAAATAAAATGATTATTATTATTATTAATTATTATTATTATTATTATATTATTATTATTATGCTTATTATTATTATTAGTCGGCCGCGGTGGACTAGTGGTTATGATGCTCCTCTGCCTCTGGTCCCAAGGGTCGCGGATTCAAACCCGACCGGGGTCGAATGGATTTTTTTAGGCCGGTAAAATCCAAGGAGCAAAATCCTCCGGGAGGAACTTTAAAAAACCGTGGGTCCCGAATCTGAAGATTTTCAGGGCTCGTAAAAATCCTTAAGCCTGAGTAAAAAGGCCTCTAAGCCAAAATTTACCGAATTTTTTTCCGTCCTAGTGCTACCTTGGTTTCCTAGATGTCAGTATGAGGCAGAACGCTGACCACGTACCACTCAAAATGACATCTATACGAAAACAAGTGTAACTAATTTAGTATGGTTCAAATTCTTCCCTGTAGGGGGAGAGCGCCTAAATCTCTGTAAAGGGAAAACATAGGCTTACAATACAACATAATAATAATAATAATAATTGTTATTATTATTATTATTATTATTATTACAGTTAAGAAAAGTCCTAAATCATATGCTGGAAAATTCAACAGGTTCTCAGCGACATTAGGTAAAGATCTTATTCGAAAGCACTATTTCCTTCTTGTGATGCATAGTATGGCATCACTAAATATAACCTTTCAACAATATTTTGTGGACTCTACCATAATGAACTTAATCCCGAATATTTGTTTGAAGTGGCTTTATTCAGAACAACATTCTGCACTCCCATCAAATTACAAAAGTCAGGATAAATGCAAAGCAAAAGTAGTTTTAAAATCCCATGTCATAATGTGTTAATCCATTCAAAATGATGTTTCTCACTGAGAGAAACAACAAAGAGTGCCCTCTTTAATGTTTAAAATTATCTTAAAATGGCGCTCGTATTAAACATTTTAAAATAGAACGATATAGCATATGACAGAGATAAGAGGAAAATGTAATGCAAACGAATGCTAGATTCCTAGAAGTTTCGGAATAAATAGGTCAGGATCTTATTACTTTGAAACGTTAATATGCACGAGTTAAAGAATCGTATCCAGCATGAAGTAATTTTACTTACTTAAATATGAAAAGGGAGACATATTGCGATATAAACTCTTACAGTAACTCGTCTAGAAGTCACTGAATTTCTCTACTAATTTCTCTACACGTTTGTCTTGAAATAGTTTTATTTTCATCATTTATACATTCTGAACATGTGGAATTTGGATATTACATTCTGAAGTATGATGAACTCGAAGAAAATATGATTTGAAATTAAATACATAATAAGTAAATAAATACAATATAATACCGCAATTCAATTGTGTATTTACTAAAGGGCTGCAATAGTACATAAGCAGCTTTACCGAAGTGCCCATGCCTAGAGGGAAAACAAACAGCTATACAATTTTTACTTGACTACAAGCTACTAGAAAAAAACAGCAGACCAGCGCCCATGAAGAACCCCAACATAGTTGTACGAACCGTTAGCGAAATACTACGAATAATCCAGTTTAAAATAGTGGAATAAAAATTATAAACGTATAGGATAAAGTGGATATCTGCAATGCAAAAACTCAGTGTATAATGGAGGAGCAGTTTTTCATATTTAAGAAATAGCTTTTATAGACTAAATATCCTACGATTTACCCATAGGGTAAGACGCAGTTTCCAACGAATTTATTCAAATAAAAACAAAATACTCAGCCAATTGAAGGTAATTAATAAATCCGATACCCAGATCCGTATAATTCATCCAATTATTCTCCCATCTTTGCTTAGGCACCATTATGGTTTCTCCGCAAGGGTTTATGAATACTATTTTGGAAGGATTTAAAAAAAATAATATTTTTGTTTCTACGTTATCTGCCCATCTCAAACTCGTAGTATTAAAAATCCTACCACCATTATGACAAAGATACAGATTTTCTCGTTCAGTAAAATAAATACATTTCATGAACAACAAATGTCAGAATGTAGGTTACAAACGTCCATAAATAAAACTTAATCCGTAATATTAGAAAGTAATAAAACCTAAAATTGTTGTTAATGGTAAAATAATTGAACATGTTAACTCATTCATATACAGGGGTTACTATAAATGCTTTTTCGGGTTTCAAACACGTGTAACTTGCGTTTAAATAAACTTGCAAACATGAAACTAGTACTAATGGAAAGAGAAACTCAAACAAATTTGGTTATAGTATTATTGTTGGCAGTATCACAGTTGGCAACATCATCATCATCATCATAGTACATTCACGAATTTAGGCCATTTGTTGACCTGTTTCGGCCTCAAGAGAAACACCATCCAAAAGTCTTTTGAGTGGACGTCCTGGTCTTTTTCTTCCTGCAGGTTGATATCTTAACATTTGTTTGGGTATTCTGTGATCTTACATTCGATGAACATGTTGTATCCATCTTGACTTATAATCAGAAATTTTGTTTTCTAAAGATTCCATGTGCAATTCTTCTAAGATGTCTTCATTTTTTTTGTGATCTAGTAGTGTGTATCCTGCAGTCCTCCGAAGGTATCTCATTTCAGCAGATGTAAGTCTCTGTATATCCTTCTGTTTCAACGTCCATACTTCGCTACCATACAAAAGAGTTGGAAGAGCGAGTTGGCAACAATGACATATAATTACATACAACATTGCGTATTGTTTAAATTGAGAAAATGGCTGGTATAGAGGATAGGCGAGCGTTGTGTTTTCGATTATCTTGTTCATCATTCTGTAATTGTTGTTTAACAACATTTTCGAACAAGATTTGTTGTAGATCCACCCAGTGGTCCTTCAATTCGTAAGTGGTACTCTGATTTTACGATAAGAGGTTGCATCTGTAAGAGAAAATCTTCTGGACGCCCGACTGAAAGTGTACTATAGGCTTGATGTGTGTCGTGATACAAACGGACCTCGCATTAACATCTGTAAGGCACTGTAACCAAAACGTTTTGAGTTTCTCTTTCCATTGGTACTAGTTTCATGTTTGTAAGTTTATTTAAACGCAAGTTACACGTGTTCGAACCCCGAAAGAGCATTTGTGGAACCCTGTATATAGTAAACACCATTTCATACGAAGAAAAATACATATTATGTTAATAGTAAGTTAAACAAGTTATAAAATAACAGGTATAATCATTACCACATTCAAACCAAAATCAACATTGAAGAAAACCATAACCAAATTGTACAATGCCCTACTTGTTTCTACTTTTTTTTTGTGGTTGCGAATCTTGGACCATTTAAAGCATTAGACACATTAAGAATGAGACTAGCCGAAATGAGATACACGAGAAAACAGCCAATTAGTCATCGTCAGTCAACAAAACTAACATATAAATAACAAAATAATTGAAAATGACTCCGTTTTCAAAAAAAACAACTTATAATTCTAAATAGCTGGAAAACGTGGATAGAATGTAAAAAGACAGACTGTCAAATATAAAAATATATATACCAATATTTACAATAATAGAATATACGAATTAAAAGCTATAAAATAGTCACCATGTAGGTCCGTCTCCTCAACTTAAGATGTTTTAACACTCTGTAGGCCTATCGGGACTAGTTCCATCATCAGCAGAACGAATTAGGTCTGTATTTGTTGACCCTTGTTGAAGCACTGACTTAGTTTTGAATATTTTGTATACAGGATCCTCTATACAAAATATTCACAACTAAGTCAGTGCTTCAACAAGGGTCAACAAATATAGACCTAATTCGTTCTGCGATCCTCTATACACACTATTCAGAACTAAGTCAGTGCTTCAACAATGGTCAACAAATACAGACCTAATTCGTTCTGCTGATGATGGGACTGGTCCCGAAAAGCCTACAGAGTTTTAAAACACCTTAAGTTGAGGAGACGGACCTATAAGGTGACTTTTTGTAGTTTTTAATTCGTATATTCTATTATTGTGACTTGATACCTCAAGGGTCCACCGCTGTGGTCTCTAAGTAGCGTGCTGCCTTGTCACGCAGCGGGCCCGGATTCGATCCCCTGTCGGGACAGTTTTTCTGGGTGAGGTTTTTATCGGGGTTTTTCCTCAACTGTAAGACAAATGTCAGGAAACCTTCAAGGCCCAAACGGTCCCCGAAATTATATGGCCATCATCATCATCATAATCCTTATCATTATCACCATCATCATCCTTCACCGGTGTGGAAAGCAACGGGAAGCTACCACACCTACATTTCCCTAGTAAAGTTGCAAGCATAGCATGAAAATGCTATATTTCCAGTGAAGGATCTGCCGTGGGGTAGAATTACTATGGATGGAATACCTCAACGGAAACTTACCATGAATTTTACTAGTATCGATAACAATATTTACAAGACGTGAACATCCCATGAATATACTAGTTGACGTAACCTCCAGCGAGATTAACATACAGTCTGAAATCCATGGCAGCTAATGATGAGAATGATAATAGAAAATCTTTACAAAGTAGTTCAGAAAATAACCAATTTTAAACGTTTTTATACCAGCATTATGTATAATTCCAATATTTATTAAAGAAATCGGTGCTCGAAGTCTGCCTATTGCCTATAGTTAAAATAGCTATCTATCTATATAGGCTTTCTACAATGGCGTAACAGCCCAATGTTGGACCTTAGACTTTCATTTGTTAAGAGTTACCAGACCAAATTAATTTAATTACTCTTATTTCCATAAAGATGTCAGAACGGTATATGGTCTACATACCGACACATAGAGACATCTAGTAACCAACTAAAGTATAACTAGGACAAAGTCGGTAAATGTTGCTTAGAGGTTTCTTTGTTCAGCCTTAAGGAAATTTTACGAGCCTGAAAATCGTCAGACTCGGGACCCACGACCCTAAAGTCCCTCCCAGAGGACTAGCTTCTTGAATCTTTCCATCATAAAAATCAATCGACTCCGGCTGGGTTTTAACCAGCAATCCTCAGGTGTGCTAAGGGGTCAAATTTGGCTTAAATATCATCGGGATTCTCGCCATCAGCTTAACGACCCTAAAACTTCGGATTCGGCGTTAATCTCGGTCATTTTGGACAAAAAATTTCTACTATTTCTCATTTCCTATGCCGATTGCTGGCTGTAGAGTGTCATTATCTCGTTATTCATCGCAGCCACCCGGATTACTATGAATTCGACACACGCATCCGTATTTTCGAATATTTTTATATATCGCATCCTCTCTTTTTTAAGGGTCTCTTTCCCTCAAAGTAAAGTTTGGTTGAATAAGCTCCAGGCATTCCAGATTTATGTAGTTACTCACACACATATGAGGGATTCAGAGCAAAAGTAGACCATGTCCATATTTTACTCTTTGAAAAAAACTTTTACAAAGTTAAAGTAATGCATTTAGGGTCGGTTTCGCCAACAGAAGTAACTGTATTACGCCAGTTTAAGCTATGTATAATACATGGGAAAACTGGCGTAATACAGTTACCTCTGTTGGTGAAACTGAGCCTTAATTCACATTAATTTCTTACGGTAAAAAAAAAACAAACAAACAATACGTGGTTCCTCATTGATCTGACAAATTATTGATATTTTGAACCTAAATTCACACATAACTAGGATTTTAATTTTATTTATTTAATTTTTATTTATTTATTTTACCTAATAGATTTAAGACCGTAAGGTCTCTTCCACTTCACCAGGGTTAAATTATACATAAAATAAGAATTGTGATAATGATACTTATAGATTACACAGTATAAAGTTGTCAAGAGAAAGAAATAATAATAATAATAATAATAATAATAATAATAATAATAATAATAATAAACAAAAATAACCTATAGTTATATTAAGTAAAAAGCTTGGTAAAGAAGTGTTATGGACTCTGTGCACTTTTGCTCGGAACCCCTCATATATACATAGTCTTTATCCATTTTAAATTATTACGAAATGATCATTTATTTATCTATTTTATTTTATCAACATCTAAACATCAAAAATATAATATGTTGTGATACTGGGAATCGTAATCTAGTGCAATAGTATTTTTTTATTTCGTTTTATTTTAAAATTATACATAACGTTATTTAATAGTATTAATAATTCGACCTTTTTTTCAACCACGTGAAACATTGATGTAAAAGTTTGCTCTCGAGTTTGTAGTACTACGCTGTTTTAACTTTAATCCAACGATAAAGTGTACATTGAAAACACATGATACGGAAAAAAAGTACAATTACAAACCATCGATTTGCTGTGACATAAAAGCACGCAATCACACTATCTACACGTTTTATTAGCAAATTGATATTGAATGGTCCTAGGGCTGCAGCCATCATTGTAACATCCTTTAGGGATCAGCTGTTTTATTTGGTCATGACCTGTAAACCTCTTTTTTTCTATTTCTCTATTCTGTTGTCTGGAAAAATATCCGTTTCCTAAAACCATGAACAATCCTTTCTCTTCAACTAGCTTTTCCTTCAGTTTATTCATTTACAATATAAATAAAACACCCAATTCACTTTATTATTCCACATAAAATGAAACTTTTTCATTTGTTGATTTGTATATTTTTCTCATCTTTATTTGTTATTTATTTGCTGTAACTACAATGATAGTTATATTTAGTTGACTTTGTGCTTACTGTACTATGTTCGCCCCCAGTTCAACCCGTTCCAGATCGATCAATTTTTTGTATTATATTGTAAGCCTATATTTTCCCTTTACAGACATTTAGGCGCTCTCCCCCTACAGGGAAGAATTTGAACCATACTAATTTAGTTACACTTGTTTTTGTATAGATGTCATTTTGAGTGGTACGTGGTCAGCGTTCCGCCTCATACTGACATCCAGGAAACCAAGGTTGTACTAGGACGGGAAAATTCGGTAAATTTTGCTTAGAGGCCTTTTCATTCAGGCTTAAGGATTTTTACTAGCCTGAAAATCTTCAGACTCGGGACCCACGGCTTAACGTCCCTCCCGGAGGACTTGCTCCTTGGATTTTTCCGTCCTAAAAATCCATCGACCCCGGCCGGGTTTTTAACCCGCGACCATCGGGACCAGAGGCAAGGAGCATAACCACTAGTCCACCGCGGCCGACATCGATCAATTTTAAGGGCATTAAATTCACGAATATATATTCCTGTGGAAGGGAGTTTGAGTCTATTCACTGCACGTAAAAAAAAATTATTTATTTCAGGATTGTTTCTGTTATATACACAGGTATCCTCAATCGAAATATACATTTGTTTTTTTTTTCGACACTTCCCGATCTTGCGTGTCTGCTTCTGTCATATTTCTCTTCTTCATGTTGTCTTGAATTCCCTTTATCCACGTAGGATTTGGTCTACCAAGTTTCCCTTATCCGAGAGTATATATTTATGTTTTTTAGCATTACGTTTTTTTTACAATGTTTGAGGACCTGGCCCATAGCATCAACTCCCCAAATTGGAGGGCCATAGACATTTTCTGGAGTCACCATAGATCAGTTGCTTTCACAGTAGCTAAGAGTCTGATCCACCCTCTATTTCCTCATCCACTGCCTGCATCATATCTTGGGCCTCCTACTCTGCTGTATCCGCCGTTGGGGTCTTCCCCGTAACCCTGGCTAAAGAACCTCATAAGGTACTGTCAGCCGGGTCAGTTGATTCTAGGTTTTTTTTAACGAGGTGTTACTCCTCCCCATCCTCGTATCTCATCCGGACTTGGGACCGACAAAGTTGGAGTTGTAAAAAAAATTAAGACTGAAATTAAAAAAAAGTCTCTGAGCTAACATGACACGTCTAAATTTGAATTGCTACGTTTATGATTTTATTTATTAAAATACGTCGAAAAATAGTTCGAATTAAGTTTGTAACTACAACGATCCTATCGAGACCTTTCTTAAGGCTGTGATTATTTCAATGTCTGGTTTATAAAGTTCGGGTTTCTCCCTGTTATTGAGTCAACATGTATCTTCGACTTGGGCATTTAAATTCTTATTTGAGTATCTGAGATACTAATTCGTGCTCATCGATAGGATTGTGTTGGATCTGGCAAATTGTAACCATTTAAGCTGAGTGCTACTGTGATATCAAGTCATAAGATCACGTCACATGTAAATCAAGCCTCATATGAGGCGAACCTAAAGAGTGTTTATTATTTTCTTATAATTGATTAGTGAACATGCATGCTGTAGGCTTCATTTTTGTATTGAAGTCTAAGGCATTATTATCGACTATTTAACTCATGCCTCAAATGGGAGTCAATGACCAATCACATTTCAATGATTTTCGATTTACAACCAATCACAGTCGTGTTTCGCCTAGAATTTACCAACTAAAGTTTATCATATTAAAGAAAGCACCTCCTTTTTAACATTCTGAATAGGTCATAGCATTATTTTGCAGTGACCGACTCCCTAAGAGATACGGCTACCAAATTCTATATATAGTGCATGAATGTCAACACACAGCGCATGCAGGAGTTAATATAAAAACATTTGTAGCAATTGATTATACCACCAAAAAAAGAAACCACTGTTTTCACTTTCTTAAAAGTATTTTTTCGCAGGTAATAATCCAAAAAAGTATAATTGTCATATTTACATCATACGACATCAGAAATGAATTAATATACAGTTTGATGTGTTTGATTTTTTCTACACAAGAGTGCATTCTTACAATATTGCGTTCCTTTGGCAATAAATAATATGATCTGGTTCATAGAGAACGAAGATTTGGTTGCAGTGAGAACAAAAGAAGCAAATGAAGCGTACCAATCGTTTCACCTTTGTTTTCAAACATCGCCGTTTACATTAAATATATACACATTTTAAAATAACTATAGTTAAATAATGATTTGTGAGTAAACAGCTTAATTTTATTCGTTAAATAGTCCTTACAAATTCCACTCTTGATTTCCAAATTCTCTAAATAAATTCACGACTCACGAAGTGAGTCGTGAATTTATCGATAATTTGGAAATCACTCGTGGCATTACGTATGATAACATTCACATATAATTAATTAACTTATATTTTTCTATATAGTGTACAATAAGCACATAGTTTAATTTCATTTTTTGAAAAACTATATATATATTTTTTATTTTTATTTTTGCAAACTTGCCCGAGTAGGATCTGCCAACAGTGACAAAATATACTTGACAGTAGAGAAGGAAGGCAATGCGAAGTTGGGTAAGATAGTGTCAAAGTTACTATTATTACTTTTTAATTTGTACATTAGACATAAATCAGGGTAAAACTAGAGTTACGGTGAAAGAGTAATTCTGAATAAGCCCAAAGAAAAAATCAAGGACCAGGATTTGTAGACTGGCCATACAAATGAATTCTTCAAAGGGAGATAATGCGTTTCAGTTTGGATGTTACAATTTATGCTATGAGATCTCAGTTCCAAGTTGCTTCAGGATTGACTCCATTTTTAGGCATTGTTCCTCTAGCGCCTACAAAGTTAACAGTTGATTAGGATTATAAAATTACAAATAGGAAATCATATATTTTTATAAAAAGTAAAGTAAGCAGTTCTTCTGCTGAAGTTTATGAGTAAGTTATTTTTTACTAGTAGAGGTTACCAGCCTCTAGCCAAACCCCTCTTCCTGGAGGGTAGGGAACTGCAATTTCGGAGTGTTCGTCTCCTAGAGAAGTTGCCTTCACTACGGCTTTGGGAACTTCTCTTCTCCCCATGTAACTCTGTGGACGGGGCCCTACCCAGGTACTAACCACAGGGCGAGTGGGACCTGGAGCTCACAAAAGGGCAGGGGTGCCTACTCCCTGGAGTGGACTACCTCTTTCAAGGGTTCCACTCTGATGGGCTGAAGTCGGATCGGGTCAACAGACCTAATCCATGAATGCAGATGATGATGATGATGATAAAGTAAGCAGTGATTCTAAATTCACTTGATGATTCAGTCATACTCAAACAATGAAAGGATAATGCAGCTTTCCTAATACTTCAAGATTTACAGGCAACATTTTTAAAATGTTTAATTAAACTAGATAGGTTATAAAATAAGCTATTAGTACGCACCCTCCACTGCTCTGCTCTCAAGTATAATATATTTCCGTCCTAGTGGATTAATGGTTACCATGCTCGCCTCTGGTTCCAAGGTTTGCGTGTTCACCGGGTCCGATATAGTTTTCAGGGTAATACAATTTTTAGTTTAGATTCCTTCGAAAGGGAAGTATAGCCGTGGATCACTTGTTGTACACTTAAGTAAAGTAAAAGTAAAGTGATCCCACAACAGGCCCGGAGACCCTTGGGGTAGTAGGAGGTTAAGGCTCTCACTTTTTCTAGACAATCGGCACTCTATGTCAGCCGGATTGTCAGCCCTGCGTGACGGCCGCCTTTACCCCCAGAACAAGCGTCTGGTACTCATTTCCATTAGAGGCTGAGTCGACTCCAGGGCCATAGTGCCGCCAGAGGATTTGGGTCAGTTTAAAAATCCTGGCCCCAACGGGACTTGAACCCTCGACCCTCCGGCTTGTAGCTCAGTGCCTTAACCACTACGCTACGGCGTGCCCCACTTGTTGTACACTTACTGCACTAAAGAAGTTTACGTCTGATATAAGAGGCCTCTGAATAAAGGTGTCGGCTCTTTCTCGCCAAATTTAAATTGAGATATTAAAGACCTTCGTTAAACAATGTAACAACACAATCGTGTAATGGCTAATTTACAAAAGCATTCAAGTAATAATTTTCTTCTTCTCTTTTTCGGCTTTTCCCCACTTACAGTTTTGCCGTCTTCAGTTTCCATTTATTTCTATCATTCCAATCTCCTTCTTCCAAATTCCTATCATCCATTATAGTTCTGACATACGTTTTCCATTTCCATCTTGGTCTACTACGTTTATTTCTCCCAAGGGGTGACCATTGGTATATGTTTTTTGGTTATCTTTTATCTTCCATTCTCTGTACATGGCCATACCATTTAAGAGTTGGATTTTCAATCCTCTTAACAATAGATGTGGTAACATTCATTTCTCTCTAAAGGAATTCATTTCTTATTTTATCCTGTCTTGTTTTTTGAAGGCTTCATCGAAGATATTCATATTCAACTGTTCTAATTTTATTCTTTGTAATTCCGTCAAAGATCTAGTTTCACTTCCATGTGACAAAATATTCTGTATTATGCTCTTATAAATTTTCATTTTATTTCCTTTTTAATATTTTTGTTCCAAATTATTCCATGTACTGTAATGTCTTAGTCACATTTTTTGCCATTACAATATTAGTTTGTACATATCTTTCACATGTACCTAAATATTCAATTATTGACCCAAGATATTTAAAAATTTAGCCTAACACTTTTTATTTTCCAAGTATAAGATCTTCCACATCCAAGTAATGATTTTAATTTATAAATGCCGTTGATGCTGGTTATGATTAAATGTGTCCTAATAATGAAATTTTAACCCAGAATTAGGGTTTTAAATCAGGGACGTCTCGAATAAGACACACAACAGCTACTCCCTGAACCAGTTCGCTCGGTTTTAATAGTTTTGCTTTTTAGTTGATGTCTAAATAAATGGACATTGCAATACTGTTTATTCTTTGTGTACAAGTAGAACTCCATCGAGTGTAATTTCATTCCCCTCAAACAGCTTGCAGGCCAGCATGGCGACCCTTGGCCTGCACCCGTGTGTCGGGTCCTAACATTTAGTTTACAATTTGCTTCTCTCCCGACTTCCTCAACTCTGATGTTGTCATCCGTTCCCTCCGGGGTGGCGTCTCCTACCTCCCTAGTACGTAGTTTCTACACTGTTCTGACTTCATACACAAACATTGTTTGTTGGTTCACGTTCAAAGCCATTCACGTGAACTAACAACTCAGCGATAATATTTACGTTAAAATTCTTTTCTATTTCAATTATATTATAATGATTTACTTGTACATTTCCCTTATTTTAGGAGCCGACTTTAAAATTAAAAATTGTATTAACATTATAAAGAACAGAAAGCAAGCAAAAATAAATTGGTTACACGAGCCATATCAAGTAAATTTAGAAAAAATAGGTACTATTAGACGAGAAACCACAGATTATTAAAACGAAAATTGAAGATGTATAAAGAAACAGGTTCAGATGGGATCCCAGCAGAATTGATAATATCAGGGGGATAAAAATTGATGAACAAGATAAGCCAGTTAAGTTGTATGATTTGGTAAAAAGAAGCTCTTCCAAATGAATTGAATGAATCGATTATTATCATACAAAATTCCAAGGAGATAAAACTGATTGCAACAACCACAGGGGCATCTCATTACTCTCAACGTTGTACAAAATCCTATCAAATAATTAGTTAGAAGACTTAATCCCTATATTGATGACATTCTAGTAGATCATCAATGTGGATGGAAACTTCTTGTAGGAAAACGAGATGTAAAACGGGCAGTTGGTAGATCGAGAATATAGTGGGAGAATAACATTATCCACGATCTGAGGGAAGTAGATTATACAGGGGATGATTTGAAAATATTAGCTCAGGTTAGATATGTATGGAGAGCTTATATCCGCGCGGTCATGAATGTATGGGTTCGATTGAGCCAGTTAGTTAGTTATACAATAGCTTCTGAAGAATCGGGTAAATTATGAAGGAGTGGCGGAATTCAATACACCCAACAAACTAACTCGATGGCATTATTGAACAAGGGGGTTCATGAGCACGCGCACATAAGTCCATACATCCGTATCCTGAGCTAATGTTTTCCAATTATATCCGGAATAATTTATGCTGATGTAGTATTATTGGCCGATAGCCAGGAGATACTAAAGAAAAAAACACGCACACACTATTGACTAAGACTAAGAAATTAGGACTGGAAGTAAATATCAATAAAACTAAAATATGGACACAAGTAGAAATTCATTATATAATGGAAATGGACAGCTAATGACAAATGAGGGAAATTTTGAGGAAGTGGCTGAATTCAAATACCTAGGAACAATAATCACAAATAGGAACGAGATGCACAAAGAAATTAAACATAGGCTCAATTCTGGAAATGCGTGCTATTATGCATTGCAGAGACACTTGATGTCCCAACTCCTTTCAAAAAACGTTAAACTGAAAATATATAAAACTATTATTCTACCAGTTATATTATATGGGTGCGAAACATGGACTCTTACTTTAAGGGAGGAAATGAGATTGCAGGTATTTGAGAATAAAGTTCGTAGGAAAAATTTTGGACCAAAGAGAGATGAAGAGACTCGTGATTGGAGAAGACTACATAACAATGAACTACATGGTCTTTATAGGAAGCCAGATATAATAAGAACAGTTAAGTCTCGTAAACTGCGATGGGCAGGACATGTGGCACGCATGGGGAATGAAAGACGTGCATGGAAGCTTCTTGTGGGAAAACCAGAGGGAAAACGCCCAGTTGGTAGACCAAGAATGAGGTGGGAGATTAACGTTAACTATGATTTGAGGAAAGTAGATTATACAGGGAATGATTGGAAAGCATTAGCTCAGGATAGGGATGTATGGATAGCTTATGTCCGCGCGGTCATAAACCTACGGGTTCGATAGTGCCAGTGAGTAAGTAAATAATTCACATTCCTGAAAACGTGTTTATTTTAAACTCTCATCTCATTTTTGTCTTACTTACTGAGTGTTTCTCCTCTGATTTTCCTACAAGAAATTTCCATGCCCATTTTTCCTTTTCTCATTCGTGCCACGTGTCCTGCACATCATAGACTACGAGACTTAACTGTCCTTTTTTAGATGTTTTCCCATACAGGGCAGGTAGCTCCCTATTATGTAAATTTCATCATTCACTCGTCTGTTTATGTGTCTGTGAACCAAATGTTTTCCTAACAAATTTATTCTCAAATACTTGTAATAGTTTATTCTCACGTAAAGCAAGACACCATATTTCGCATCCATATAATATAACTGGAAGAATAAAATATTACTTACTTTTAGTTTAACTTATAACATACATTACCTCCTCACGTTAATGTCTCCCGGTCGAGGATGTTTAAGGTAAAGACTTAAATGTAGGGGCATGTTCCTAGAAACATGAAATGTTAGAACATTAAGTAGTAGTGAGACACTAGAAATATTATTATAGGAATTAGATAAACCACGTTGGATACAGTAGGTTTGGACGAATTCAAATAACTAGGAATAATAATTACGAACACGAAAGAGATACAGAAATAAATTAAATATAGGTTCATCTCTGGAATTGTATAGTACTTCAAAAGGACACTTGTAATCCGAGCTTTATTAAAAAATGTTGAACTTAATATACAAAACGTCGATGGTTCCAATGACAATATATGGATGCAAAACATTATATTTTACTTTAAGGGAGGAGAATAAATATAAGTTGACCTATTTGAGAATAAAGTGTTTATAAAATAAAATATACTAAAGAGAGGCTAACAAACAGTTGAATGGAGAAAACTTAACTATGAGCTACATGATCTTTGTGGGATACGGATATAATAAGAACCGTTAGGTCTTTTCGATGGGATTAACAGGGAATGTGATTCGTATGGGGAATGAAAATGGGGCATGGAAACCTATTGTAAGAACACCAGAGGAAAAGCTCACAGTGGATTGGCAAAGCATGACTTTGGAGTCCAGTATTAATCAGGATTTCAGAGGTGAATATATAGGAAATGATTGAAAAGTAATAACTGAGATATAGGGATGTCTCGAGAGGTTTATGCCCTTATGGTCATAACCCTCCTGGCACGATAGTGCCAGTGAATTGGCCAGTGTCTTCTGAAATGATATTCCAGATACCTTGAAAAATTCTACGTATAATCGATTAACATAAGTGAAATGGTGAGATGCCATCACTGAATCAATCACGATTTTCAAAATAATTTAATTAGGATTAGGTCTAATTAGGGCCTATATTATCGAATATATTGTATTACGAATTAATGAGAACCCTCTTGAATAAGGGTTCACCCAACAAATGTTTGTGACATTGATTTTAGATAGATAACTTTGTTAAAGTCAAATTAAAACAAATTATAGATATTGTTATATAAGGAATGTCAATTTATTGCTTAGGGGTCTGTAAACAAGGCTGGGGAGATTACATGAATATCAGCGAATGTTACATTCCTTTGTTTACATCTTAAGATCACCATTGACAGGATCATTGCACATGACGTCAGAGGGAAGAGGTTTGAATAGTTTTCCGTTCCGTCTGTTACAACAACAGTTTAGAATAACCACTTTACATTAGTTACATTTCACTCCGAATGTTCCCAACAGTCAGTGCGCAACTTTTATACTCATATTCCACTTTATAAGTCTCAATCATGTTCTTAGTTACATCTGGCCACTATTCAGACTTCAGAATTACCTCTATTATATGGTTGAAGCTTAGTCAACATCGCGTAGTTGGAAGGAGAGATTTCATCTCTGGTTGCACTGAGCAATAAAAAAGAACTTTGTTTTTGTCTCAGAAAGAAAAATATGCTAAAAGCAAATCTGATATCGGTTTTCTCCATCACGCAAGGTTTCCGAGAGACAGTCATTTATATTTTTAAACACTTTAATATTTTCTACATTCGTAACTACACAGTATTCGAACATTCGGACTCACCTAGAAAGTAAAAAATGACGATTTTCTGCTATATTTCGCCTGTGGAGCATCCCTCTTCATGGTCCAACAATAATCGGCCAGCATATTAGGATTCCACTTGCCTTGATATCTCTTTTCCATAGCTGAAATCTCCTGGTGAAAGTGTTCCCCGTTTTATTTTACAATGGAAAAATGGACGAAAAACCGTTTATTAAAAAAATAATTATTTAAATTCAGTAATTAAAATTGAAATAAAAAAACTGTGGCTGATGGAGAAATTCCGAATACATATTTGAAAACACGGTAAAAACTGCATTAAGTACAACTATTGGTACTTGTGAGACAAAAATCATGTTGACCAGTGTTATCACATTGAGTGAGAAGGTCGCATGCTGAGTACGGTGAAAGTTTGGTAGAGTTTTCAATGCTGTTCACTGTATATGTAGTTATGTTTTGACACGTGTTTTGTAACGAAATAAGTTGTTTAATTATAAATTAATAATTAGTTTTTAACGAAGTAATCCATTCAACTCGGTTGCCGATTTTTGCTAATGTATTAAATTCTGAACATGAACAATGCTCTGTTAGTCTTTGATATTCTTCTATAATGATTTCTGTACTCTATCCCTCGAAGGGACATACTTTTTGTTAACATTTACAACTAAACGGAAAATATGATTAGCGTTCACTCTCCATTGTTCAGTTTAAATATTTAGAAAATAAAAAAAATAGGTTTGTTTATTCTTTTTTTTATTTACTGTATTCTCGATACTAGTAAAATTCATGGTGATTTTCCGTTGAGGTATTAGTTCACAGTAATATAATGTACGGTTAAAAACTATAATATAGTTACCTTGTAGGTCCGTCTCCTCAACTTAAGTTCTTTTAAAACTCTGTAGGCCTTTCGGGACTAGTCCCATCATCAGCAGGATGCATTAGGTCCGTTCTTATTGACCCTTGTTGAAGCACTGACTTGGTTGTGAGAATTTTGTACAGAGGATTGTGTGGATTAGGTGTGTATTCATTGAGAATCAGTATACTGGAGGAAATCGCAATCCTAAGAGAAATCAACAACAACCTGATTCTCAATTAATACACACCTAATCCACACAATCCTCTGTACAAAATTCTCACAACCAAGTCAGTGCTTCAACAAGGGTCAACAAGAACGGACCTAATGCATCCTGCTGATGATGGGACTAGTCCCGAAAGGCCTACAGAGTTTTAAAAGAACTTAAGTTGAGGAGACGGACCTACAAGGTAACTATATTATAGTTTTTAACCCTACATTATATTACTGTATTCTACTACTGAACATCCTTATATAAGCTTCACGGCAACGAATTTGCCAACCACTTTATATATTTGTTCTTATTTCCAGCGAGCTGTTTTACTTGTAATGTCTTTACGTATGCTCTAATACTTCTAGAATAGATTGAATTAATTATTTCCTAGGACGTTCCCATCTTTCCGTACCTTTGTTCTAACTACAAAACAAACACTTGATTAATCATTCTACGCCTACTCATTTTCAAAAGTATATACCATAAATCAAGGAGTTCGACAAGGGTGTACATTATCACCTACATTGGTTAATATATATTTTGACGATGTTATATGAAAATGGAAAAAATCAAGTCCAATAGGAATACAAATTAATAAGGAAATGTA
The DNA here is from genome assembly GCA_030220185.1 of Diploptera punctata. Lineage (NCBI taxonomy): Eukaryota > Metazoa > Arthropoda > Insecta > Blattodea > Blaberidae > Diploptera > Diploptera punctata. Next base: position 1,004,447 of record JASPKZ010001578.1, on the reverse strand, counting down.
TATGAATATTTTAATGTATGCAGACGATCTGGTAATTATACAGAAGTCAGAGGATGATTTACAAAGAGTCATAAACGTTGAATCAATTAGGATTCTATTATAATCTCAAGGTCTCAACTTGAAAAACTAAAATTTTGGCTTTCCAGGGCAAAGTGCCAGTCAGAGTAAAAATAGTGATCAATAATGAAATAATAGAACAGATAGCACACTTTAACTATCTTGGTTCAGATATAACATATAGCTATGATTGGGATATACATAATAAATTAAACCGATTTCAAATTATGTGTGGCACCATAAGAAGAAACCTCCGAAAGACTCGAAGAGAAATTCAGCTCAGGTTTTATAAAATTATGGCTGTTCCTGTTCTTTTATATGGATCTGAATCTTGGGTACTTACAAAAAGAAACATCGCACACAATCAAGCCACTGAAATGAAAATTTTAAGATCTGTAAAAGGATGTACACGCATGGATAGATTACACAATGAATCAATAAGAAATGAACTGGAGATATTTTCAATAGTTGATAAACTAGAATAGCACAAATACCAATGGAAAGAACATTTAGACAGAATGGACAATACAAGATTACCCAAAAAGATCAACACCTATAAACCACATGGGAATATATCTTTGGGACGGCCAAGGAAACGATGGACTTGAGACCGGAACAGGTCACATTGACCTAATCCTGGAAAGGAAGAAGAAGAAGAGAAGATATACCATCTTAAAGGTGAGAATAAATAAATATATTTTTTTCCGGTTTCTAAAAAGCAATTTTAGGAAGCGGACGGGTCAAAGTCGCAAGAGGTTAGACGCTCGCCTCTAGCCGGTGGGGTCCCGATATCGAGTCTCGGTCACTCCATGTGGGTTTCGTGGTGGACGAAACGGAGCTTGGGCAGGTTTTCTCGGGGGTGTCTGCCGAATTTTCCCCTGCCACAATTTTATTCCACCTTTCCTCCACACTCATCTCATTCATTTCGTTCATCTGCCCTCGTGACGGTGCGTCAGGCGTGGTCGGCCGGCTCCCATGTCATTCACAGACTTCTATATAGGGGCTTCATCTCATCTATTTCCTCGACCCGAGTTGGACACGAGCTGAGGATATTTAGTTATTAATCTGAAGCGAATGGGCCAACAACTAAGTTAATTATTGTGACACTTAAAATATTGGCGTGGAAGGAACAAAGAAAATGCTCAGAGGCATTATTTTAGGCTATAGGTTCTCTTATGTTACATAAATGTACAACATGGCGCCCATAGTTTTACTTTTACATTCGAAAAGTCATATTTTAGTTTTGTTTTACCCCCGGAAGGGATTGAACCTGCTAACAAAACTTAGAATTATGAAGTTGGAATTCTATTGGCAGGGATATAAACTATATAATTACACAACTCGTGCAAAGAAGATATTGCAAATCCAAGAAACAATGGCAGAATATAGAGCAAAATCAGGACGAGGCCTGATCCACGAAATATGATAATATAGGCCTAGTAGTTACAAAATTATTTTAAGTGCAATTATATGGCCCGAAAATTGATAAAATAACCAGTTAAATGCATTTTTAATGGGAATAAGTACGAATAATTCCTAAATTTGCAAAATAGAACCTTAAAATATCGAGAAATAAGGTTTACGGAATTTTGAGGTACTCAAATCATTAGTATAGCAATCTACATGTATTTTCTTGTGACATTGGAAACTTCCTCCTCTTTAAATTATATATATTGGAACAATCGTTTCTTTAATATCATCTAGAGAAATAATGTGTCTGACCCTATCTGCAACTCTGTACCGAGACTCTAAATTAAGGAGAGAAAGAAAGAGAGAGAGATTTGTGTTTGCTATGAGGTATAGGCATAAGCTTAATATTAGAGCACAGTACATAAAGCTTAAGATCTTACATTTAAATCCCGGATCAGGTGCAAATTCTTCTCCCTAACTCATTGGCATTGTAGAAACGAAAGTTCGTGACCGTGCGGACAAATATTCTCTTTGTGTACCTATCATGTGATAATGTTTTCCAATCATTGCCTGTACTATTTTCCTCTCTCAAATAATGGTTAAAGTTATTCACACACCTAATTCTTGGGCTACAATTGGCTGCTTTTTCTTTAGTTTTCCTATAACAAGTTTCCATGTTCCTCTTTTATTCCCCTTTCCATCGACATACACGAGACTTAATTGATCTAATTATATTTATTTTCCCATACGATAATGTAGCTCACTGTTTATGTAATATTTTCCATTCACCTGTCTGCTTATCTCTCTTTGGACCAAAAATGTCCCTAACAAATTTATTTTCATTTATTCATAATATATTATCCTCCCATAAAATACGAGACTATATTCCGCATCCATGCAATGTAACGGAAAAAATAACTGTTCTGTATTATTTTTAGTTTGATCTTTTTTGCGATAAGGTGGGTAATATGAATCATTATAGTGTAAATAGCATGCTTTTTCTGGAGTTGAACTTCTATTTATTTAATTATATTTCCTGCACCTCGTTTCTATTTATAGTTATTATTTCCAGTATTTGAATTCAGCCTCTATTAAAAAAATTCTCTAATTCTTCTAATCTCAAAGCATGTAACTTTTATAATAATACTCCTAATGTTATATATTATAATTCTATCCGGAATTATTATCAATTTCATCATGTTATATACTTTTACATGTCCATATATATAGTTTTATTCATATTTATAAATATATGTATCAGTTTCTTAATGTCATTTAAAATATGTGAGTTAATTCTTCTGTATAGTTCTGTTAATCAAAAACGTATTTTGTATCAGAAAATAATAATTAAATGACGTTACCTATGAAATAAAAAGCAATCATATATTTCTTCTAATAGATGTTTGCATATTCTAAGAAATAATTTAAAATCTCTAAAATATTCGGAAAACCAAAGCTTATGATATAAAATGTATTATAAAAACATCCGCCGCGGTGGACTAGTGGTTATGTTCCTTGCCTCTGGTTCCGAGGATCGCGGGTTCAAACCCAACCGCGGTCGATGGATTTTTTAGAACGGAAAAATCCAAGGAGCAAGTCCTCCTGGAAGGACTTTATGTTATGGGTCGCGAGTCTGAAGATTTACAGACTCGTAAAAGATCCTAAGCTTGAATAAAGCGGCCTCTAAGCAAAATTTCCCGACATCAACGTCCTAGTAATATCTTAGTTGCCTGTTAGATGTCTTAATGTGTCGGTGTGTTGACCGCATACCATCCATGACATCTCCGAGTAAATAACGTAACTAAAAAATTAACTTGGTCAAGTAACTCCTTACAAAGAAAAGGCTATGGCTCAGGAATGGGCCACCCCATTATAGGTAGATAAAAACCATGTAGTCCTAAAGATCTGAAACTTGATCACTATCAAAGTTGGATTAAAATTATTATCTGCATTTGAAAAAAAATCATAATATAAAATGTTGGCCGTATTAAGGAAAATTGAGTATTGAAAAGGAATTGTATAATATACAATGAACCAGATATCGTTAAATATATAAATATTAACGATTGGAATGAGATGGAGATTTAGAGAAAATGAGTGATGCAATGATTTTAAGTGAATGCAAGAAGGAAGATGAAACATGTATATACCAAGACTGTGATGGGAGTATTTTCTATTGAATGATATGATGGTATTAGAAGTTAAAAACTGGATAACTCTTCCTTTAATTGCAAAAATTTGGCGTAGATTTCTGAAGAAGGCCAGGATCCACGTAAGGTTGTCGTGCAAATGCTGAGAGGAACAACTAACTGGCTTCTTGTCTGGAAACATTAATTTTCTACCGGTGTATTATTTTTTGTCATATTAAAACATTATGACATATTATGAAGTATTATTTGGTAAATATATAAAAAATACATCATTGATACGCCTCGTATTTTACGGTGGTTTCAATTTACCATATATTCGTTGAAACTTGTATCCAGATAAATCCACTTATATTGTCAAAGAGCTCTATTATGAACTCATGATAAGCGTCAATGAATATATTTGTACATGTGCCCATAGTAACATAGGTCAATAATTATGTATCCTTTCGTGAAAGCTCTTTGATCCATCCGTACTCTCTCCCTCTACTGAAGCTATCAACAATTGCAACTCGGAATTGAATGACAGTTGTTATGATAGTATGCAGTCAGCATACTGGATCCATAGTGCATCAGACCCTATAATCTCAAATACACTCATTGGTTTACATCAGTTTTTAAACAACTCTACATTGGCATAGAGAGAAAAAAACAATGCGGTGAAGACATACATCATCCCACACTCAAATTCAATGTTATGTTGAATGAATGTGTGTGTTCATATATATATATATATATATATATATATATAGAGAGAGAGAGAGAGAGAGAGAGAGAGAGAGAGAGATGAGGGAACATCATAATCTTTTCGCTCAGGTTGGAATTTTGCCAGGATCGATTTCAGTTTTGTTCAGAAATATCGTACGTTGGCACCATTAGGTATACATTATTTTGCATATCTACATATGTGTGGTTTCATCTGTCATTACAACATTCATAGATACGCATTTAAATGACACGTACAAATCTGGACATCAAATCCGTTTTATTTAATCGCGTCCTAAAATTAATTATTCATTAACATTGACATAATTAAGTATAAGGTTTAGGAAACTTGGACTCTTCGATCTTCAGGAGCAGGATTTTAGCTAATCTTTTCACCGCTTTTTAAAGGTATCCCATATATGTTTTCGCAGTTGGTCTGGTTTTTAATATTTGAAAGAGCACATTATTATAATGAATTTTTGTTTGGTTTATGTAGATTGAGGTTTTCCTAACTCTTGCTAATCCTACTTTTATTTTGTTGGTCATATTGTATAAAAAGTTGTTTTTGGCCTTACAGAATCTTATTTCTGCTGCCTCTATAGCCGTTGTGACTGCCATAATGCCCAGAGTCCATACCACCGAACCTACGTATATAAGAAACGGCTTGTTGGCTGTAGCCGATGTTTTAATAAATTTCATACCTCATTTTTCTCAATACATTTCCCTATTTGAGCGTACTGTCTTGTTCCGCAGCGGTCCCGAGTTCGATCCCCGGACGGGATAAGTTTCCTGGGTGAGGTTTCTCCTGGATTTTTCCTCGCCTGTAAGACAAATATCAGAAATCGTTAAGGCCCAAACGGTCCCGAACATCATCTGGCCTCATTACCATATCCATGTCATTAGATTATGTGTAGATTAAGGACTCGCCTGGCGCATCATTATCATCATCATTATCACCTATCATATCATTGGGGTAGCGTAACCCCGCCTTCATTGCGCCCCAAACTCAGAAATGGGCTACAATACGCCAATGGCAAGAGAGAATACTAGAAATTTCGAAAAGACAATCAGGTGGCTTTGAATAATAAATAAGTATCTATATTTGTTTTAAAGTGGCTAATTTGGATCTTTGGAATCTGTATAAGACATGTAGCAACAATGATGATACTTGATTTTAATTTTTTATTTCGATTATTCACTACAATATTAACTTATAATTAATGTTTTCCAACAAATGTTGTTTTATAACAATATTGTTATTGAACTATTTAAATTCCTTAGGGCCTTAAACTTCCTTTATATGCACTGTTTCTGATTATCCCTGTATAAATTGAAGATACATAGAACAGGCCTTTCCCTCTAGTTCTCGTAGAAGTTGTTTCCATGCTCCTCTTTCACTCCCCAATAATACCACATGCCCTGTCCATCACAGTCTACGAGAATTTGCTGATCGTATTACTATTACAATGTATTGCCAGATGTTATATGGTTTCCCATAAAGTTATGTAGCTCACTGTTATGCTAGTGTTCTCTATTAACGTAACTATTCATCTCTCTTTGGTCAAAACATTTTCCTAAGAACATTATTCTCAAATACTCGTAATATTTCCTCCTTCTTTAAATTAAGACTCCAAGATTCGCATCCATATAATAGGCATATAATATAACAGTTCTGTATATTTTTTTAGTTTTACGATTTTTTTAGAAAATTTGGAATGGCAATAGTCCTTGCAGTGCATGTAGCATACGTTTCTGGAGTTTGAGTCTATGTTTAGTTTTTTCTGCACCCCATTCATATTATTTTTCGTAGGCATTTGAATTCAGGCACATCCACAAACGTTTTCTCATTTATTGTGCATTTCCATTCTATAATGTATTTCTATGTATTATTTAGTATCTCCTCGCTATCTCCTAATATAGTATATCATTAACAAATAATAAAATCGTGTTAACACCATTGAACTGTACGCCTTCTTTATCGTCTGAAGGTTTGATGGGGTGCTCTAGTACAAAATTGAATTGTGCAGAAGATGCTTTAACCCTTGTGAATTTCAAAATCATATGAAACATTTTTTCTACGTGTGCACTAATATTTGTGTCATTTAGACATATTGGAATAAGTCTAATGTTTTAGGTATTGCGAAGCGCAGCAGGACACTATAACATTACTCTCGCCTATTGAATAATATGCATTTATTTTTGTATTCATATACACTATTAAAAATTAGAGCAATACGTGTTTAAACCAAAACCACAAAATAAATATTAAAACAATTTAATTTTTCATCTTTTGTAAATATGAATTGAAGATTTATATAAAATTAAATATGCATTCAAATTATATTGAATTGCACAGAATTATAAATACGAACAAATTATCATTTGTTACAGAAAAAAGTGGAAATTTCAGATTTATTATTTTAGGAATCAATTATTTTCATGGTTATTTCAACATTCAGTACTTAGTGAGTCCTTCGTGAGCTTCAGTGACTGCATTACACCTACGAGGCACGCTTCGCAGAATCCTTCTTACATAAACTTGTGAGATTATCTTCCATTCCTGGGTGAATGCATCTGAAAGTTCTTCCAGGTTCTGTGGCACAGCAGGACTCTTACGAATAAATTTTTTCCAGCTTATCGGAAATATGCTCGATCGGATAGAAGTCCGGACTGAATGCAGGTCAGTATATTTAAGATTTAAGATTTTAAGATTTAAGATTTTTAAGATTTATTTAGCCTGGTGGAGTTAAGGCCATGTGGCCTTCTCTTCCACTCACCAGGACAAACATATTATACATAAGAATATAACAATCTTAATTAACTCTAATATTAAACACTAAGTAAAAAAATTGATCAAAAGATAATATCTAATATACATATTACGATCAATAATACAACCAGTTAATATTAGTTAAAATTAAGACTAAAACTAATAATAAAATGTATAACAAGCAAGCCATATTAAATAATTGTCCCTGTCTAGTGTTATATAAAAAACAGGAAAATAATGAGATATAAAAAAACTAATTTTACGATTATACAATATTTAAAACAAAACAAATAATATTTGTATTCGTAATATTATATACATAAATAATTAAATATATTAATATTGCTAAAAGAATACTACTCAGTGAGGTGTATAAGTTAGTTTGTTATTAAATAATTCTTTAGTTTGTTTTTGAAGGATGTTATAGTTTGACAGTCTCTGACATAGGGCGGAAGGGAATTCCATGTTTTGGTAAGTGACACCGTAAAAAGATAATGAATAATATACAGTGTGATGAGGCGGGATATAAAGGACAATGTGCTGATGGGATCGAGTGTCAAGATTATGTGTGTCGGATAGTCTGATGAAGCGGCGTGATAAATAATTAGGCGATGATGTGTGAAGTATTTTATAGAGAAGGGATAGGGAATGGACAGTTCTACGATCTCTTAGACGAAACCACGATAATTGTTCCAGGGACGGTGTAACATGGTTAAATTTGCGAATACCGCAAATAAAACGTGCGCAAGAATTATGAACACGTTGAAGTCTTTGAGTGGAAATAATATTTAAGTCTGTAAAAAGAGTGTCACAATAATCAAAATATCACTCGAATTTGGCATTCTTGCAAGACATCTCTAGTAGCCTGAGATGCATTATATCTATCATTGTCACGCTTTAGAAGAAAATTATAGTTATGCCATAAGCAAAGGGTAACGACATGTTGAAGGATAATATCATTAATGTAAACATCAGTATTCATGCGCTGTGGGACGACAAGCTCTGTCCGAGACTCAATAGTAATCCTAGCTTAAACCATAACCGAATCACCTCTAAATCACGATCAATAATTGTGGCTGGATCGAAACGTTCACCAGGACGTCGTTTACGACCATCAGAACCCGTTAAACGAGATGTTGATTTGTCCATGAGGTGAACACCCTTCCATTGGCGGAGCTGCCAGTTGACATGATTCTGAGCAAATCTCAGCCGGACTTCTTTGTGCTGACGTGTTAAACGAGGGGCTTTAAAGGGGATACTAGACCACAACTTGCATTTCTTCTTCATCTTCTTCTTCCTTTCATGTCGTAGACCTAGTGGCCTGTTACGGCCTCAATCCAACGTTTGAAGGGTGTGCCCAAAGATCTCTTACCTGGTGGCTGGTAATTTAAGATTTGACGTGGTATTCTTGTTCTGCTCTACCGAGTCACGGCGATAAAACCGTTCCATCAAGATACAGTGTAAATGCTGTATCATAATCGCGCCTGTCCAGAGGCTTAAGGTGGCAACCCAACCACTGAACTTGCTCACTTCAGGCCATTAACCTGCATTTCTCAGTCTATTTATTATAGTCTGATCAGAAATTAACCGCGCCAGTTGCTGTTCGTAAATCATATTGTAGATATCTGACTCAGATGTTTGTCTGCGTGAAGCTGTTAGGACAAAAAAATCTATCATTTACCTCTGTAGTCTTCTTCTTACGGGTGTCTCTCTATGTCACCTATACAACCTACGGATGACGTAAGGGCTGACATCGGGAATCCTAGAGACTTGGTGAATTGAACGGCCATCTTCAATCAACAAATTCTCGTGCAACTGATGTTTCATTCAGATGTCTCATTGTCCTGTGTTAGCTTCAGAGAACACAAAATAACAATTTCCTACCACAAATTATTCTTCAAACCTGTTTAAAAAAATAACTCAATGAGCACTCATTTTGGTTTCAGCACTTTTGGAACTTCGCTAACGTATTCAGAGAGAAAAAAAAACAGAAGATCTCCAATCTGGTTTAAACAATACATCAAATCAAAACATCTGACTCTCAAAAATTGAATTGTTTCAATATTTATTTTGTAGCTTTGATTTAAACCTGTTCCACTAACATTTTGAGTAGTGTAGATAATGTGCACTGCCGTTATGTTCCCATTTATTTCCAAAAATCTATATTATACTAAAATCGTACATATTTTAGACTTATTTATTTAGTATATATTCACAATAATGATCACATATTACGTCGTCAGTATAGGAAGTAAGTGTGGATGGTAAATATATATATCCATCCATAGTAATTCTGTCCGAGGGTATGTCCATCACTGCAATCATAGCATTTTCATGCCATGCTTGCAGTTTTACTAGGGAATTGTAGGTGTGGTAGCTTCCCGTTGCTTTCCACACCGCTGAAGGATGATGATGATGATGATGATGATGATAAGGATGATGATGGTCATATGATTTCGGGGACCGTTTGGGCCTTAGAGTTTTCCTGACATTTGTCTTACAGGTGAGGAAAAACCCCGATAAAAACCTCACCCAGAAAAACTGCCCCGACCGGGGATCGAACCCGGGGCCGCTGCGTGAAAAGGCAGCACGCTACCTCGAGACCACAGCGGTGGACATATATATATATATATATATATATATATGTGTGTGTGTGTGTGTGTGTGGTGTGTTAGAATTTTATACGAAGTTAAAAATAATTAAATGTCCGAGTCATTGCTGCAATCAGTTTTATTTTTTTCTTATAAATTGGTACGATAATCGATTCCTTCTTTCCTTTGAAAGAACCTCTTTCTCCCAAATTACATTAAGCAACTGATGTATTTTCTCAATCAAGTTTTTTCCTCATGATTTTATCAGTGGTTCTGGGTTGCTTCTAAATCTGATGTTTTAAATATCTTACTAAACTTTCTTCCCGATTTGATCATAGCTTTTTTTTAAAAAAATATTATGAAATAAACAAATATATTTTTGACTCTCTATACATTCACTTACTTCAATTCGATCATTGTTTTAATTTAAATTTAAACATTTTATATGTTTATAACAAATGAAAAAAGCTAGATCTTTTAGGATATTTGTAAATAAATAAATTAAAGGAAAATAATAAGTTATTTAATTCCCAGTTACATTTAAATGATTCACCTCTATTAAATGCATAAAAAGAAAGTTGTGTTTTGTATATTGCTATATAAATAGTTTACCATTTTTGTATTGTGTTACTTAGTTATATTGTTTACATACTTGAGCATAAATATTATTTGTATTTGTGGCATTCGTCTGAAGAAGGTACAGTGTATTGAAACAGCTGTTACGAATGTTAATGTAAATAAATATTTATGAATATCACACAAAACTTTGATAGTTGTATTAGTAAATATATCATTGATTTTCATCAAGTAAACATAAAATCAACTGATTATTCTATACATTTTATTGAACACCACAATTCCTGGTATCATATAATTATCACTTATGAGGGTAATTAAAATGTAATTATATCTTGTATGTGTAAATAATTAAATATTGCGCTAATAATTTTCTGGGACAAATTATGTATATAACCTATTACCTTATTTACTATGGGGACGGAACTAAAAAAAGTAATCAATTGAATTGGCGTTTATTCAAGAAAATCCATAACTCAATTAAATAGAAATAAAACATAAAGTTTTATGAAAATCATATTTATTAAAATATAAATTAGCTGCAGCTGTTTCGGTTCTTTGGACCTTCTTCAGACATGATAAATTAATGGATAATAATTATACTATAATAACAATATTAATTAATTTGTTATCATGTCTGAAATAGGTACAAAGTACGGAAACAGCTGTAACTAATTTATATTTTATTCTTCTTCTTCTTCGTCAGGGTTTAGGCTTATTTGCTGCTGTTTTCATCTTTCTTTGGTCTTCCCAGACTTCTTCTTCCTCATGGTGAATAGCTGTATGCTGCTTTTGGTATTCTATTCTCAGTCATCCTTGCCAAGTGTTATTTTCAGTTTGTTCTGTATTTCACTATTGTTGTGTTTAATTCCTCTACTTTTAGTTGTCTTATTTCTGTGTTGTGTTTTTGTCTATTCTTTGATATCCTGCTATTGGTCTGAGGAACTTCTTTTCAGCATCTTGTATTCTGGCAGATTGTTGTGTCACTGTCCATGTTTTGGATCCATAAGTAACAATAGGCACTATCATTGTCTTGTATAATTTTATTATAGAGTCTTTCATGGTTTTATTTTTCAAAGCTTTTTTTAATGTTCCTGTTATATAATTAGACTTACTTAGTTTGTTATTTATACTGTCTGTTTCCGCTTTATATTTTAATAAATATGAAAATCACATAAAACTTTCAGTTCTATTTTTATTTAATTAATTTAAAAAGTACATCAATGCAATAAAAAGTAGGTTTTGGACGCTTAAATGACTTACGCTGCCTAAACCATTACAAGTTCACCAAATTAATGTACACAGAATTGAATATATAAAAAACATTCTACAGAAAATGTTTTCCACAAGATATGTCTATCTTTTACGTATAACTCACAATAATAATTTTTGTCTTTTGGCTGATTGATGCCAAGAAGATCGGGATAAGTAGATTCCCGAGCAATGCCGTGAAATCAGCACGGGATATCTAAAATAATTACGATTTAAATTTATAATTATTTTATTTTTACTTATTACACTAAACATAAAATGGATTTAATTTATTTAGGCATAGCAGCGCAAGTCGAGAATTGGTAGGTAGTAATTTATAAAGAAAAAATTAAATACAGATCTAGGCTGGACGATCATTGGTTCAGATTTTCTGGTTCTGCTTACGTGAGACACGATGACTTGCAAGTTTAAGTCGTAGGCTATTCTAAGTGGAGTGTGTGAAGTGTGAAAAAATTAAATGTAATATTATATAAAAACAAGATTTTTATAATAAGATTTTGTTAGCTTTAGCTATTATTTGAGGCATGGCACATGAATAGAGGGAATGGAGACTCTTATTTGTAACGCAGGCAGAGCAAATATTTGACGAATAAATAATTCAAGGGAATCCAAGCAGAGAAGCAATTTCTGCTTTAAACCGTTGAAGCATTTCCTTTATTCTCATACAAACTCATTTTTCAATAGTTACAGTAATGCTCAAAGTTATATATTAGCCAGAGAGACACTTTCAACAATTTATTTTTAATAAAATTCTATTTAATATGAGTTCCCCATTAGGTTTTTAAGAAGTGGATAATTGTATAGTGTGTAGAGATGTTTCAGTTTGTAGAAGATTACAACATTAATTTTTCGTAACAGATTACATTACAGGTATTGTTCACTTCAGTTGTTTTACTGAAATACATTTCTAGGTTTGGTTGTTAATAATATTTTATTTATTTGCATAATGATTTTTATTAACAGTAGGTTTTTACGTAACTGAAATTGCTTTAGGAAAGTCTATCTTCGAAGTATTGCGAATAATAATATTCATTCTTTTATTCTTTTTCTGATTCTTCCTTCCATTCTTCCTTTCTCTTATCATGTACTTCACTTTCTATTCTTTATATCTTTCTTTTTACTTCCATTGTTTTCAAGTTTTATTCTTTTTCTCCTTTTTTTATCTTTCTCTCCCATTATGTTCCTTTCATCGCAGTTACTGTTCAAAGTAACGAATTAATTGCGGTTACAAGCAGATGGTTTCGTGTAAGTATCCTTAACCCAACACTCAGGTTGTTTGCACAAGATATATAGGTCATGTTTCAATGAAATGGAACAGCTTTCTTTTTTATGGAAGTTCCTATAAATGTGAGACCCCCATATAAGTTTTTCCATCGAAAGAACTAAGAATGCAATATACTTTATCAAATATAGCCTAATTCAATAATTCTCTAAATTGAAAAGTATACACGTAACAGTAGTCCCCTATATGAAGTTAATATAAAATATTACATTTTCTAGTTAACATTTTTGTACGTACTTCATATATCACTTTTTCGTGTCTGTTAGTGCGAGACTTGATACCAGGTAGAGTAAAATTGCCAAACAGGTGTTGGATACTATTTATTAATATTTTTGGGAAACATTTCTTGATATTAAAGGTTTATTTTTTTGTAACAGAATTAATTCAGGTGGCCTGTTTCAATTAATTTTTTTACGAATTTAATATGTTCACTCCTTTTATTCAATTTAATAACTTGTTTGTTGTCAATTAATGTACAGGCCTACTAAGTTTGAAAGAGAGATGGTAAATGAATTTACTCTCTATAATCTCTCATTTCTATAAAGTAAAAATTCCATTTTTCCAATGTTAAATTTTCTACCTAATTTTAAGCTAAATTTAATTAGTAAATTAGACAGTTAACAAGGATTTCGAATAAAACATATTTGAACGTTTGGTAAGTTCTGAAGGTTCGACTTCTTTATGGAAGCTATTATCTTTCTATTTGACAGAAATATTAATATTGTCATCACATTCAAATCAGTTGCCTGCGATAAACTCCGTACAGTATATTCCATTCCGCGATAATCTAGCAAGTCATATTACTTCATAGGTCTACATCTTCTACCTACATTTAGTCTCATAATCTATTGATTTTTTAAATTTAATATTTGTGTAAATTCCGTCGTGCTGGGTCGGGTGTGGGTGGTAGCATTCTCCTAATTTCTGGCTAGCGGTCTCGGATTCAATAACAAGCAGGGTTATACATATAAATTGTTAAATTAAATAAATTATTATATTTGCAAAATGTTCAATCTCGGGCCCAGGAAGGGTGGTGGTGTACGTTTTTTAATTCCAATGTACTTACTAACTAACTCACTGGCACTGTCGAACCCGGAGGTTCATGGCCGCGCGGGCATACGCTCTCAATACATCTCTATCCTGAGCTAATGCTTTCCAATCATTTCCTGTATAATCTACTTCCCTCAAATCATAGTTAATGTTTTTTTCCCAACTCATTCTTGGTCTACCAATTGGGCGTTTTCATTCTAGTTTTCCTACAAGAAGCTTCGATGCACGTCTTTCATTCCCCATACGTGTGTCATATGTCCTTCCCATCGCAGTCTACGAGACTTAACTCTTCTCATTATATCTGGCTTCCTATAAAGACCACGTAGTTCACTGTTATGTAGTCTTCTCCATTCACCTGTCTGTTCATCTCTCTTTGGCCCAAACATTTTCGTAAGAACTTTATTCTCAAATACTCGTAATCTCCTTTCCTCCCTTAAAATAGGCTAAGAGTCTATGTTTCGCACCCATATAATATAACTGATAGACTAATAGTTTTATATATTTTCAGTTTAACGTTTTTTGAAAGGAGTTGGGACATCAAAGGTCTCTGTAATGCATAATAGCACGAATTTCCAGAATTGAGCCTATGTTTAATTTATTTGTGCATCTCATTCCTATTTGTAATTATTGTTCCTAGGTATTTGAATTCAGCCACTTCCTCAAAATTTCCCTCATTTGCCATTAACTTTCCATTTCCATTATATAATGTATTTCTAGGTGTGACCATATATTTAGTTTTATTGATATTTACTTCCAGTCCTAATTTCTTAGTGTTACTCAATAGTGTGTGCGTGTTGTCCTTTAGTATCTCTTCACTGTCGCCCAATAGTACTACATCATCGGCATAAATTAACAGCTTATTTAATTGCAATATTGTGCACCATAATTCTGCATTTAGTTTAAAATCCCTCCACAGTAGATATGGTGAGAAGGCATGTAGTACTGTCAATAACAATCATCCGTTGGATGGGGACCTTATGCCTGGCGGCCTATTTGGTGCTATTCAATAGGAATAGGTTACATGCTGGCACTTGATTTATACAATAGACTGTTCACTACACAAACACATAAAGTACATTCACCCTACAGTCCTCTCTGTACAGGACACGAGAAACTGTAGTAGAAAGTAATACTGAACTTGTTTAAAAAAAGAATTTCGAAAAAATATACGTATTTAATCACCAGGAAGAAAGTAATCGACTGTATATTTAAGGTAAATTATTAGGAAAGGAAACATAGGAAGGAATTTGAAGAGCGCTTGATGAAAATGTGGGAGAAGGAAGATTTTGTTAATATCTTCCTGCTCCCATATTTTCATCATACCACTATATAAACTGCAAATAATTAATAATAATAATTAATAATAATAATAATAATAATAATTACGTAATGTTAACAATTTTAAATATTTAGGATCTATTTTAGATAAAAGTGAGAATTCAACTACAGAAATTGAAAGAAGAATAACTGACGGAAGAAGAATGATTGGTATGTTGGATTCAGTGCTTTGTAACAGAAATATAATACACAGAACGAACAAAACTATATTTCAAGTTCTGTTACAAAGCATGTTATTATTTGCGTCCGAAACTGGATAGTAAGTAGAAAACAAGCCAACAAGCTGTTATGAGTAGAAATTTATTTTTGGAGGCGATCGACAAGAATTTCAAGAAGGGATAAGGTCAGAAACAGCATAATAAAGGAAATTATGCAAGTTGAATAAAACATATTAGGAAAAATAGAAGAAAAACGTTTCAGATGATATGGACACCTCATAAGAATGGAAGAAGAGAGAATACCAAAGAAGATATTTAATTGGAAAACTAATGGAATAAATGGAAGAGGCAGGCCTAGAGAATGATGGATGGATGTAATGAAGAGAAGTATGGATGGTAGACATTTAAGGGAAGAAGATGCTTCAGACAAGAACCTCTGGCGACAAATCACTTTGGGTTGAATGAGAAACACTGTATTGTGTAATATTCCTAAATAAAAATAAATAAATAAATAAATAATAATAATAATGTAATAATAATAGGAATAATAATAGTATTAATAGTGGAATGCAGGCTTTCGCGGCCGGTAATCATAATGTTAAAAGATTCCGGACTATGTGACCGTGGTCTGTAACTGGTATTTCTTCCAGACGTTTGTCCTTCAACTGCGGAGGGCAGCTGGGGTCGAGATCTAAAATTGGTGTTTCTTCCAGATGTTTATCCCTCAACTGCGGAGGGCATCTGAAGATGTATAACAGTATTAATACTAATAATAATGTGGCGCCTAGCCGTTGCGTATCATTCGGTTGGAATTTCTTTAAGTGAAACACCGTAGATGTATCCACATTTCCAAATTCACCTTATTTATTCCACAAAATTTTACTATTACTTAAAAATAATTTACTAATAAATATCTTGCTTCACATTTATTTAATCACCTTGTTCTTTCTAGGTTTCACTTAGATTGTCGTCTTGTCCTCGATCTTGAGATAGCTTTACTGTTTGGGTAAAAGTTTTCTGGGTGTCCATTTCAGACTTTCTCCAAGTGGAAGCTTCGAGAGTCAATCAAATGTTCCTAGAATCGACGTATCTGGAAAATACTATCTTTCAAAAGCATATCTAGAGAGATCGTATGCTGGCTAAACACTGCTAGAATCAAACTCCTATTTGCTCAAAAGCAAACCTGATTCTGCCTACGAAATTCACAGGCAGTAATTTAAGTAAGTGACTAACCGTGTATCACAATAATAATTAAATGTTTCGTAACCAACTTTATGAACTTACTACTTGAACTATAACATATACTGTTATATGCTGGACTTGAACAACCCGCTCTAGGGATAATGTTTGTTGCAATAACATCCGGGGTCGGGGGGGGGACCTGTTCGGAGAAATGTACTATACATTTTAAAAACTTACAGAATATTAACAACAAAACAGTAAGGACTGGAGGTGGCGGCTTGAAGATCAACATTTGTGGATTAATTTATAGAACCTCTTCCCTGTAGTCGTACTAGCTCCCCACCTGGTTTGTTTTCGTTCGTAACCTCCTCCCCCCAAAAGCGAGGAATTCAACTGAGTGTATACTATTATAAAAGCCCAAAAAAGTATTCTTTATACACGGAAGCTTTTATCTTTCCACGTAAAATAATAAGTTGTTCTCCATCGCCTTAGAGGTAATTGTACGTGCCCTATAGCCATCCGGACCATACAGTGGCAGGAGAGGGTTATTAGACTTTGGATCACACATATTGTTGTTTTTAACCATAAATGGACATGGAGAGCTTCTCCCAATGGGTGATTAGCCCAATCCAGGGCCTTTTCCGAGACAACACGATTATTGAAGACGAAACACACGATTTACTAATATTCAAATTGAACATGGCGAATATAATAATGGTTATTGTGGCCACTGACTGTTTGGAGAACGTTTGGACCTTAAAATGTCCTGACTTTGTTTTATAGGTAAGGAAAAATCCCGAGAAACAACACCCAGGAATTCATACAACGATTTGGAGTCAATCACGGGGCCCGGTGCGTAGGGGGCCGCGACCCTACACTGTGATACAGCAGTGGACTAAAATAATAACTACAAATTTTTATTATTATTATTATTATTATTTATTTATTTATTTATTTATTTATTTATTTATTTATTCATTCATTTCCTCCGACCAGTTAATCTACTGTCATTCTTCCTCCATATCTCTCATTCCAATCTCCATGGTTCAATCCTTTTTCCCTCTATGCTACTCAAAACACCACCAAACCACGTTTATTTTCGTGCTATTCTTCTTCTACCAAGTGCAACCATTTCTGGCATTCTTCCTGGGAATCTGTATTCTGTTATTTTTTTACATGCCCATGCATTTTATTGTTTGTTTTTTATGAAATCCAAAAATGTATTATTATTATTATTATTATTATTTATTATTATTTATTATTATTCTATAGTAATTCTGTCCGAGGGCAGGTCTTTATCTGCAATCGTAGCATTTTTATGTTATCTTTGCAGCTTTACTAGGGAATTATAGATGTGGTAGCTTCCCATTGCTTCCCACACCGGTGAAGGATGATGATGATAATGGTAAGGATAATGATGACGGCCAGATGATTTTTGGGGAACTTTGGGCCCTAAACTTCCTGACATTTGTCCTACAGGAGAGGGAAAAGACCCGAAAAAAAGTCACTTGTCCCGACGGGGAATCGAACCCGGCCCCGTTTTACGTGACAAGGCAAGCATGCTACCTCGAGACCACAGCGGTGGAAATTTTTTATTTTTATTATTATTATTTTATTATATTATTATTATTATTATTATTATTATTATTATTATTATTATATTATTATTATTATTATATTATTTACATTATGTCACTAGTGTGTACTGAAAGAATTTCATGGAAACTTTTTGTAGACAAAGAACAGAAGGAAAGCGCTCATCAGGTAGGCAAGAAGAAGTGGGAAAATAACATTATAAGCATTATAGGAGATAGATTAATTAATTGTTATACAGAAAATTATTCAATCATGTTAACTCAGAATAGGGATATATGGAGATATTATGTCCGTGCGACCATGAACCTCCGTATTCGATATTGCCAGTGAATTAATTATTTATTATTATTATTAGTTTTTATTTTATTTCAGGATTGTTTCTGTTATATACACAGGTATCCTCAACCAAAACAGGCTATATATATATATATATATATATATATATATATATATATATATATATATATTATTACTAACACGTTTTTCAAAAAACGAGATATAAATAAATACACATGGAGCGCAAGAGGACTCAGAATAATAATAGACTATATTCTAATTAATGATAAATTAAGACAACAACTCCAAGATGTACAGGTATATAGAGGCTGCGATATTGATTCCGACCATTTTTTTGTTATGAGTAAATTTAATTTATGGTCAAGATGGAAAAAAAGTAAAATCAGGGATAAATCAACAAATGAAGATGTATACAAAGTATACCTTTAGCAAGAGGAAAGCATAAGACAATTATATCAACAAAGACTACAACAATACCTGATGCACACACCAACTAGCGATATGTTAGATAATGAATGGAATAATATTAAAAAGTGAATTGAAAAGGCAGTGCAGGAAGCAATAGGGGAAAAAAGAAAAATTAGAAGCAGAAAATGAGTAAGAATTTGGAATGAAGAAATAGAACTGGCAATTAAAGAAAAACAAAATTCATATAAACAGTGGCTTCAACAAAAAACAGAATAATCAAGATAACAATATGTGGAAAAAAGGAATATAGCAAAATAAATTATTAGGACAGCTCATCAACATTCTTGGAATAATTTTATAAGTGAAATAGAAAATGATATTCATGGCAGACAAAATTTTGCATACAAAGTTATAAAACTTTTAAATAAATCAGAAAAGGATACTGCAAAGATAGATGTTATTAACAAAGAAAGATGGATAGAACACTATAAAAATGTATGGTGTAAAGAAGAAAAAGAAGACGAAGAAAAACAAGAATCGTATCCAGATAATGAAACAGGAGAAATTCAAACTGATATGATTACATTTGTTTTTTAGCATTAAGTTTTTTTACAATGTATGCGGAGCTGGCCCATAGAATCAACCCTCAACCTGGAGGACCAGATATTTATTATTAGTTATTGTTTTCAATAAATAATAGAAAATAAACCTCTATCGAAAGTTTTAAATTTTAATTATCTAGGTTGTGAATTGTCTTCTGGATATGGAGCAAGAAATTATATAGACAATATTTTTAAATTTTTAATGATATGTGGCACCATTCCTAGAACACTAAAACATGGAACAAGGAAGGATACAAGATTGAAGTTCTACAAAACAATGGCGGTACCTGTACTTTTATACGGTAGTAATTCCTGGGTAACAAATAAGAAGAGTTCGGATAGAATACGAAGTACAGAAATGATTTTCCTTAGAAGGACCAAAGGATGCACAAAATTGGACCACATAAGAAATGAAAAAATCAGAAGTGAATTAGAAATATATTCAATAAATTATAGAATTCAACAACACCGGGTCGGGTAGGGAGAGCATGTTCAGAGAATGGAAGAAACAAGATTGCCCCTGATAGCATATCATTATAGACCAAAGTGATTAAAGGGATGTAGGAAGACCTAGCAAAAGATGGAAGGAATCATTGTTAATTCGGAACAGGCGAATCGCCTAAATCTTGAAGTGAAGAAGGAGATGATGATTATTATTATATTTATTATTATTATTATTATTATTATTATTATTATTATTATTATTATTATTATTATTATTATGCAAAAGACAAATTTGATATGGAATTCATGATAAAAAAAGTTGAAAAATACATATGAATCATGGGGTCTCACAGTAAATTTACGAAAAACAAAACATTTGGCAATAAATAGCAATGAATAGAACATTTAACTAAATATTTGGGATTAATTATGTATAACATTGAAGGTATAGTCTAAGAGAATATAAAGCAGAGAATTAAATTAAATAGGAAAATAATATCGTCGTTAAATTCCATATGGTGACATAAGCATATTTGGAAAGACATAAAAAATAGATAGGTAAAACATTGGTGGAATCTGTTGGAATGTATGGAAGGAGGTATGGCCAATCAATAAGTACTACAAAAATAGACTAATAGCTCTAGAAATGGATTATTTAAGCAGAAGTGCCAGAAAGTCAGTATTTAAATATGTCACAAATAAGGAAATTAAAACATAATGGAAGCAGAAGAAAGCATTAATTGAAAGAATTGAGGAGAAGAAATTAAAATGGTTAAGACATAATTTAAGAATGGAAGATGAGCGATGGCTGAAACTACTATATCAATGACAACCGACCAGAAAGAAGAAGAGAGGGAGGTCACAGTTAATATGGAAGGAAAACATGAAGATAGTAATGTAAGCAAGGGGGCTAAACATTCAAGATGCACATGATAGTAGGCTTTGGAGGTTTGGCACGGGAAGACGACAGCAGCTGTAAAAACCCGAAGATATATAGATAGATAGATTATTATTATTATTATTATTATTATTATTATTATTATTATTATTATTATTATTATCTAACTCACTGGCACTATCGAACCCGTAGGTTAATGCCACACGGGCATAAGCTTTCCATATGTCCCTATCCTAAGCCAATGTTTTCCAATCATCCTCTGTATAATCGACTTCCCTCAAATCATAATTAATGTTAGTCTCCCACCTCATTCTCGGTCTACCAATGGGCGTTTTCCCTCTGGTTTACTACTAGAAGCTTCCATGCACGTTTATCATTCCCCATTCGTGCCACATGTCCTGCCCAACGCAGTCTACGAGACTTAACTGTCCTCATTATATCTGGCTTCCTATAAAGACCATGTAGTTCATTGTTACGTAGTCTTCTCCATTCATCTGTCTGTTAATCTCTCTTTGGTCCAAAAAATTCCCTAAGAACTTTATTCTCAAATACTCGTAATCTCCTTTCCTCCCTTAATGTAAGAGTCCATGTTTCGCATCCAGTATAATATAACTGGTAAAATAATAGTTTTTATATATTTTCAGTTTATCGTTTTTTGAAAGGAGTTGGGAAGTCAAGAGTCTCTGTAATGCATAATAGCACGCATTTCCAGAATATTATTATTATTATTATTATTATTATTATTATTATTATTATTATTATTATTATCATCATCATCCAAAGTTACACGAACTAGAATGACGGATTTGAATCATGGTAAACCAGCTGAACAAAAACAAAACAAAATAGCAGGTGCTTACTACTTCTTATTGAACAGAGTGGATTGAAAACCTTGATTTTGTATCTCTGAGATAATATCAGTTGGGTGTTACGTAACGTTAAGAAATTTCCATCTCTCGTTTTGTCGTACCGAGATATTTGTGACACAAATTGTGGTGGTTTGAATATTTTTGCTGGCAAGCTTACGTCTATTTAGAGGCGATGAATAAATTAAATTCCTACCTGGGTGTACTGATGCAGCACGGACTTGGGCCTAGCTGTGGTCCCCTGGAAAAGGGCTTTGTAACATTTGTGCCCTCCAGGGAGGAAGACGTACGTAATCCATGTTGTGGTTCAACAAAACTAGTGCAACGAAAATGGCTTCTGTCACACCAATACAATATTAAATCACATTTAAAATCATGCAAGACGCCCGTTACGTAAAATATATCCCCCTCACGCAGCCCATATTCGATTCCAAGTTGGGTTGAATTTTTCTGGTTCGGGCTTTTCAATATTTCTACTGAGATATACCATATTATATTTTTTGTGTAGAATCCGCAAGGATTGATGAGTGATGCCAACGCCCGGGGAATGCGAGAAGAAATACAAAACTATAGCCTTATCCTAGAAAAAGTCGAGATAATTGTTATAGATAAAGAGATTAGTCTATGAATAACAGCCAATGAAACAATATTTTCTTTAATTTACTTTTCTAGACCAGATTTAAGAAACATTTGTACCCTCTATAAATTTTATTATTTTATGAAAATAATCTACATAGTGGAACAGAACTCTACCTGCGGGCTTTCATTAGTTATTCAGGAATGTTGGCTGAATATTTTGATACCAGTAAACGATGATCTTCGATGGCTTGTTATAGTATGAGTTATTTACATGTTATACAGACAACCTATATATTGGACTTTTATAAAATCGATATTGATGGACAAATTAAAACATTAATCAAATAATTATAAGTAATGCCACGAGTGATGTCAAATTTTTCTAGATAATTTGGAAATCAAGAGGGGCATTTGTTAGGACTATTTAACGAATAAAATTAAGCTGTTTGCTCACAAATCATTATTTAACTATAGTTATTTTAAAATATTTATATATTTAATGTAAACGGCGATGTTTGAAAACAAATCAGAAATGTGAGGTTATGTTCATTCACTGCTGCTTGATCATGTTATTTATTGCCAAATAAAATCGCAATATTGTAAGAGTGCACCCAAGTGGAGAAATAATGAAACACATCAAACTATTTATCATAATCAACATTACGTGTTATTCATTTATTTTTTTAGTAAACAACTCAATAAAATCAAGGAATCTTTTCATTATTTGCTATATTTAATGTATTTGTTGGAGAAAAATAATGCTTTGACCTGTTCAGAACATTAAAAAGGAGGAGCTATCATTATCACAAGAGCAGGAGCTTATAAAGACTATTTAACTCATGCCCCCAATTGGGAGTCAATGACCAATCACGTTTCAATGATTTCTGTTTTACAACCAATCATAGTCGTGTTTCACGAATATTTATCAGTGTTATAATTACCATATTAAAACAAAGCTCCTCCTTTTTAATATTCTGAACAGTCTGACCGTTATTTTGCAGTGACTGAGCCTATAAGAAATACGGCTACCAGATTGTATATATAGTGCATACATGTCAACATTTGTAGCAATTGATTATACCACCAAAAAAAGAAACCACTGTTTGCACTTTCTTAAATGTATTTTTTCCCAAGTAATAATCCAGAAAAATATAATTGTCATATGTACATCATACGACATCACAAATGAATTAATATACCGTTTGATGTGTTTCATTTTTTCTCCACTAGAGAGCATTCTTACAATATTGCGTTCCTTTGGCAATAAATAGTATGATCTGGTTGCAGTGATAAAACAAAGAAGCAGATGAAGCGAACCTATCGTTTCTCATTTGTTTTCAAACATCGCCGTTTACATTAAATATATAAATATTTTAAAATAAGTATAGTTAAATAATGGTTTGTGAGTAAACAGCTTAATTTTATTCGTTAAATAGTCCTAACAAATGCCACTCTTGATTTCCAAATTCTCTAGATAAATTCACTCCTCACTTCGTGAGTCGTGAATTTATCGATAATTTGGAAATCACTCGTGGCATTACTTATGAGAAATCTATAAAGAGCGAGGTGAAACACGACTGTCATTGATTGTAAAACAACATTCAATGAAACGTGATTGGTCATTGACTAGCATTTGTGGCATGAGTTATATAGTCAACAATAATCTAACAAGATGTTGTGTTTTTCTGAAAAAATCACGAACCACAGAGTCGCGTGATTTCGTCTAATGAAAAACTCAACCTCGCGTTGGATTTGCAGGAACTATTTAGCGAATAATGTGACGTCAGAATCTTAAAATAATTATAATATTTAATATTTACCAAACTTGAGGTTATGTATTCCGATTTTACTTCCGATCGATTTCTAAGCCGGCTGTAATAAATAGCATATTTTTACTGTTAAATCTCTGTGGGCTTCGGAAACATCAATAAGAGATGATAAGTGTGTGAGAAATAACTATTAACATTAATGCTGATTCATTATACAACATTTAATTTTTTTTTAGCAACAGAACTATCTTTCGGTAATTTTTTAAGTTTTCTTTTGGCATTTCTTGCTGTACCATATCGATCGTACATTGTTGAATCGATATGCTTATCAAGTAGTTGATTTGCGGAGATATAACTTATTACGAACAGGAAGAGGCAAAATTATCAACAAGAAGAGGCAAAATTATCGGTCTGAGTTAAATAATCGCCTTATGTAGGTATTGTAAAACCATACATTTCAATTCAAACAATTCAAAAATTACATGAGCAATGAAACAAACCAACGGTAAAACAGTTATTTGTTTGTTAAAATATGTGCTATACAGAATGCTTCAGTCTTCGATTCTGTACATATTATTTCTTAAATAGCTTAAAACAGATGTTCGAAATATCAATCGCCATGATCACGATAAACGATGGAGCAACACAATATCTAATTCAGATAATGATTAGTTGATTTTTTATTTTTTTGTAATAAATCAGACTCCATCTTACATGCCTAATATAACAAGAAACATTATTCTGTGATAAGTATTGCCAGGATTTTTATGTACTAAAATATAAGATTGCAAGATAGTATAATGAAAAGTTAGATTTGACTAGTTAACTCATGTCGCAAATGGTAGTCAATGACCAATCACGTTTCAATGAATTATGTTTTACACCAATGACAGTCGTGTTTAACCTCGCTCTTTATCGATTTCTCTATATCAGCTCCTGCTTTTGTGATAAAGGAAGCTCCTCCTTTTTTAATATTTTGAACAGGCTAGACCATTATTTTTCCCCAACAAATACATTGAATATAGCAAATAATGAATAGATTCAGTGATTTTAGTGAGTTGTTTATTCAAAATATAAATGTTTAACCTATAATGTTGATTATAATAGTTTGATGTGTTGCATTATTTCTCCACTAGAGTGCATTCGTACAATATTGCGATCCTATTTGGCAATAAATAATACCGGTATGATCGAGTTGCAGAGAAAATACATAAGCTCACATCTCTAATTTGTTTTCAAACATCGCCGTTTACATTAACTATATACATATTTTAAAACACCGGTAACTATATTCAAATAATTATTTTTTAGTAAAGAGCTTAATTTTATTTGTTAAATAGTCCTAACAAATGCCACTCTTGATTTCCAAATTCTCTAGATAAATTTACTCCTCACTTCGTGAGGAGTGAAGTTATCGATAATTTGGAAATCAGTCATGGCATTACTTATGAGAATCTTTCGTTTTGGTTTCATGTATAAACAGTTGAATAGTATGTTGAGAATTAAGACTTAAGTATTTTATCTTGGTTTCACACACAAAAGTTGAATAATATATACTATCTCTATTGCAATCTTATCTTATATTAAATAAAATCCTGGCGCTAGTGATAGGTTACCGGAGAACAACGGTTCCTTATATCATAGCACTTAAGTTTTTTTATAACAACACTGAGCAACAAAATATAAACGTTTTTATCTCAGAAAGAACAATATGTGATTCTGATAGTATTTTTTCTCCTGAATTCAAATATGATATCGGTTTTTCTCCATCACGCAAGGTTTCTGAGAGGAAGGCATTTATAATTTCAAACACTTTAATATTTTCTACATTCGTAACTACACAATATTCCAACATTCGGACTCACCTAGAAAGTAAGAAACGATGATTTTCTGCTATTTTATTTTACAATGGAACAATGGGCGAAAAAACGTTTATTAAAAAATAATTATTTAAATCTATAAATTGATATTGAAATAAAAAAAAACTGTAGGTGATGGAGAAATTACGAATACATATTTAAAAACCGATAAAACCTGCATTAAGTACAACTATTGGTACCCATGAGACAAAAATCATGTTGAGCAGTGTTATTTAATAATATATCGTCATAATACTTTTACAAATAATAACAAACAGAATATCACTCAAAATAATATAGTAACTGATTCAATCAAACGTTTCAATAGCTTAGATTTTTGGATCGGAGAACTCACTGCTATGTCTTTTAATTGTCATCTTAAAACCTACTTGAAATCCAATCCTCTTTATAGTTTGAACGAGTTTTATAATATCAAATTTAACATACGATATCTGACGTTCGTACATATTAGTACATAATGTTACGATGATACCCGAGCGTATCTTACGTCAACTATAACGCCATGGCGCTACAGATCTGGAAGGACCTTGACCTACCTCCCACCTGCTGACCTCACATCCATATGTGTTAATCACATAGGTACACGATCATCCAGCCAGTGTAGCGGGTGAAGTGTGGTCACTAGGGTTATGACATTTTTACAACCTCACTTTCCTGTATCGTAGTCTGATGAACGTGTACCTCTGTACGAATAATCGACTAGTCGTTTCAATATTCCTTAAAAAAAGTCACCCCGAAATAAAAATGCATATTTCACTACTGGCTAATTATTTTGAAACACAAGATATATACTGTAATACAAACAAGAAAAGAGATAAAAGTGTTCAACCACATGTACAATAATTGTATATTATTGTTGATTGCTTAGAAAGAATCGGAGATGCAGTTTGTCTTTATTTGTACACGAAGCATATAATTCTTGCATGACTTTAATTGCACGTTCGGCGCACTGATTACTTCTTGGTATACTTAATGCAATGGCTCCTTCTTCCAAAGATTTTCCAATGAATGCAGTGCTTTTTTTAAAAGGCCTTAATATGTTTGACAAATTCTTGAAGTCATTCATGTTGTATATCTGATTACTAAACCAATAGACTACCCAGTGAAATGAAATAAATCTGCACACTTTTTTCAACGCAGCTCTTGTAGTAGGCATAAGCATAAATGCAAGTAGAGCAAAAATAGTCCTTGAATTCCATCTTTCATTACGAATGTTTCACAATTTCTGAAACCTAATTAATGGAAAGCGCCTTTTTTTCCCGAGAATAATATAAATGGACGTGTTAGATGGTACAGGAACTTCATGTAATCTCTCCACCCCGATTTATTTAGGATATCTTATTTTCCATTCCACTGGTCACCCAGCCGTTAAAGCTGGTTTTCTGAACCTGGAGCCGCTACTTATTCTAACTATCGAAATGCCTCACCATTCTGTGTGGGCACAGGTCCCATACGGCCGAAATTCCATGTGAAAATTTCTTCCTCCATGGAGACTGGAACCAGCGCAAGTCCTGTAGATCTGCGCTAAGGCATCTTGACTTAACCACTTGGCTACAGCGCGGGACATATTTTACATTAGGAACAACAATTATTACGGTTCCTACTGTAACATGAATATTGAATAAACATATCTGAACAGCGTATTAAAGTTTCTCCGCAGAACTCTAAAGAAAGCCAACGCAGCATTTCCTAAAGACAAAATGGTTATTATTAATCCCACATTCTCTAATCCTACTTGCTCAAGTCTTTATCGCAGAATTCATATTTAATCCAATGTCTGTGCAGCTAATTTATCTAAGTGTACGCCTACATGGGTGTGGTTTTACAGAACGTGTGGAAGAAGTAACATGAATTTACTGAAGCATTACCCGCACGTAAAAATCGCATGCTGCCATTAGCCATCGTTATCTAGTATAGGGCGTATACCAGGCCTGCACAACTTAATTATCTCTATGGGCCGAGCACAATTTTTAATAATCACTTTGACCTATATTTTTATAAATTAGGCCTAAGTAATATACACTAATAACTTACAGTAGCACTTTTTTTTTTACTGCGGTCTGACATATTTAAATAATTGACACGAGAAATTAATGTTTCGCGAATTTGAGGATTAACTCAGGCCTAATAACATCTGAGATTTAATCCTAGCGTATATAAGTTATGTTCAGTTAATTACAAACTACGCTAACCACCGACCACTCAAAGGACATCTATACGAAAACAAGTGTAACTAAATTAGTATGGTTCAAATTCTTCCCTACAGGGAAAGAGTGCGTAAATCTCTGTTAAGGGAAACATGGGCTTACAGGATACAAGAAGATTATTTCTATGACAGCTATAAATATCTTAAAATTCTATGATAGACTATTATGGGCATACTCATTCAAAAACAGAAAAAACTCTAATAGTAGTAGTGCTTGAAATAATAGCGAATAGTAATATATTTTGGTTGAAGCAAGATGCATTGGTGCAGATCTACTGGACTTGCGCTGGTTCAAGTGCCCAGGGGGGAAGATATTTTCTCATGGAATTTCGGCCAGTATGGGACCGGTGCCTACCCGACATCTTGGGATATCTGGGTAGCTACGGTAAATAGCGGCTCCATGTTGAGAAAACCACTCTAACGGCAGGGCGATCCGACATGCTGACCACATGTTAGCCCTATACTGACTGGATTATCGTCTACTTCTGTGATTGATACATGTGAATGTGAGGCTAGCAGCCGGCTGGTAGGCCAAGGGTCTTCTAGGCCTGCCTTAACAAGGAATTTAATTTTTTTAGTAATATCATTTATTTTTGTAACATTTTTATAATGATTAATAGCATTAGGGTTTAGAGGGCTACAAATTCTGCACAGAGGATTCTTATTTGAGAATTAAGGTTCTTTTACTTGCCGTAAAATTATGGCACGGTGATCTTTTTTAAATTATCTTTTGAAAGAAGCTAAACTCAAAATTTATATGCCATAAAAAATCTGGCGACCTAAGCTATATTTGAATCTCCGAACTTGTAAACAAAAGGCGAGCATGTTAACTATTAGCCCATCAGAAGGTAGCTAATCGTTCCAAACACCATCACTGTTAATGAGTAGGCCTTTATTGAAAACATAATTTGAGACTAAACAAAGCAGAGTGTAAAAGCGAGTTCATTATTTTACCAACGTATAAATTAAATTGACTCTCACAACTCTTGTTAAGTGTCGCAAATAACTAACTTTATTGCAATCAATTCGTATCTACGTGATGTACATTTCAATAAATGGTATTCAAATACAAGTCTGAAAAATAATGAAGACTTTTTGACATCCTCGTCACATAAAGCTGCGCTTCAGTGTTCACTACATATAAAAGTTTATTTCTTTATACATGCTGCATTATAATCCCCGTGTGCTGAGCTCACCTGGTTGCGCGTAGTTGTAATTGGAATCCCCGTTTAATTTAATCAAGCCAATTGTACTGGTACCCTGCGTGGATATTGCGTGTGAACATGTATAGATATATAGAAATCATCAAACGCCAATTGCAAACACATTTTCACACTTTATTGCCTGGTTATTTGCGGCTTTTTCTCTTTCTAACTTCGTTCCTATTTCAATTATTTTCTACTTTATTCTATTTACCCTCCAATATTAGGACTTGCACCAACATGGAACTTACAGGTTAATGGGTTCCGTATGTAGAAGGGAATAGAAACTTTGAAGTACAAATGTCTTGTGGTCACAGCTCCTAAATACATTTAATGATTTTGCGGGTTTGATTTCCAGTTAGGCCACACGAATTTATCCTTAATAGAATTAATCCTGCGGTTGCCCATGATCTGTAATTTAAGATAAGCTTAGATTTAGGGACTGTCCGAACATTTCAGTATAATTTATCGTCCATCATATCATCGGGAATACGTAAATTCAACTTTCAGATGCCCCAACCTCAGAAATTGGTTTCAATCCCGCCAAGGCCAGGAGACAAACCCAGAAATAGCATAAAGATGTCAAAAGAAGTACACAAATAGGGGATATTTTAAAAACTGTTTTAGCAGAATACCAAAGTCACTATCGAATACAGTATAGGAGAGTAAAATTGACGACAAAGCAAAGGCCTAGAATAATCAGAAGAGAAATTAAATCTGCTACTTATAATACACCGAGCAACAAAAAATAAACTTTTTTTTTCTCAGAAAGAAAAATATGTGATTCTGATCGTATTGTTTCTCCTCATCTCAAGTATGATATCGATTTTTCTACATCGCGCAAGGTTTCCGAGAGACAGGAATTTATAATTTCAAACACTTTAATATTTTCTACATTCGTAACTACACAATATTCGAACATTCAAACTCGCCTAGAAAGTAAGAAATGACAATTTTCTGCTATATTTCGCCTGTGGAGCATCCCTCTTGATGGTCCGACAATAATCAGCCAGCATATTAGGATTCCATTTGCCTTGATATCTCTTTTCCATAGCTGATATCTCCCGAGTTAGCTCATTTGGTTTTATTTTACAATGAAAAAATGGACGAAAAAACGTTTATTAAAAAATAATTATTTAAATCCATAAATTGAAATAAAAAAACAGTGGGTGTGATGGAGAAATTTCCGAATACATATTTCAAAACACGATAAAAAACTGCATTAAGTACAACTATTGGTACTCATGAGACAAAAATCATGTTGACCAGTGATATCAGAGGTATTAACCACAATGAAGTTCTATTACGTGCCTTAAATCCACTACACGGGACCATTGGCTTGACTTGTCTTCCGAATGAAGCCGTGCTCAGAATTTTACGCACTTAAAAATCTGTTTATCTCGGCCTAGTTAGAATCATCGAATCTAGGAATCAGAAGCGAGCCGATGTTTTTCTTCAAGTTTGTAAATTATCCTTATACGAGTATCTTTATATTGTCTATCTTCTCATATCTTCTTCATCAATGAATATTTATTCTGTCCTTCTTTCCTTCAACTGTATTCTTTAAGATACAGTTTTTTTATAGTTAGATGTCAACCAATTTATTCTCTCTCTTCTTTGCATCTCCAATATTTTTCTCTCATTCTTTTTAATGTAATTTCATTTGTATTTTTTCTACCATTTCACCATTTCCACACATTCCATTCTTCTCCATGTCCATATTTCCAGTATTTACCCGCTTTTCTCTTAATGCAGTCATAATATCTAAGTCTTCGGGCGATGTATTATCCTCACTCAAAAATAAATAAATAATAGTTTTAAAAAAACTAAAACAGCACGCTTTATTAGAAAAGCGAACTCAAAAATGAAAAATAATTTTAATTTCCAACACGCTTGGGATAAATTTAAAGTGGTTCAACAAAAAAATCATCTCCAACACATATAGAATAAAACTAGAATTATCAACAAAAAGAAAATAAATTTTACCATCAAAAGCGTGGGGTGCCCTATATAAATTAATATATTTGATATTAAACAGATATTGGTAAAAGTAAAGTCTCTAAGAAGAACACGTAAAAATCATAAAAAGCACCCCACGCTTTTGATGGTAAAATTATTTTCTTTTTGTTGATAATTCTAGTTTTATTCTATCTGTGTTGGAGATGATTTTTTTGTTGACCACTTTAAATTTATCCCAAGCGTGTTGGAAATTAAAATTATTTTTCATTTTTGAGTTCGCTTTTCTAATAAAGCGTGCTGTTTTAGTTTTTTAAAACTATTATTTATTTATTTTTTATTTTTTAGTTTTAATATTTTATCGATACTAGTAAAATTCATGGCGATTTTCCGTTGAGGTATTAGTTCACAGTAATATAATGTACGGTTAAAAACTATAATATAGTTACCTTGTAGTTGAGGAGACGGACCTACAAGGTAACTATATTATAGTTTTTAACCGTACATTATATTACTTTAATATTTTACAGAATAAGATAAGAATGTAAATATCTTTAAATTCCATACTATTGTAGTATGAGCTAAAACTATTACACTTATAAAAAAAATCCTCCCCAGCCGGATTCGAACCAGCAACCTATTGATTACTGGAATTGTATACTACTAGTTCCACCGCTCCACCAACGCTTGACTAAAAAGTCGACAAGTCTGTAAACTATTAGACCCATACCAGTTTTATATTTTTGATTTTCTGATGATTCTGGCCAGGAATTTAGAAATAAAATATGAAATTATTGTAGTGTCACGGGTTCTTTACAAGTATACAAAGTTTCAAGTCGATCCAATGTCTCTAAGTGGTGTGAAAATCGTGTTCAAAGATTCCGTTACATAAATACAAAGGCACTTTTTTTTGATTTTCTGATGATTCTGGCCAGGATTTTAGAAAATTAATATGAAATTACTGTATTGTCACGGGTCCTTTACAAGTATACAAAGTTTCACGTTTATCCTATGTTTCAAAGTTGGTGAAAATCGTGTTCAAAGATTCCGTTACATAAATACAAAGTCACTTTTTTTGATTTTCTAATGATTCTGGCCAGGATTTTAGAATATAAATATGAAATTATTGTATTGTCACGGGTCCTTTACAATTATACAAAATTTCAAGTCGATCCAATTATTTTAAAGTGGGTGAAAAACGCGTTGCAAGATTCAGTTACATAGATAGATAGATAGATAGATAGATAGATAGATAGACAGATACAGGTGAAGCTAATATAAAACGTGTAAAAACAAACTAAGAACCGGAAGCTAACTAATTTTGTTTAATGAAAATGTCCTTGAATGACGGGAAGCGTAACAAAAATTGAGATCCATAACTTCCGATTCAATGTAAAATAATTTTAATTTCCAATACGCTTGGGATAAATTTAAAGTGGTCAACAAAAAAATCATCTCCAACACATATAGAATAAAACTAGAATTATCAACAAAAATAAAATAATTTTACCGTCAAAAGCGTGGGATGCTCTATATCAATTAATATATTTGATAATAAACAGATATTGGTAAAAGTAAATTCTTTAAGAAGAACATGTAAAAATCATAAGATTGTTCGGTTTCTCGAATTCAAGATTGTTCAGTTGCACGAATTCGAGATTGTTCGGCTTCTCGAAATCGAGATTGTTCGGATTCTCGAACTCGAGATTGTTCGGTTTCTCGAATTCAAGATTGTTCGGTTACTCGAATTCGAGATTGTTCGATTTCTCGAATTCGAGATTGTTCGGTTTCTCGAAATCAAGAGTGTTCGGTTTCTGGAATCGACATTGTCCGGATTCGCGAATTTGACATTATCCGGTTTCTAAAATTCGAGATTGTTCGGTTTCTCGAAATGGAGAGTGTTCGTTTATTGTATTCGCGATTGTCCGATTTCTCGGATTCGAGAGTGTTCGGTTTCTCGAATTCGAGATTGTTCGGCTTCTCGAAATCGAGAGTAGTCGGTTTCTCGAATTCGAGATTGTTACGGTTTCTCGAAATCGAGAGTGTTCAGTTTCTCGAATTCGAGATTATCCGATTTCCCGAATCGAGATTGATCCGATTTCTCGAATTCGGAGACTGTTTCGGTTTCTCGAATCGAGATCTATTTTCGGTTTCGTCGAAATCGAGATTATCCGGTTTCTCGAATTCGAGATTGTCCGGTTTCTCAAATTCGAGATGGGTTCCGGTTCTCCGAATTCGAGATTGTTACGGTTTCTCGAACATGAGATTGTTCGCTTTCTCGAATACGAGATTGTTCGGTTTCTCGAATACGAGATTTGTCGGTTTTCCTCGAATTACGAGATTGTTCGGATTCCGCAAAATCGAGAGTGTTCGTTATCTCGAAATGGAGAATGTTCGGTTTCCTCGAATTCAGAGAGTGTTCGGTTCCTTCTCGAATTCAGATTGTTCAGATTTCTCGAATTCGAGGATTGTCCGATTCTCTCGAATTCGAGAATTGTTCAGGTTTCTTCTCGAAATCGAGTAATTCGATTTCTCGAATTCGAAGTAGTTTCGGTTTCTCGATGCGAGAATGTTACGGTTCCTCGAATTCGAGATTGTCACGATTTCTCGAAACTCAGAGATTGTACGGTTTCTCGAATCGAGATTGTCCGGTTCTCGAATTCGAGGATTGTCCGGTTTCTCGAATTCAGGTTGTTCGGTTTCTCGAATTCGAGATGTTCAGTGTTTCTCGAATTCGAGATTGTTCAGTATCTTCTCGAATCGAGAGTGTCCGGTTTCTCGAAATTCGAGAGTGTTCGGTTTCTCGAATTCGAGATCGTTCGGTTTCTCGAATTCGCGATTGTCCGGTTTCTCGAATTCGAGATTGTCCGGTTTCTCGAATTCGAGATTGTCCGATTTCTCGAATTCGAGATTGTCCGGTTTCTCGAATTCGAGAGTGTTCGGTTTCTCGAAATCGAGATTGTTCGATTTCTCGATATCGAGAGTGTTCGGTTTCTCGAAATCGAGTGTTCGATTTCTCGAATTGAGATTGTCCGTT
The DNA here is from genome assembly GCA_030220185.1 of Diploptera punctata. NCBI lineage: Eukaryota > Metazoa > Arthropoda > Insecta > Blattodea > Blaberidae > Diploptera > Diploptera punctata. Next base: position 970,169 of record JASPKZ010001578.1, on the reverse strand, counting down.
TTCTCGAATTCGAGGTTGTTCGGTTTCCCGAATTCAAGAGTGTTCGGTTTCTCGAATTCGAGATTGTTCGGTTTCTCGATATCGAGAGTGTTCGGTTTCTCGAAATCGAGAGTGTTCGATTTCTCGAATTGAGATTGTCCGGTTTCTCGAATTCGAGGTTGTTGGGTTTCTCGAAGTGGAGATTGTTCGGTTTATCGAATTGAGATTGTCCGGTTTTTCGAATTCGAGATTGTTCTGTTTCACGAATTCGAGGTTGTTCTGTTTCACGAATTCGAGGTTGTTCGGTTTCTCGAAGTCGAGAGTGTTCGGTTTCTCGAATTGAGATGTTCGGTTTCTCGAAATCGAGAGTGTTCGATTTCTCGAATTGAGATTATCCGGTTTCTCGAATTCGAGATTGTTCGGTTTCTCGAATTCGAGGTTGTTCGGTTTCTCGAAGTCGAGCGTGTTCGGTTTCTCGATTTCGAAAATGTCCAGTTTCTCGAATTCGAGATTGTTCGGTTTCTCGAATTCGTGATTTGTTCGGTTTTCTCGAAATCGAGAGTGTTCGGTTTTCTCCAATTGAGATTGTCCGGTTTCTCTGAATTCGAGATTGTTCGGTTTCTCGAATTCGAGGTTGTTCGGTCTTCTCGAAGTCGAGAGTGTTCTGGTTTCTCGAAGTTCGAGATTGTCCGGTTTCTCGAACTTGAGATTGTTCGGTTTCTGGAATTCGAGGTTTTTCGGTTTCTCGAAGTCGAGAGTGTTCGGTTTCTCTAATTCGAGATTGTGCGGTTTCTCGAATTCGAGGTTGTTCGGTTTCTCGAAGTCGAGAGTGTTCGGGTTTCTCGAATTCGAGAAAGTCCGGTTTCTCGAATTCGAGATTGTTCGGTTTCTCGAATTCGATGATTGTTCGGTTTCTCGAAGTCGGGAGTGTTCGGTTTCTCGAATTCGAGATTGTCCGGTTTCTCGAATTCGAGATTGTTCGGTTTCTCGAATTCGTGATTGTTCGGTTTGTCGAAGTCGAGAGTGTTCGGTTTCTCGAATTCGTGATTGTTCGGTTTCTCGAAGTCGAGAGTGTTCGGTTTCTCGAAGTCGAGAGTGTTCGGTTTCTCGAATTCGATATTGTTCGGTTTCTCGAATTCGTGATTGTTCGGTTTCTCGAAGTCGAGAGTGTTCGGTTTCTCGAAATCGTAATTGATCGTCTTCACATTATCCTTAGCATTAAGAGAAAGGTCGGAGTGCTTCCCTAGATTCCAGCAGTAGATTATCGTTCCCAATCTAAATTCAAGATAATTAATTATTAATCGTAGTATTTTCAACTTAATTTTAATTTTTCCAAATTCAAATCTAAATTCAAAATTCAATGCTAACGACCAGGCATTTAAGCGCCGCTTGCGGATGGAGCTTCAACACCCAAGACGACGCAAAAAAATCATCTCCAACACATATAGAATAAAACTAGAGTTATCAACAGTAAATAATAGTTTTAACAAAACTAAAACAACACCCTTTATTAGAAAACCGAACTCAAAAATGAAAAATGATTTTAATTTCCAACACGCTTGGGATAAATTTAAAGTGGTCAACAAAAAAATCATCTCCAACACATATAGAATAAAACTAGAATTATCAACAAAAAGAAAATAATTTTACCATCAAAAGCGTGGGGTGCTCTATATCAATTAATATATTTGATAATAAACAGATATTGGTAAAAGTAAATTCTTTAAGAAGAACATGTAAAAATCATAAAAACCACCCCACGCTTTTGATGCTAAAATTATTTTATTTTTGTTGATAACTTTAGTTTTATTCTATATGTGTTGGAGATGATTTTTTTGTTGACCACTTTAAATTTATCCCAAGCGTATTGGAAATTAAAATTATTTTTTATTTTTGAGTTCGGTTTTCTAATAAAGCGTGTTGTTTTAGTTTTTTAAAACTATTATTTATTTTTTATTTTTTTAGTTTTAATATTTTACAGAATAAGATAAAAATGTAAATATCTTTAAATTCAATACTATTGTAGTATGAGCTAAAAGTAATACTCTTCTATAAAAATACCCTCCTAGCCGGATTTGAACCAGCGACGTACGGATTACTAAAATTATATACCACTAAGAGTTCACTGCTCTACCAACTGAGCTCTTACAACGATTGACTAAAAAGTCGACAAGTCCGCAACCTATTATACCAGTTTTCATTTTTTTGATTTTCGGATGATTCTGGACAGGATTTTAGAAACAAAATATGAAATTATTGTATTGTCACGGGTCCTCTACACGTATACAAAGTTTCAAGTCGATCCAATGTTTCTAAGTTGGTGAAAATCGCGTTGTAATGAAAGATTCCGTTATATAGATACAAAAACACTTTTTTTGATTTTCTGATGATTATGGCCAGGATTTTAGAAAATAAATATGAAATTATTGTATTGTCTCGGGTCCTCTACAAGTATACAAAGTTTCAAGTCAATCCAATGTTTCTAAGTGGGTGAAAATCGCGTTGAAAGATTCCGTTATATAGATACAAAAACACTTTTTTTGATTTTCTGATGATTATGGCCAGGATTTTAAAAAATAAATATGAAATTATTGTATTGTCACGGGTCCTCTATAAGTATACAAAGTTTCGAGTCGATCCCATGATTTTAAGTGGGTGAAAATCGCGTTGAAAGATTCCGTTACATAGATAGATAGATAGATAGATAGATAGATAGATAGATAGATAGATAGATAGATAGATAGATAGATAGATAGATAGATAGATAGAGATAGATAGATAGATAGATAGATAGATACAGGTCAAGGTAATTTAAAGCGTGTAAAAAAGAGATCTTCACTAGTTTCTTCTTGATTATTTTCCAAAATGCTTATTTCCTTTTATTAAAAGTTTCTTTGGCCTAATCCTGAATAAAAAGGCCACCAAGCTAAATTTACCGATATCAACATCATAGTAATATTTAATATATGTAGGAAATAACACTATGAGGTTTCTTTTAAGAGTTGGAATGCATCGAAAATGTTGCGCAAAAGCGACGAAACCTGTTTTAAAAATCAAGAATTATGAGGTGAGCCAAATAACCAACTCATTAATTATCCTAGTAATACCTTACTTCCCTGCTGAGATGTCTCATTGAGTCGATATGTTGAACGCATGCAATCTAACGGCAAACAAGATAACTATAAAAACTTAGTGTAGTAACTCCTAACAAAGGAGAGGGTACAGCTCTAATTTCACTACGTTATTATAGATAGATTTGTCATTTCAGTCTTCTGGTTGACAGCACCAATCACACATATACACACGCACAAAAGCAGACAAGCGGGCAGGCACACACACGCAACCACGCGCACACATGTGCACACACACACACGCGCGCGCACACACACAATCACACACACACTCTAACACGCACACAACACACACACGCTAACACACACATACGCTAACATGCAAGCACGTACGCACACACGCACGTACACAAACACACACACATGCATACACACACACACGTAACCATGCGCACAAATGTGCAAACACACGCACGCGCACACACACTCTAACACGCACACAACACACACACGCTAACACACACATACGCTAACACGCACGCACGTACGCACACACGCACGTACACAAATACACACACATGCACACACACACGTACTCACACGCACACATGTACACACACACACACACACGCATATACGCACACACACGCATATACGCATACACACGCACGCACATACGCACACACATGCACATACGCACACACACATACACACACGCACACACACACACGCACACACACACATATATATATTGCTTTTAAGGAAAGTGAATAAGTATTTGTTTAATAAATCTGATGATCAAAGAAACAAATGATTGAATTACATTATTAGGTCATAAAAATATACAGTGTTTCTTGCTGCGATTTAGATTTGATTCTCTGTAAGTGTAGAATTGTGATTATCTCATTGTGTTTGTTCATCTCAGGCAAATAGAGCGTTAAACGAGCAGTCAGATTAATCGATACAGTTGCTCACAGTCTATTAGCTTCAGTGACGTTTCCACATGTCTGTGACAGTTACTTTGATGTACTTGTTAATGCAATATATTTATTCTACACCAAGCTACCGGTCTACTTTTTAAATATTTCCCTTCTGTCGGTGATTCCGATCATTTCACTCTACATCTCTCAAACACGTGAAAACCACCCTGTAAATACTGTGATCTTCTTTTGATGTAGGATACTGATTCTATTTGTTTTCCCTTTTAAGCTCCTTTCTCTGACGATATTGAGTCGTTCTTTTGGAGATATTCCCCTTTCCACGTTTCCCATCCAGGGGTATATAATATTTAGTTTTATTTTACTCGTCGAGCATCCTCCAAACTACCTGTGTCACCTTTGCAATATTTTACTGTAATTCGTACACATTTTGTGATATAAAGAATTTCATTTAAAAGAGGATCATTGGAATTTCAGATGAAAATTTGGAAACCAGAAAATAAATTAATATGACTAAACTGAAATTATAATAGGCACTATTAAAGTTTTCAGGGTCAGAAGTTGTCAGTTATTTATAAGATAGGTAAAATGAGGAAAGGGCTAACATTGTAAAGAAAATAAACCTAGCAAAAATTAAGTTGTTACATGAGCAAAATAAATTTAATTTCAAACAGTTGGGTAACATTAGACGACAAACTACTATGTTTGTAAAATATTCTAAGGAAAAGATCAATTATCTCGGAATGAACGAAAAAATAGGTATATCAGGTAATTATACCGTATAATTAAGTTAAAAGGTGAAGGTTTCAGGGTAGAACAAATATAATTAAGAAAGAAAACGGGGATATAATTGCAGATTAAATAGGTGAAAAATTTACTTTAATCAGATATCAAATATGCACGTAGAATAGGATATTGACTAGGATGATTTATATACAGCAGAAATGTTAGTCACAGAATCAAGCTGATTTAAGTTTTAAATGACGATAGAAGAATTGAAAATGTATAAAGGAAACTCATAAAATCAAGGGAAACAAGTGTTGAACAAAATACACCGGTAGTCGATTTGAGAAAATGATGCTCTTCCAAATTAATTGATAGAATCGATTATTGTACAAATCTATAAGTAAGAAGATGAAACTGATTGCAACAACTATAGAGGAATTTCGTTAATTTAAACTTCGCACAAAATTCTAGCAAATTAGTACTCAGGCTTTCTCCCTACATTGACGACATACTAGACGATCATTAATGTGTATTTACAGGAAGTAGTCTACAATATCAGGTATTAAATACGAGACAGGTTCTATAAAATACATGAGGATATAATTTAATCAAGAGAATGAAATTGTATAGTATCCAACTGGAATTCTAAATTCCAAAAAAATAAATAAATAAATAAATAAATAAATAAATCAAAACAAAAAGAAGATAATTAGACTTTTCAAATATGTTATTGCTCTAAGAGTTGGCTACGGATACACAAACAGTTTTCAGATGAATTTGAATTTCACAATGGGTTAAAGCAAGTTACAGGATATCTCAAAAGTCACTACCCATTCCAATGAAGGATGACAGTGATTGAAAAATTAATGTTATTGTGAAGTTTTACACATAATCTACTGCCTTTCTACATGAACGCCGTCTAGGTGAATACACATATTCCATATTTCAGCTGTGAAAAAATGTAGACTTTACAATTTAAACGGTAAAAAACGTCTGCTTCTTCTGTAATACGATTTCGTAAATCAAGCAGACATGATAATGACGTTTTCGTAGAGTGAAACATAGAATTTCCCACACTTTATTGCTAGGGGAATTCAGCTCCCTAATGAGACATCAAGTTGATGCGTTCGGACTTTCACTGATAATTTGAACCTGCTGAACTGTTTCTGCTGATACGCGTGGTTGTTCATGACGCGCCTCATCACACACACTGCCTGTACGCTTATATTTGTTTACAGTTCCACGAATGTGCGCCTTTGTTTGGAGCTGGTTTACGGAATTTATGGGTGAATTTAGCTCTGGAGTCTTCAAATGAGAGTCCACCTACCCAAACACATACAATGGCAACCCGTTTTTCCATGCTAAACATGTTGCACTAAGTTAACTATATACAAAGAAAAGAAAGAAATAGTAGTGTTTTGATGGAAAATGGATAGTGACTTTAGAGACGCTAGGCTACGCCATACGTTAGAGAAAAATGAAGACTTGTAACTTAATGCTTTAATCAGCTGATTACACAGGTCAACATGATTTTTGTCTCATGAGTACCAATAGTTGTACTTAATGCAGTTTTTTATTGTGTTTTCAAATATGTATTCGGAATTTCTCCATCGCCCACAGGTTTTTTTATTTCAATCTCAATTAATGTATTTAAATAATTATGTTTTAATAAACGTTTTTTCGTCCGTTTGTCCATTGTAAAATAAAACGGGAAACACTTTCATCAGGAGATTTCAGCTATGGAAAAGAGATATCAAGGCAAATGTAATTCTAATATGCTGGCCGTTATTGTTGGACCATCAAGAGAAAATCATAATTTTGTACTTTCTAGGTGAGTCCGAATGTTCGTATATTGTGTAGTTACGAATGTAGAAAATATTAAAGTGTTTGAAATTATAAATTCCTGTCTCTCGGAATCCTTGCGTGATGGAGAAAAACCGATATCATATTTGAATTATATTCGAACATTCAGACTCACCTAGAAAGTACGAAATGGCGATTTTCTGCTATATTTCGCCTGTGGAGCATCTCTCTTGATAGTCCAACAATAATGGGTCAGCATATTAGGATTCCATTTGCCTTGATATCTTTTCCATAGCTGAAATCTCCTGACGGAAGTGTTCCCCGTGCTTATAGCTCACTGCGCCAAGATTTTCCGAGAAGAAATCTTGGTTTATTAAAAAATAATTATTTAAATCAATTAATTCAAATTGAAATAAAACAAAAGTGTGGGTGATGAAGAAATTCCGAATACATATTTGAAATCACGATAAAAAAACTACATTAAATACAACTATTGGTACTCATGAGACAAAAATCATGATGACCAGTGTAATTTGAAGGTTAACGACAGTAATAGACTGTGCTCCGGTACCTTGCTACAATTTCTCTCTTCTTATGTTTAACAGTCACTTAACACACGCTATACAAGCATTATGAATACTCATCCTAGATTCTCCTCTGTAGACCTACATAATCTTTATGTATAAAAACTATTGTGAGTTTTTCTGTTTATGGACTCAGAAACTACTTGACCGATTTAAATAACGTTTTCACGATCATTTAGAGAATTTTTCTGGGATAATTAACCTATATAAAGTATTACCGTACGTAAAATTGGGCTGGAGCTAAACAAAACGGTGCACTAAAAATAGCTTTTTGTACGCTTAAATGGCTTACTCTGTCTAAACAATAACAAATACACCAAATTAATGCATACAGAATTGAATTATCTCAAAACATATATACAAAAAAGTGTCCGCGACAGTATCATATGTTCATCCTTTATAGATAACTCACAATAACCATTTTTGTCTTTCAGCTCGTAGAAGCAAAGAACATTGAGATAAGTAGACTCCTGGGCAACGCCAGATAATCAACATGGTGTACTTACTTACTCACTCACTGGTACTATCGAACCCGTAGATTCATGGCCGCGCGGACATAAGCTCTCCATACATCCCTATCCTGAAATAATACTTTCCAATCATTCCCTGTATAATCTACTTCCCTCAAATCATAGTTAATGTTATTCTCCCACCTCATTCTTGGTCTACCAACTGGGCGTTTTCCATCTGGCTTTCCTACAAGAAGCTTTCATGCAAGTATCAACATGTTATATCTAAAAAATTATGATATAACTTTATAATTATTTTCCTTTTTAATTATTCAACTGAATATAAAAACACCGTTTAATTTATATAGACGTAGCAGCGCAAGCCGGGTATTGCTAAAACTATAAATCATTCATGTGAAGTGATCTGCCGATGTGCTGTAAATTAAAAGATTACAAACGGTATATATCCTCTGAATGCAGTACCTAAAACACTAAAAGTATATAGGGTAGGGGTAGAAACACGTATCTGAAATATCTTTATACTTCAATGAACTAGAGGGTCCGGAATGTGTGTTTTCGAACATGCGTATCCATTTAGAACACCTGGTCGTCATGCACAACATTCTTAGCGCTGTTGGCATTTCGAATCATTCTTTATAAATGTGAACAAAATGTGATCATGAGGTTAATTGAGTAAGCGAAGGAATGGTTCAAGCAGATTTTCTTTTTGTTTTTGTTTTCGTGCATTTTTCTCGGTTTCACAATAGGTATTGTTCTGCTTTAATTGTATTATCATCTCCCTTTTCCTCTTCATTGAGATTGCTTTGTTCTGTACATAGATGCACGTGAAACTGTTAATGACGCAAAAATGGAATGTTACAGTTTTTGTCTAATCTAACAAAATTTAAATATTCAAGAGTTCAGATCCAATTTAGAAAAATACAGCTCTTTGATCAGTGCAATTTTGGTTAGCGTATCAAAGCACAGGAATGCTAATTTTCTCTTTAACAGAAAAATGCAAGGGTAGGTGTGAAATTAAATGCATTCTCTAATAGTGTCTTTGTTTTGCTTTCTATCGTTACCTACAATAATATTAATTCACTTTTTTGTCTTAGCTACATAATGTATTTCACCTAATATTAATAATAATAATAATAATAAAATTATATAATAATAATAATAATAAATAGTGATGATAATAATAGTGATAATAATAATAATAATAATAATAAAAGTATTAATTACAACAACAAACAATAGTAGTTATAATAATAATAATAATAATAGTAATAATAATAATAATAATTGACAATAATAAATATAATGTGAATGATCTGTATTTCAAGTGCCTGTATTAAATAAATAAATAATATAATAATAATAAAATGACAATAGTAATAATGATGATAATTATAATGACAGCACTTCCATTACTACTGCTACCTCTGCTACTACTACTACTGCTACTACTGCTTTTGCTGCTGGTGCTGTTGCTGCTGCTACACCAATGACAGCAACTAATACTACTACTATTACTACTACTGCTGCTGCCGCTACTACTACTACTACTACTACTACTACTACTACTACTACTACTACTACTTACTATTACTACTATTACTATTACTATTACTACTTTTACTATTATTACTACTACTACTATTATTATTATTACTACTACTGCTTTTGCTGCTGGTGCTGTTGCTGCTGCTACAACAATAACAGCAACTACTACTACTACTACTATTACTGCTGCTGCTGCTACTACTACTGCTACTGCTACTGCTGCTGCTGCTGCTACTGCTACTGCTGGTGAAATTGGATCTAACGAATGTGATAGTAAATATGTTGGACAAACAAGAAGATCTATTTTAACCAGATTCAATGAACATATTGCTCATGTTAGATTCAATATAATTGAAAAATCTGAAGTTGCAAAGCATATTTCTGATTACGGTCATGTTATCGATAAATTAGGCTGTTTCGTTCGGCCATTAATTTCTAATTCCTTGAAGTCCTTGAAAGTTTAGAAATCTATAAAAGAAGAACAGAATTATGAATAAAGACAAGGGCTCTATTCCATACAGCGCGCAGCGCCCTCCTTTCTTTAATTGAAAGAAAAGAAGATTAGTTTTATTATGCCTTACAGTTTACGTGTAATTGACTATGTCAAGTGAAGTAATTTGTTATTAATTGGATTCTGTTTATTCATTTACCATGTTTGCCTTTAGTCAATATTTTGTCTTGAAAATGACAGCTTCGCTGTTGAAACATGTTGACTCTTTTAATGTTTAATTGGTTAAATGGGTACATTGACTACATGTTTTACGATTTTATCATCAAGAAGATCATTAGTTTATTAAATGTTTCGTCTTGTTTAAATCAACTGAATGGTATGGAAGAACAAATATTTGTAAATTAGTTTTACAATCAGATAGAAGAAATATCTAAATACCAAGAATGTAAATTGGAACAAAGAACTAAATTTAAGGATATTATATTTGGATAGTATAATTATATTTAAGAATATTATAATATATTTGCATGATTCTGCTGTATGTATATGCCCTTACATCCATTGTGAATTGAAGAAACGAGGAGATATTTCTCTCTATATCTGCAGAGAAATTGCACTAATTAACTCATTGACACTATCGAACTCGTAGGTTCATAGCTGCACGTGCATAAGTTTTCCATACCTCCCTATCCTCAGCAAATGGTTTTGTCTAATCATTTCCTGTATAATATACTTGTTTTGCATCAAGGTTATTATTATTGTCCCATCTCATTCTTTACCTCCGGGCTATCTCTCTAGTTGTTCCTAAGTTTCCCATGCCTCTCCTTTCGTCCTCCATTCGTGCCTACATGTCCTGTCCATCGCCAGTATACGAGTTTAACTGTTCTTATTATATCTGGTGTCCTATAACCATCATGTATCTCAATGGTATGTAGTTGGAAAACCTTTACTAATTTATTTGATAACATTTAGATACAGTCTGGCGCGGAATTAATTTTCCGTGAGATTCATACAATTTGAAATAGGTAAAGTTCATATTTTGCAATTTCTACAATATTCAACAAATCTGAATCCTATTGCATGTTCAGTAGTATTCCTTACCTTGTTCTTTCGCGCTTTTCTAGTTCGATACTCAGCGAGTTAGGGTATTGCAAATCTCCATTTTTTTAGGTCTGTGTGGTGTTTCTTTTATGCTTCCCTGACAACCTGCTGGCTTGAGATAATTTTATCTGTAATAAGTCTGGATTCCTAATTCCTTCTCCATGTCTAGCAATTACTGTTGAATGTTCCCCTTATGTGGGGGGGCAGGGTTTAACCAATTGAGAACATAAGGGAAGGACAAATTTTTAATGAACAGAACAGGCATTAAAGAAAGAACAGCATTAAAAATAATCTTGTCTAAAGTTTATAATAAAATATCAGGACCAGTGACGTTGTTCACGTGGACAAATTATTTTAAAACAGGTTATATAAAAACAACTTAAAAAGTTGCTATCGTGAAAAAGTTAGACCTATGCTGAAGCGGACTATTGATTCTGGACTTTTAAGATATCTAATTCTGTGTTATATTAATTTAGTGTAGATGTTATGATTTAGGCAGAATAAGCCATTTAAGCGTCCCAAAAGCGACATTTTTAATGAAACGGTTCACTTTAACTTATTCCCTTCTCCGGACCTATAGTACGTACGGGGGAATATGTTATAGACCTATGCGTTAATTGTCCCACAAATCATCTAAACGACTGTAAAAAAACCCATTCAAATCGGTCAAGTAGTTTTTGAGTCCATGATGGACAGAACCGTAGACACACCCACGTTAATTTTTATTTATACAGATTGGTTACTTATCTAATATATAAAAATAATGTTTGCTTGTTTGTTTGGTCGTACGTATGAGCGGGCCCTACCGTTGATCCGATTATGATGGGGCTCTTTTGCAAAATGTGCAGGAAATCCCGGAATAAAAATAGGCTATCAGACAGTTGTGATAACCAACTCCTAAAACCCTTAAAAATCCGCCCATTTAGTGGAAAACGTGAACGAAATAGCTCTTTGGACGCTTAAAGGGTTTACGCTGCCTAAACCCCACAAAATTAATGTAGGCCCTATACAGAATTGAATATCTCAAAAAGCTCTACAAAAAAGTCCGCGACAGCATATGTTTATCTCTTACGGATAACTCGCAATAAGCATTTTTGTGGTGTATTGATGCCCATAAGATCGAGACAAGGACGTAGATTCCGGTGCAAGCAAAGCAGCGTATGGCGGTAGGTGAGTTACTTACGGACAACTCACGATAACGAATTTTGTTTTTTTAGCTCATTTATGTCAAGAAGATCGAGATAAATAGATTCCAGGGCAACGCCGGGTAATCAGCACGGGGAATCTTAAAATAATTATGATATACATTTATAATTAGTTTTCATGTTACTTATTCAACTAATCATAAGAAGTGCATTAATTTTATCTTTCAGCTCATTTATGCCGAGAAAATCGGGATGAGTAGATTCCCGGACAACGCCGGGTAAGCAGCACGGGGTATCTAAAAAAAATATAAATTTATAATTATTTTTCCTTGTCCTTATTGAACTAAACATAAAACACATTAATTGTCATTTATTTAGGCGTAGCAACACACGCCGGGTATTAGCTAGTAATGACTACAATTATTACTTTATTGTAACGGACTGTCAACAGCACGTACGGCTTACTGCCCGTGCGACCCATATTTGTAAATAATATTGTAAATATCTTACTTTTTGTCTAATAAAGTCCTACTACTACTAGTAATGACTAAAAGTTAGTGATTCACAATAGTAAGAGGTTAATACAATCCTGCCATGCCCCCAACGCCCATTATGCATCCCTAGATGGACGCTGACATCTAGTTACTTTACATCTAGGCAAGAGGGGTGTTGCATGTTGTTTTTTTTTTACTGGTATTGTGAACATATCGTAATAAATGTACATCATATATTGTGTATAGTGGTTTAAGAACTCGTAGTATAGCATCTCGCCGCTCCGACTCAATGCTTGGACGCATAATACATCTAATAACAAATACAATCTTACCGCAAACGACGATATCGATAATAATAGAGAATATTCTAGGAACTCTGCTGTTTTACAGCATTAAAATTAATTGAATGTTATATGTGCAATGGCGCGAAATCCGGTGGTAATTTCACTATTTCAAATTATCATTTATCGATGGGACGGTAGAAAACATATAGTGACGTTCCGTTAGTAATAATAAAAGCTTCTTAGAATTCTTCACAAGGCGTGATGATTTATGTTAGTCTGCTCTCTCGATGATTTAAAAATATCGAATATCAGTTATTTCGATTTCTTAGACTCCAATAAGTTTTTTTTATAGAACTCTGATTCTATATCTGAAGTTGCTTCAACAAACAGGAGCAATACGTCAATCATAAATTCTATTTATGACAGAATTGAAATAGATACTTGAGGCAAGTAAGTTAAAGGAAAATGATAAAGTTCAGAGTGGAAATGAATTCCATTACACAATTTTAACAGCTTGCAAGTTGTATTATACAACCAGTATGAAAACCTGTGGTTTAAAAAGTAAAATGGCCGATTTTAAGGATCATGATTGTTTAAAGTTCGTTGATGAGAAATTAAAAAAAAAAGTAAAGTAGGAGTGTAATTTATCCTAGAAAAATTCAAAATCTTATTACATAGAGTTCATGAAATATGGGTTGTAAGAACAACTGCAATATTCATTGTCTTTAATGGTCTAAAGGGTGAGAAAAAATCGCAGTGAATCTTAAGGATATTGAAGAAATTAAATTTCCAATTACTGTTAAACAGTTTTTACCAGTCGGGCTTCCCAGAGGACCAAATAAAATTTATTATTAATCTAGGATAAATTGCATTGCAATTTTACCATCTTAATTTATCAATATCATATATTATTTACTTACGTTCCTTATGACTGATTTATTTTACCTTATAGATCACTGATACTTACCTCATAGGCTATTGCTTGTATGAAGTTACTTTTTAATCAGTTAGAATGTGGATTACATTTCATATACACTCTGTATTTAAAAACGTACCTAATTTTAAGATTGTTTTCCTATATATTTGGATTAAAGACTCTTTCTATAGCATAAAGTAATAAATAATAATACTAATAATAATAATAAGAATAATCTTATGATTAAAAGAAAATCGCGCGCGCGCACACCCACACACACAACACACACCACACACATAATATATATGACATGAAAAGGAAAAAAAAACCCTGGACCGTGAGTTTAACCCAGGATATATGAATTGATACTTCAGTGCGTTAACATTTACGCTATCCAGTCTCCTAGCACAAACATTTATATTTTCTTTATAAGTTATCTAGGAGCCGGAATAGTGGAAGTGGTAGCGCAGAGAAGTATCGATGCAGAGGTTCTGGGTTTTTGTTCAAATCTTGGTTCAGTTGTTGAATTTTTCGTTTCATATCATACTTAGACCTGCATAGCTTAATGTCAATATAGTTATAACATCGAAATATATATACCCATCTTCATTCGCCATCCGGTATCATGGTAGCAGCGGCTCGCGCCGCGCCGCGCCGTCTTCCGGAAACCAAACGCCAACCCATTCCTCTCTGTCCATCCATTGAATCTTCCCTCCAATCCTCTGATATTCACTGCCGCTTGTTACCCCTTCTATCCAAGTTTTCTTCGATCTTCCTCTCTTCTTCCTTTACATTGGGATCCATTTCTATATATTATATATTCTATATATATTAATAATATATAGATCCGAGGGCGGATCGGAAAGTAACGGACAATAATTTTTTTCTGCCTTGGTATTGCAGAGCTAGAATGTTGAAAATTTCATATAGATATAGTTTGAAGTTTTCACTACAGATTGTTAGTTTTTTTTTCTCAGGTGCACCTCTTGCGAGAGAAAGCTTGAACTATGCAACATAAGATGGGCTCTCATGCTACCAACGTCGTTCCACAGGGCGGACTCGGAAAGTAACGCAAAATATCTTTTTTTTTAAAAAGTTTAATAGTAAAAAAAAGGAAAAAAAAAATCACAAATGAACTTACATCTTTTACCCTACTTTTCGACATAGTCACCAACTTTTCCTCAACACAGTTTTCCCATCGTGTTACCATTTTCAATATGCCCCTGTTCCGTAGAAGTCCGTTTTGGATTGAGTGTAGCCATCTGCCCCGGCAACGGTCTGATTTCACTTCCACATCCTGGTCTCAAAGCGTTTGCCCGGCCAGGAATCACTAAGCGGCGAATCAACGTGGCGAATCACTATAGGTTCACGCGTCCCTCTTAGAAGAATGTGCAACCACCTGGAGAACATTGCTACGGTTCCATCCAATCATCCCCATACACGTCCACGTCATGTCCCTGTGAATTTCACTGGGGTTATGCCCTTTGCTCCACAAAAATCGAACAACACTTCTTCTGTTCCTCACAGGTTGACGACTGTAGCATGCGCGCCATCTTTGTTGCATAGTTCAAGCTTCTCTCGCAAGAGGTCCACCTGAGACAAAAATACCATCTGTAGTGAAAACTTCAAACTATATCTCTGTGAAATTTCAACATTCTAGCTGCAATACCAAGGCAGAAAAAATTATTGTGCGTTACTTTCCGATCCGCCCTCGTATATCGGTACCAAATATTGCTACATATCTTGAACATCAATACTCCGTTCTACGAAAAATGGAATACAGGCAACATAAAGTTATCTTAACGCCTCTGCCATCTGATGTAAAAACAGCGGGGGGGGGGGGGGGGGGGAGGGGGGGGGGGGGGGGGGGGGGGGGGTGGGTGTTCTATGGTAGCCGGGCTGTCTTAAAACATTTCTGGGATTTTCCTCTTGGCGGAATTGTAACCATCTTCGGAGATGCCTGGAAGGCGGAGTAATTTTATTCAATGGTATGATAGGTGATAAATGATAATGAAGACGCCAGAAGTGTTCCCAAATCCAACCTAAATTACAGACCATGGGCGATCTGAGGAATAATTTCCTTTAAGAACAAATTCCTGTGGTGTGAGCATGTATCGAACCCGAGACCTCATGAACTCTGAACACAAGACCATGAAGCTGGTACTTATGAAAAGGTTTCGTAGGATCTATATTAATTATAATATAAACGTCATAATTTAATCATAATTTGACGTTATTTGACTCACGCACTTGTGTATGTAGTCGGGAAAAAGTGGTATTCATCCTCAGGATCTTGCCATGCACTAATGTTGTTGTATAAATAGGCCTATATATTAAAAAATATTGGCGAAAGTGGGCAACCTTGTCGAATTCCATTGTTGATTTCTATGTAAGTTTCTCCTTTATCTTTATATCTTCGTTCACTTATATAATAATAATAATAATAATAATAATAATAATAATAATAATAATAATAGTAATATGATATGATAATAATGATGATAATAATGATAATAATAATAATTATAATAATAATAATAATATTATGATTATCATTATTATTATCATTATCAATCAATTATCAATATTATTATTATTATTATTATTATTATTATTATTATTATTATTATTATTATTATTATTATTATTATTATTATTATTATTATTGAGGAGGTGGCAGAGTTCAAATGTCTAGAAACAATAATCACAAATACGAATGAAATACAAAAAGAAAGTAAACTAGGCCCAATTCTGGAAATGCGTGCTATTATGTATTACAGAGATACAGAGACTCTTGCCGTCCCAACTCCTTTTGAAAAAATGTTAATCTGAAAATATTATAAAACTATTGTTCTACTAGTTATATTATATGGATGCGAAACATGGACTCTTACTTTAAGGGAGGAAAGGAGATTGGACCAAATACAGATGAACGAACAGGTGAATGGAGAAGACTATCTAAACAGTGAACTACATGGTCTTTATGGGAAGCCAGATTATAATGAGAAGTTATGTCTCATAGACTGCGATGGGCAGGACATGTGACGCGAATGGGGAATGAAAGAGGTGTACGGAAGCTTCTTGTAGGAAAACCAGAGGGAAAACGCCCAGTTGGTAAACCAAGAATGAGGTGGGAGAATAACATTAACTATGATTTGAGGTAAGTAGATTATACAGGGGACGATTGGAAAACATTAGCTCAGGATAGGGATGTATGGAGAGCTTATGTCCGCGCGATCATGGACCTATGGGTTCCATAATGCCAGTGAATTAGTTATTATTATTATTATTATTATTATTATTATTATTATTATTATCTTCTTCTTCTTTACTTCACGGGCTAGGCAAATTGCATGTTCCGCCTCACAGTTTTTCTGTCCATCTTTTCACTGGCCTTCCTACATTCCTTGAACCTCTTGGCTTGTAGTTGAATGCTGCTCTTGGTAATCTTGATACATTCATTCTTTCCACGCGTGTAAACCATTTTTCTCTATATTCTCTTATTTTCTCATCCGATGGATATATATATTTTACTCTGTTCTTATATATTCATTCCTTATCCGATCCAATCTTGTGCAGCCTTTTGTTCTTCTAAGGAAGTTCATTTCTGCGCTTTGTATTCTACTTTGCAGTTTTTTGGTCATTACCCATGTTTCGCTCTCATAAAGTAATGCAGGAACTGCCAATGTTTTATAAAACTTCAATCTAGTATCTCTTGTTTTATTCTTTAATTAATTTTATTATTATTGTTATTATTATTATTATTATTATTATTATTATTATTATTATTATTATGTCGGCCGCGGTGGACTAGTGATTATGCTCCTTGCCTCTGGTCCCGAGGGTCGCGGGTTCAATCCCGGCCGGGGTCGATGGATTTTTTAGGACGGAAAAATCCAAAAGCCGTGGGTCCCAAGTCTGAAGATTTTCAGGCTCGTAAGAAATCCTTATGCCTGAATGAAAATGCCTCTAAGCAAAATTTACCGAATTTTCCCGTCCTAGTAGTACCTTGGTTTCCTGGATGTCCAGTATGAGGCGGAACGCTGACCAAGTACCACTCAAAATGACATCTATACGAAAACAAGTGTAACTAAATTAGTAAGGTTCAAATTCTTCCCTGTAGGGGAAGAGCGCCTAAATCTCTGTAAAAGGAAAACATAGGCTTACAATACAATTATTATTATTATTATTATTATTATTATTATTATTATTATTATTATTATTATTATTATTATTATTATTTCTACAGATTATTACTACTGGCATTGTTTCTCTATTTCCAATTTTTTTTTCTTCATATCTATGCAGTTCTTACGTTTTCTTCTAATTGTGATCAGGTTATCTGGCTCTCTTAAACCTGATGGTGCACATTCTAAAATTTTGTTTACGTATTTTGTGTTATCTCTCCTGTGTGTTCATGCCGTATTAACTGTCGTTTCTGTATTTTGATAAATTATGTCTCTTTCCTCCATAGCTCCCTTTTAAGATACATTTCATTATATTTGGCCTACAATACTTTTTTTCCCCTTCAGCTCCAACACACTTTTCATGATGCATTCACGTCTTTTGCTAATTATATTCTCTCAGTTTTGATGAAATGGGATAACTGTATGTTTGGTTTTTATCTAACATATTCTTTAAAACATAAAATCTCAGTGGTTTGAAGTTGTTTTCTTAATTTTCCGTATTGCATCAGTTATGTCTCTATCTCCTATAGTTTCTCATATTGTGTGTTTGGCACTTTATCTAACATATTTTTCAATATCAACTTAACAATTCCATCTCACTCGCCAGAAATGTATTCCTAAATCTTTATTTTACACCCCATACTTCAGCTACATAGGCCTATAAACCGAATGCCTAATACTTATGCTTATGTAGTCTATATATGCAGAGTTGTACTTTTCCGTAGGCCTATGTTTCTTTTCCTTTGAGATACAGTTTAAGGGTATTACTTTTTCTCTCTTTGCTTCGAAAATGTTACGCATTTTTTGATATTTTCCTAAATTTCAAATAACTCAACTCATTGAAAGTTATTGATTTTATCAACGTGTAATTTCGTAAACATTACTGCCAAATCTTTTTTAAACATAATTAAAAGAAAAATTGCATTTTTGCACATCTTATGTTTTCAGATAGCATACCCGTATTTGTATGGAAACAGGTGTTGTTGCAATGTTCATACCGTTCACCATTTGTGGTAACACGCGACTATAATTGTGTAAAAGTGTTATTAAACTTAATTAATGTGCCTGCAGCTGGTGTGGGAGAGATTGATGTTTACTTCCCACCAAACCTTCTCTTCGATGACATGTGTCATGACATGCGTGGTTAGCAATCGAGACCTGGCATATGGCGGACCCGAATCTCTCTGTACTGACGATAAAGTACGCTGCCAGCCACAGGGGACCCCCCCATATGATACATAGGTGCCACCCCAGGGCCATTCCTCACCAGAACGACCACAGCGAGCTCCTAATCCACTCTCACAGTCAAGAGCTGTCTCGTGTTACAGTTATCAAATTATATTCCACTGTATCATGCTTCAATATTTTTTTTCACAAGAAGGTGCTTACTTGCATAAATTAAAATGTTAAAATATTAAATAAGTACCTGATGTCTTAGTCGTCCTCAATTGAATGGATTTCTTTTTTTAAAAAACTTGATCATCATCATCATCCATACAAGTATTAGGCCGTGTAGCCTGTTACGGTCTCAAAGAGGAGTTTTCCATCCAGCGCTTTTTTGGACGTACCAGCGATCTTTTGCTTAGAGGGCAGTTACGAAGCATGGCTTTTGGAATTCTATGAGACGGCATTCGTTGAAGATTGGCTTTCCAGTTGTTCTGGTAGTTTTGTATATGGTGAAGAATGGGTTCTACATCCAACTCTTCCATGATTTCCTCATTTCTTTTATGGTCCCACTTTGTTTAGCCTGCTGTACGGCGCATAAATCGCATCTCATTCGCTGTAATTCGGCTTTCATCTCTTCTTCGTATTGCCCATACTTCACTACCAAATCTTAATACTGGTCTAGCGAGAACCTTATAAAGTCGTGATCTTGTGATCTTCTGTACTAAAGATGGTTTCATTATACTCTTAATTATCCCCGTTGTTTTTGTAAAATTTGTGATTTTGTTTGATATATCAGCTTCATCTTGAAATGTAAAATTATAACTCAAATAATTAAATTAATTTACTCGTTCTAAAATTTCATAATCCAAAACAATTTTGCTAGGTATAGGGTATATCCCACAAAAGGCCATCACTTTAGTTTTCTTTGTATTGATTTCCACATTGTACCTTTTTGCAATTATATTAAAATTGTGCATAGAATACTGTATATCTAAAATATTTTCTTTCTTCCATGTTGTATCCTTATTCTCGCAAAGATCGTCAACAGGTTGATCTGTCTGATTCATCCGAGACTTCGTTTGAGACTTGAAAGCAATTTTTTTTTTCGCCCAATGGTGTGCTGGCCCAGAGGGGTATTATTGTGAGGTTCCCACTAATGTAGCATTTCCTTTACATTAAGGTGATGTGGTTATACCGCCAGTACTCGGTCCCCAGAGCCTCATTTGTAATAGCAGGTTGCACAACGAGCAGGTTGAGGATGAGAATTTGGATAGGAGGGGTGATGAAATGCACGTCGCTATCCCTTGCAACCCAATCTTCTTCTTCTTCATCACGGTTTAGGCTTATTTACTAGCCTGTTTCGTCTCCAAATTGCTGCTGTTTCCATCTTAATCTTTTCTTTAGTCTTCCCAAACTTCTTCTTCCTCGTGGTGAATAGCTGTATGCTGCTTTTGGTATTCTATTCTCAGTCATCCTTGCGAAGTGTTCTTTCCAGTTTGTTCTGTATTTCAATATTGTTGTGTTTAATTCCTCTACTTACAGTTGTTGTCTTATTTCTGTGTTATGTTTTTTGTCTGTTTTTTGATATCCTGCTATTGGTCTGAGGAATCTCATTTCAGCAGCTTGTATTCTGGATGATTGTTGTGTTGTCACTGTGCATGTTTCGGATCCATAAGTAATAATAGGCACTTCCATTGTCTTGTATAATTTCATTATAGAGTCTTTCCTGGCTTTATTTTTCAAAGTTCTTTTTAGTGTTCCTGTTATATAATTAAACTTATTTAGTTTGTTATTTATATCTGTTTCCGCTGTGTATGATATTTAGCAACCTAGGAAATTATATCTTACCACTTGTTCTGTTGGTTTATTTTCTAATATTATCTTTGTCCGAACTGGATGAGCGCTTGAAGGCCATTGTTTTTTATTATTGTGAGAATATTTCCATGTTGTATTTTTTTTATATTTCATTTAGTTTGTATAGCATTCTTTGTAGTTCGTCCTCTGTTTTTGCTGTTAAAATCTGGTCATCTGCAAAGGCTACTGTTTTTATTACTATATTTCCTAAGTTAATTCCCCTAGTCTTTATTTGCTTCCATGATCTTGTCATGTTGTCAAAATAAATGTTAAAAAGAGTGGTTGATAGTGGAAAACCTTGTCTAACTCCTCATGTTTTATATATATATATATATATATATTGATTCCCTTTGATTTATTTTTATTTCTGTTTTCTCATACTTTTTGTTAATTACTGCTATCAAGGTGTAGTGGAATTCCTTTTTCACTTAATATGTGGACCCAAATCAATTAGTTAAATTCGTGTAGGCCTTCAGAAATATGTTCCATCTTTGTTTGAAACATGTTTCTTAAGGCCTACACGGTTTTAACTAATTGGCCTAGTTTTATTAAACAAAAATCCATTTTAATTGAGAACGACTGATACATCAGGTACTTATTTAATATTTTAACATTTTACTGCATAACTTCAACTGTGTGATTTACAATACACTTTAGAAGTATTGATTGCATAAATTATTATTAATTAATTAATTTATTTATTTATAAAGTGGCACAAATGGGGAATGAAAGACGTGCATGGATGATTGTTGTAGGAAAACCAGAAGGAAAACGTCCAGTTGGTAGACCAAGAATGAGATGGGAGAATAACATTAACTATGATTCTTTCATTCCCCATTCGTGCCACATGTCCTGCCCATCGCAGTCTACTATACTTAATTGTTGTTATTATATCTGGCTTCCTATAAAGACCATGTAGTTCACTGTTCTGTTTTTTTCTCCATTCACCTGTCTGTTCATCTCTCTTTGGTCCAAACATTTTTCTTCTTCCACTTCTTCACTTCTTAGTTTAAGCATTAGTAGCCTGTTCCATCTTCACTAATAAATCTAAGACCATCTCTTCCGAGGACGTCCGACATCTCTTCTTCCTCTCGGGAAATAATGTAAGATTGTATTTGGTAATCTACTTTCTTCCATTAATTCTATATGTTCTTTACACTGAATATTGTTGTTAAATATATTTTTTTTAATTGAGTAGATCTTCACGGATATCCTAAGAACTTTATTCTCAAATACTCGTAATCTCCTTTCCTCCCTTAAAGTAAGAGTCCATGTTTCGCATCCATATAATGTAACTGGTTTAATAATGATTTTATGAAACTTTTTTGACAGGAGTTGTGATGTCAAGAGTCCCTATAATGCATAATAGCACGCATTTTCCAGAATATTTGTTAGATCTACTCTTTATAATTTGCTGTTTTGTAATGCATTGTGCTGTGGTATTGGAATGGTGGAGCACGAAGCATTTACGCAGGGTAGTAAAAATGGCGTACAAATCCCTGTAAGTGGTAATCAAAGGGATAGTCACCTGATGTGAGAAAGCTGAGGTAATGTCTACTTGAACGAAGCTAGCGGTCTGGAATGTGTTACATTGCAGCTTGCTAATTGGCAATGCATGTTGCGTTTCTACCTGCCTACCTGCTACTAATGAAACGACCATTGAATGGGTCTTCGCTCCGATGCTTCGGCTCGATATTTGGCTGCCTTCCCTGAGGCATGTGTGTTACACACCCTGGAGATGTGCCACTGAGTCCCTAGGGCACATTCCCAAAATGAGAGCAATGTAAAGTGGTGTCAATGTGTGGTCCCTAATCAACATTCGTCCCCCAATGAAGGTTGGTTTACATGGTACCGGAATCACTGGGGCAAATACACTCCCTTTCACACATGTGTTCTGTCTCTTTCACTCACACTCACACCCACCCACACTCTCATATATAGACACGCATATAACGATATTCTACGTTCCACGCAGCCTCTCATTCTCTCAACTTTTTTCTCATTTAAAAAGTGAAAGAAGAATTCGTCAAAATATGATATCCCCACCACAAATCTACAAATAATATTTCTCTGTAAAGTACACGTAGTATTATTCGGCCATAGCAAAAAGGCCAACACGCACACACTATTGAATAATACTTAGAAATTGGGGCTGGAGTTAAATATCAATAGAACTAAGTATATGGTCACACATATAAATACATTATATAATGGAAGTGGACAATTAATAACAAGTGAGGGAAATTTTAAGGAAGTGGCTGAATTCAAATACCTAGGAACAATAATCACAAATAGGAATGAGATGCACAAAGAAATTAAACATAGGCTCAATTCTGGAAATGCGTGTTATTATGCATTACAGAGACTCTTGTCGTTTCAACTCTTTTCAAAAACGTTAAACTCAAAATATATAAAACTATTATTGTATCAGTTATATTATATGGATGCAAAACATGGACTCTTACTTTAAGGGTGGAAAGGAGGTTACGAATATTTGAGAATAAAGTTCTTAGGAAAAATGTTGGACCAAAGAGAGATGAACAGACAGGTGACTGGAGAAGACTATATAACAGTAAACTACGAAGTCTTTATAGGCAGCCAAATATAATAAGAACAGTTAGGTCTCGTAGACTGCGATGAGCAGAAGACGTGTCACGAATGGGGAATGAAATACGTGCATGAAAGCTTCTTGTAGGAAGACCAAAATGGAAAACTCCCAATTGGTAGACCAAGAATCAGGTGGGAGAATAACATTAACTATGATTTCAGAAAGTAGATTATACAGGGGACGATTGAAAAACATTAGCTCAGGATAGGGATGTATGGAGAGCTTATGTCCGCGCGGCCATGAACCTAAGGGTTCCATAGTGTCCAGTGAGTTCGTCAGTTAGTTAGAGTTAGTTCTATAAAAGATACATCAGTGATAAAAACTTTTTGATAAAACATAGTATTGATACCTAAGATATGTCACAGAGTAGGCTACATAGTAAAAATTTTAATCTACAACACTTTAAAACTAATTAACTAACTCGATGGGTCTATCGAACCGTAGGTTCATAGTAGCACGGACATAAGCTCTCGATACGTTCCTTTTCTGAGCTAATATTTTCCAATCATCCCCTATATAGTCTACTTCCCTTAAATAGTGGTTATTTTTATTCTCCCACCTCATCATGGAACGGTCCGTTAATTCATTCCATATGGGTGATATTTATTATAATTTGTATTGACTACTATTTTTTTCGTATAAAATTGTATTGTTATATCATGCGTTTAAATTTTCGGAAAAAATGTTTTAAATAGAGAATGTTGTAGTCCATCGCTGTAGTCTCGACGTAGCGTGCTGCCTTGGGACGCAGCGGGCCCACGTTCGGGACAAGTTTCCTAGGTGAAGGTTTTATTTGTATTTTTTCTCACCTGTAAGACGAATGTTAGGAAACTTTAAGGCCCAAAGGGTGCAATGTAAACAAGACAATTTCAAGTCTTCGGGATCCTACGTATCAAACTTCTACATTTCTAAATGCCCTGTCAAACTACGGCCTATCAGCGAAGATATGATAGGAAAGTTTTCCTAAGAACACTGAGTGCTCATGCAAACTTATAATGGTGCATGGGACACGTATGTCATCCTAGAGAAAGGAATGAAACATCCATACATCAAGTCATCACATTCACAGCCAGAGAATTTGTACAAGATGCCCATCCCAGTAGCAAGATATAAATATAAGACTTACAATTGAAACGTTCTGCTCTCATACAGTCCAAGACGTTTTCTTAAATTTAAAATGTGAAGCGTAACATTTGCGGTGTCTTTGCATTGAAACAATAGCGCATTTTTGTATGCGTGTTTTCTTAACTGTCACTGTACATTACCATTCCCAGCTTTGCAATTTAAAGAAGAAAATTATGTGGACTTTAATTGTTCTTGTGCAGACGGTGTTAACTACTCATCACAGGACGACAGCATATAATAATAACTTGTTACACAAACAGTATTTGATACAATTTCTTGTCCATAGTATTGTTCTTATTCTTTAAGAGCGTTTTTTTATTTTTGTTTGAAATTTACTCAGAATAAGAAATGTGTGACATTGATTGTTTTTCTTTGTAGTCTTAATAAATATATATATATATATATATATATATATATATAATATTATCTACCTATCTATAATAGTGTAGCCCACTGTTGCGCCATAGCCTCTCCGTTGTTAGGAGTTACTATACAAAGTTAATTTAGTTACCGACTCAATGAGACATCTAGCAGGCAACTAAGGTATTAGTAGGATAATGAAGTCTGTAAATTTTGCTCAGAGGCCTTTTTATTCAGTCTTAAGCATCTTTTACGAGTCTCAAAATCTGCAGACTAGGGATCCACGGCTTAAAGTCCTTCCCGGAGGACTTGCCCCTTGGATTTTTCCATCTTAAAAAATCCATAGACCCCGGCCGAGTTTCAAAGCCTCGGGACCAGAGGCAAACTAGATATATATACATTGTTCCCTCTACATCTCGTAATAATAGAGAATAATATATATATATATATAATAAATATATATATATATATATATATATAAGAAAATTAATATTTGTATTAGATTGGCTCGGTGGTGTAATCGGTAGCGCACTGGGTTATCAATCTAGATGTCCGGGTTCAAATCCCGTCCGAGCATTTATTTTTCTTATCATGTCATTTATACATAACTGAAATAATGCAATATTTTATTTACTTTCTACTTTAAATGGAAACAAATATCCAATTATCAGATTATAGGAATTCATATTTAAATTTTTTTGTCACTTTTATCTCAATATTTTGTCTTTTTCATGACTTTTATTCAACTATTTGATGTAATTGTATTAATTTCCAATTAATATTTTGATATAATTTATTTTGTCTGATCTACAAATGACCACTAACACTCACATTTCCGAAGTTCATTACATTATACAATCCTCTAGCTACTTTTTGCACCCATTACGGACATTGGTGAAGAAATTACATTGTTTCGAAAGGGGTTTAAGGACAAGTATTGTCATTGAGGAGATTGCTTTGTAAGTGAAAGGGGCAGCTTTTAATGATATATATATATAAACTAAGATTCATACTTCAGTTTGGTTTTAAGTGCTTACGTGAGAAAATAAATTCTTGTATGTGCAAATATTCATTTCAAATATATTAGGAGTTCAGAAGATAAATCCATCAACAATTATCTATTTTTGGAAACTTGTTTCTGAATTTGGCGAAGATATTTTTTCTTTCTATAGACAGATAAATTATCTTTTGAAAAATATGAGTAATGAAATAGGGAACTGAGAAGAAAAAATGCCGTTGTTCAATTGTCGGACGCGAAAACATTTACGCGTTATCTACAATAACAATCAAACTATTTTTTTATTATTGATAATACGATTTAATTTAATTAGATAAGAATGAACTTAAAGTTTTATATAATTTTCATATGTAGGTTATTACAATATAAATTTTTAACAGCTGTTACGGTACCTTGTACTTTCTTCAGACATGACTATAAATGAATGAATTTTGTTATTATATATAAACTCCAGTACATAACAACTGTAACTATGAAATTGAAAGTAAACAAACAATTGTTTTATATAAACAATCTTGTTACGCCAGACGAAAAAAGTACCTTGGTCGAAAGAGTGACGATCTTTCACCGTAAAAATACAACCGTCAAGAAATGCGGACATGGGTTCAACTGGGGTAAAATTTTCCGGAGGTCAAATAGTCCCCATTCGGTTCTCCGGGCGAGGACTACATCAGGGAACCCATGCCAAAGGCTCAAACATAAGGACATGTTCCTAGGAACATGGAACGTTAGGACTTTATACAATAGCGGGGCACTAGAGATATTAACGTGGGATTTAGATAAATCACCCTTGGATATAGTCGCTTTACAGGGAGTTAGGTGGCCAGGAGAAGGTAGTCAGGAATCAGGAAGTTTTGCATTATACTACGAGGGTGCAGAAAAACCTGCATTTGGAACGGGTTTTTTAGTCAGAAGGAGGATCCTATCCGCTATCCGAGATATTAAGTTTGTTAGTGATAGGGTATCATATATAATTCTAAAGGGTAAACGACATGATTTTATAATTGTAAATGTACATGCCCCCACAGAAGATAAAGATGACAAGATCAAGGATGAGTTCTATGAAGAATTAGAATGCTTATTTGATAGCCTTTCACGAATACATATGAAAATGTCTTGGGAGATTTTAATGCAAAAGTGGGGCGGGAAGATATATTCAAACCAACAATAGGCAAATTCAGTCTTCATGAAGATAGTAACGACAATGGGGTTAGATTAGTCACATTTGCCACATCGAAGAATCTCATTGTTAAGAGTACAACATTTCAGCATAAGGATATTCATAAATACACCTGGACGTCCCCAGATGGAGAAACTCGGAACCAGATAGATCATGTATTAGTGGATAAACGCTGGCACAGCAGCATCATCGAAGTTAGATCAGTTAGAGGGACAGACTGCAATTCGGATCATCATCTGGTCAGAGTGAAAATCAGACAACGGCTCTCGCTTATGAGAGGAACAATTGCTAAAGATGATTCTGAAAAATTTGAATTAAAAAACTTGAAAAATGATGAAATGCGGCAAGAATACCAAATCAAAATTGCTAATAGATTTGAAGTACTGGGATCTTCAGCTGACAATGTGACAAACGAAGAGGAAACTGATATAAATAAAGAATGGGAGGCTATAAGAGATACTATTAAATTGTCAGCATCAGAAAGCATTGGTTGTTTAAAAAAGAGGCAAAACAAAAAATGGTTTGATGAGGAATGTGCCGACATTGTGAAAGAAAGAAAGCTAGCAAAATTGAAATGGTTACACGAGCCAAATGAGGTAAATGTAGAGCAATTGGGTAGTATTAGACGGGAAACCACCAAGTTACTAATGAGTAAAAAGAGGGAATATTTGAGAGAGAAGATTAATGATCTTGAAATGAATACAAAAAATAGGAACAGTAGAGAATTATATCAGAGAATTAGGATAGAGAAGAAAGGGTTTCAGGCTAGAGCAAACATAATTCGGAATGAAAATGGGGATATTATTGCAGATTCCAGGACTATATTAAATAGATGGAAAAGTTACTTTAATCAGCTATTAAATGTACATTCAGAACAGGACATTGACGAGGATAATTTACAGACAGCAGAAATGCTAGTCGCAGAACCAAGTACATTAGAGGTTGAAATGGTGATAGAAAAATTGAAGATGTATAAAGCATCAGGTTCGGATGAGATACCAGCAGAACTGATAAAATCAGGGGGAGAAAAATTGATGGACAAGATACGCTGGTTGCTTAGTATGATTTGGGAAAAAGAAGCTCTTCCAGATGAATGGAAGGAATCAATTATCGTAACAATTTATAAGAAAGGAGATAAAACTGATTGCAACAACTACAGGGGCATCTCATTACTTTCAACTTCGTACAAAATTCTAACAAATATATTAATCAGCAGACTTACTTCCCTATATTGATGACATTCTAGGAGATCATCAATGTGCATTTAGAAGAAACAGGTCTACAACAGATCAGATTTTTAGTATAAGACAGATTTTAGAAAAGAAATGGGAATATAATGGTACTGTACATCAACTATATATAGACGTCAAAAAAGCATATGATTCATTTAAGAGGGAGAAGTTATATAGTATCCTGCTGGAGTTCGGAATTCCTAAAAAGTTAGTTAGACTTATACGAATGTGTCTAAATGGCACAAAGAGAAGGGTGCGTGTAGGTAAACAGTTTTCGAACACTTTTGCAATCCAGAGTGGGTTGAAGCAAGGAGATGCACTATCTCCTCTACTATTTAATTTTGTACTAGAGCATGCAATTAAATCTTTAGAAAATGAGGAAGGCTTAAAACTCAATGGTATTAATAAGCTGTTAGTTTATGCTGTTGATGTACTGTTATTGGCCGATAGCGAGGAGATACTAAAGGACAACACGCACACACTATTGAGTAACACTAAGAAATTAGGACTGGAAGTAAATAGCAATAAAAGTAAATATATGGTCACATGTAGGAATTCATTATATAATGGAAATGGACAGCTAATGACAAATGAGGGAAATTTTGAGGAAGTGGCTGAATTCAAATACCTAGGAACAATAATCACAAATAGGAATGAGATGCACAAAGAAATTAAACATAGGCTCAATTCTGGAAATGCGTGCTATTATGCATTGCAGAGACTCTTGATATCCCAACTCCTTTCAAAAAACGTTAAACTGAAAATATATAAAAATATTATTCTACCAGTTATATTATATGGGTGCGAAACATGGACTCTTACTTTTAAGGGAGGAAAGGAGATTACAAATATTTGAGAATAAAGTACTTAGGAACATTTTTGGACCAAAGAAAGATGAACAGACAGGTGAATGGAGAAGACTACATAACAATGAACTACATGGTCTTTATAGGAAGCCAGATATAATAAGAACAGTTAAGTCTCGTAGACTGCGATGGGCAGGACATGTTGCACGTATGGGGAATGAAAGACTTGCATGGAAAAGTTCTTGTAGGAAAGCCAGAGGGAAAACGTCCAGTCGGTAGACCAAGAATGATTTAGGAGAATAACATTAACTATGATTTGAGGGAAGTAGATTATACAGGGAATGATTGGAAAGTATTAGCTCAGGATAGGGATGTATGGAGAGCGTATGTCCGCGCGGCCATGAACCTACGGGTTCGATAGTGCCAGTGAGTAATTTAAAAGAGGTGATTAATTTAAATCTAGTTGGGAATTTAAAAGTCTATTGCTATTCTTCAATGTATTTATCTCTACAATTTCTAAAAGATCTAATTTTTTTCCTTTGTCAGAAACATCAAAACAATGATCGTATTGGAATGGATTGTTAGCATACTTTGAAGTATCTAAATTTCTGTTATATTTAATATTCTGAGACCCATTTTTAAACTTTTAGACTATTTTGTGTTGTTTTCTCATTCATTTTTAAGGACGTTTAAAAAGTGTTTAGAGAATAAAAATTCAGACTCTGATTTACCCCTAATTATATGTGTTGTTCTATATTAATTAATGATGCTCAAGTGTCTGAGAATAAAATGTAATCACAATGAACAGGTAATTCTGAAGCATGAGTAAGATGTAGAATGAACAATACATGTTGAGATTTGTTACCACTTTTACAAATGTGTTTGAATAATACGAGTAATTAGTGCTAGAATTAATTCCCGGAACTTAGTTATGCCATTCTTATCCTCATACCAATTATCGTGTTCTACAAAACCAAGTGTGTGCATATGAAATGGCTTGTGTAGGCTTACAAACAAGTTTCTCTATATTTGTTCAGAATTTGGAGGTATGTTTGTAGAAATGGTGCTGCTAACATCTACAATCATTACAAAACTTTCATCTCCACACGTCATTAATCTGCCGGAATATAACATATCCAATTAAGCATTCATAGCTTTAAAATGAAGGGAGAGAGAACTCGGGGTACATCTGTCTGTAAACAAGGTAATAGCGTTTATATATGAAGGTACACTGAACTTCATTTGCAAATATAATTCATTTTGTTTGGAAAACCATTCTCAGTCACGCTCTGTGATTGCTGAAAATGCCATCGTCGAATCCGGGACCTTTTGTTTTCATTCCGCGAAGGTACGACGATACTAAATATCCGTCTTAAGTGATGTAGTGACAGCAGCAAGACCATTTATCTTACATTTTAACTACACTATTTAACAACTAAGATTTCTTCTCTTCTTCTTCTTCTTTAGCACTACAGTCCTTTCAGTTTGACCTTGGCTTCCTTTAAGACAAATGTCCATTCTTGTCCTTCCAATGCCTTACTTCTCCACCTCTTAACTCCTATCAATATTTCCTCCACATTATCCAACAATCGTAACCTCGATCTTCCTCTTTTTCGTTTTCCCTCTGACTTCTCATTCAAAATATTTTTTACTATTCTGTGTTTTCCATTCTCAAAATATGACAGAACCATTCCATTCTGCGCACTTTTACAGTAGCTACTGTATATAATGAATTAAACAATCTTTACAACTCGTGGTTCATTTTAATTATCCTAAGTTAATTTTCACATATTTGTCCCAGATCTTTCTTAAGATCTTCCGCTTCGAAATCTGGAGAAGTCCTATTTTACTAGACAAAGTCCATGGTTGAGATCCACAAAATTAGATAGACCTTATTATCGTCTTATAACAACTCCGATCATTAGTGTCGAAATTAAAAAATTGGCGTGAAAGATCCAACACATTTTGCACAGAGACCTAATATTTCAGGATTAAAGTTCTTTTCGTGTCATAAATATAGCGTTGCGACAACAGTTGAGTTGAAACGGATAGCTGTTTGACCAGATGCCGGATACTGGATATCCGGCCAACCTTGAAGGCGGATATCCGGCCGAACATTGCCGATTGGCGCATCGTAACGAGCGAGCTCATGTAGATGGCGCACGAACGATTGGGCTGACTCGGATCGATTCGGGTCTTTTCGTTCATGAGCTACGTTACTAAGTGTTTCATTGACTTGTTGAATTGATTGTAAACACGATAATTAGAGCTTATTAAAAAGCTTGCTATTGTAGTTTGAGGTCATTATGAAAGTATTTTATAATTAATTATAAAAAGATTTAACGACGAAAAATTACATGGGTAAAGAAAATATCGCCTTTATAGGAATATTTTGATATAAATTTGCTGTTTGTTTGTTAAGCAACGTTAACATTTCTGGAGGCAGCGAAGGAGAAAAAAGTTTGTATGTACCAAACAAAACTAGCGTTTCATTTTTGTTGTTAATTACTTCATGGAATTGATAGATCTATTTATCAATTGGTTGCTATGGTTAGGTAAATAGGCTATATCGATGTCGAATTCGTCGACAACATCATGACAGGTAACTACATAATGTGAAAAAATATGATTCTAGAATAATTTCTTAACGTTGTTAGTGTAAAATTGATATTCTTTTATACAAAACATAGTTTTTGAAAAAAACTTTTGACTCACCCTGCAGAGAAATTGATATTGATCCACCATAATTTGTCCTTAGAGCAGTACAAGTACTATTTATTTTGTTAAATGAAAATATGGTGATAATACAGGGAATCCATTTTAAGCGGAAACCTTTTTTACAGCGTTGCAGCGACTCTCACTTTTCCCGCTATTGTGCTTGCACCGGCGGGGAGCGTGTTCCTTTACTAAGGGCAAATGAAGACAGTTAGAAGCTACAAAATACAAATAGCTCAACTAATCTAGATTATCATAACAAATAGGCCTACACATAGAGGCTTATTGCTCACCATTTATTTGAGATACTGTTGAAAACGACCTGTTTCTTGCGCCAAACGTTTTAGTGATTTTCCAGGACTTACTTCTAATCGCACCCGAATATCCTCAAGTTTCTCTGCTGTTAAAACGTACCTGTTCTCGCTTCTTCGGTATGTCACAAACTGAACCCGTTGTATGCCACTTTTTCATCAACTTCGAAAGGCCGATTTTGTAGGAATCGTACAGTTAGGATATTTTTGAGAAAATCTCCAAACTCGCATTCTATGGTTATTTCTCGATAACTAACATTCCACCAAATAAATTCGCTGCTCAACCGTATACTTAATTTTCGATTACTTTCTTATGTAACACATGACAACAAGCGACATGCGTCCCACTACAACACACTGAAGCAAATAATCGCTGGGATGTTGTGTACAACTTGTCTCCCACACTGCGATCGTTCGTACTGCTCACGGTGGCGGAATGATGCGAGGTTTCCTCTTAAAATATGTTCCCTGTATTTGTTATGTAGATTAAATAAAGTACCTAAATTATACATTTCGCATTTTTTAAATCCGACCGGATAGTAAATTTAGGTCGGAGAACCGGATAGTTACTGATATCCGTTTCATCCCTAGACAACAGCTTTACTTACCTTCTGAGGAAGGTCATACTCAAGGTATTTCATCCCATCCTCTGCCGTTTGAATCCTAGATGTTTAATACTCGTAGTCCACCAGGAACAAATTTAATTCTTATGATGCCCCACGATGAGCCCTTATCAGCTTCAAGCATCAACTTAACTGCTTCCAGAAGTCTCATCGATATATATTACCTTAAGTGCAGCGTTATTCTACCATGTTGCGACGGAGAGCGGAAACATTACTAGCGAGATATAGGAATGAAACTAATTTGAGATTCAGTGTTAAAAGAAGATATGGCGGGTCAACTACAGATTCTGTATCTAATCACATAGCAGACCTGCCTTGCATTATTATTATTATTATTATTATTATTATTATTATTATTATTATTATTATTATTATTATTATTATTATTATTATTATTATTATTATTTTAAATTGCCAGTGTAAGTCATAAGGCCTTCCCGTCCGCTCAACCAGTGAAGAATTAGACATACAAACATAAGATGATAAAATGTATTAAACACATTTTTAAGTAAACTGAAAGTAAAATTAACTTTCTTATTTATTATTATTTTTTATTATTTTTTTGTTATTTTATTTATTTATTTATTTAGCCTGGTGGAGTTAAGGTCATGTGGTCTTCTCTTCTACTTACCACGACAAACATGTATTACATCAAATGTACCGGAGCTCAATGGTAGGCAAAAAATCTCAGGGTTATGAACTCTTTATAAGCAAAAGAACAACGTATAAATGTACACTCAATTTTAACGAATCCAAGAACTCTTTATTTTCGGAGAAATACACTTTTGTTAATACAGTTACAAGTTTTATCTAAGTGTGGAGTCGATGAAATACTTAGAGGTCCACGTGCTCGAGTCAATATTTTTAAAGTCCAAATGCTTAACGGACTATAACTTTAAATTTAACTATTTCTCGGACGAATCTAATATTAACACTGAATCGGAGATCGCGGTCTGCAGGTCTACGATGTTCCAACACTAAACACAGAGTCACTGAGAGTGATAGTGCGTATTTTGATATAAGTTCTCGCTTATAAAGGCGGTGGCTCCTCTCACTTTTCTCGAATCCACTCCTTACAATTGAATATATATATTTATGTTTTATAATATTATTTACTAGTATGTATAACATTTCTAAGAACTGGGTAAATTGGTTCTTTGATATTTAATAGATAAATGTTTATCAGTTTCTTTGTAAACTGTCAATGTTAAGAGATTATCTTTTCTATAGGTGAATGAATGTCTTTTGTTGTCTGTACTAGGCAGGTAGTAATTCTTTATCATCATTTCTTGGAATTCCTTAGTAGCATTAATTGGTTTCTCAGAATTGGTCAATAGGTTTTTCATATTTTTAATAGCTAACTAATGTTATCTTTTCTTATTAGTTGTATAGACTGCTAATTGGAATTCTTTTGACAATACCCTTTTTGTGTTCCTATATTATTTGTAAGTTGTGTAGTAGGTAGAGTTCTGACAATACCTCTTTATTTGTCATTTGTATAGCAGGTAGCGTTTTACAGTATTTTATTCTAGACAAATGTAGGTGGAATTTTTACCTGGATATTTTTACTTTTCCACATATTTTATAGCGATATTAGTAATATATTCTATTTTCATTTTTTATAGATTTATTTAATTTTAATAACAATTTAATATATTTCGGAACATTTTAGTTTCAGCTCCATGCATATTAGAGTTGTATCTTAGTTTATATGTCTCCTTACATATTAATCGCTACACAGAATATAACAATCATATTATATTAACTCTAATATTAAACACTAAATGAAGATTTGGTCAATAAGATAATATCAATTATATTAAGAGATAATTTTGGTTAAAATTAAGACTAAAACTAGCAATAATATGTATTCAAGCAAGATAAATTAAATTTATGGTAGATTATCCCGGTCTAAAGTATATAAAAAAAAGAAAAATAATGAGATATAAAAACTAATTTTATGGTTATACAGTATTTAAACAAATGAACATATTTGTTAATTTTAATATTATCTTCATAAATAATTTAATTTATTGATTGTTAAAAGAATACTATCAGTGAGGTGTATAAGTTACTATGTTATTAAATAATTATTTAGTTTGTTTTTGAAGGATATTATGGTTTGATAGTTTCTGACATAGGGCGGAAGGGAATTCCATGTCTTAGCAAGTAAGACTGTCAAATATAATGAATAATACACAGTAAGATGAGGAGGGATATAAAGGACAATGTGCTGATGGGATCGAGTGTCAAGATTATGTGTGTCGGATAGTCTGATGAAGCGGCGCGATAAATAATAATTAGGTGCTGATGTATGAAGTAGTTTTAAGAGAAGGGATAGGGATGGACAGTCCTACTATCTCTTAGACGAAGCCACAATAATTGTTCCAGGGACGGTGTAACATGGTCAAATTGCAAATACCACAAATAAAATTTGCCCAAGAATTATGAACACGTTGAAGTCTTTGAATGAAAATAGTATTTAAGTCTGTAAAAAGAGTATCACAATAATCAAAATGGGGCATTGCAAGTGTTTGTACTAACATTTTCCTGAGAGCGAAGGCAAACTTTTCCTTACGCGATATAATTAATGTATTACTGAGAAGACTGTTTTGAATGTATGTTTTATTTGTGTATTTCAATTTAAGTTGTTGTAAATACTCCAGGAATTTTTACCGTTTCGCTATAAGAGATTTGAACTGCATTAAGTGACACATGCAAGACTGTTTAAGTTATTTTTCTTAAAAAAACATAATGTTGAAGTTGTTTCATTTTTAAAGTTTTTATGTTAGACATTTAAGGTGAAAAGATGAATTATTGGCATTCGTTTACGTCAGATATGAAATACTTTATGATCACGATTTCTTACGTTTGAAAATGCTGCAATACTGTAGAGGAATACGGACCGTATAACACTATACCTTCTAGCGACAATTCTGGAGCAATATCATTCCCATTACATGACAGCAGTGTGACCTACATTCATATTGCTATTTGCTTTCTAACCAATGTTCAATTTATAGATAATATTAGAAACTTTACTGACAACAAAGAAGGTAATAAAAAAAGAATGACATAAATCGTGATATGAGTTCAATTTATGAACAGGAGTTATGACCTTAGATATAGTAACGGTCAAAATTTAAGACATTGTACAAGGTCTTATATGAATCGTTCAGTTTTATTGCATGAAAATGGAACATTTAACTATTCCATTTCCTCATTCCAATGTGGTGAATAAGTCACATAATAGTAATTTATGTGAAGTAAGGTCTGAAGAAGAACAAAAACGTATCTCGCAATCAAATTATATTTCTGACTCTGATATAATACAATTTTGGTTCAATTAAGGCTGAATTTCCGTTTATATATATATACACTGCTCAAAACACTTGTAATAAATTGAATAAGTATTTTTTTTTTAAGCTGTGATACTGAACGTTGGACAATATGTAAATTGAATTATTAATTTTATCATTGGATACAAATTTTAAAGATCCATGGCCTAAATACAGAGAAATTACCTCAAATAACAAATATAGAGATTTTTTTTTATTTTGGAAGGCACTGGCCACTTCTAATTGGTAAGCTTCCTAATGTTGCTATAGTGACGAATGTTGATTATTGCCTTGTTTATTGAAGTCTCTGACAAAATGAGGCATTTAAATGAGTTTGAAGTGTATCATGCTATACATCTCTTACGACAAGGTCAATCTCTGCGACAAGTGGCTAGAGAGCTTGGGGTTTCTCCTTCCGTTGTGTCCAGGTTACGCAACAGGCACAGAGAGACAGGTCAGTATTGTAGAAGACGTGGCCAGGGCCGTAAATTTAAAACAAGCCCCCAGGATGACAGATACGTTGTTCTTTCTGCCCTTCGACAGCGTACAAAAACTGCAAAAGACCTGCAGAATGATCTTCATATGGCTTCCGGAATCCGGGTTTCGGACCAAACCATAAGGAACAGATTAAGGAAAGAGAATATTCGTCCAAAAAGGCCCGTTAAAAAACCACGCTTAACAAATGGGCATAAGGCAGCAAGACGTACGTATGCTGAAATCCATGGTGATTGGAATCTGAACCAGTGGGAGTCTGTGCTTTTCTCGGACGAATCCAGGTATCGTCTTACGCGTTGTGATGGTCGGTTGAGGGTGTGGGGACGGCCAGGAGAAAGATTTTCTGCAGAGGCTGTACAGGAAATTGATAGATTCGGAGGAGGTTCCATAATGGTGTGGGCCGGAGTTATGTACGGACCTTGTACTTGTTCCCCAGCGACTGAATGCTGTCCGGTATATCGAGCACGTTCTGGAAGAGCATGTAGTACCTGCTGCCATTGGAGTAGGCCCTGGATTTCTGTTTATGCAGGATAATGCCAGGGCACATTCTGCGGCTGTCACCAGGGATTTCCTGAGGAGGAATGAAATTTAAGTAATGGAGTGGCCAGCGGTCAGCCCAGACCTCACTCTATTTTACACTTGTGGGATCTTCTAGACAGGAAGGTCAGGAACCGACATCAAGCTCCACAAACTCTGCAGCAACTTGGAGATGCTCTGAAGGAGGAATGGGAGAATATCCCGCAAGAGGAAATCCAGAATCTTATTGGGAGCATGCCACGAAGGTGCCAAACTGTTATCGAATGTCGTGGAGGCCATACACGATACTAACTCTATATAACGAGTGTTTAACTTTGAAAAATAAGCACAAGATTCAATTGCTTACATAGCGGAATTATTTGAAAAGATAATTGTCAGCGTTATTCATTTGTTTTTACTGACATGAGCAATAAATAAATAAATAAATAAATAACCACAAATAATGTACTTTATTAATTTCATGTTTGTACCTTTATCCAATGAAAAAATATTTGCATATTTCATAGTGTTCCTCTAATTGTTTTGAGCAGGATGTGTTCTTTTTCTTTTTCATAATTCTCTCTGTTCAGAGTAATCTATGTGTCGAACCACTGAAAACTGACTCTTTGTGAGCTAAGTTATTAAAATTAAGCATGAATAATTATGTATGTATATATGAAATAACTATATTTTTTAACATTTGGCAGTGAAGGCAAATATGACACGAAAAAAATATAAATAACTGATCGGGATTTGAACTCGAGTCTGTAAATTCTGTACGTTTAGCGCTCTTTTCATCAGAGCCACTCAGGAATCCTAACACGTACATGTATCCCGCTACCTCTCGTGTAAATTGATAATACTACAAATTTAAGAAAACTAAATGTTTTTGTTAGGGTTTCTGAGTGGCTCAGATGGTTAGAGTGCTAAACGTACAGAGGTTAGAGACTCGTGTTCAAATCTCAACTCAGGCATTTATTTTCCTTTTCATGTCATATATATATATATATATATATATATATATATATTAATGTCAACAGAATAACTTCAGTTGAAATGAATTCTAGGAGAAGAGCTGCCAGGAAACCTCGACTGGAAACAATTAGAAATACAGAAATTAGAAAATGGATTAATGCAGAAAGAAATATAACGAATGAGATTGAACACAGAAGGCTAATATGGTATGGACACGTAAGAATAATGCAGGATGGAAGATTACCAAAGGCATGGATAATTGAAGGAAGGAACAGAAAAGAAATACTAATAACAACCTGTAAAAACAACATTCAAAATTCAATGAGGAAATTTGGTGTAACAGATGAAGACACAGAGAACAGAGAACGATAGAGAATTTCAATTAAGAGAAATTTGTGAATGTTTGTTGCAAACTGATAGTCTGTAAGTCCGTAGTCATTTATATATATATTTGTTTAATTCATGTTAATTACTAAGATTGGTTGGAGAAAACCTAAATGGCGAGGAAAATTCTCAAAATGAATGATGACATATATTAAACCAACCAGTATTAATTGATTTATTAATAAAAAATAAACTCTTGGTACACGTTCTTAGGAGCAACTCGAAATAAGGCTACGAAATTGCCAAGACTTATACCCACTACGCGTAAATGCTGAAACTCCTGTAAACAAGATCACTGAGATTGTCCTTCAGAAATGGAATTTTAATTCGGCCCTTATAAGATATAGAAAGAAAAGAATGTTCGCAATTAAAATTCAATCATATAGTGCATTCGAGAATGTTCTCAGGAAACATTTTGGACAAATTAATGATGAAGAGACAGGCGAATGGAGAAAACGGTTTAACAGTGAGCTACATGATCTTTATATGAAACCAGATATAATAAGAAAAATCATGTCTCATAGACTATGATGTGAAGTACATGTGGCACGAATTGGGAATGAAACGCGTATAGAATCTTGTAGGAAAACCAGGGGGAAATCGCCCAGTTTGGAAAACCAACAATGAGGTGAGAAAAATAACATTAAAAAATTCGTTACGTTCAGTGTGGACTGTGATGCAGGGGGAAGCGCTGCCATTTTGAGGTCGTTTCGCTGCATCACGTAATTTTCGTTTAGTATAAATTTTGACTCGGAGAATTTACGACGTTCGTTTAAATTTCAGTCGTCAGCTCTCGTCAAGAACTATCGATTGCGTATATAACACATTAGTGTGAAATAGTTCTAGTGAATACACATAGCGTTAAAGTAAAAAACGAAAATAAATAATGCTTGTCCACCTGTATTCAT
The DNA here is from genome assembly GCA_030220185.1 of Diploptera punctata. Taxonomy (NCBI): domain Eukaryota; kingdom Metazoa; phylum Arthropoda; class Insecta; order Blattodea; family Blaberidae; genus Diploptera; species Diploptera punctata. Next base: position 930,860 of record JASPKZ010001578.1, on the reverse strand, counting down.
CAAATAAGTCAAATAAAAATATTGAGATCGGATACAGTTTGACAGGGCTTCTCAAGAGCAATCCAATGTTGCCCACAAAACACCATATGACAGAGTGAAGCGGTGCCAGGAACGTAAAAGAATTAAGGCGTCCGAGCGGATCAACGACCGCAGAAGTATATCTGCAGCTGGGGCGGCTGAGCATATGCAAGCGGATCATGTAATCGCTATAATACGCTCAAAGAAGATATTGCCAGTTACGAAAACGTAATAACGCAAAACACACGGCCGTGTCCACGACACAGCCACACCCCGATTTTTTTTAGTTGTGCCACAGTTGCAGAGGTGAAAGATATGAGCAACAGAATAATATAAAACAATTTTATAGCAAAATTAGCTAATACCCGGCGTGCGCTGCTACGCCTAAATAAATTAAAATCAATGTGCTTTAATGTTTAGTTGAATAAGTGAAAGGAAACATAATTATAAATTTATATTTTTTTATATACCCCGGCTGATTACCCGGCGTTGCCCGGGAATCTACTTATCCCGATCTTCTTGATATAAATGAGCTGAAATACGAAAATTAATGTGTTTTATGTTTAGTTTAATAAGTAAAAGGAAACATTTATATCGTAATTATTTTTAGATACCTCGTGCTGCTTACCCGGCGTTGTCCGAGAATCTACTCATCCAAATCTTCTTGGCATAAATGAGATGAAAGACAAAAATGAATGTACTTCTTATGATTAGTTGAATAAATAAATTGAAAAATAATTATAAATGGATATCGTAATTATCTTAAGATTCCCCGTACTGATTACCCGGTGTTGCCAGGGAATCTACTTATCTCGATCTTCTTGGCATAAATGAGCTAAAAGACAAAATTCGTTATTGTGCGTTATCCGTAAAAGAATACCCGCCATGTGCTGCTATGCTTGCACAGGAATCTATGTACTTGTATCGATCTTCTTGGCATCAATGAAAGACAAAAATGGTTATTGTGAGTTATCCGTAAGGGATAAACATATGCTGTTACAGACTTTTTTGTAGAGCTTGTTGAGATATTCAATTCTGTGTACATTAAGTTTGTGTATTTGTTATGGTTTAGGCGGCGTAAGCCATTTTAGCGTCCAAACGTTTTCCACTACAAAGGACGAATTTTAAGGGTATAGGAGCTGAATATCACAACTCTCTTATAGCCTATGCCCATCCTGGGAATCGTCTGAACATTTTGCAAAAAGCCCCATCACAATCGGATCAACGGTATGGCAGCGCATAAATTACGAACAAACAAACATTCATTTTTATATATTAGATTATGAACGAGTAAAGATTTGCTTGGAATTCTAGAAACCAGTACATTATTTGATGCGATTATCTTTCCGTTTGTAACTATTGAAGTTGGTAACTACATTTGTAACATCTCACACCACACGTATCAAACAATTCAAGCGAATGAGCGATAAATTTGAAGTGGCTAGCATTTCACAGGCGGAACGTTTTGTCATCCAAACTACAGAAATATACATAGCGTAGCAATATCATCATCACTATTAGTAGTAACGACTAAATTCTTGCCACTTAGATAATAGGTTGCAATTTCGATCCACTACATTATCTGCTATCAACTAGTTCTGTAGAATTTCAAATCCAAGAGCCATTATAGCTTGCAATCTGTTTCAACGCCCGAGGTACGTACTTCAATCTCAATTCTCATTCATCTAATTAATAGTTCCTGAAAGCAATTTTGTTTTATACAAATGTTCATCCGGTTAGTGTTATTTAGTATTTATATATTCATTCACGTAATCTGGTACAATTGGGCAATATTTACTTGTTGTACATATAAAGATTGACTAGTGATTAATATGTCACTCATTGATGCGAAGATAGCGGTTTCAAATCTGACTGTGGTCGGAGAATTTATATATAGCCTAGGTTAAGTGTCCCATGAATTTATTTTTTTCGGAAATTAACTTAATTGTTGGGTCCTGTTTTATAGGTTATAAAAGGACGGCAACTGCGAAAAACAGATTTCTGATCAACATTTATCTGTCCTTTCAAACTCAGATTTTAATTTACTGTATTAACGACTTGAGTATATACAAGGATGCTGTAAAATAAAGTATTATGTATCTGCAAAAAATGGCAGGCCTATATTACGTTCAAATGCACAATTTCGGCATATAGATAATATGTAAGATAGAAGTTTGGCTAAATAATAATAATGATAATAATATAATAATAATAGTAATAATAACAATATCATTAATAACATTATATATATATATATCCATCCATCCATAGTAATTCTGTCCGAAGGCAGGTCCTTCACTGCAATGATAGCATTTTCATGCTATGATTGCAGCTTTACTAGGGAATTGTGTAGGTGTGGTAGCTTCCCGTTGCTTTCCACACCTGTGAAGGATGATAATGATAATGATAAGGATGATGATGATAAAGATGATGGCCATATGATTTCGGGGACCGTTTGGGCCTTAAAGTTTTCCTGACATTTGTCTTACAGGTGAGGAAAAACCCCGATAAAAACCTCATCCAGAAAAACTGCCCCGACCGGGGATCGAACCCGGGCTCGCTGCGTGACTAGGCAGCACGCTACCTCGAGACCACAGCGGTGGACATATATATATATATTTAGGAATATTCCACAATACAGTGTTTATCCTTCAACCCAATGAGATTTGTCGCAAGAGGTTCCTATCTAAAGCATTTTCTTTCATCAAATCCTGGCATCCATACTTCTCCTCACTCCATCTATCCAACGTTCTATAGGTCTATTTCTTCCGCTTCTTCCATTAGCTTTCCAATTAAGGATCATCTTTGGTATTCTCTCTTCTTCCATTCTTATGAGGTGTCCAAACCATTTCAAAAGTTTTTTCAATAATAATAATAATAATAATAATAATAATAATAATAATAATAATAATAATAATAATAATAATAATAATATAAAAGTAACAAAAAACGAACAATGAAAGTCCGTAATAAATTTAAAAAATCAAACTAATTCTAGATTGTAGTTTCGAGATAGTGCCGCTCTCTAGTACACAGCGGGAACGGGTTCGTTCCTCGATCGGGAGAAGTTTGCTGGGTGAAGATTTATTTTTTCCTTACCTCTAAGAAACATGTCAGCAAACGTTCCGATTGAGGGTCTTTCCACTTTTTCAGCGGTTGCCCTTTTACCAGCCGGCTGCTGGCCCTTCACATCCACATGTGTCAATCACAGAGGTAGATGATCAACAGCCAATGTAGGGGTGACATGTGGTTAGCATGTCGAGTCCCCCAGCCGTTTTAGCTGGTTCCTCAACCTGGAGCCGCTACTTATTGTTGCTACCCAATTGCCTCACGATGCTGGGTGGGCACCGGTCCCGTACTGGCCGAAATACCATGAGAAAATTTCTTCCCCAATGGAGACTCAAACCAGCGCAAGTCCCGTAGCTCTGCGCCAAGGCTTCCTACCTTAACCGCTCGGCTACGGCGCGGGACCAGCAAACGTTAAGGTCCAAATAGACCCTGAACAACATCTGGCCATCATAATCATCACTATCATATTCGCCTTGTTTAGTATGAATATGATAGTGATCAGTGTGCATCATCATTTGTTGTGTTGTCTCGGAGAAGGCCCTGACTTTGAGCTGAATCACGCGTTTAGGGAGACTGTTCATGTTTTGTGAGGTAAAAAAAGTAAAGTAGCGCAGGTCATGTTCCTATAAGGCCCGTATGGCGTTTGGCATGTAAATTGTACCTATAATTTAAATAAGTTAATAAAAAATCCAAGGAACAGCCACTAAAAAATTATTCTATACCGTGTACTCATCAACAAACATGTACGCTCTCTCTCTCTCTCTCTCTCTCTCTCTCTCTCTCTCTCTCTCTCTCTCTCTCTCACTGAAACGAACGCGCTCACACGCACACACACACACACACACACATATATATATATATATATATATATATATATATACGATACGTAAATTGTCCAGGGAATGCATAGAGGATCTCCCACAAGACTGATTATGAGGTCATCCGTCGTCCTAGCCATAGGGATATGATCTGTTGAGACAATATTTTGAACTCTGGATCGTATATACATACGTTTTGAACATGAAGGATCTCTTCGGATATATTATATTAGTGCCGAGGCATCTACCAGACAAAACGAACATCTAAGATAAAACACACTATTCATTCATGTAATCATTCTAAAAAATATCCTCAACTCGTGTCCAACTTAGGATCGGTTGAGGATATTTATATTAATTCTAAACAAAGCTATGTGAGCGATAATAACGTCCAGATTGTGCTCAGGAGACAAGAATTGTAACGTTTCCTTAATTTTTAGTCTCGTAAGTGAAGAATAACCCGAGAATACTTACCGAGAAATTATCTTCCGACCAGTGATTGAATCCGGAAACTCTGAATCTCCTTAAACAAAATGGTTGACATATTCCAAAGTTATCACATTGATTTTTTGAAGTTAATAATACAGGAGAAGGGTGGATACAAAAAAATGATTAAGAGGGAAAGAGAGAGAGATAAGATCTTTATAATTATCTTTTAATCAGAATATCCTATATTCACCATTTTCATATTCGATAAAACGACCTTTTTCGAAGTAATTTTTTTTATTCCGTTTTGGTTTTCTTTCTTTTTTTTTTGTCCCTCTTTCTCTTTTAAATTCGCTTCAACATGTGCAAATGGAGGGGAGTATCTAGCACTGGTAACTCATGCGCACAACCCAACTCTTTGCCTGAATTGAGACAGATAAGTACTTGGTGACCTGGAAAGCCACAGATTTCCCTACCCCATAGCTTACTCCTTCGTTCAGGTACAGTTTTCTCTGCCTTGTCATAGAGTAAATGTTGATTAACCTTATGTAGGCTACTTGTTCCTCCTGCTTCTTCATTCCTACAAGTAACTCGTTCCGAATAAAACACCGGTATCTACCTTTATAGTTTTGTGTTATTTCTAAACGATAACACTATTATTCTTCATTAACATTTTATGTGTAGTCTGACCAACGAATCTGTGCCCCCATAAGATATGCGAACTAAACACTAATTCCTTTTCTGACTCTGTAAATAATTTCCTTCCCTTCATTCCTATCCTCTTTTCTTTCGCCCCTCCCACTACACACAATTTTGAATCTTCTTGAGCGACACATCATTTGCACTTTTAGCCCAGTGTTGTCAACTCAATAAGAACACTGTAGCTCGGAGCGGTGAAAGAAATATTACTAAACAAATGATAAAAGTCAATCAGGACCATTACACTTAATTAAATGAAGTAATAATTAACCTTACATGATTTAGTATTCAAGATACATGACACAGTTTTGGGGGACGTTTGGCAACATCCCTACTCATAACGGTATCCCGGCTGCTGTTTGACGTGGTGGGAGGGAAGTGCGTGGAATGGTGTTAGTACAGGCGTGAACTTTTCTAAGAACGACTGCAGCGCTAAACGGGCACATATCCGTTGGTCCGACAATATTATAAAATATAGAGTATACACTTTAAAAAACTACATTTTAAATACATTATGAGTATATAGTCCACCGCTGTGGTCTCGAGGTAGCGTGCTGCCTTGTCACGCAGCGGGCCCAGATTCGATCCCCGGTCGGGGCAGTTTTTTTAGGTGAGGTTTTTATTACCTGTAAGACAAATGTCAGGAAAACTTTAAGGCCCAAACGGTCCCCGAAATCATATGGCCATCATCATCCTTATCATCATCATCATCATCTTTCACCGGTGTGGAAAGCAACGTGAAGCTACCACACCTTCAATTCCCTAGTAAAGCTGCAAGCATAGCATGGAAATGCTATGATTGCAGTGAAGGATCTGCCTTCGGGCAGAATTACTATGGATGGATGCGTATATAAACATTTTAATAAAATAGACTAGCCTGAATATCTTATACTGCATAGATTGACTTCTCAAAGCCATTGTTAAAACTTTTAACTACTTTTTATATTAAATTATACACAGATACTGTGTATTATTGTATTCTGACGGAAATAGAAAGCAGAATCATAAAATTCAACGTATAACACATTGTTTTCATTTAATATATCTACATACAAGTTTAGGAATTAATCTGAAAATTCAATGTAGCAATATGTTCGTATTGTCTAGTTGAAATCGTATTATATTATAAAAAATATAAAGAAAGGAAGCAACCATTGACGTCAGGTTAATTCTTAGGTAAGATTGTAGGAATATACAAAATATAAGAAGCAAATATATATATATATATATATATATATATATATATATATGGGCATGTTTCATGATATTGAAGGTAATGGGAGAAAACATATTTTTATGAGAGCTACAAACATCGCGTTAAAATGATAAAATTCCATGACAATGTATTTCCAGATTATCCTAAAATACTTGCATGCCATATTGGAATATGAATTTCCTGTGGACCTGCTCATAGGGTATTTAGAACACTTGGGTTACCCCTGACAAATAAGTAGAAACAATTCTTATGTAAATAAAATTGTGAAACGCAAAATGTTTTTGTTTAATAACAATTACTTAAAATCTCTGCATGAATTCTTGAATTCCATAATGTTTACCGACGTAAGTAAGTTCGACGTTTACGTGTCCTATTGGTTTTAATACGTGTGACGGTGACGATGAACCTCTGTCAAACACAATAGTGGTTCCCGTCATGTTATGAGGTTGCATGTCCAGTTACGGTGTGAGTAAACTGCATTTTATTGGAACCAGAATGGAAAAATGTGGCTATAAAAATATCCTGAAGAAGAATGTAAAGAAGAGGCCAATAAAATCCAGTATAGGATCAATTTATTATTTTCAGGAAGGTAATGGTCTTAAGAACATTTTTTAAAATAAAAATACAAGTACCATTTTTAAATCCGTCTTCCTCAATTAGAATTGATACTTAAAAAAATATATATTAAAACCATGATGACCTTTCGAAACATGTTTCATCTCCAGCATACTATTTGCGTATAAATTATACAATTTCAATACATAACCTCAACTTTGATAATAATGAATGTTAAAAATAATGTTAAGCTTCTGAATCCAATATTCGATTACTCTTTAATATATCAAAAGTCTGAGACTTACCACAAGCCCCAGATTTAAATTCAATGGAGAATCTGTGATGGGATTTGGAAAAAGAAGTGCAGACGCTCAAAATATGTAGTACAAAATATTTCAGAGGATTCTGCCTGACGAATGACATAAAATTTGCCTTCAGGAATCCGGAATATTTTATAATCCCATCCCATAAAATTCCTTGCTATTATAATATTAATGATGTCGATAGAACAGAATAATTGTTAAATCACTATCTGTTAAAACAATCTAAAGACTTGTTAAATGTCAACAACTGTGGTTGATAAAAAATAGATTATACATTATTTTAATAAAATATGATATTTTAACTAACGAGACTATTATAACAATTTAAACGTATGCAAAGAAGAACATTTATAGTAACTTTTATATACTAAATACTGAGCATTAATATCGAAACAGAATATATTAGAAACAAAGTTTATCTTTTAAATGCATAACTAATTCTTATTTAATACATTTTATAAATTACCTTTTGTTGGGAGATTTGTATTATAAACTATTATAGAAAACAAGAATTTTATATTTAAATTCTGCTGGACTAGCTTTTTTTTCATCTCTTTGCCCATGCTTTGTTCAAAGATTTGCTATTTATGTATGAGGATAGTGGTAATTCATTCAATGAAAGATCCATACGATATACTTATTATAGGAAATGTATCTTTTAAAATACCTTTAACATCATCTTGTTTAATAATTTCGAATTTTAGTTATGTGGTACCCTTTGTGGTAGAATTTCATTCTAAGGTTTAAATTTTAGAGATAATATCATTCAGATACTTGAATTTTTCTGTATATTATTATTTTATTTTTCTGTTGGATTAACTGTTTGACATTCGTTTCATCTATTTTTTTATTTAATATGTGGGTATTTTAATTTAAACAACATTTTATTATAGAGAAGAGGAAAACAGGAATATAATAGTAGGGCCTATGTATAATGGATTTATTAATTACGGATTTTTAGGCGGTGCTATATTAAGTCGATTAATTTTAAATCATTCAATTAAAATTTATAATTTTGTAACAGTATCATCGACCAATATTTTTTCTCAGATAATGTCATTGTGTTAATACACCGATAATGATAATAATATGGGATGTTTCTGAAAAAAGTTGCAATATTTGTAGAGGAGGCAGTGTTAAAAAATCGAGTTATAAAGGAACGTTTTTATAACCATGGTCCCGACTTTTAATATATTTTGAGTTATTGTCTTTTTTTGTAAATGCGCCACAACTTCAACTCCCGGCATTTTGTCCAAAAAATTGGCCGGTACCGGTACCTTGGCCTGCCAGTTATCTTGACTTTAATCGTATAGGTTTATGACTTTGGAAACATTTAAACGTTATGGTGTATACAGTCTCTATTAATAAAGTGCTCGCAATGTGATAACGTGTGTTCAATGCTTGTCGAGTAATCCCGCAAAAACTAGGTCGTTCTAAAAAATGGGCAATTCTCTCAGATATAGGGTGTAATGTTTCATAGCAATCTGATCATTTCAAGAATATTTTGTGAAGAGTTAATCAAAGCTTGTGGCGTTAAATCGTACTGATATAGGTAATGAATAATTGACCACAAATCTGAAATTTTATTAGGGTAAGACCAACGGCTAAGGTTTTTTTTTCATACCACTTGCTCTGTAAATATTGGAACCTTTTTTTAGAACACCCTGCTCATTATTTAACTACTTGCAAAAGGGTGAAGTTAATATACGACCAGGATTGTTCCAAGATGCACGAGTGATAAAGTTTATTTTTGTACGAGTTATGTACAAAACTTTACATACTTCGTATTTTACCGAAAATTAGCAGAAAGTAAATGTATACGTATATTTCGAACCTATAATCCGTAATATCAACAAAAAAATATTCATGATATCGACTATATTGTTTATTTAGTACTAACGGATTATATGGATGTTGATTTAGTTCTTAGCTGAATTCAAAAAACGTTATTACTTCTTAGTTAAAATAAGCGTAGTTTAATATGTTTTGTTAACACTAATCCAATCAAATTAAAGCTGGAAAATGATTGCCAGTAATATAGAGTAAGTGTATATATATATATATATATATATATATATATATATATACACACATTATTTTTATTCACAGCAACATTTTATATATCCATAAAAACTTGACACATGCACACTAATTCAGCGCCTTTACTGCAGCTATGATAATCAATAAACAAATATATATTTAATAAATAAGACTAATAACATTTTATATGAGTTAATATTTATTTTATGTAACTTTCGTAACTGTTGTTTCAATACAGGTCGTAAATATGGCTGAAGATAAGAAAAATCATTTCCTGGAAACCGGTCCTGCGCTTTGAAGAACACGGAGTATATCATTATTTATTTATTATGTATACATAAATAGAAAATGTATTTCTATTACGATATTCATCTGAAGAACATACAGTGTATTGAAATGGCTGTTATGAATGTTAAATAAAATAAATATTTATTAAAATCATATAAACCTTTCATAGTTTTATTTATTAGATACAACATGGATTTACATCAAGTAAAACCAAATGAATTGATTACTTGCAGTTATACTAGAAAATGACGTTATTCTGGAATACTTCATAACAATTTGGTAACTAAAATTATAAAGTAGTAGAAAAGAGTCAACTATTTGCCTTCTTTTGCAACAATATTACCAAAAAAATTACAGAACAATTTAATTGAAGCAGTGTAATATTAATGATGATGATGATAATAATAATAATAATAATTTTACGACTAATAAATATAATAATTATTATTATTATTCCATGAACGTAGTTTTACATCTAATCTAATAGGTACTTTTTTGTGCCACACGCCATCCGGGCCTTATGGTGACACGAACTGTCGGGAGAGGGATTTTAACTATGGATCACATAGACACTTTTTTTACCACAAAAAGGACATGGCACGCCTCCTGTAATGAGTGATCAGCTTAACATTAAAACGGAACACTCATTCATAATAAATATGACGAATATGGTAATGATGATTACGATGGTCAGATGATGTTCGGGGACTGTTTGTGCTTTAAGGTTCCTGACATTTGTCTTAGAGGGAAGGAAAAATTCCGAAAAATACAGTTACCCAGGAAACTTGTCCCGATATGATTATGATGAATAATGATGTTTCATTTTTTCAAATTCCGATAGCTTGAAAGTACTTCTCCATTGAATCGACAAATATAATACAAAAACATTGCACACCGTAATTTTAGCGAATGCAAAACTGTAATCGGTTAGAACATGTATATATTCTCTACATATCACAATACATGTATTATTATATTACAACGTATGTACATTAGATAGTCTGTGTTAATAATAATAATAATAATAATAATAATCATAATAATAATAATAATAATAATAATCGTGATGATAAGTCATAATAATAATAATGATAATAATAATAGTAATAATAATGATCATGATGATGATAATAATAATACACTAAATAATAATAATAATAATAATAAATAATAGAAATAATAAATCGAAAAAATAATCAATAAAGTCATACCAGGAAAAATGAATATTAAACAATCAATAGTAGATTATGTAATATAATAATAATAATAATAATAATAATAATAATAATAATAATAATAATAATAATACTAATACTTATTTATTCTGGCAGAGTTAAGGCCATAAGGCCCTCTCTTCCACTCAACCAGCACAAATACAAATAAATATTCGACAATTATAGATATACACTGTACTAATTATAAACAGTTAAAGATACAATAAATGTAGCAATGTAAATGTCATGTACAAACAACATTTCATAGGGTAATAACAATAATGATACGATAATAATAATAATAGTAATAATAATAATAATAATAATATAAATATGATACATTATACGGGAAACACCAATTAATATATATATCTTACACTGGATAATAATGAAGTCGAGTTTAGAGCAAATATAAATTTAGATTTCTTTTAAAAGATGCCAATGTCCGGCAGCCCCTTATTTCTTGTGGTAGGGAATTCCAGTTGCGAGAAGTGGAGATGGTATATGACATGGAGTGATGTGATGTCCTATGTTGCGGTATATTAAGTAAGAGACTATGTTGTGATCTTGTGTTTAAGTTATGGTTTGAGGATAGATACTGGAAACGGGATGATAAATAATTGGGAATCGAGGTATGTAGGATCTTAAATAGGAGAATTAGACAGTGCGATTTTCTTCTCTCTTTTAGATGTAGCCCCACCATGACCGCCTCCTCGTGCGTGAATAATGGAGAAATGTGATCGTATTTTCGAACATTAAATAATGAATCTGATACACATGCTTAGGGAACGGGCGAACGCGTCTGCAGTTTGTCCAATCAATCCGTCACTTATTTCAGTTAGTAGAACGTCACAGTAGTCAAAATGCGGCATCACTAAAGTTTGGATTAAAATTCTTTTAAGAGTTGTAGGAAGAAAATGTTTAAGTCGCTTTAGGGAATGCATTATGGAGAAGATCCTTTTAGATGTTTGTTTTACTTGCTCATGCCATTTTAAATTAGAATCTAAGTAAAATCCCAAGTTTTTAACGACGTCGGTATAAGGAATTTGTTCATTATCTAATATGATATACGATATAAGCAATTAAATTAGTATGGACATGTACGACGAATGCAAAAATAAAGGTTACCCAGAAAAACATTGGAATGGTGTCCATCTAGAAGAAGAAAGTAACTCATGGATGCAAGAAATAACTGTAATGAGAACAAGAGGACTGGAGGTCGTAGATGGGATGGATAGATTAGATTAGATTAGATTAGATTTATTTGGCCTGGTGGAGTTAAGGCCATGTGGCCTTCTCTTCCACTCACCAGGACAAACATATATTACATCAGAATATAACAATCTTAATTAATTCTAATATTAAACACTAAGTAAAAATTTGATCAAAAGATAATATCTAATATATTACGATCTATAATACAACCAGTTAATATTAGTTAAAATTAAGACTAAAACTAATAATAAAATGTATACAAGCAAGGCATATTACGAGTAAATTGTTCCTGTCTAGTGTATATAAAAACAAAGGAAAATAATGAGATATAGAAAACTAATTTTACGATTATACAATATTTAAAACAAAACAAATAAAAATATTTGTTATTCTTAATATTATTTTCATAAATAATTAAATATATTAATATTGCTAAAAGAATACTATCAGTGAGGTGTATAAGTTAGTTTGTTATTAAATAATTCTTTAGTTTGTTTTTGAAGGATGTTATAGTTTGACAGTCTCTGACATAGGACGGAAGGGAATTCCATGTTTTGGTAAGTGAGACCGTAAAAGATAATGAATAATATACAGTGTGATGAGGCGGGATATAAAGGACAATGTGCTGATGGGATCGAGTGTCAAGATTATGTGTGTCGGATAGTCTGATGAAGCGGCGTGATAAATAATTAGGCGATGATGTGTGAAGTATTTTATAGAGAAGGGATAAGGAATGGACAGTTCTACGATCTCTTAGACGAAGCCACGATAATTGTTCCAGGGACGGTGTTAGTAACATGGTCAAATTTGCGAATACCACAAATAAAACGTGCGCAAGAATTATGAACACGTTGAAGTCTTTGAGTGGAAATAATATTTAAGTCTGTAAAAAGAGTGTCACAATAATCAAAATGGGGCATTGCAAGTGTTTCTACTAACATTTTCCTAAGGGCGAATGGCAAACAATTTCGTACACGATTTAATGAATGTATTATTGAGAAGACTGTTCTGCATGTATGGTTTATTTGTGTATTCCAATTTAAGTTTTTGTCAATAAATACTCCTAGAATTTTTACTGTCTCACTATAAGGGATTTGAACTCCATTTAGTGACACATGCGAAACTGTGTTTAGGTTAATTGTGGGTAATTGTCTCTGGTTGACCCATAATGATTGATTGTAACTTTCTAGGATTTAATTGTAGTCCATATTTAACTGTCCAAGTCATTAGTGAGTCAAGATCCTCGTTAATTTTGGCAACAGCGTCATTTAGTGAATATTTTTCTGTGTGGATGTAGATTTGCATGTCGTCTGCAAATAAATTATGTTTGCAATGCTTTAGGGAGTTAGATATGTCATTTATGTAGATTGAAAAAAACAAAGGTCCAAGTAATGAACCCTGTGGAACCCCAGCTTTACGGAAGGACCAAGAAGAACATAATGTATGATTTCCTATAACAGATTGCTGGCGCTCATGAAGGTAGGAATTGAACGGGCGAATGTAGAAGGAAAATAAAAGTTTAGGCTCACTAAGATGTGTAAACATTCATAATTTGTATAAAATAAATAAAATAATAGTAATAATAATAATAACAATTTATAAAAATAAAACAGAAGTAGGTTCTTAATTAAATTTTTCATAATCGTCTCCTGAGCACCATGTCTCAACCATGAGACGGTATTGTGTTATAATTCATAATTCTTATAATTTATAGTTTATTGGTAGGCGTTTTTAAAATTGTGTCTAAAAAATATATTATTGTATTGGATGAGTAAGAACTTTGTTAAAAAAACTTAATTTATTGAGCTCGCCTAGCTGATAGTTCCCAGTAAGGGCCTTTTATCTAGCTAGAATACTGATACAGATATCTTGCATTTCGGCATTGATTTGACAAAGGCTAGAGGAAGAAAACCTTGGCAAAAAATAACCTTGTCTTCGAAGTTGGAGGTTGATGTATCAGGCCACCATAAAAATAACAATGCTAAAAAGTCTAAAGAATTAAAGGCGGACAGAACTAAAAGAAAACGACAAAAAAAGTTCTTATTGTTACATGGAATATTGGCAGGATACAAAATAAAAGTATTGATATCATAGAATGTTGCCACCTGGAAGAATAAAGGAAGACCTCGAAACACATGGATGCAAGAAATGAGAACTGGAATGAGAACAAGACTGGAGGACATGGGATAGAGACGATGGAGAAGGAGAATAAAGCTTTAGGCACAGAACGATGTGCAAACATTCAAAATCTGTATATAAATAAATATTTTATTACTATTATCACAAAATAATTTTACATACGTAAAATATGCATCATCGGCATCAAGTAATTGTTTACTCCATTCCTTTAATGGTAAGCCTACATTAATTTATTTTTTTTTATTATAATGTATAGTTTGTTACGGTATCCTTGAGTCTGGCAATTGTCGAATGTGATCTCTCCAGCTAGGTCTGTATTTCTGAACTGTAAATGTAAATTATGTGTATTTAATTATTCATTAATATATATGTTCCCTTTGTGGTTTAGTCGCTCCCATTTTGTGTTTTCGTGATATGTAATCAGCGGCGGGCAATTTGTAGTGTAAATGACTATTTATCGTAATTACAAAAAAAAAACAAATAAAACAGGACGATTGTTAGTGATCTGTGTTTACTCTGTGTTTACGAAAAATAGTGTTATTATCGATCTTGCAAAGATAGCTTACCTAACAGCACAATCCTAACGAAATCCAACGAAAAATAACGAATTTTAACTTATCGTAACTTAAAGTATTCACCACTACATACTTCAAGTTATAACGATTTATAGCGTTAGTAGCAAACGGTGTTAATAAACGTTGCAAAATAAATCTTAAAATTAAACGTAGTCAGAGATGTAATTGAACGTAATCTTATAAATGAAAATGTTTGTTTCTTTGTTTCTTTGTTCGTACTTACTTTATGCGCGGCCATACCATTGATCCGATTGTGATGGGGCGTTTTGCAAAATGTTCAGGATATTCCCGGGATGAACATAGACTATAAGAGAGTTGTGATACTCAACTCCTACACCCTTAAAAGTCGCCCTTTGTAGTGGAAAAGTGAAACATTTAGCTATTTGGATAATTAAATGGCTTACGCTGCTTCAACCATAACAAATACTCAAAATTAATGAACACAGAATTGAATATCTGTAAAAGCTCGACAAAAAAGTCTGCGACAGCAAATGTTTATCTCTGACGGATAACTCACAATAACCATTTTTGTCTTTCGTTGATGCCACGAAGATCGAGATAAGTACGTAGATTCCTGTGCATGGCGAGTATTCTTTTACGGATACCTCACAATAGCGAATTTTGTCTTTTTGCTCATTTATGCCAAGAAGATCTAGGTACGTAGATTCCCGGGCAACACCGGGTAATCAGCACGGAAATCTTAAAATAATTACGATATATATTTGTAATTATTTTTCATTTTACTTGTTCAACTAATCATAAGAAATACATTAATTTTTTTCTCTCAGCTCATTTATGCCAGGGACATCGGGATGAATAGATTCCCGGACAACGCCGGGTATACAGCACGGTGTATCTAAAAATAAATACGAAAAAAATATATTCCCTCCTACTTATTTAACTAAACATAAAACACCTTAATCTTCGTATTTCAGCTCTTTTATGTCAAGAAGATCGGGATAAGTAAATTCCCGGGCAACGCCAGGTAATTAGTATGGGGTATTTAAAAATATAAATTTATAATTATTTTTATCTTTATTCATTCAACTAAACATAAAAGCACATTCATTTTTATTTATTTATTTAGGCGAATCAGCGCATGCCGGGTATTAGCTAGTCGGTAATAATCATATTATTAATTTGTGGCCAACCGTAACATGCATTTACAGTTATTTGTTGAGCAGTAGTCGCCGGTCTCCCTAGAATACTTATAACCACCTATCGAAGAACTCCCTTCACTGTGTACCTGCCTGTTGTTTGTTTTAGAGTTTATGTTTCTTAATCTAAAGGAAACTCCGCCCTAAGACATTGGCTTATTCAGTCCTGTAATAAGGAAGTGTAAAATAACTGGTAAATAATAATTGGTAAAGAATTGTGGGCTGTACTAAACGGCACTAGACGATCAATATATTGCACACTATATTGATTATAATATTGCTGGGCTCACCTACACGATGCATTATTATTGCTCAGTATTTCACAGGTGACACTTCTACAGCCGAAAATTAAAATAACAGAAAGCAAATTGTGTGGCCATTGCATTATTAGTTATAGCTTTTAAATATAAGGTAAAAGAGAAGCGCGGGTGGATGAAGGGATGGATAAAAAAAGAGTATACTCATGAAAATGTATTAAGTGAACCAACTGATTTTCGAATTTTTTGCGACCAGACAGTATAGTATTTAATGAACTGTGAGAATGATTATACTTGAAGTTAATAAAAATAATAAATTAAATAATATAATGTGAAATACTATTATTCCAAGTCAGTGTTTATCTTAAGTAATGTCACTAGTGATTTCCGAATCATCGATAAATTGAAAGTTACAAAGTGATGAGTGAATTTATCTAGAGGATTTGGAAATCAAGAGTGGCATTTGTCAGGTTTATTTATCGAATACAATTAGGCTATTACTCAAAAATAATTACTTAAATGTAGTTATTTTAAAATATTTATATATTTAATGTAAACGGCGATGTTTCAAAACAAATAAGAAATGTGTGGTTATGTTTCATCTCTTTATCCAGTGCAACTTTATCATATAATATTATTTATTGCCATCTGGAGTCGAGACTCTTCAAATATGATCGCAATTGTGTATGAATGCACCCTAGTGGAGAAAAAATGAAATATCAAATTGTATATCATAACCAACATTGGTTATTCATTTATTTTTTTAGTAAACAACTCAGAAAAATCATTATTTGCAAACACAATTATTAAAATACATTTCCTATTACATTGAATGTTTTGAGGCGTAGATTGCTGAATTATTCCGTCTATATCTTCATTTGAAGCGCAGCCTAAACTTGTCTGCCATTTTGTACATTAAAACCTCGCGGCTTTCTTGGAGAGTAACTCACTGCAAAAAATATTCTGACCTGTTCAGAATATTAAAAGAGAGGAACTTTCTTTATCGCAAAAGCAAGAGGTGATAAAGAAAATTCGATAAAGAATGAGTGAAATGCGACTGCCATTTGTTGTAAAACAAAATTCATTGAAACATGACTGGTCATTAACTCCTATTTAGGGCATGATTTAAATAGTCAATAACATTACGTTATCTACCTACTGGAAATACTTTTGAAGATTTAAAATTCATAATGGCTATATCTCCATAATCCGTAGAGATAATTGCAGTTGTGGCCATCTTTGATTTTTCCATGCATATTTTACGACTGTCAAGACAGAACTGAATCACTATTGCGCAATGTTACAATATTTACCAGATAACACAATAAAAATAAAACTTTTTTTGTACGATAGTGTGTTCTGTCGTACTTACAGCAATGACGACCATGATTAAAAGTTCAATTTCCTAAATTTCAGGGTTGCCAACCTATAAATAACTAAATAACTACACTGTAATATTACAAATTACCTACCTAGTGCGGGACGTAAAACTACTACCCTTTATGTATACTAAGTAAGCTACAATATATATACGAAACTATATCCAAATGGTAGTGTTAATATACATTATACGAAACAAATCACTGCATTTTAAATGAACTCAGCTTTATATGAAACAAATATAAAACAATATATTCATACTTGACGCCATTGTATATGTGATTGGTGTCACGGCCTGCTGTAGTGTGAACTACATTATTTTCGGCATTTACCGTATAAACATTGACAAGACTGTTAACGTTAGTCAGTTGTTTATAATGAATTGAAATATTTCCAAGAAATATATTATCTTATTAATATGAATTATTTTAAAAACACAGTCATGCGAAACATAATGTAAAACGCACGTTTATGAAGCGTTTTACACAATCTCGAAAATTAAAAGCCTCGCTGTCTCTCGATTTTTAATCATTTCCTTGTTTCTCTAAAAGTCACTTCCCAACCTCGCATTGCAATATTCTATTTTACTGACAAAATATATTACAAAATCTTTCAATGTGATATATAGACGGTCAATATTATTATGAAATATCAATTGTTGTGTAATATATTGATGATAATATTGATTGTCTAGGTGTCGCTTTAGTCAATACAGATCGGAATAGGAATGGAGGTATTGAGAAGTAACAGGCTACAATGTTGATAGGAATTTTCCTAGCCCGAACTTGGTTGACCAATACTAGTGTTCATTTGAAACTGTTTTGATATCCTTGATAACGTGGCTTCACTCTAACGAATCAAATGCAGCATTGGTTCGATACAAAAACCAATACTTTGCATTCCTAAAGCAGTTCATATACTGTCTTCTTCCCCTGAAGGTCGCACGAGTTAAGCGTTGCGTTATTTTTAATAATATGTTTCTGTAGTGTTGTGTAGTTGCCTCGTAGGCCTTAAAATGCAATTTTTATAGGCCTATAATATTTTTGTGTGTTTGTGTGCTCGTTTATGAAAAGCTTATGGCGTGCAACCATTGGATTGAGGATATCTAAATCATCTTAATATATACCATGAGCACTTAATGTAAGTTGACAAACACTTTAATCTCTCATATTTTTATTAGATTATTCTCCCTCCGTTTTGTAAGACTTGCGTAATTTATCGTTTCTGCCCATGTTAATTCTTGCATTTCTAATAGATTTTCTACATTCTATGTCATAAATTGAATTAAAACAAAACACGGAAAAACAATTTATTGTTGCAGTGTGTGTGTGTGTGTGTGTGTGTGTGTGTGTGTCTGTCTGTCTGTTTGTTTATCTGAGGGAATATAGTATATTCCGAAGCGAGGTTGGAAAGTGGTTTTTACAGAAGCGAGGAAAATGTTTGAAGACCGAGCGACAGCGACATTTTTAAATTCTGAGATTCTGTAAAACACTTCACAAACGTGCGTTGTACATTATTTTTTGCGCGATGGTGTTTTCAAAGTAATAAATAATAGTAAAATAATAACATTTTTGTTGGAAATATTTGCGTTCGTTATAAACAATTGACTAACGTTAATAGTGTGGGCAATGTTTATTAGTTGAAACAACAGGAGACCTTGAGAACAATTATTGATAACATGGCCGCAAGTACTTATTCATTGTTTTATAATGTTTTAAATAAAATTCAGTTCACTTATAATGCAGTGATTTGTTTTGTGTAATTTACATTAACACTACCTTTTGGATATTTTCTGTATAGGCCTATACATTGTACTTACGTAGTATACATAGAGGGCAGTGGTTTTACTTACCACACGTGGGTGTAAATGTAATATTACAGTATAGTTATTTAGGTTGGCAACCCCGAAATGTAGGATGTTGATCTTTCAATAATGGTCGCCATTGCTGGTAAGTACGACAAAACGTATTATAGCCCAAAAAATGTTTTTTTTTTTTTTAAAAGTGAGAAATGCTTTAAAATGAAGTGAGAACGTGAGCTCAAAGTCCTTAGATTAATATATTTATAATATGATATATATGTAAATCTATGTTCGATACTGTAAACCAACTTGTAAAAAACGCTAACAAATAAGTGAACGCTAAATTAATCAGGTGTATTAACTCATTTTCTAACACTAACTTGCCAACTAATGCAAGTGGACTCCTGGGATAGAATCTCTTTATATGTGAGTAAACATGTTGGTAATTGGCTCTAGCACCAACATGTGTTACCAGTTATCAAATCACTAGCAGTCACTTGTTCTCCGATCGTGTATTCACAGATGGCGCGGTGGCATAGAATAGCCCTACATTATTTTAGATTTTCTTGATTACATTTTGTGCTGCCAACGTAATGCAAGTTGAGTAATTGCATCTTGTTCATGATCATGCCACTGGGAGCCTTCTTTCTGGGTTTCCTTCAAGAACCTTCCATGCTCCTTTTTCACTAGGTGGAATATTTCAATACATAGTTGAGTAATTTTCGTTAACTGTTAAAGTTTAATTACTATGGGTAGAATCTGAATTATTTCAAAAGATACGAAAACATAGTTATTACGTTGTAAGAATGTAAATAATTATCAGAACAATATGAATATTTCTCACTCAAAATGAATCCTTAAAATTACATAAAATTTAATGAGAAGTTGCAGTAAATCTAATATGATAATTCCAATATTATTGTTGGAACACGCCTATTATTTTGTGAAACCGAATAGCCAATGTATGACTAACACGCTGACATAAAAATGATATAATATACATGCCTGTTGTTTCCATAAATGTCATGAATGGCATGCGGTCAACATACCGACTCAAGAGACTTCTAGTGGCAACTGAGGTATTATTCGGATGTTGAGATCGATAAATTTTGCTTAGAGGCATTTTTACTCAGGCTTAATAATAACATGTTCAAACTCGGGTCCCACCCGGAGGACTTGCTTCCTGGATTTTTCCATCCTAAAAAACATCCATCGACCCCGGCCGGGTTTGAATTCGCGACTTTTGGGACCAGAGGCAACGAGTATAATCACTAGTCCACCGCGGCCGAACGTGTCTTACATTAGCCTAAATATTTTTGCTCTCTCGGAGGTGGCCCCGAATTCAGCTCATTCGGAGAAACCCTGATGCTCTTGTGTGGTCAAAAATTATATACAGTCTTTAAAAAAACATGATGGCGCAACTCTTGATGATGAGTAAGTTGTTACATTTCTGACTCGTTTGAGTATAAATCAGACGGCGTAAGTCTCTCTTCATGCAGCATTCGCATCGTTCGCTTCAGTGGAGCAGTCGGTAAGATGCTCTTTTTCGACGTGGCCCACGTTCGATTCTGGTCAGGTATATTTTTTAATTATTATTATTTAATAACGTCGTTAATTTTCATACCATGTTACCAGGCTTCGTTATATATATATATATATATATACATATATATATATATATCTGGAAATATTCCCTGTCCGGACAGGCTCCTGGGTGAGATTTTGTCGGGATTTTCCTCACCTATAAGACAAATGTCAGGAAGCATAGGGCCCAACGGTCCCCGAAAATCATCCGGCCATCATCATCCTTATCATCATCATCATTCTTCACCGCGGTGGAAAGAAACGGGAAGCTACCACACCTACAGTACCCTAGTAAAGCTGCAAAGCATAGCATGAAAATGCTATGATTGCAGTGAAAGACCTGCCCTCGGGCAGAATTACTATGGAATGGAATATACTTACTTACTTACTTCACTGGCACTATCGAACCCGTAGGTTCATGGCCGCACGGACATAAGCTCTCCATACATCCCTATCCTGAGCTAATGCTTTCCAATCATTCCCTGTATAATCTACTTCCCTCAAATCATAGTTAATGTTGTTCTCCCACCTCATTCTTGGTCTACTAACTGGGCGTTTTCCTTCTGGCTTTCCTACAAGAAGTTTCCATGCACGTCTTTCATTCCCCATATGCGCAACATGTCCTGCCCATCGCAGTCTACGGGACTTAACTGTTCTTATTATATCTGGCTTCCTATAAAGACCGTGTAGTTCATTGTTATGTAGTCTTCTCCATTCACCTGTCTGTTCATCTCTCTTTCGTCCAAAAATTTTCCTAAGAACTTTATTCTCAAATACTCGTAATCTCCTTTCCTCCCTTAAAGTAAGAGTCCATGTTTCGCACCCATATAATATAACTGGTAGAATAATAGTTTTATATATTTTCAGCTTAACGTTTTTAGAAAGGAGTTGGGACATCAAAAGTCTCTGCAATGCATAATAGCATTCATTTCCAGAATTGAGCCTATGTTTAATTTCTTTGTGCATCTCATTCCTATTTGTGATTATTGTTCCTAGGTATTTGAATTCAGCCAATTCCTCAAAATTTCCCTCATTTGTCATTAGCTGTCCATTTCCATTATATAATGTATTTCTACGTGTGACCATATATTTAGTTTTACTGATATTTACTTCCAGTCCTAATTTCTTAGTGTTACTCAATAGTGTGTGCGTGTTGGCCTTTAGTATCTCCTCGCTATCGGCCAGTAGTACTACATCATCAGCATAAACTAACAGCTTATTAATACCATTCAGTTGTAAGCCTTCCTCATTCTCTAAAGATTTAATGGCATGCTCTAGTACAAAATTAAATAGTAGAGGAGATAGTGCATCTCCTTGCTTCAACCCATTCTGGATTTCAAAAGTGTCTGAAAACTGTTTGCCTACACGCACCCTAATCGTTGAGCCATTTAGACACATTCGTATAAGTCTAACTAAGTTTTTAGGAATTCCGAACTCCAGCAGGATACTATATAACTTCTCCCTCTTAATTGAATTATATGCTTTTTGGAAGTCTACGTATAGTTGATGTACAGTACCATTATATTCCCATTTCTTTTCTAAAATCTGTCTTATACTAAAAATCTGATCTGTTGTAGACCTGTTTCTTCTAAATGCACATTGATGATCTCCTAGAATGTCATCAATATAGGGAGTAAGTCTGCTTACTAATATATTTGTTAGAATTTTGTACGAAGTTGAAAGTAATGAGATGCCCCTATAGTTGTTGCAATCAGTTTTATCTCCTTTCTTATAAATTGGTACGATAATTGATTCCTTCCATTCATCTGGAAGAGCTTCTTTTTCCCAAATCATACTAAGCAAACAGCGTATCTTGTCCATCAATTTTTCTCCCCCTGATTTTATCAGTTCTGCTGGGATCTCATCTGAACCTGATGCTTTATACATCTTCAATTTTTCATTTGCCATTTCAACCTCTAATGCACTTGGCTCTGCGACTAGCATTTCTGCTGTCTGTAACTTATCTTCCTCAATGTCCTGTTCTGTATGTACATTTAATAGCTGATTAAAATAACTTTTCCATCTATTTAATATACTCTTGGAATCTGCAATCATATCCCCATTTTCATTCCGAATTATGTTTGTTCTAGCCTGAAACCCTTTCTTCTCTATACTAATTCCCTGATATAATTCTCTAATGTTCCTATTTTTTGCATTCATTTCAAGATCATTAATCTTCTCTCTCAAATATTCCCTCTTTTTACTCTTTAGTAACTTGGTGGTTTCCCGTCTAACACTACCCAATTGCTCTAAATTTACTTCATTTGGCTCGTGTAACCATTTACATTCATTTTGCTAGCTTTCTTTTCTTTACAATGTCGGCACATTTCTCATCAAACCATTTCTTGTTTTGCCTCTTTTTTAAACAACCAATGCTTTCTGATGCTGACAATTTAATAGTATCTCTCATAGCCTCCCATTCTTTATTTATATCAGTTTCTTCTTCGTTTGCCACATTGTCATCTGAAGATTCCAGTATTTCAAATCTATTAGCAATTTTGATTTGGTATTCTTGCCGCATTTCATCATTTTTCAAGTTTTTTAATTCATATTTTACAGAATCATCTTTAGCGTTTGTTCCTCTCATAAGCGATAGCCGTTGTCTGATTTTCACCCTGACCAGATGATGATCTGAATTGCAGTCTGTCCCTCTAACTGATCTGACATCAATGATGCTACTGTGCCAGCGATGGAATGGAATATATGGAAATAAATTAATTAAAGGAAACAGCTCATATATATATATATATATATATATATATATATATAGAAAATTAATAACGATTGTATCGTCTCATTACTTTGTTTATAAAACACATGGCATAATAAAATTATTTATTTCCATTACTAACACAAAATACGTCTGATTCATTTAAATTAAGTTATATCTAATTTCATTATACAAGTAAGTCCTGAAGTACTGGTTGTGGTCTAGTGGAGGGAGCTTCTGATTCCCGTGCATGAGGTCGCGTGTTCGATCTTGCTGTCATGCATTTTTTCCTTTTTCGTCCTTATTTCATTCAATTTTCTTATTTTGTTTCATTCCTTTTGCTTCGTTTTATTTTCAGTTTTTACCGCACTACTTATTTACACGAAATTATTTTCCATTGCAAGACACACAACGAAATAGAAGGATTTAGTTTCTCAAATAGTTGTATACTGTGAACCAAATAGCTGATCTCTGATCATGCGCAGTGACTTCGTTCTGAGACTTGAAAATTATCTGTGCGCCATCAATTATTTCAAAGGCTGGGCATGTGTTCCAAAGTTTAAATATCCTCTTACTACAAGTCGCGTCACTGTAAGGCCGGGGTGGCATGGGTCACGTACAATTACCTAAAAGAGAGAAGTTGAACGAACAATAAGAAAGGCCAAAAATGCTCAGGTCACTAATTACATTTTACAAAAGTAATTTATCATTTTTTTTATTATAGTAAGTTGATGTCTGCAATACAATCCCGGATGTTTCTATTGCAGTCCATTCGCAACAATATTTTCATATTCCTGATTATAGCTCGCGCACTGTAAAGTTATTGGTATGTGGCGTCATTGTTGTATTGGGAAAACAAAAGCTGAATAGTGCTACTAAGTTGACTTAATAATACAGACTCATCTGTTATTACTGAAGAAGCATTTCAAATATGAATTTGTACTTAGAAGTAGACCTATGTTAAACTAAACTTGTCATGGCTTCGTTTACGAAACATAGAACCGTCCATTCCCTATCTCTTCTCTATAAATAATACACACATTATTACCTAATTATAACACTGCTTCGGTAGAATCTGTGATACACACAATTTAGGCACACGATCCCATCAGCACATTGCCCTTTATATCCCTCCTCAATACAGTACATATTACTTAACATCTTTTACAGTTTCTCTTACTAGAATATGGAATTCTCTTACACTCTATAATATTTTTTAACAATTAATAATTTGTGTTTCCTTTACTTAATCAAACACTGTTAAGATTGATCAATATTTCTACCTAATATCTTAGGCCTATTAGGCTATATAAGCGATAGTTTAATTCATTACAGTTTATTACTTTATTTGTCAACAACAACTAAACACATAGTATGCACATGTGGAATGAAGATCTTAAGAACTATTCAGGGGAAAACATTATTTAATAAGATACACAACACAGAAATTTGGGACAAATGTCATATTCAACCAAATTTATTTTAGATAGACGAAAATACAGAAAGAATGGAAGAAAACCGACTTGCAAAAAGAGCTAAAGAAGATATACCAATGGATGGGCGATGAAAAAGAGGAGGACCAGCCAAGAGACGGATAGACTGTGCATGTACTTCCAATATGTCTTCCTCCGAGGAGTGATTTTGGAAATAAGCAGAATGAAATTCCTACAAATTATGATTAAGAAGAAGAAGATTTTCCTCGTATGTTTTCATTTATAGTAGATTCGAGCTGTTCTTGCTTTGCCTATATATTCCTTTTTTGGTTTTCATTATAATTATTATATTTAACTTTATTGTATTAATATATATTTTTTTATTATTCTTCAGTTGGCCAGATGATCGTTTAGTATATAATATTACTGTGATTTTGTATTTATCTTTGTCCTGGTGAATGAAAGAGAAGACCACAAGGCCTAAATCCACAACGCTAAATAATAAATAAAAATAAATAAATAAATAAATAACTGAGTGCAAAAATTATCTCCTGTAGCGCTCATAACGAACTACCTATACATTAATACAAACAACAGAGTCGCATTTTCTTTCAGGTTTATGCTAGGGATTTGAATGTAGTGAGAGGTAGCTATTAGATTATAAGATGACAAATAAGTGAAGTTCCCCATCCGCCAGTTACAATGCGATAGGTATACATAGTTTCGCCGTGAAAAATCTAATACAATATTGGTTCGGTATAAAAATCAGCTGTTTGCAGAACATAACGCAGTGGATTATTTTTACAGCGCCATCGTACATTGAATGTTGTGCGAGTTAAGAGGAGCGTGATTTGAATAATCTGCCTCAGTCGTACTTTGCACTTTCTTTGTAACTCTTTGATTATTATTTTTAAAAATGTTATTTTGTTCGTTTATGAAAAGCTTAAAGCATGTAATCAGCAAATCTAAAACTAGTGAATGCTTACAGCGCGGGACGTAAGGTAAGTGAACTGTGAAAACACTGTAACTACTCTTATTATTTTTATTCTATTATTGCACTTACCGTGATTTACAAAAAAATAAAAAAATAAACAGAAAAAGCACATGAGTTACTGCTGTAAAGTATAATTATCAACCTTATGAATATGCAGACCCGCAGATATAATAAAACAGAGAGCAAAATTCAGTCAGGCATTTGGCTGGTTCGTGTTAAATTAGTTTCGACGTAAATAATTCACACTGATATCTTGTAATCATTTCATATCCACTTTATTTCCTTCTAAAAATGATCAGTAAACAATCATAATTTTCACTCACAACTAATCTTCTTTCAACGTTTATCTCAGTCACAATTATTTCACAGTCACTGAAGAATCCGTTCATCACAATTTCTCTTATGCTTAACCTCTCGCTGTCAAACACGAGATTTACTGGTGTCTGTCCTCGCCGCATATTACATAGGCGCGAGGAACTTTCTAGGCTTAGGTTCGAGACGCTTCGAACCATAGAAGTCTCTGGTCACTGATATTTTTCGAACGGGGAGGGAGATGTTGGCAGAGACGCCTGCAATCACCAGCCCAGACATTTCTGTGATTTGCGTGGGTTTTTCGACTTGCGAGTCAGTGACTTGCAAATCTATTGTGACCAATGCGAGACCAATATTCTCGCATTGCCCGCGTAATTAAACTTCGCCATTACGGCGCGTCACAATACTAATTAAATCTCTATTTTTTAACGTCAATTATTAAGTTATCCGAAATGGACTAATCAATCATTCAATGTGCGAAGTGATATAGTCCTTGATCGAGAGATTAAATTTGAGTTTGATCCTTAGAGGTAATTAAATTGTGCAAGCTTTCTCTTGAATATAAACATACACGCGCACAACATATATATATATATATATATATATATATATATATATATATGTGTGTGTGTGTGTGTGTGTGTGTGTGTGTGTGTTTGAAGAATGAAAACTAGAGGAAGGTGTAGGCAAATATGAATAAAATATAATTTTCCCAAATATGCTGCATATTTAGGAAGTTTCAAGATTATTTATTTTTCTTTTCCTTTCTGATATATTTCTTTGTTTAATTTTGTTTTCCTTGATATTTCCTAGCATTATTATTGCTCTTCCTGTCCTTAATTCATCTCTGTTGTTCTTGTAATTCTTGTTTTATCCATCTTGATATTGAATCAACCACCAAAGAGAAACTCACAGTTGTAAGGTCATTGTCATCATAAAAATCATGAAGCTGAAAGGGTATTAAATTTTTAAACGGGAATCGCATCAAGTGTATTAAGTTGATATAGTTAATTTATCTGTGGAACTAAAGTAAGATTATGTTTTCATTTGTTTGAAATTACGTAAGGCATATTGCCAGTGAAATGAGAATGTTTCAAAGGAAACGAAATAATGAAGTATCGGGTTTTGTAGATCTTCTCTTGTGCACTGAAGCGCAGAAAACTGTGTTTGAATTGGACAAATGCAAATAAGATTTAAAGAGAGTGAGAAACGAAGGCATCAGTCAATACGTTGACACTTTGCTGTATGTTGATCGCAGGATTATAACTCAATCATCGCATTTCAAATTGACTCACCTGTGTAAATATCAAGGAAACTCTTTTACATCTATAGACTCAACAGGATACAATTACTTGAGGTAATTAGATAAAATAATAAGCATGTAGTATTTCTTTATTAATAACATCATACAAAATTGGAAAAAAGTATTGTTAATGTAGGTATAGGAATGGACCGTTTTAAAATATTAAGTGTTTTAATTTATGCTGACGATGTGGTTATTATTCGAGAAAATGAAAATAATTCGTAGTACTCTTTACATCAATTAAATCAGTTATGCCAAGCATGTCCACCGCTGTGGTCTCGAGGTAGTGTGCTGCCTTGTCACGCAGCGGGCCCTGGTTCGATTCACGGTCGGGACAGGCACCTGGGTGAGGTTTTTTCGGGGTTTTTCCTCATCTGTAAGACAAATGTCAGGAAGCGTAGGGTCCAACGGTCCCCGAAATCATCCGGTCATCATCATCATCATCTTTATCTTTATCATTATCATTATCATCATCATCCTTCACCGGTGTGGAAAACAACGGAAAGCTACCTAGTGAAGCTGCAAAGCGTAGCATGAAAATGCTATGATTGCAGTGAAAGACCTGCCCTAGGGCAGAACTCTATGGAATGGAATGTCAAGCATATAATTTTAAAATATCAAAAGAAAAATAGAGTATAATGACATTTTAGGGAAGTGAACATATAAGATCAAAAATCATAACAGATAACAAACCTCTGGAACAAGTAACAAATTTTAATTATTTGGATTGTAATTTTACTATAAACACAAAAACTTAAAGAGACGTAAATCTAAAACTGTCAAGATTTCAAATGATATTTGGAACTATAAATGGAACATTAAAGACAAAAAAAAAAAGATATACTAGATTGAAGTTTTATAAAACATTGGCAGTTCCTGCATTACTTTATGGGAGTGAAACCTGGATAATGACCAAAAATTACAAAGTAGAATACAAAGCGTAGAAATTAACTTCCTTATAAGAGCAAAAGGCTGCACAAGAAGGGATCGGATAAAGTATGAAGATATATGAACAGAGTTAAATATATATGCATTGAATGATAAAATCACAGAAATAGAGAAAAATGGTTTAGACATGTAGAAAGAATGAATGTAACAAGATTATCAATAGCAGCATTCAACTAGAAGCCAAGAGGTTCAAGGAATGTAGTAAGGCCAATGAAAAGATGGACAGAAGAACTGTGAGGCGGAACAGGCATTTTGCCTAGCCTGTGAAGTGAAGAAGTATTTCTTATTCTTTTTATAAATGGAACATTCTATCTAGTAAGTAATGAATTTTAAAAGAAAATATTTAGATTGAAGGAAAAAAAAATCAGTTTACGAAAAATTTGAATGCAAATATTTTTATCAAATTTCAAATCATCATCATAGTTAGGTCATAAGCCTCGCAATTTAAATGTGAGCGCGGAAGGATAAAAAAGTATTGCTTTAGAGGCTGTGTTTTTAGAGTTCAATTTCATTTGCAAGCCGTAAACCTACGGTACTGGAACCACGCCTTTACTTTCTCACCGAATAAAGCGATATTCAAGATTTTTACATAGTTAAATATCCATCAACCCGGGTTGGTTTTAACTAGTGAACCTTGGATCCAGAAGAAAGTTTGGTAACCAGGACCGATATCATCTTCATCTTTTTTCATTATTTTGTTTTCTTTCTGTAATCTTACTTTGCTATTGCATTTTTAGTTTTATATACTTCTCACGTTTTCTTCAATATGTTTTATTTTCTTGCTTTTGTTACTTGCATTCTCCTCTAGATTTTTTTTCTGGGATTTTTTCCTAATATATTTTCCTTATATTTTACTTGCCCTCCACTATATTTATTTAATTTTACTGATGTTCTTCTTGTTCTTAATTAAACCTTTTTTTCTGTTATTATCGTTGTTGATGTTATTTTAGATTTAGTTTTTAATGTTCATGCTGTTTTAAACATATTATTCAGAGACGCTCATCGGAATGTTTACATATGGTCTTCAAGGATGGATACAAATGTGCAATGCGTTGGTTGTATATTGGAAATCATAACGATGTGATAATATCTTATATTCACTTGTGTTATTACAACTACTCAGTATAAAGACCTACATTATTTACAATAGTGCAAAACAAATGTATCTAGTTACTTTCTTTAAAAATGTATTCCATTACCTATAATAATAAGTTCATGAATTAAGTATTGAAAACTCATTCATTACCATGCCATTAACTTCGTTTATGCTCTCACCATATAGTTACCATGCCAACACCATCCGTGTCTTACAGTGGCACGATCTGTCGAGAAAGGAATTTTAAACCATGTATTACGCGCATGTTTTTTTTTACTACATAAAGAAGAGGAGAGCTTCTCTGAATGAGTGATCAGCCCAATGTCAGGGCTTCCTTCAAGACAACACAACATAAGGCGAAACACACCCATTCATACTAAACATGGCCGAATATGCTAAAGACGATTATGATGGCCAGATAATGACCGGAGATCCTTTGGGCCATAAAGTTTCCTATAAACACTTTACAAATATTTTATTGAGTAAAAATATAATTATTTTTACATACTTTAGTATAATCACTACAAAGTTTCGGACTTAATGCCAAATTTGTGACAAAGGTATCAGCAAGGTAGATTATGTTCAACATAGTGATGCAGCACCAACAGATGGACACACAATAAAATATTATGAAATATGAAACTTCTGAGAGCTTATTTCATCCATTGGAATACATCTCATTCATTTCGATCTGTGTCTGGAGAATGTGAAGAATGTATTAAGACATTACAAAACCAACGTTTTCTTCCCTAAATTTAGTTGAAAACTGCAATAAACTAGTATTCGGCTACTCGTCCTTTAGATTGAGGGGACCTGCCACGTTGAAGTGTGTATACTGAGAGATTCTTAATTGCAACTGTATGTGAAATGGGGATGACGTCACTCGCTCCCTCCGCTTAATAGTTGCTCTTCCTTGTTTTTTGGTGTTCACTTTACTTCAATGCAATGAAATTT
Organism: Diploptera punctata; assembly: GCA_030220185.1. Classification (NCBI taxonomy): domain Eukaryota; kingdom Metazoa; phylum Arthropoda; class Insecta; order Blattodea; family Blaberidae; genus Diploptera; species Diploptera punctata. The sequence goes on along the minus strand of JASPKZ010001578.1, from coordinate 900,336 downwards.
GTCAGCCACTTAGTATTAAGTTATATATAATATTTACTGTGTCAGCCGCGGTGGACTATTGGTGATGCTCCTTGCCTCCGGTACCTAGGGTCGCGGTTTAAACCCCGCCTAAGTCGATGGATTTTTAGGAAGGAAAAATCCGAGGAGCAAATTCTCCGGGAGGGATTTTAAGCCGTGGGTCCCGAATCTGAAGATTTCAGACTCGTAAAAGATCCTTAACCCTGAATAAAAAGACCTCTAAGCTAAATTTACCAACGTTCCCATCGTAGTATCACCTTGGAATCCTGTGTCACTATTAGGAAGAACTCTGCTGCTGCTGCTGCTGCTACTGCTACTTCTACCACTTGAACTGCTACTACCATTTGAACTGCTACTACCACTTGAACTGCTACTACCATTTGAACTGCTACTACCACTTGAACTGCTACTACCACTTGAAATGCTGCTACCACTTGAACTGCTACTACCACTTGAACTGCTACTACCACTTGAACTGCTGCTACCACTTGAACTGCTGCTACCACTTGAACTGCTGCTACCACTTGAACTGCTGCTACCACTTGAACTGCTGCTACCACTTGAACTGCTGCTACCACTTGAACTGCTGCTACCACTTGAACTGCTGCTACCACTTGAACTGCTACTACCACTTGAACTGCTACTACCACTTGAACTGCTGCTACCACTTGAACTGCTGCTACCACTTGAACTGCTGCTACCACTTGAACTGCTGCTACCACTTGAACTGCTGCTACCACTTGAACTGCTGCTACCACTTGAACTGCTGCTACCACTTGAACTGCTGCTACCACTTGAACTGCTGCTACCACTTGAACTGCTGCTACCACTTGAACTGCTGCTACCACTTGAACTGCTGCTACCACTTGAACTGCTGCTACCACTTGAACTGCTGCTACCACTTGAACTGCTGCTACCACTTGAACTGCTGCTACCACTTGAACTGCTGCTACCACTTGAACTGCTGCTACCACTTGAACTGCTGCTACCACTTGAACTGCTGCTACCACTTGAACTCTGCTTACCACTTGAACTGCTGCTACCACTTGAACTGCTGCTACCACTTGAACTGCTGCTACCACTTGAACTGCTGCTACCACTTGAACTGCTGCTACACTTGAACTGCTGCTACCACTTGAACTGCTGCTACCACTTGAACTGCTGCTACCACTTGAACTGCTGCTACCACTTGAACTGCTGCTACCACTTGAACTGCTGCTACCACTTGAACTGCTGCTACCACTTGAACTGCTGCTACCACTTGAACTGCTGCTACCACTTGAACTGCTGCTACCACTTGAACTGCTGCTACCACTTGAACTGCTGCTCACCACTTGAACTGCTGCTACCACTTGAACTGCTGCTACCACTTGAACTGCTGCTACCACTTGAACTGCTGCTCTACCACTTGAACTGCTGCTACCACTTGAACTGCTGCTACCACTTGAACTGCTGCTACCACTTGAACTGCTGCTACCACTTGAACTGCTGCTACCACTTGAACTGCTGCTACCACTTGAACTGCTGCTACCACTTGAACTGCTGCTACCACTTGAACTGCTGCTACCACTTGAACTGCTGCTACCACTTGAACTGCTGCTACCACTTGAACTGCTGCTACCACTTGAAGTGCTGCTACCACTTGAAGTGCTGCTACCACTTGAAGTGCTGCTACCACTTGAAGTGCTGCTACCACTTGAAGTGCTGCTACCACTTGAAGTGCTGCTACCACTTGAAGTGCTGCTACCACTTGAACTGCTGCTACCACTTGAAGTGCTGCTACCACTTGAACTGCTGCTACCACTTGAACTGCTGCTACCTCTTGAACTGCTGCTACCACTTGAACTGCTACTACCATTTGAACAGGAGTAAATTGTACCGAATTTTCAGCTATAAATTAACTCCATACCTAAGTAAAATAGCATAATGTTATATTGTATAACTGATACAAAAAGTAGAAAAATATCAAAATAAAAATAATAAAATATTAATAGTAAACGTTATCTAGAATTTGTTTTGATTGCGAAAGTTCAATAATAAAAAATAATAAAAAATACTTAGAACTTGGTAAAATATGTGTTTTGTAAGCTTATGCAACTGTTCTGGAATCGGGAAATCTTTGATACCCCGAATACAGGGACTATATGAGAACTTACTAGATATAATCTAGACTCTAAATGCCGTATTACGCTATGATATTATCGTCTATAAACAAAACAAAATAAATGGACATACATTTTATAACATTCAACCTTGTCTGTCGACGTATAAGTACGTTTTTATAGGAGGCAAGGGAGAAGAAAACTGAAGTGTTGAGAGAAGCTATGGAAAATCATTCTTCACCTTTAAGAAGCGAAATTTATAGCTCGCAGGTAAAGTAAAATTTGTAATCTAAAGTCGATGGCCGTTTAAAGGTTGACGCTATTAACGTCATCTGCAAACATGCCGCCAGGCTGCTGGGGGAGGACGTGAGGATGAATAATTGATCATCACAGTCAATAAACTCCCACCAAGATTTAGGAGAGGACACCAGATTTCGTTCTCTTCACGTGGAGTAAAGCTCCTGCTAAGTCCTGGAAGCTAAAAGCTTGTACGAGTACTTCAAGTCCGCTGGTGGCAGATGCGCTCGACTTGTGTAACAGTAACGACTCACTCATTTTATTTTCAGACTCTTAGCTTATCCGCACAAATTGTGTTGTTACTTTTACATTATTTTCACTAAACAAAAAAACCATTGCAGAACTTCATTAATGTTGATTTTTTCTCGACTTAGTCTGCTGAATATTTCTATCTAATACAGAAACCAGTAGTGTCATGTCATCAGCACATCGCTTCAATGAGACATCTTACTTACTTACTTACTCACTGGCACTCTCGAACCCGTAGGTTCATGGCCGCGCGGACATAAGTTCTCCATACGTCCCTATCCTGAGCTAATTCTTTCCAATCATTCCCTGTATAATCTACTTCCCTCAAATCATAGTTAGTTATTCTCCCACCTCATTCTTGGTCTACCAACTGGGCGTTTTCCCTCTGGCTTTCCTACAAGAAGCTTCCATGCAAGTATTTCATTCCCCATACGTGCAACATGTCCTGCCCATCGCAGTCTACGAGACTTAAGTGTTCTTATTATATCTGGCTTCCTATAAAGACCATGTAGTTCATTGTTATGTAGTCTTCTCCATTCACCCGTTTGTTCATCTCTCCTTGGTCCAAAAATTCTCCTAAGTACCTTATTCTCAAATACTCGCAATGTCCTCTCCTCCCTTAAAGTAAGAGCCCATATTTCGCATCCATATAATATAACTGGTAGAATAATAGTTTTATATATTTTCAGTTTAACGTTTATTGAAAGGAGTTGGGACATCAACAGTCTCTGCAATGCATGGGAGACATCTAATAAGCAATTACGGTATAGGTTAGATGTAAACAGTAAACTCCAATCGCGACAGGCCAAGAAGGCGCATGACCTAACTGCCATCTGCTGGCCTCACATCCACATGTGTTAATCACATGCCACAAAATGACCCGGATTCGATTCCTCTTGAAGTATATGAATTATAATTTAGAAACAAAAATGGAAGACTTCTGAATGATTTTACAAATAATAATAATTTAATAATAATGAACACCGTTTTTCCACATCGAGATATACATAAATACACTTGGACCGCAAGAGGACAAAGAAACATAATAGACTTCACTATAGTTAATAAAAATGTTTTAACTTAGTGCTTGATACAAGAGTATTTAGCATGTGTTATTGGTTCTGACCATTACCTTCTAATTACAAAATTAGCAATACCAGCAAAGTGCAAATAAATAAAATTAATACGGTAAAGGAACAAATGCAGAAACTTTTAAAGTACATCTACGTGAAGATGAATCGATTAGAAATTTATATGAACAACGATTAGATCTATTTATAAATCAAAAAGCTGTACGTAGAAATATTAATACACAATGGGAAGAATTAAAACATAATATAATACATGCTGCTTCTGAATCACTTGGAATTAGAAATAAAATATATAATAATAAAAGATGAAATAGCAAAACTGGTTAAAGAAAAAAAAAAGATGCATACTTGAGTTACTTGAATATGAGGACACATGAAAACCTAATTGAATAAAAAAAAAAGAAAGAAATGTGCTTGCTCGTAGACAAATCAGAAAAATTAAAATGAATTCGTGGGAAAAATGTATTAGTGACTTGGAACATGATTTTCGTAGACGACAAGATAAAGCCTACAAGAATTTAAAACACATTAATAATCAGGAAAAAGATAAACTCAAATTGAACATAATTTCTGAGGATAAGTGAATATCTTATTTTAAACATCTTTGTGCAGAACAATCAAATGATGAGAAAATAAATTTATAATAATTGATGAAAATGTAGATGCAATTTCTTTCGAAGAATTAATAACGGTTATAAATCATTGCAATAAATAATAGTTTTAAAAAACTAAAACAGCACGCTTTATTAGAAAACCGAACTCAGAAATGAAAAATAATTTTAATTTCCAACACGCTTGGGATAAATTTAAAGTGGTCAACAAAAAAATCATCTCCAACACATATAAAATAAAACTAGAATTATCAACAAAAAGAAAATAATTTTACCATCAAAAGCGTGGAGTGCTCTATATCAATTAATATATTCGATAATGAACAGATATTGGTAAAAGTAAAGTCTCTAAGAAGAACATGCAAAAATCATAAAAAGCACCCCACGCTTTTGATGGTAAAATTATTTTATTTTTGTTGATAATTCTAGTTTTATTCTATATGTGTTGGACATGATTTTTTTGTTGACTTCTTTAAATTTATCCCAAGCGTGGTTGGAAATTAAAATTATTTTTCATTTTTGAGTTCGGTTTTCTAATAAAGCGTGCTGTTTTAGTTTTTTAAAACTATTACTTATTTTTTGTTTTTTAGTTTTAATATTTTACAGAATAAGATAAGAATGTAAATATCTTTAAATTCCATACTATTGTAGTATGAGCTAAAAGTATTACTCTTCTAAAAAAAATCCTCCCCAGCCGGTTTGGAACCAGTGACCTATAGATTACTGAAATTGTATACCACTAGTTCACTGCTCTACCAACTGAGCTCTTACACCGATTGACTAAAAAGTCGACAAGTCCGTAACCTATTATACCAGTTTTCATTTTTTTGATTTTCTGATGATTCTGGCCAGGAATTTAGAAATAAAATACGAAATCATTGTAGTGTCACGGGTCCTTTACAAGTATACAAAGTTTGAAGTCGATCCAATGTCTCTAAGTGGGTGAAAATCGTGTTCAAAGATTCCGTTACATAAATACAAAGACACTTTTTTTGATTTTATGATGATTCTGGCCAGGAGTTTAGAAAATAAATATGACATTATCGTATTGTCACGGGTCCTTTACAAGTATATAAAATTTCAAGTCGATCCAATTATTTTAAGTGGGTGAAAAACGCGTTGAAAGATTCAGTTACATAGATAGATAGAGAGATAGATACACGTCAAGCTAATATAAAGCGTGTAAAAAACATAGCGTTGAAAATATTAATAATGAACTAATGGATGTGGCTCTATTCAACTAAAACAACGTATCTTAGATTTGTAGAATATATGCTGGAAAACTGGACATATACCAGAAGAATGGAAAATTGCAAAAATATAGCCTATTTATAAAAAAGGAGATCGTCATAACTGTGAAAATGATGGAGGCATACATTTCTTGGGTACCTGTTAAAAAATACATGTCTCTATATTAAAAACCGTTTAAATGCAATTATGGAAAGTATTATTCTAGCAGTAGCTGCAGGCAATAACTTACAGCTCTTGCGGTTGTTCGAGTGCTACTGCCGATCTTCTATGCTACAAAATATTCTGATTTCCATCTTAGGGCTTTCGATTGGAACTCGCAGCTTATAGAATTCTTACTATATTACCACTTTGTCTACTAATTTTTAATTTGGGTCCTACGATATAAAAACATTGATAATTCCCTAGTGAGAATAGGAAGACACAGTAGTAATTTGATGTAGAATTGTAGTATTTCACAGCAGAAGTCTTGACTCCTGTTAAGATGGTGTTCCGAGCTAAAAGACCATGGTTCAGTTTTGTTTAAACTCGACGTTTCGTCTACTATGGGGTATACATCTATTGAAGATGTCTCCCTTAATAGTAGACGAAACGTTGAGTTTAAACAAAACTCCCGGTTGAATGACCATGGTCGACGTTTCGTGTGCTACTGAGGTAGACCATCTCCTGAAGAGGTTTGCCTCAGTAGTAGACGAAACGTCGAGTTTAAACTGGAGGCATCTACCTTACTAGTAGACGAAACGATGAGTTTAAACTTAATTGAACCACGGCCATTCAGCCTGATAGACCAGTGTAATAGTCAGAATTGATTTTATAAATAATTATCATTATCATCAAAACGTTTGAGAGTTTAACCTTGGATATATAATCCAGTCGAGTTTCGAAAATTTTGTCATGACATTTTTCACTTTTTTGTTGGACTGATGCCAATCCAGTAGCGTACCATTACAAAATTTTAAGGTTGTAATGCTGATTACCATAATGCATTCACAAAAAAACTAATAACGTCTGGAGATAATCGTTGTTCTGGACACACGCCACCCCTGTGCTGACCGTACAATTCCATTCCACTCCAACAACATATGGTGCACATTCCACCCTGATACAGGGTGTTTCATAGATCATCTGACAAGACTGTTCAAACAATAATGCAGACTGTTTCAAATTTAATCCATCGTATAAAGTCCAGTCGGCCGCGGTGGTCTCGTGAATATATTCCTTGCCTCTAGTCCCGTTCAGTCGAGTTCAGATTCCATCGGGGTCGATGGATTTTAGAATGGAAAAATCCAATGAACTAGTTCTCTGGGAGGGGCATTAAGCTGTGGATCTCTAGTCTCAAGATTTTCGGGCTCGTAAATGAACCTAAACTTAAATTTGTGCCTGTTTGCAAAATGTAAGTTCTTTCTCATCAAAGTAGTACTTTGATTGTCGAATAATTGTCCCATTGAAGTGATATCATAATTATATATCACTCTCTGACATACGTAGAGAAGTAAGCGTAACTAAATTAGCTTGGTCAAGAAACTCCCGCTACGGAAACGCCCATGTCTCCATGAGGGATTTAAGGGGATATACCCCTTATATACATACATATTTAGGTTGTAACTTTAGTAGTGGCAACTATTTACTTATTACTAGTATACAAGTGACAGACCTGTGAAATTTCTACAATCCTTCATTGTCTACAACTCGTTGCCAGCGATGTGGAAGTCATAGCATCCCTGTAGCAGCTCCTGATCTGTTGATGTTTCTGACTGACCGCTTTAATGCCAGCAGAAACTCGGGAACAGTCTGGAATCGAATGTCACAAAGTCGTAAATTTAATTTCTTATCTTTCTTAAAGTTAATGACATTAGCTTATCTAACACTTAACATCTAAAAACTCAGAAAAAGAATATAAATAAATAAGATTTACCATAATTAATAGCCCGATACTTTTCAAAGAATTTTTAAAAATTCATCTGATTTGCCTTTCAGATGAGGATTAACTAACTAACTCACTCACTGGTACTATCAGACCCGTAGCTTCATGCCGCGCCAACATAAGCTCTCCATACATACCTATCCTGAGCTAATATTTTCGAATCATTCCCTGCATATTCCTCTTCCCTCAAATCATGGTTTATGTTATCCTCCCATCTATCATTCTTGATCTATCAATTGGGCATTTTCTCTCTGGTTTTCCTACAAGAAGCTTCCATGCACCCCTTTCATTCCCATTCGTGCCACTTGTCCTGCCCGTCGCAGTGTACGAGACACAACTGTTATTATATCTGGTTTGCTATAAAGACCATGTAGCTAACTGTTCTGAAAAATCTATGAAATACAATACGACCAAGAAAATAAAATTTTTGTTATTAATCTCCAAATACTTAATTCACGTAATGTTGCTGTATTTTTTAAAAACTTAATGTGAAAGTGATTAATGTATTTTTATTAATTAAACATTGTGCAATACGACACAAAAGTAATCCCAGAGATGTTGAGGTTTTAGAAGAAACATCAGCTCCAGTATTCTAGAGACCACTCATAGCTTTTAAGACATTTAATCTAGAGAAAAATCATTTAATCAGCGAAGACAAACGAGTTTTGCAACGACAGCTTCGTCGTGTCGGTTGCTAATGACAGAGCGGGAACCGTGAAATTACCGTTCCACTTTTCGTCTCCAGCAAGATGTATTCCCAATTTACATCCTTGTTTTCTCCCCCACACCAGAAGCTCCAGCTTACTCCAGCGCACGGTGTTCTAAAATAAAAAATTATTCTTAAAGAAAATAAGCCTAAGATAAACCAATTTAGGTTCTAAATGTATTAAACCATTCCTTAATTTTTATGATATTGACTCTCTCGTGTAGAATATAGAAAACAGTATTTGTATTGTATTTTACTCTATTTCTGCCACTCATAACGTTGTTGTTTCAGTACAGTCTTCTTCTTCTTCTTCGTCTTCCTTTCCAGGATAAGGTCAATGCGATCTGTTCCGGTCTCAAGTCCATCGTTTCCTTGGCCGTCCCAAAGGTCTTTTTCCATGTGGTTTATTGGTGTTGATCTTTTTTGGGTAATCATGCATTGTCCATTCTGTCTAACTGTTATTTCCATTGGTATTTGTGTCCTTCTAGTTTATCGACTATTGAAAATATCTCCAGTTCATTTCTTATTGATTCATTGTGTAGTCTATCCATGCGTGCACATCCTTTTACGGATCTTGTTTCAGTACAGTATATAGTAGTAGTAGGACTTTATTAGACAAAAAGTAAGATATTTACAATATTATTTACAAATATGGGTCGCACGGGCAGTAAGCCGTACGTGCTGTTGACAGTCCGTTACAATAAAGTAATAATTGGTACTAGTGTAAAGAAAAATAAACAAAAACAGCAATAACATTACAATTACATAAAGAAAACACAATAAAAATATTACAATTAAATAATAACACAATAGCATTATACACTAAAAACATTAACATTACAATTACATAAAGAAAACACAATAATATTACAATTAAGTAATAACACAATAGCAATAACATTACAATTACATAAAGAAAACACAATAATAATATTGCAATTAAATAATAACACAATAGCATTATACACTAAAAACATTAACATTACAATTACATAAAGAAACACAATAATATTACAATTAAGTAATAACACAATATCATTATACACTAAAAAAACATTAACATTACAATTACATAAAGAAAAACACATTAATATTACAATTAAATAATAACACAACAGCATTATACACTAATTAATTTATATATAATTGTTAATAATTAATGGTATTGCATTTTGATAACATATATTTATTCATGAATGAGTGTTGTCCTTATTTTCGCGTTTTGTCCAGAAATGTACCGAGGTTTATCCAATTTTCTGGATTTACGTACAGTATATAACAAATATGGTTAAATTTAACCCGATTCTGGTGTTCAAATGTTTATCAAGCTCGCCTCTGGACATGGTACAATTTTTCTGGTCGCTGGAAGACCCAAGGCCTTACTTTTCTTCGGAAGGAAGCTATATTCTGTCATTATTTATAGCACATGAAAAGACTAAATAATAATAATAATAATTATTATTATTATTATTATTATTATTATATTAATAAATTGTTGCTTCATTAACGCCCAGATTAAACTCAAATTTGGTAAAGAGTGTAATTAAAATGCTAGTTACCTATTTACCTACAATACTACTAATTACTCAACATGTTTCCCTAAAAGACCTATCAGAATTTGTAAATATTAACAAAAAGAGCTCTGTCAAGGTGAACATGTGGAAGTTATTATTGGTGAGTTGTGAGTAAAGAGTCAAAGGAAGGTGGAAGAAATAAGGAGATTTGGAGATCATAGGAAGAGAGAGAGAGAGAGAGAAACAGGCAGAAATAAAGAAAGAGATAGAGATAGATAGAGAGAGAGAGAGAGAGAGAGAGAGAGAGAGAGAGAGAGAGAGAGAGAGAGAGAGAGAGAGTTGTGGAAGTGTTTTTATTCAACAACACACTTTGACAGAAATGGTCACTAGCATAATATTTATAGCTGGAGCAAAAGGCCGACAAATTTTGTCGGATACCTATTATTTCAGGATTGGAATTCTCTTACGTTCCGTAAATCAACGACACGGGACAAACACGGCTTTATATTTCTAAAGATTTTACGGTCTGAAAATAATCTATCATTGGCAGTTATGAACAAAATTACCTCCAAAACAGCGGCGATTATGGTAACTATTTTTATACCAGAAACGACAGGGGAGAGAGTGAGCGACAAGGGGAGACAGATGTGAATATTGTATGCAAGTATACAGGTGTGACATGGAAAATATTTTTAGGCTCGCGTTTTGTACACTAAGTTAACCAGAGCGAAATTTGCATTCGGAGTGTTGTGTAAATTTTTCTCTCCGGTTACATAAACACTGTTCAAATTTGTATTGTTTGCTACCATCCTTTTGGGAAAAGAAATCAATGATACGCGATGCTTACTTTTTTTTTCAATTAAAAAATTTATTCCATAAAATCGAACTTTCTCCGACCTTAATTTAAATTTCGTCATTATATTGCGAGAAATCACAATTCAATCAGCTGAGTACATTATTAAAATATAAAATTATGAATTATTCACCTGAAAGCTCCGTCTCCTCAACGTGATTAGCCTACCTATTTAACTGTAGCGCTTTCGGGACTTTTCCCATCATCGGCAGGATTCAATACATGTAACCCCCTCTACCAGATCTTCAGTGAAAGATCAGTTTTGAATCCTGCCGATATGGGACAAGTCTCGAAAGCGCTACAGTTAAATAAGTGATTAAATTGAGGAGACGGACCTTTCAGATGAATATTCCATAATTTTATATTTCAATTTTGAATAATACCTCAACGGAACACATCATGGGTCTTATAAAAGTTGAGTACATTATTCCTTCGCAAATGTGATTCCACTTTACCAAAAATGAAATATATTTTCTATATAATCCCAGAACGCACTTTGTCGCAAGTTTTGACTGAAGATCTGATATATTAAATTTAGCTAGCCCTGGGGTCGGCTCAGCCTCTATGTGAAATGAGTACCAGACGCTTGTTCTGGGGGTAAAGGCGGCCGTCACGTAGGGCTGACAATCCGGCCGACATTAAGTGCCGATTTTCCAGAAAAAAGTGGGAGCCTTAACCTCCTACTACCCCAAGGGCCTCCTGAGGTCTGTAGTGGGATCACTTTACCTTCTACCGTTACTATTATAATTATTAGTGACGCTTTAGTTCGTAGTTACTATGCAAAAAAATATATACTTTATATTCTAACAAAACACGCTATCAAATACATAAAATACAGGTTCAATAAAACTTTATATATATATATATATATATATATATATATATACATTATTTGTTGATTTATCGTGTCTTTTTTCTTTTTCCAAAGCCCACATTACTCTTTTCCTAAACATATCGTTTCCGCAATAAATAAATTTAATTAAATATACTAAAAATACAACATATACTAAAATACTCTGAATGTAGAAAAAATAGTGTAGAGAACACGTTACAGTATTAGGTTTAGTAAATCGCTGCTCTTAGAAAATTCCCTTTGGTCGTATTCTAACTTGAGCACCGCATTACTAAACCTCTGCTTTTCTAACTAGTCGTTTATGTAACTATAATATAAACTCAAAATAAGCTAGCCTTCCATTTAAAACAGTTGCTGATAAAGAACGTAAGTTACATTTTATAAAGAAAACTAGCAAATGCCCGGCGTGCGCTGCTACGCCTAAATAAATGAAAATTAATGTGCTTTTATGTTCAGTTGAATACGTAAAATGAAAAATAATTATACATTTATGTTTTTAGATACCCCGTGCTGATTATCCGGCGTTGCCCGGAAATCTACTTATCCCGATCTTCTTGACATAAATGAGCCGAAATACGAAAATTAACGTGTTTTATGTTTAGTGAAATAAGTATGAGCAAAAATTTATATCGTAATTATTTTTAGATACCCCGCACTGTTTACCCGGTGTTGTCAGGGAATCTACTCCTCCCGATGTTCTTGGCATAAATTAGCTGAAAGACGAAAAATAATTATAAATGTATATCGAAATTATTTTAAGATTCCCCGTGCTGATTACCCGGTGGTGCCCGGGAATCTACTTGTCTCGATCTTCTTGACTTTAATAGCTAAAAGAAAAATTCGTTATTGTGAGTTATCCGTAAAAGAATACCCACCATATGCTGCTATGCTTGCACAGGAATCTATGTACTTGTCTCGATCTTCTTGGCATTAATAAAAGACAAAAATGGCTACCGGTATAGTGAGTTATCCGTAAGAGATAAACATGTGCTGTCATTTACTTTTTTATATAGCTTTTTGAGATATTCAATTCTGTGTACATTAATTTCATGTATTTATTATGATTTAGGCAGCGTAAACCATTTAAGCGTCCAAAGAACTAATTTTTTCACGTTTTCCACTAGGGCGATTTTTAAGGGTGTAGGAGTTGAGTATCACAACTCTCTTATAACCTATCTTCATCCCGGGAATCTCCTGAACATTTTTCCAAAAGCCCCATCACAATCGGATCAACGGTATGGCCGCGCATAAAGTACGAACAAACATACAAACAAACAAACATTCATTTTTATATATTAGATGAATAAAGTGGAATAGAAAATTCTAATATAATTGTTTATTTGTAATAAACGCAGGAAAAATGTTCCGGTGTTCAATTTTGCAATATGGAAGCGTTCATATATATTTTTTATTTAACAGGATTATTAAAATATTCTCTGAAACAAAGACGGCTTAATGAGAAAATACAGATAAACTGTTTAGTATTTCACAGATATCAGCACTAATAAATTATTAATATATGAACTTGGTATTAGAGAAGAACCTGCGATTTACGTTTGCAGAGTAGCCAATTTATTATTATTACTCCATCCCTAATAATGCACAACAACATTTGCCTCCAGAATGGAATCGTACCGTATACGTATTAATAAAATTGACTGTTCTTTTCGAATATTCTGTCAAAATTTAACAATTTAAAGTGTTTTAAATGTACTTAAAATATAATAAATAAGCGAACTCCATAATTAAAGTAGTAGTATTTATTTATTTAATGATATTCTTTAAGAGCTACGTAATGTCATTCTTTAAGAGCTACGTAATTTCATTCTTTAAGAGCTACGTAATGTCATTCGTGCCTAAAATAAAAATTGCGCGTTAGGTGATAGAAAAGGTTGCTCATTAACTAACTAAACTAACTCACTGGTACTATTGAAACCGTAGGTTCATGGCCGCGCGGACACAGGCTCTCCATACATCCCTATCCTGAGCTAATGTTTTCCAATCATCCCCTGTATTATCTACTTCCCTCAAATCATAGTTAATGTTATTCTCCCACCTCATTCTTGGTCTACCAACTGGACGTTTTCTCTCTGATTTTCCTATAAGAAGCTTCAATGCAAGTCATTCATACCCCATTCATGCCACATGTCCTGCCCATCGTAATCTACGAGACTTAACTGTTCTTATTATATCTGACTTCCTATAAAGACCATGTAGCTCACTGTTATGCAGCCTTCTCCATTCACCTGTCTGTTCTTCTCTCTTTAGTCCAAATTTCTTAAAGAACTTTATTCTCAATTACTCGTAATCTCCTTTCCTCCCTTAAAGTAAGAGACCATGTTTCACATCCTTTGATTTATCTAATTCCAGCGTTAATACCTCTAGCGCCCCGCTATTGTATAAAGTCCTAACATTCCATATTCCTGGGAACACGTCCCTGTGTTTGAGCCTTTGGCATGGATTCTCTGAAGTAATCTCCGCTCGGAGAACCGAATGGGGTAATATTTTATAGTTTGCTTATTGGTCACTTATTTTAGACTCAAAGTTCTTATGCAAGGCGTAGGCGTGTATACACAACATGGTAACCATAAATTTTTATTACTTCGTAAGAAAACCATATTCAAGGTTTTAGGGCCTATTCTCTGAAATATCAACTCGGGCTAGGTTTGAATCTGCGAAATTCGGAAGAAAAGGATTATGCTAAACCGCTAGTTCACTGGACTATTACTAAAATGACTTCTTGGTATATTTTGTATTGGACTGTCTTTATTTTGAAACTTTCCAGTTACATTTTCAGGGTTTGATATATATTTTTTAAAGTATCGTTGTATATGACACTCTTATGTACCTACAAGATACACTCGAGATATTTAATACAATTTTATAGAAAAATCAGAATTTTCATTTAACGAACAGTTAATCTTTAAAATATTCGATGTTGTGCTTAAAAGCTACTTTGACTGCTTGTCTAAGAATAATTTTCCAATTCGCCAGTTTTCTTGCACCAATTTGTAACAATGTCTAACTGTGGCCACTGGGAATTTGTCAGACATTCCGCACACTTTTGTTTATGCAAATTGTATAATATTTCCTCCTGACCATGCTAAGTTTTAATTTTTTTGTAAGAAGTCATCATAAAACAGCTTGAAATATATTAAATATTATTAAATTATAGCTCCCTACTAAAAAAATTAAATATAATAAAGTTAATGCCAATCTGTAGATGGAGATCAGACATTTCTTTTAGCTTCCCTCTTGTCCCATGTTCTTCCGCATATTTTACAACCTGTAATTTGCAACTTGAAATATATTATATGAATGTCATCTCTATTATTCCTTCATTAAAACTACGGGAAAATATAAAACTGAGCAAAATTTATCTCAAGTTAACTGAATACTGATTACTCAAATAATATATTGTGAAATTGAGTAGGAAACGGTGTAGTTAGCTAATGACATGCTGGAATTTACATAAAGATTAAATATGATATCTAAAAATACCTGTCTGCAAAGACCTTGGAACATGAGGGTATGCATATGACTTTGAAAACAGGGTAACAATCTTTACCTTCATTATATAATACATATTGCATTATTAAGAAAGATTTTTAAGGTTAAAACGAACGTCTTATTCATAAAAATACTATATATCGACAGAGAAATACTTACATTTTGTATTTATGTGCACATCACAGTGCAATTGTAAATGTTTAGTACAAAGAGGAAACTTTATTGTGACTGTTATAAGCCTAGTCAATTTAGTTCGAAAATACAAATGTAATATGAAAGGTTGGCTTTCCAAGTTTCAAACGACATTTACAAATATTTCATGTTGGTTCCATTTGCGGCTCACCATAATATGTCTTGTTAATACTCAATTTCTTATCAGGTACGACAGTCTGATCAATTGAATTAACCGCATTAACTACTGATTACTCGAGCTGCTTAAGTCCTGTGAAAATGGGAGTGCATACACCATGTACTTCACATATCCCCAAAAACGACAATTGCATGGTTTACTATCAGGTGACCTGGAGGGCCACATCGTTCAATATATAATTCTGAAAGGTGGTCATTGCGGTGCTCGCTTATGCTTAATATAAGTTTCATTGTTGCTAATTACAACCTGTTTTATATATATATATATATATATTTGCGAATAAAAGTCATCACTACAACCATACAAATGTTTCCTATTTATACACTCAGGGAGATTAAAATTTATTGGATCTGGCAGCATTCAAGACTTGTAAACACAGTAAAAAAAAAGTGCAGACTTATGCAGGTAGGGCTGTGTGTCTACTTGTTATTTAGTATAACCTAAACTACGACTGAAGTACAGAGAGGATCTCCCGACCTACGGCCAGGCTAGCGAAAAAGGCGCATGCGGCCACTGAGTTACGTACCTTATGACAGGAGATGTTGAAAATGTTCTCCTCCTACTTCAACACATTTTCGGCACCTTGTTAGGACAACCTCATTTAACCGCATTAGTTGCTGTTCTGTTACAGACTTCATTTCTGCCCTGATATAATCTTTCAGATCGTCTAATGTGTGGGGGGTTTCTTGCATATATTTTATTTTTTAATTACTCACAGAAATGGAAATCGGAAACAGTTAAATCTGGAGACCGTGATGGCCACAAGCCCGCAATAATAACCCGATTTTCAAAAATGTCACTACTTAATTTTAACGAGTCTTCAGCTGTATGTACAGTTGCAGAGTCTTGCTGGAAACATCCGTATCAATATCAATCGGTTCTTCGAAAAAGGGTTCAGTATGTCATCTCTGTATCTATGTGCATAGATTGTGTTTTTAAAAAATGGTACTATAATTCTGTAACCATTAACTGCACAACATACTCCTGTCTGTTCACCATTTAGAGGAATTTGATGAATGCGATGGTGGTTTTTCTGACTCCAATACCTGTTATTCTGCGACGAAACGTACCCATTTAAGTGCAACTATGCTTCGTCTGAGAAAATTATCAAAGCGCGGATCTATTATTCCATTATTAACCTAGTGCAATATCCAATTACAAAGACGTAACTGCATCTCAGGATCACATGGCTGAAGTTCATTCATTACAGTTATTCTGTATGATTTCAAACGTAATGCTGACGACTTCGAAACAGAAGTTTATTGTGCAAGTCGTCTTAGGGACATTGTTGGCGTATGTTGTAATCTTTCTCCCATTTCATCTAATGTTTCCTCAGTAAGCACACGTTTTGTTACCTATGGATTCTTATCGAGCACAGAACCCGTTTTTCTACATTTGTTTACAAGTCATCGAACGGTAACTCTATTTGGAGGAATTGCATCTAGAAATTGTGTTTGAAATCGTTTAACGACTTCTCTGCAAGATTTTGTTTTCACATGATTATCGTATATAAATACCCTATGCTGTACTGTAAACACAGATCGAGACATAATAAGTATGAACTAAGACCACTAATACGAGAATACACAACGCGTGTTTCACTTTACAAGCATGAAACTGAACTGCCTCGCCAGGCGATCAAGTTTCAATATCTCGGCGGCGCGAGTTTATGACTAACAGAGAGATGTGCAGTACATATGCCGCGTGACGCGAAGTGAGGACTCAGCGGCCGCATGCGCTTCTCCCGCTAGCCCGGCCTCAGGTCTGGAGATCCTCTCTGTATAATGAAAGCTCCATTCGTCCAACACGATTATATTTGTCATACAGCGAATAGTTAATTTAGTTATTAGTTTACGTAAACAATTTGATGGACACTTTTGTTTTGTTATGAAGTATTTAGTTCAGAGTTAAAAGAAAGCATAAATGTAAATAGGAATATGATCGATGTATGGAACAGCGGTTTCTTTTATATTAGCAAGATTTTTAATATGTCTGAGTGTACGAATAATTTAGATTTATTTTGCATTTATAAGTAACCAACTAATAACCGGCCTGCGCTCCTACGCCTAAATAAATTACATGTGTTTTATGTGTAGTTGAATAACTAAAAAGATAAATAAATATACATTCATATCGTAATTATTTTTATATACCTCGTGCTGATTACCTGGCGTTGCCTGGGATTCTACTTATCCCGATCTTCTAGGCATCAATGAGCTGAAAGACAAAAATGAATATTGTATCAATAAAAGATAGACATGTGCTGTCGTGGACATTTTTTGTAGATTTTGTAGAGATATTAAATTCTGTATACATTAATTTGGTATACTTGTTACGATTTAGGCGAGTAAGCAATTTAAGCGTCCAAAAAGCTACTTTTTAGTGCGCTGGTGTACTTTTTTTTAGTTCCGGCTCTATAGTACGTAGGTAATATGTTATATACGTTAATTGTCCCAAAAAAAATCGATGGTAAAAACTTCATTCAGGTTAAGTAGTTCTTGAGTCCTTAAGGGTAGACAGACAGACTCACACTAATTTGTATGTATAAATATAATTGTCATAGATTTAAAATACAAAAAAAAATACGGTCAAAATGAGAATATCACCTTTCAACTGTATCACTCGGTGAAAGGTTTGATATACTTTCAACTTTGCGTATAAAATTATTGCTTTGGTGAAGTTTATTTTAATTCTACGTATATTATTGTGTGTTTTCTCACAAATGAAAACAGAATTTATTAAAAACAAATAAGGGTTTAGAGTACGAAATAGTATAAACCTATTATACGCGCCAATGAAATCTACGCGTGAATAGTTCAACCATATAGAGACCTAATGTTTTGATCAAATGCGTGCTTGCTAATGATACCATGCTTTATTAACATCAGAAATAGACATCTCTTAACACAATAAGTAGAAAAGTTTTAAACCTGTACTTTCTCTACTGTTCTGGTTTCACTAACGAGGATCTCTTTCTGGGAATCGATATAAATGTACCTGGCTTTAATCCTAATGTTACTTTTTCCTGGAACAGTTCTCTCTCGAGTAAAAGGATTATTTCTGATCCATTTGTACGTCATATTAACGTACATTTCCATAGAGTATACGAATATTCACCATTGTATCATATCCTTGTGAAATCTAAACTTTTAAAGTAATAATGAGATGGATTCCAGATTCAACATTAAAATAAAATTTAAAAATATTAAAATAAATACCTGATATATCAGTCCTGAAATAAAATTAAATGTCTGTTTGAAAATCTTTAAGTAGTTAAAACTATATAGGCCTTACACAATCAAGTTCCATCTTCAGAATTTCATTTGTTACTCAGTGTCAAATTAATTGCAGAAGATGCAGCGTGATCCTGAAAGACCTACCAAATGAATTGCAGAATATGGAATATGATTCTACAAGGCATACTTGGTACCAAACGAAATGCAGAAGATGGAACATGATTCTGAAAGACCGAACAAATGTAATACAAAAGAGAGAACGTGATTCTAAAAGGCCTTCTTACTACCAAATGAAATGTAGAGGATGGAGCATGATTTTGAAAGACCGAACAAATATAATACAAAAGAGAGAACATGATTCTAAAAGGCCTTCTTACTACCAAATGAAATGTAGAGGATGGAGCATGATTTTAAAAGACCGAACAAATATAATACAAAAGAGAGAACATGATTCTAAAAGGCCTTCTTACTACCAAATGAAATGTAGAGGATGGAGCATGATTTTGAAAGACCGAACAAATATAATACAAAAGAGAGAACATGATTCTAAAAGGCCTTCTTACTACCAAATGAAATGTAGAGGATGGAGCATGATTTTGAAAGACCGAACAAATATAATACAAAAGAGAGAACATGATTCTAAAAGGCCTTCTTACTACCAAATGAAATGTAGAGGATGGAGCATGATTTTGAAAGACCGAACAAATATAATACAAAAGAGAGAACATGATTCTAAAAGGCCTTCTTACTACCAAATGAAATGTAGAGATGGAGCATGATTTGAAAGACCGAACAAATATAATACAAAAGAGAGAACATGATTCTAAAAGGCCTTCTTACTACCAAATGAAATGTAGAGGATGGAGCATGGTTTTGAAAGACCGAACAAATATAATACAAAAGAGAGAACATGATTCTAAAAGGCCTTCTTACTACCAAATGAAATGTAGAGGATGGAGCATGATTTGAAAGACCGAACAAATATAATACAAAAGAGAGAACATGATTCTAAAAGGCCTTCTTACTACCAAATGAAATGTAGAGGATGGAGCATGATTTTGAAAGACCGAACAAATATAATACAAAAGAGAGACATGATTCTAAAAGGCCTTCTTACTACCAAATGAAATGTAGAGGATGGAGCATGATTTTGAAAGACCGAACAAATATAATACAAAAGAGAGAACATGATTCTAAAAGGCCTTCTTACTACCAAATGAAATGTAGAGGATGGAGCATGATTTTGAAAGACCGAACAAATATAATACAAAAGAGAGAACATGATTCTAAAAGGCCTTCTTACTACCAAATGAAATGTAGAGGATGGAGCATGATTTTGAAAGACCGAACAAATATAATACAAAAGAGGAGAACATGATTCTAAAAGGCCTTCTTACTACCAAATGAAATGTAGAGGATGGAGCATGATTTTGAAAGACCGAACAAATATAATACAAAAGAGAGAACATGATTCTAAAAGGCCTTCTTACTACCAAATGAAATGTAGAGGATGGAGCATGATTTTGAAAGACCGAACAAATATAATACAAAAGAGAGAACATGATTCTAAAAGGCCTTCTTACTACCAAATGAAATGTAGAGGATGGAGCATGATTTTGAAAGACCGAACAAATATAATACAAAAAGAGAGAACATGATTCTAAAAGGCCTTCTTACTACCAAATGAAATGTAGAGGATGGAGCATGATTTTGAAAGACCGAACAAATATAATACAAAAGAGAGAGAACATGATTCTAAAAGGCCTTCTTACTACCAAATGAAATGTAGAGGATGGAGCATGATTTTGAAAGACCGAACAAATATAATACAAAAGAGAGAACATGATTCTAAAAGGCCTTCTTACTACCAAATGAAATGTAGAGGATGGAGCATGATTTTGAAAGACCGAACAAATATAATACAAAAGAGAGAACATGATTCTAAAAGGCCTTCTTACTACCAAATGAAATGTAGAGGATGGAGCATGATTTTGAAAGACCGAACAAATATAATACAAAAGAGAGAACATGATTCTAAAAGGCCTTCTTACTACCAAATGAAATGTAGAGGATGGAGCATGATTTTGAAAGACCGAACAAATATAATACAAAAGAGAGAAACATGATTCTAAAAGGCCTTCTTACTACCAAATGAAATGTAGAGGATGGAGCATGATTTTGAAAGACCGAACAAATATAATACAAAAGAGAGAACATGATTCTAAAAGGCCTTCTTACTACCAAGTGAAATGTAGAGGATGGAGCATGATTTTGAAAGACCGAACAAATATAATACAAAAGAGAGAACATGATTCTAAAAGGCCTTCTTACTACCAAATGAAATGTAGAGGATGGAGCATGATTTTGAAAGACCGAACAAATATAATACAAAAGAGAGAACATGATTCTAAAAGGCCTTCTTACTACCAAATGAAATGTAGAGGATGGAGCATGATTTTGAAAGACCGAACAAATATAATACAAAAGAGAGAACATGATTCTAAAAGGCCTTCTTACTACCAAATGAAATGTAGAGGATGGAGCATGATTTTGAAAGACCGAACAAATATAATACAAAAGAGAGAACATGATTCTAAAAGGCCTTCTTACTACCAAATGAAATGTAGAGGATGGAGCATGATTTTGAAAGACCGAACAAATATAATACAAAAGAGAGAACATGATTCTAAAAGGCCTTCTTACTACCAAATGAAATGTAGAGGATGGAGCATGATTTTGAAAGACCGAACAAATATAATACAAAAGAGAGAACATGATTCTAAAAGGCCTTCTTACTACCAAATGAAATGTAGAGGATGGAGCATGATTTTGAAAGACCGAACAAATATAATACAAAAGAGAGAACATGATTCTAAAAGGCCTTCTTACTACCAAATGAAATGTAGAGGATGGAGCATGATTTGAAAGACCGAACAAATATAATACAAAAGAGAGAACATGATTCTAAAAGGCCTTCTTACTACCAAATGAAATGTAGAGGATGGAGCATGATTTTGAAAGACCGAACAAATATAATACAAAAGAGAGAACATGATTCTAAAAGGCCTTCTTACTACCAAATGAAATGTAGAGGATGGAGCATGATTTTGAAAGACCGAACGAATATAATACAAAAGAGAGAACATGATTCTAAAAGGCCTTCTTACTACCAAATGAAATGTAGAGGATGGAGCATGATTTTGAAAGACCGAACAAATATAATACAAAATAGAGAACATGATTGTAAAAGGCCTTCTTACTACCAAATGAAATGTAGAGGATGGAGCATGATTTTGAAAGACCGAACAAATATAATACAAAAGAGAGAACATGATTTTAAAGGCCTTCTTACTACCAAATGAAATGTAGAGGATGGAGCATGATTTTGAAAGACCGAACAAATATAATACAAAAGAGAGAACATGATTCTAAAAGGCCTTCTTAGTACCAAATTAAATGTAGAAGATGGATCATGATTCTAAAAGACTTACCAAATAAAATGCATAAGGCGGAACATTATTCTAAAAGGCCTACTTAGTACCAAGTTAAATGTAGAAGTAGGAACACGATTCTGAACGACTTACCAAATGAAATGCAGAATATGGAATATGAATCTACAAGGCATACTTGGTACCAAATGAAATGTAGAGGATGGAGCATGATTGTGAAAGACCGAACAAATATAATACAAAAGAGAGAACATGATTCTAAAAGGCCATCTTAGTACCAAATGAAATGTAGAAGATGGATCATGATTCTGAAAGACCAAATAAAATGCATAAGATGGAACATTATTCTAAAAGGCCTACTTAGTACCAAGTTAAATGTAGAAGTAGGAAAATGATTCTGAAAGACTTACCAAATGAAATGCAGAATATGGAATATGATTCTACAAGGCATACTTGGTACCAAATGAAATGTAGAAGATGGATCATGATTCTGAAAGACGTCCAATTGAAATACAGAAGATGGAACATGATTCTAAAAAGCCTACCTTATTTGGAACTCAGTACTAAATGAAATGCAAACAGATGGAACTTGAATCTGAAAGGCCTACCTACGTAGTTTTAACTACTTGATGAATTTTTTCAAAGAGAAATATAATTTTGTTAAGGATGACTGAGATATCAGATATTTATTTTATTATTTTAACATTTTTTGCATAACCTCAATGTCCTTTACAATGAATTTTAGAGGTATTGACATTAAAATATTTTTCCATGAGACACTCCCCGAACGCATTTGGCCGTCATATTTGGGGTATTGACATTAAAATATTTCATGACAATATGGTTTGATAACCATGGCGACCGTTGTGGTCTATGAGTAACGTCTTTGCCTTGTACGCAGCAATCCCCTACCGCGACAAGTTTACTGGACGATATATTATTTGGGGCTTTTCCTCAACTTTATGAAAAAATGTCAGGAAATTTTAATTCCTAAACTCTCCCCGAACGCCATTTGGCCAACATATTCGCCTTGTTTCGTGTTCATGTGTGCATGAGTGAATAGTGTATTTTTGTCTTAATACTCGTGCTGCCTCGGTGGTGGCTCCCATTGAGCTTATCTGTCATTCGAGGAGGGCCTCCATGAATTTGTGTGCTTAAAAAGCATGTGATCCAAAGTTTAGAAAACCAGATATAATAAGAACATTTCAGTCTCGCAGACTGCCTTGCGCAGGACATGCGGCACGAAAGGGTAATGAATGAGGGGCATGGAAACTTCTTACAGAATACGAGAGGGAAAGCGCCCAGTTGGTAGACCAAGAATGAGGTAGGATATTAACATTAATCATGATTTGAGGGCAGTAGATTATACAAGGATAATAAACCATGGGGAATAATAAATTCAGTAATGAAAACTTCGATATTCCAGAGAGATACCTAAATACGTTATTCGAAACCTTAGCTTGTGAGGCATGGACTTTGAAGAAAGGAGAAGAGAGCAGGATAGGTTCTAGTGAAATGAGATTCATGAGATAAACCAAATGGGATCACAAACATAATGACGATATATTGAAGGAAGTACGTTTAGAACCAGTCATGAAATACATACATAAATACCAGAACAACTGGATGAATCATTTGCGACGAATGAGTTCAGATAGAGTTCCCAAGGTCATGCTTCATTATTGTCCAACAGAGAAGAGATATCTGGGCCGTCCCAAGGAAACGCTGGTTACAAAAATTCATCAGTGAGATCGTAAAAGGCCTATAGGCGATGATGAAGAAGATTATACAATGGTTGATTGAAAAAACAAACAGGATAAGGATGTGTGGAGAACTTATGTCCTCGCGGTCACGAACCTACGAGTTCGATAGAGCCAGTTAGAGTTTTAAATTTAAATATACTCTTCAGAGAGGTCATATCAACTCAACAAATCTAAATAAGTGAGTGAACTAAGAATAAGAAATAAAGAAACAAACTAACAAAAAATGTAATAACTATGAGAGACTAAACGACGTAGCACCAAAAATTAAACACATTATAATCACCAACTATTTCAAGATTTTAAATGTTTACTATAATATTTTTATATAAGATAAAACAATAAACCTTTTTGATTATTCCGCTAAAAGTCAGCAAAGAACCTGGGATGCAGTTTGCTTAATTAAAATCACAAACAGTAGTAAAAACAATAAAATCATGATAAAAAGTTCCCAAGTTTAAACCAATTGTTTACTGATTTTTGCAAAATTAACACTACAGTATATTGTTACCTTCATACCAATGGGTATCAACTAGGGTATGTTTTATTGTATTGAATTTATTGCTTTTACTAGTAGACTATTTGTGATTTTAATTGGGATAATCTGCATCCTAGATTGTACACTGAATTTTAGCGAAATTATCGCCAAATTATAGTTTTAATTTTATTTGTATGTTATGAATTTTCGCAAAGTTGCATCTGACTTCATTAATTATATTTGTTATATTTATATTAATAATGTATTTTCCAATTGAGGGTCTTTCCACTTTTAAGCGGTTGCCCTTTTACCAGCCGGCTGCTGGCCCTTCACATCCACATGTGTCAATCACAGAGGTAGATGATCAACAGCCAGTGTAGGGGTGACATGTGGTTAGCATGTCGAGTCCCCCAGCCGTTATAGCTGGTTCCTCAACCTGGAGCCACTACTTATTGTAGCTACCCAATTGCCTCACGATGCTAGGTGGGCACCGGTCCCATACTGGCCCAAATACCATGAGAAAATTTCTTCCCCCATGGAGACTCGAACCAGCGCAATTCCCGTAGCTCTGCGCCAAGGCTTCCTACCTTAACCGCTCGGCTACGGCGCGGGACAATAATGTATTTTACGAACGTAATATTTTAATTAATAAACTCAGAAGAAAAAAATATTCTTAGTCGTATTAAGTAAATATTAGCCAGAGTGTATTAATTCCTATATTATGTTCACAATTAGTTGTTATGATACAGAATAAATTCCATCATGTCCTCTTAGTAGAAGCATCTTAGATGTAACGTGAATAGAAGTTCAAAATTATGGGTGTCTGCTCCTGAATTGTCTCAGTAGTTCAATCGATAAGAAAACCATATCGTAAAGCTGGAGATATTTGGTTTAAACCCGGTTCAGGCTGATTTTCTTAATGTTTAGCTATATAATTATATTTTAATTCTTAAACTCAAGGTTGGTTGAAAATTTCACACAAATTTTTCTAACTTCTCCACCGCTGTTGTCTCGAGGTAGCGTGCTGCCTTGTCACGCAGCGGACTCAGGGTCGATCCCAGTTCTTCTGGGTGAGGTTTTTATCGGGTTTTTTCCTCATCTGTAAGACAGATGTCTGGAAAACTTTAAGACCCAAACGGTCCCCGAAATCATATGGCCATCGCAATCATTATCATTCATATTCATCGTAGATTAAGTTTAGGATTAGGGACTCTCCTGGCGCACCACTATCATCATCATCATCACCCGCAATATCACCGGGGCAACGTAACCCCGCCTTCCAGGCGCCCCAACCTCAGAAGTGGGTTACAAGTACGCGATGCCAGGAGAGAACGCCAGGAATGTCGAAAGACAACGTGGGACATTTGCAAAAAAAAATTCTAACTTCTGTCTACCGATCTACCGATTCGTTTTGACGTCTAAAGTTATTTTCTTTAGACATTTTGGTATTTTGACGAACACTTTGTTCCATGCATACCTATAAGTTGTACGTTATCTTATGTATTAGAAATTAAAAGAATAATTAAATATATATATATATATATCTCAGGCTTTGGATGTTCGGAACGGGAAGACGGCAGCAGCTATTAAAAATCCGCATAGAAAATAATATAGAGTGAAATTTATTCATCCTAGAAAATAGAAGGCAACGATAACATCCTATTGATTAAGGGTTACACTGATAACCACAGAAAAAAATTAAAATGAAATTTAGCAGCAAATTAATTTATAACATCTATATTAAAAGATAAAACTTAATTTTAAGCACTGCTCACTATATTATACGTTGGCCATGAAAGGTACAATATCCGATTTTCAGGACACTCTGTATAGTGTAGACTAATGACTGGTCAATAACAGCATTAACAGTCTGGTTTCCAGTAGTGAAGTACGGATAAATTTGAATATGGAAGTAGATTGGAATTTATGATGATATTTTGGTTAAACTAGGAAACAATAATCGAGATAAATCCAGAAATTTAATTTGTGTAGTGATATGAGAGTTGTGGTTGGTATATTCTCACTACATCCCATTAACTGCTTCACCTAATAAAGTAATGAGCATGCTTACAAGAGTTCTTGTTCTCTATTCATCTCCATTTGCTATAATTTTGCAAATTACTCTTACGTTGCCTTTTACATGCAGAAACCTTTTAACATCTGCCCATGAAAACTAATTAATTTATAATGATATTAATCGTTCTCCGAATATAATGGCTGTAATATTTCAGAAACACTTGTCGCGCTATTTTAGCTGTAATATTTCAGAAACACTTGTCGCGCTATTTTAAATGAGTGCTTTAAATATCTTTATTTGATAAGGAAAGTTCTCATACTAGCTGGTTTTTTACTAACTCATGGAATGGATTTTGCCTCTTGCATAAGGTAATTTATTGTAGGTAATTATTCTGAAGTGTAATTTCATTTGAGAAAACGCGCGAAGTGCTTGTTCTCTCATATAAACGACTCACGACGAAGTAATTAATCCTGGTTTCCCATGAATCTGTAGCATCTGATATAATGCATCATCTCTTAGGCTCTAGGACTGTAACTAGGTAGGATTTGTAGAATAGGATATGACGTGAATATAAAATTAAAACTTGAACAAACTATTAGTTTCAATACTAATAAAATTCCGATGAGATAATATCTTCATTCCAAGCCGTTAAATTTGAATTCCTGTAAGTAACCGAACAACGTTCTACCGCAGAAGGTACCAGTTCTGAAAGACCTGCAGTATTTTTTAAAAACTTCAACAAATCTAGTAGTGTGTACCCTAAAGGTATTCAATTTTTTATTTTTATATTCCAGCTGCTAGTTTACTTAATATGCAGTAATATTTATATTGGCAAGACATGTGGCACTAATAATTAATGCAAGTGAGCATGGCAACTTTTTACACGCTTTGTATTAGCTTGACCTGTATCTATATATGTAACGGAATTTTTCAACACGATTTTCACCCACTTAAAATATTGAATCGACCTGAAAATTTGTATACTTGTAAAGGACCAATGACAACACAATAATTTCATTAATAATATATAATAGGTTGCGGACTTACCGACTTTTTTAGTCCATCGTTGTAAGAAATTAATATTATATCCTCTGGTAGCTCAGCTGGTAGAGTGGTGGACTGTAGTGGTATATAATTTCAGTAATCCATAGGTCGCTGGTTCAAATCCGGCCCGGAGGATTTTTTAGAAGAGTATTACTTTTAGCTCATACTACAATACTATCAAATTTAAAGATATTTACAATTTTAGAAAACCAAACTAAAAAATAAAAAATAAATAATATAAAAAACTAAAACAACACGCTTTATTAGAAAACCGAACTATAAAATGAAAAATAATTTTAATTTCCAACACGCTTGGGAAAAAATTAAATTGGGCAACAAAAAAAATCATCTCCAACACATCTAGAATAACACTATAGTTATCTACAAACAAACATCAAAAACGTGTGGTGCTCTACATTAATTAATATATTTGATAATAAACAGATATTGGTAAAAGTAAAGTGTCTAAGAAGAAAACGTGAAAACCACAAAAAGCACCCCACGCTTTTGATGGTAAAATAATTTTTTTGTAGATAACTCTAGTTATATTCTAGATGTGTTGGAGATGATGTTTTTGGTGACCACTTAATTTTATCCCAAAGCGTCTTGGAAATTAAAATTATTTTTCATTTTTTAGTTCGGTTTTCTAATAACGCGTGTTGTTTTAGTTCTTTAAACTATTATTTATTCTTTTAGACCAAAAGTGACAAGGGAAAACTACATTGAACATTATTTGAGTGACGCGAATTACTAAGGACATTTTTGGAAAATATTGCATCCGGTTAAGTGTATATAAAAGAGCTTGCGTTCGCACCGTCATGAACGAGTTCGATAATACCAGTGGATTAATGCGATAGTGAGTTAGTTTTTAGATTGGTTGGTTAGTTTTATAATTGAAAATTTTGTTTTCATAATGTGCTAGTATGAAGTGTAGAATGAATGTACTATTGTTACTAGCCGGATTTAAATATTGTACACAATATACAATATTCGTTCAGTTGTCAATATTGTACATTTTCAGCAACTGTAAAACGCTTCGTCATATTCCATACGCTTCCAATATTTTTTTTTAGGATTATAAAAAGTTGAATTTTCAGGGATTTCTGCAAGGCGAAACTACGTATGAACATGTAGAAAGGATAACGATCCCTAGGGATATAGTTATTTATAACTTGTGCTGTGGGGGTTGCGGGAACAAATACTGTAGGTGTAGCCTCCTTTACTGATCTCAAATTCAAGTATATTCTCTGCGTTTGTGATTCCTTCTTACTTCATTTATATTTCATAGCCTAATTCGAGTAGAACCTGCTAGAGGAATAAATTGTAAACAACTGAAGAAAACAGATATAGCTATTCTACACTGCAATTCACAAATTAATAATTGTTTTATATTCGTTCCACAAAGTGAAGATGCGCATCAAGAATAAAATTAAATAATTGCATTAAATTCTCGTTCATCAGTGCAAGAAAAATAAATAGGAAATGCAGTTCTCATATAAAGGATACGAGTACTGCTTTAAGGGGAGAGGATGCTATGTTTTTGGTAAAAAAATTAGAAATTTAAAGAAAATGCTCTAAAATACTTTGTGATATGTGTGGAATACATTGCATAACATTTTATGCATATTTGTACCCTCATAAGATGTTGAGGAGCAATTTGTAAACTGCCTGAGCTTTGGATTTTGAATCACACGCCCCCTTTTGATTATTGTTTCCCGTAACTTCATTTTTCTTTTTTTTTTTTGCTACACTGCTAGACAAAATTATTATATCTTCTGAATTATTATAGATACATGAATGCAATTTTGAACACACACTCTTGCGACAAAGAGAAAACTTGTATCTGTTACAGAAATGAGACATTTGAATTTATTAAAAACATATGCCTGTTTGTTTTCAGAAAAGAAAATAAAGTATTGTTAAATTTTAATTAATCAATTGAGTTGGTGTTTACTTGATGAAAATCCATATTTATTAATTAAATAAAAATAAAACGTAGTTTTATTTGATTTTCATATTTATTATACAATTCAGTGACAGCTGATTCGGTACACTGTACCTTCTTCACACATGTTAACAAGGTACAGTGTACCGAAACAGCTGTCACTGAATTATATAATAAATATGAAAATCAAATAAAACTACGTTTTATTTTTATTTAATTAATAAATTTTAATTGTTCATTTTATATTTTTGGGGACAAACATCACAATTATGTTATAGAGAGATTGTAGAGCATGCTTTTACTAATAAAATGGAACAAATTCTGTGAAGTTATATTCAAGCTTGGCTTACATATATCGGTTTTAGTAAGCCGCTGCACTGGCTACACTTTTTTTAAAATTTAGGCCCCCATTTTTTTTTCTTCAAAATTTTTATTTTTTGTTAAGTTGCTATAGCCATGAGCTCTTAGCATACAAATATAAATAGTTTACACTAAATAAAAAATTAAAAAACTACCATGCTCTCTGCTTTAACAGAAAGTAACTCTGACATGGAGTAGCTGCGTAAAGTAAGCAAATTTCTCAGAAAATCGAATTTTCGTCAAATTTCGCTGCTTTAAGATTTTTTCTTCTCTTCTTTTAACAAATCGTCAATATCGAGTTTTGTTTGGAGAAAAGAAATTGCAGTTGCTAGAGCAATTCTCAAATTTTAGGATTCACACCTAATACCTCAATTCCATCGGTTTACGGAATATGTGTTTATCATTATCATCATAGTACATTCACGAATTTAGGCCATTTGTTGACCTGTTTCGGCCTCAAGAGAAACACCATCCAGAATATGTGTTTAATAGATAATTAAATCGTTTGTATCGATTTAGTTTCGATAAAAGAGAAATGTCCACTAAATTTGTAGCTTTCAGGTTAACACCCGCTCTTATCAGTCCACTTATGCTGATTAACGAATTTAGTCTTGCATTTATTATTAAAATACCACATTCCGAGTTTCGTTGCGGAAATACGAAAATGGCGGCAGATAGGCTCCACTTAAATTATTCCGATATTGCATGATAACTAATTCGATCTAATGTTTCTTAATTTATTTTTATATCGCGAGTTTATTGCAAAATACAGCAATTAAGGTTGCTACAACGTTTTCACACACTAACTCGCACACATACACTCATACTAAGATCATGAGGTCGGTAAATTTTGCTTTGAGGCCTTTTTATTCAGGATTAAGTAGCTTTTACTAATCTCAAAATCCTCAACTTCGGGACCAATGACCTAAAGTTCCTCCCGAGTACTTGCGCCTTGGATTTCTCCATCCTAATACATTCATCGATCCCCGACCGGGTTTGAACCCGCGAACTTCGGGACCAGAGGCAAGGGACATAAACACTAATCCACAGCGGCCGATAGCTCTGGCATAAAGCAGTGGGATATCTTGAAGGGAAATTAGTCTCATTACTTCCTCCTGAAAATAAACTGCACTCACCTTAATTCTGATAGTAACTCTCTTACTTTTCAGCTAATCCATGGAGCAGTAGCCAGCCACTACCCTAAACTCGTTTTTAAACCTTCCCTTGCGTTCTCTTATGAAATTAGAGCGGTCTTATTCTATGCGTTTATCATAAGATTTGCCTTGAGATTTATTGGTGTCGTCAAGATAAGATTGACGCTTCGTTTAATGTCAACACACATCCCCATGTATCACCAGACAGATGTCGTTTGTGAAGAACTCTTAAATGATTTTCTCAGTTTGAGCGTTGACTACATGGTTTGCGCCATTTTTTGTAAATTTAGATTTTCATGAATGATGCACCTAACAGTTCAGGGAGACATTCTCTTCCGTTTAGCAATGTATCTTTGAGTTGAAGAATTTTCCCTCGGAACTTCAGATCTCACTTCTGTGATTATATTAGGGGTGCGGGAGGGTTGAACTCTCATTCTTTTAATTTTCTCCGGCCGCCCTCTTTATTCAGAAGCCTGAATTTTACACCAATTAATCACCTTACTAATGGTGCTTTCATAAACAATTGTTCGCGATTCTTTACGTCTTTTAATTGTGATAGAGACCAAAGAGAGATGAGCAGACAGATTAATGGAGAAAACTACATAGCAGTGAGCTATATGATCTATGTAGGAAGCCAGATGTAATAAGAAGAGTTAAGTCTCGTATGCTGCGTTGAGCAGGATATGTGGCAGGAATGGGGAATGAAAGAGGTGCATGGAAGCTTTTTATAGGAAAACCAGAAGGAAAACTTACAGTTGGTAAACCAAGAATGAGGTGGGAGAATAACAATAACCACGATTTGAGGGAAGTAGATTATACAGGGATGATTAGAAAACATGAGCTCAGAATAGGGATGTATGGAGAGCATATGTTCGCGCGACCATGAACCTATGGGTTAGATACAGCAAGTGAGTTAATTAGTTAGGAGCATTTACATTCATAAAGGCCATGAATACAGCCTTCCTAATATGTCGTTATCTTCATTCTCACAGAAAGATCAGGTAACGACTAATTCATGTCGGGAGAAGAGATATCAACTGTGATTGTGTATGAGCATCAACTCTCCCGCCGTAATATGCTGGTATAGAGTACTTCTTAAATCCGTTTATTTTTATTTACGTCAAACCTCCATATTCCGACTGTAATTAAAGTTGAGAAATCCATGCGCTTGAATTCAGGGATTATGAGTGGAAGAGTTGCTTCCGAATCGCCCCGCGATCCGCGCATTTCGGCAAATCAAAAAGATAATGATGCATATACAGTGCGTCCACAAATTCCTGCTACCAAAACAATGTAACTCAGCACGTAAATTATTTGAGATAGAGACATGCGTTTTTTTGCAACGTATTTTATAAGTCTCAAAGGTGTGTTTACATTTGTTACAGAAGGTTATTTAAACGACAATAACGATACCATAGGAAAATACCCAATGTGTATGGTGGTATGCTGAGTCTGGTAAATCACCAGTACTCCCATATCCGAATGTTATGGCGGTTAACATGTCCAGACACAAATAAATTCACTTCATCAGAGAACATCACCCTCTACAGGTACTCATTTTCTTCGTCAATTGCGTTCAGCATGGAATCAGCAAATTCCGCACGCCGAGGGAAGTCAGTTGGCAGCGATACTTGCGTAATTTGCAGCCGCTTATGGAGGACTTTATGAATTGTTGATTTTGGTAAATGCAGTTCCCGTGAAGCATGACGAACCGATTTTAGAAGGTCTGAGTTGAAATGCAAGTTGCCAATTATCGATAGTTTCTTGGCTTACACCTGGTCGTCCACTCCGTGGCCAGTCCATTACACTGCCAGGCACTAGAAAATTCTCGGGCCCATGTAATGACGGATGATTTGGATGGAGGATCTCTTCCATATTGCCGGCAGAAATTTCGCTGAACAGTTACTGGTGATTTACCAGACTCAGCAATTGACCATACAAATAGGGCCTATTCCTGTGGTGTCGTCATTGTTGTTTAAATCATAATCTGTAACAAATGTAAACAACACTTTGAGAGATGTAGAATACGTTGCAAAAAACCGCATGTCTCTATATTAAATAGTTTACGAGCTACGTTACATTGTTTTGGTATCAGAACTTTGTGGAAACTCTGTATAAAACCATTCTAATGAAAATTGATTGGTTTTAATTTTGTCTTACTATTAATATTTTATTTTTTATAAATATTGGACCATAATATAGTTGTGCTTATATATAATGGACTCTACTTTAAGGGAGGGAAGGATATTACGAGTATTTGAGAATAACGTTCTTAAACAAATATTTTAGATCAAAAAGAGAAGAACAATCAGGTTCATGGAGAAAACTACATAACAATGAGCTACATGGTCTTTATAGGAACCCAGATATAATAACAGTTAAGTCTCATTGGGCCGGACATGTGGCACGAATGGGGAATGATAGAGGTGCATGGAAGTTTCTTGTAGGAAAACCAGAAGGGAAACGCCTAGTAGGTAGACCAAGAATGAGGTGGGAGAATTACAGTAATCATGATTTGAGGGAAGCAGATTATACAAGGGATGATTGGAAAATATCAGCTCAGGATATGGATGTCTTTAGAGCTTATGCCCTTGCGGCCATGAATTTATGAGGTCTACGGTTCCAGAGAGAGAGAGAGAGAGAGAGAGAGAGAGAGAGAGAGTGAGTGAGTTAGTTACTAATATATATATATATATATATATATATGGTTTCCAGTATAAAACCGGACACTCTGCGGCTGGCAGAGTGAAATGCGGACGAGGAGAGAGCGCAGCCTGACGGGTGAAACCCCGTGAGGCGTGTCCGGTTTTATATTGGAAGCCCTGTATATATAATGGAGATTTACACGGAATAATTTTCAATAGCAGCTCAAACTGTTGCAAGACTTTTTCACAATAAATATATATATTTCTTTGCATTTAGTTTTACAAATACTATTCAGGTATATTATACCATTATGTGGAATTCATAGACATCTCTCTTATAATAGCCGTAGCTGTTAATATTCTTCTTTACCAAACTAAGGTAATCCCACTACAAACGTTCGGAAATCTATAGGGTAGTGGGAGGTTGAGGCTCCCAACTATCGAGACAATCCGATCAAGATGTCAGTTGCCTTTATCCTCAGAACATATGTCTATTACTCATTTCCGTTAGAGGCTGAGTCGACTTCAGGACCATGATCCGCCAGAATTCTTGGGCATAAAGAACAATGGATGGATGGATTGAAGAGAAGTATGGAAGCTAGAGATTTGAGGGAAGAAGGTGCTTTAGACAGGAACCTCTGGCGACAAATCACTTTGGGTTGAAGGAGAAACACTATATCGTGGAATATTCCCAAATAAAATATATTATTATTATTATTATATTATTATTATTATTATTATTATTATTATTATTATTATTATTATCCTACCTCTATGGTCTCAGGTTAAATTCGTTACCTCGTATATCTCGATCTTCGGTCGGGACTCATTTCTAGAGTGAGGTTTTCCGGATTTCTCCTCATCTGTAAGAAAAGTGTCATGATAATTTAAGGTACAAACAATCCTGGAACAATTTTCTGCCAGCACAAAAATCCATATCATATTCCCCCATTTTAGTATGAATATATGGGAGAATTGTATTTGTTGCCTTAAATATTGTTTTCTCTGAGGTGGTAGCAATGAGCTGATAACCCATTTGCGAGGACCCTCCATGTCTTGTGTGGTAAACAATTGAGTATGTGATGCTGAATTTCAAATGCTCTAATACATACATAAGGACTTTATTAAACTAAAAGTAAGATACGTACAATGATATTTACAAACATGGATCGCAAGGGCAGTAAGCCGTACGTGCTGTTGACAGTCCGTTACAATAAGTTGATGTTTAAAAACAAAAAACAAAAAACACACACAATAATATTACAATTAGATATCAATACAATTACATTATACATTAACTTAGTTATGTAAAGTTATTAAGAATTAATGGCATTGCAATTTGCTAACATATTTATTTATTCCTGAATAAGTTTTGTTCTTATTTTCCGCGTTTTGTCCAGAAATCTACCCAGGTTTATCCAATTTTCTGGGTTTACCAGTAACTCGTAGCATGCCAATCTTCCACGATTTGAATTTAGAAATCTTTCCGGTAATAACTGATGCCTCCAATATTCTAAATCGTTACATTTTCCTAATCCTCTCATAACACGTCGTGTCCATATAGGGCTCTGGTGGTATGGGGCACGTAACAGTACCAACAAGATAAGGGTTAAACTAAAGAAAAGAGAGATATTATCCTAAATAATATTTTCAAATTAAGTACTGTGCATTTTTTATCCGTTGTCTATTTACCTCATGCCCCAAATGGCAGTCAATGACCAATCACATTTCATTGAATTTTGATTTACAACCAATCATAGTTGCTTTTCATCTCGATTTTATAATTTTTATTTTATCTCTCTCATACTACGAAGTGGCCCCCGGATTGAATATATATAGTGCACGAATTAAACCAGATTCTGCTTGCGCGAAATGATAGAAAAAACATTCGTAGCAATTGATTATACCATAAA
Source organism: Diploptera punctata (assembly GCA_030220185.1). NCBI lineage: Eukaryota > Metazoa > Arthropoda > Insecta > Blattodea > Blaberidae > Diploptera > Diploptera punctata. The sequence goes on along the minus strand of JASPKZ010001578.1, from coordinate 864,989 downwards.
TATAAGATACCACTGTTTGCACTTTCTTAAAAGTATTGTTTCCCAGGTTTTATCGTTGCAGAAATATATAATTGACATATTTACATCATAGGACATCAGAAATTAATTAATAACCTGTAATGATGAGTTTCATTTTGTCTCCACTAGGGTGCATTCTTACAATATTGCGATTCTATTTGGCAACACATATGTCCTGGTTGCAGTGATGAACAAATGAAACACAACGTTTCTCATATGTTTTCAAATATCGCCGTTTACATTAAATATATAAATATTTTAAAATAACTACATTCAAATAATGATTTGTGAGTAAACAGCTTAATTTTATTCGTTAAATAGTCCTAACAAATGCCACTCTTGATTTCCAAATTCTCTAGATAAATTGGAGCTCACTCCTGGCATTATTTATGATAAATTACGATCCAGGAAAATGAACTTTCAAGAAGTTATTTAACCTAAGTTTTAGTTGAGGATGATTTTCTATTTTTTTTCAAAAGCCCCAGGTTTGTCTTTCGACATTCCTGGTTTCTCTCCTGGCATGGCGTACTTGTAACCCACTTCTAAGGTTGGGGCGTCTGGAAGGCGGGGTTACGTTGTCCCAATGATATGATGGATGATGATAATGGTGCGCCAGGAGAGTCCCTAATCCTAAGCTTAACCTAAGATGAATATGAATGATGATGATTGCGATGGCCATATGATTTCGAGGACCATTTGGGCCTTAACGTTTTCCTGACATTTGTCTTATAGGTGAGGAAAAACCCCGATAAAAACCTCACCCAGAAAAACTGTCCCGACCGGGGATCGAACCCGGGCCCGCTGCGTGACAACGCAGCACGCTACCCCGAGACCGCAGCGGTGGACTGATTTTCTAATATTATTTTTACTTTTAGATTAATTAAAAATACATTCTGTTTCCGCTGCTGACACTGTGGAATAATTATAATTAATTGTATTCTCTCTCTCTCTCTCTCTCTCTCTCTCTCTCTCTCTCTCTCTCTCTCTCTCTCTCTCTCACCACACACACACACACACACACACACACACACACACACACACACATATGTATATAGACACTTTTGAAATCCAGAATGGGTTGAAACAAGGAGATGCACTATCTCCTCTACTGTTTAATTTTGTACTAGTGCAAGCAACTAAACCTTTAGAGAATGAGGATGGCTTACAACTCAATGGTATTAATAAGCTGTTAGTTTATGCAGATGATATAGTATTATTGGCCAATTGCGAGGAGACACTATTGAGAAACACTATTGAGTAACACTAAGGAATTAGGACTGGAAGTAAATATCAATAAAACTAAATATATGGTCACACGTAGAAATACATTATATAATGGAAATGGACAGCTAATGACAAATGAGGGATATTTTGAGGCTTTTAGAGATGCCATTAAGTTATTTAGTAAGGAACAGACATTTCCTTTAACTTCTAATTATATTTCTTATTATTTTGCTCCTATTTTTAGTCTATTTTTGTCTTTACTATTATGAATAATTTTTCCTTGAAAGTGGCTGAATTCAAATACCTAGGAACAATAATCACAAATAGGAATGATATGCACAAAGAAATTAAACATAGGCTCAATTCTGGAAATGCGTGCTATTATGCACTGCAGAGACCCTTGATGCCCCAACTCCTTTCAAAAACGTTAAACTGAAATTATATAAAACTATTATTCTACCAGTTATATTATATGGGTGCGAAACATGGACTGTTACTTTACGGGAGGAAAGGAGATTACAAGTATTTGAGAATTAAGTACTTAGGAAAATTTTTGGACCAAAGGAGATGGGCAGACAGGTGAATGGAGAAGACTACGTAACAATGAACTACATGGTCTTTTTAGGAAGCCAGATATAATAAGAACAGTTAAGTCTCGTAGACCGCGATGGGCAGGACATGTTGAACGTATGGGGAATGAAAGACTTGCGTGGAAGCTTCTTGTAGGAAAGCCAGAGGGAAGGCACCCAGTTGGTAGACCAAGAATGAGGTGGGAGAATAACATTAACTATGATTTGAAGTAAGTAGATTATACAGGGAATGATTGGAAAGCATTAGCTCAGGATAGGGATGTATGGAGAGCTTATGTCCGCGCGGTCATGACCCTATGGGTTCGATAGTGCCAGTGAGTAAGTATATATATATATATATATATATATATATTAATATAATTAAACCCATGACATATAATTATGACAATGCAGAAGTGGCTAAATCCAAATACGTGGAAAGAATAATTACAAATCGGAATGAGGTGCAGAAAGAAAATAATGTAGGCGCTTCTCACCGCTGGGGCCACTCCATATGGGATTAGTGGTGGAGAAAGGGAGGCTACACAGATTTTCTCGGGGTTTTCTCCCATTTTCCCTTGCCACAATTTCATTCCACTCATCTCATTAATTTCGTTTCATTTCGTTCATCTGCCCCGTGATTGTGCGTCAGGCATTGACGGTCTGTCTGTGGTATACATGGGTACAAATCAAACATGGCGGTTGCTAGTCAATTTTTAGTTTCGGATTTCTGATAAACCTCCACTTCTAATTGTTGGATTTCGCTCATTTTTGGGTAATACTTGCCTCGATTTATTTTAACAGGGCATACGTAGTTTTGTTGTGAAATGTCGAAAATTGCGACAGCTAGAGGGTTTTTTTTTTTAATTTTCACTTAAGTTGAACTCCTAAACCGAATCGTTTTAGACGGTCCAGTTGTGAATCTAAACTATCCAGGGACCCACCCAAACACATACACAAAAAAAATTCATAAAAATTTCCGAGGTCCTGTGACTTGTTCTAGTTCTACCATGACCAGGTGCTGTGTGTCGTTAAGTTTTATGGGCAGAAAGCAAACCTTTGTTATGGTATGCGAGTAAAACCTGGTTTCAAATAAATATAAGGCTCAGTTAATGGAAACATTTATTATTTTGAAATAAACAAAGAGAATCCTTAAGAGCTGTTATATTGAAATCGATTTAACTTCATAATACATGTGGTCTTATTTCCTAAACATTTAATAACTATATGGGGTGCTATAAATTGCTCATTGTGTATACTAAATTCCTACAAAATTGAAACTCCATTAGGACGAACGCTTCCTTTCCGACTCCATCAGTTATTACCGGAAAGATTTCTAAATTCAAATCGTGAAAGATTGGCATGCTACGAGTTACTGGTAAATCCAGAAAATTGGGTAAACGTGAGTAAATTTCTGGACAAAATGCGGATAATAAGAACAGCACTGATTGATGAAAACAAATATGTTAGCAAAATGTAATATCATTAATTCTTAATAATTCTACATAACCAAATTAATGTATAATGTAATTGTACTGTTATATAATTGTAATATTATTGTATTTACTTTTTTGTTTTAAGTTTTATTATTACCAAACATTAACTTATTGTAACGGACTGTCAACAGCACGTACGGCTTACTGCCCGTGCGACCCATATTTGTAAATAACAATGTATGTATCTTACTTTTACTCTAATAAAGTAATACTACTACTACTACTACTACTACTGCTGCTGCTGCTGCTGCCTTTTGTGAATTCTCGAATAATATAAGTTTTTGCACAATAGTTCGTTCTGTCGTACTTACAGGAATGTGACTATGGCAAATTATCTACCTAAGGCGGGAAGTAAAATCACTGCCCTTTATGTATACTATGTATAATGTATATACAAAAATGCATCCAAGAGGTAGTGTTAATATAGGCCTACATTATACGAAACAAACCACAGCATTTTAAATCAATTAAACATTATTTGAAACAATATAAAGAACAAATTCGTACTTGCCGCAATTTTATGACACATTAGTGTCACGACCTGATGTAGTCGCAACTAAATTATTGTCGGCATTAGCGTACATACATTGGCCAGACTACTAAAGTCTGTCAGTTGTTTATAACGAAGGCAAATATTTCCAAAATAGATGTAATGACTTTACTATTATTTGTTATTTTGAAATCACCATCGTCTAAAAAGTAATGCACAACACACGTTTGTGAAGTGTTTAATAGAATCTCAGATATTAAAAACCTCGCTATCGCTCGGTATTTAATAATTTCCTCACTTCTGTAAAAACTACTTCCCCAACGTCACATTTTAATATACTGTTTCATTATATCAACAAATTGAATGAAATGGAGTATTCATTTGAATTAATTAGTTAATTTACGCTGAGAGGAGCATGACAATTTATATTCCCTTAGATGAGTATAAATTATTCTTCAAGGAAGATTGCATAAAACACTAAAATAATTCTATATAATAACTAGCTCACTATCACTATCCAACCCATACACCCCTATCCTGAGCTAAAGTTTGTCCAATCATCCCATATATAAAAATTAATGTTTGTTTGTTCGTTCGTACTTTATGTGTGGCCATACCGTTGATCCGATTGTGATGGGGCTTTTTGCAAAATGTTTAGGAGATTCCCGGGATGAACATAGGCTATAAGAAAGTTGTGATATTAAACTCCTACACCCTTAATAATCGCAAAAGTAGCTCTTTGGACGCTTAAATGGCTAACGCTGCCTAAACCATAACAAATACACAAAATTAATGTACACAGAATTTAATATCTCAAAAGCTCTACAAAAAAGTCCGCGACAGCATATGTTTATCTCTTACGGATAACTCACAATAACCATTTTTTGTCTTTCATTGATGCCAAGAAGATCGGTACAAGTACGAAGATTCCTGTGCAAGCATAAGAGCACATGGCGGGTATTCATTTACGGATAACTAACAGTAACGAATTTTGTCTTTTAGCTCATTTATGCCAAGAATATCGAGATAAGTAGATTCCCGGGCAACACCGGGCGATGAGTACGGTGAATCTTAAAATAATTACGTTATACATTTATAATTATTTTCATTTTACTTATTCAACTAATCATAAGAAGTATATTAATTTTTGTCCTTCAGCTCATTTATGCCAAGAAGATCAGGATGAGTAGATTCCCGGACAACGCCGTGTTATCAGCACGGGGTATATAAAATATATAAATTTATAATTATTTTTCTTTATACTTATTTAACTAAACATAAAAGCACATTAATTTTCATTTATTTAGTCATAGCAGCGCACGGCGGGTATTAGCTAATCCCATATATAATTTATCTCCATCAAATCATGGTAAATATTATTCTCCCATTTCATTCTTGGTCTGCCTACTGGGTGCTTGTTATATGGTTTTCCAGCAAAGAGTTTCCATGCTTCTCTTTAGTTCCCCATTTGTGCCCCACGCCCTTCTCATCGCAGTTTCCGAGTCGTAACTGTTCTTATGCATCTGGTTTCCATTATGGATCATATAGTTATTCTAGAGTTATTGTAGAACATGCAGGTACTGTCTCTTAAGTAATCTCTTTTTAACCAACACGTTATTTAGATAGTTTTCTGAAGAGAAATGGTTACTATTGAAAGTAGAGATTATCAGATTCTATGGTCTTGATACATATTTCAGCGAGGTTTATTATCGCGCGACGATACCAGTCTCTAGTTGTTGATGCTAAGTATTCATTGACCCCACCGTCGCTATCTCTACCGTGACGTGGTGGTGGGGCTTGTGAGTCCTAATGACTCCACGAGCCACACAGGCGGTAGTGTAACTACCAACAGGGCCTCCCATGCCTGGCAGGTCATGGAAGAAGATCCAGACTAAAAGAGTACCCATGGAAGAAGAAGGGCTTGTAATTCACTTCCAAGATATAAAATTATCAATTACTCAAAGAAACATTCACGAAGTAAGAAGTATTCATTGAGACACTCCTCCACATCATAGATGTTTTCAATGCATTCAAAATTTCTTACAAATATGTGCCGTGGATTGAAACAAACGGCATTTTGTAGTCGTAAGATGAGATTATATGCTGAGTGTTGTATCAGTTCGATTGCGCACAATTTCTGAATGTTTGTCATTTTTTTTTAAATATAGTGTGGAGTATTGCAGTAATAATAACTTTAGAACTTTTTCTTCCACTTCACATATTCCTCTAGTTGAGGCAGCAGCTTTATAATGGGTTTTCCAATAAAGCTACAAAAGGACTCTAATCTGAAAATTTGTAAATTCTATTTTATGATTGTGTATTAAAAACTGAAGACTGACACACCACTCGCAACAATCGCAATACCGGCCATGGGATCCTGTAAATAATATTGGTGAGCCAAAGAAAACCAATTCTTTCTTATAAAACATCTAATTTAAAAACTAACATGAGACAATATAATATGGGCTATATGTCGTAACCGCTCTTATTTAATTTTCATCCCTTTTCACCCCTATGGATGCTAACATTTTGTTTTGCTCATGAGTAAAAACTCCTAAAATAGCATTACCCAGGAAACGTGTCCTGACCGGGGATCGAACACGGGCCCGCTAATACGATGCAGCGGTGCTACTCCGAGACCGCAGCGGTGTACGCAATTTTACCTGGGGTCGTATAAATTCGTTGTTACAAGATACTAAATACAAAACATTTTCTTTTCTTTACAAACAATATAAGATGATATAGAAAAATTAGACCTACTTGAAATTGATTATTCAGTAATGTAACACTTAATATCGAAACACCATAAAATGTCACTACTAATAATGAAAAACCGTCCTTGTATTGAGATTAGAAATATTGAAACTAATCCGTAAGTTGTCAATGTATCCTAAAGGATAAATTAATTGATTTAATTTCTTTAGAATTTTTAATAAAACAGAAGAAATGCACGAATAGAAATCATTTAAACATGTGTTAAATTACACAACCCTTTTGTCGAATGCCACCAGGTTGTCTTTTATGATATTTCTGGCTTCCTTCTCTGGCATTAGCGGAATTATAATCCATTTCTTAAGTTGAACCACCTGGAAGGCGGAGATGCGTTACCCCGATGATATCCATCCATAGTAATTCTGCCCTAGGGCAGTTCTTTAACTGCAATCATGGCATTTTCGTGCTATGCTTTGCAGCTTTATTAGGGAATTCTAGATGTGGTAGCTTCCCGTTGTCATCCACACCGGTGAAGGTTGATAATGATGATTATGATGGCCGGATAATTTTCGGGGGCCGTTGGGCCCTAAGTGTCCTGATATTTGTCTTACAGGTGAGGAAAAATCCCGAAAAAACCTAACCCAGGAGCCTGTCCCGACCGAAAATCGAACCCGGCCCCTCTGCGTGCCAAGTCACCACGCTACCTCGAGACCACAGCGGTGGATCCCGATGATATGATGGATGATGAATGATAACGAATTACTTAAACTGAATCTAAATCTAGACCAGGGCAACCACAGGAATAATTCCCTTTAAGGGAAATTCCCATGGTTTGATCGAGAATCGAATCCGGAACCTCATGAACTGTATTCATAACCGCTGACCTCTAGCACATGAGGCTGCTATTAATAACAGTTGTAGATGATTTTGTTTTCACTGTGGTCTGTACCATTTAAATAATTGACACGATAAGTTAGTGTCTTGCCTATTTAAGGATTAAAACTATAGTCCCTACAAACCTGATTATAAATGCCCCAGAACCCTGACTTCGCTTGCGAAAATTATGCAATGTAAACATCCTGGTTGTTCAGACAGTGAGCATCATAACTGAAATGACACAAATTATATTTCAGGTGTGTAACGTGTTTATAATTTTGAAACGCCTGTAGATGCTTGCATACGATATATCACAAAGTGAAAGTGTCTGTTTTAACACAATAAAGTTGTATTTATGCGAGATCATTTTGACAACTTTATCCAGAGCAATGTTGGCTATAAGTGACATAGGGCACCAGACTATTGTCATGCTGTCAGTATACAGGATCAAGCACACATTTTACACATCAAAGGCTGTATTTACTGTGTCCTGATTGCAAATCCACTGCTACACAGCCAACTCATTGCTTTCAATTCTAACAAAGGTTGTTGCATGATAAATGATAAACAAGTCTTTGCAGTTTTGTCATTACAATAAAAATACAAGAAAACATTTTAAAATGTAATTGTAGTAGTATTCAGTGCTTATAATTTTGCTGGTAATTACAACTCAACCAAAACCCACATGCGTGTTTTAGTTTTGATAACTATAAAAGTGACAACTTTCATTGGTGCATTTGGCTCCCACCTTTCTTTCTAAAAGTTATTACCAGAGAGCGGAATCTGTTCCACAATGTCGAAGGTTTACTTGTACTAGTACAGAGTATATGGGAACACGCGCGAGGGAGTGGAAAGAATGTATCACATAGCTGCATACCTACCGGGCTATGAATAGAGTTCTGTCATGTAGAAACACGTTTCATTCAGTAAAAAAAGTGGAGTTATTGTAGAGTACGTAGGTAGTTGATATTGCATGTACCGGATCTTACGTGTACTGAAATGCCACCTAAAACGAAAACAAATGTGATTCCATAGGGCAATATTTGCCTTAAAACGTTTTATTACCTTGTATGCAATGAACAATCTAAGTGTATTTTATTTTATTATGCACCTTATATTGCTTCCTAATATTTATATTACGGGTTCGATTCTCGGTTGGGATAAGTTTCCTGGGTGATGGGTTTTTTCGGAGTTATTCCTCACCTGAAAGACAAATGTCAGGAAACCTTAAGGGCCAAACGGTCCCCGAACATCATCTGGCCATCATCATCATTAACATATTTATTAAGTTCGGGATTAAGGCCTCTCCTGGCTCATCATCACAAGCATGTATCATTGGTGCAGCGTAACTCCGCCTTCCAGGCGTCCCAACCTCAAAAGTGGGTTACAATAACGCCATACCAGGAGAGAATACCAGAATATTCGAAATGACGTGTTTGCATGAACAAAAAAAAAGTTACAGAAGAGCCGCCCGATAGTTATGCAGACATGTGATATACCCCTTTCTCACCCCTCCCGATCGCTCTAGTACATTCAATACCAGTACAAGAAAAGTCATCGGCATTGTGCAACAAATTCCGCTCTCTAGTTATAAGCAGGAAGCGGGGTTCTAGTACGTAAACAGTGAAGTTAAGAATGCACGGACTATAAGAAGGGAGGACGCGCCTGTGACCGTGCAGTGTTCAATATAAACAAAATGATGTCCGGTGGAAGGCATTATACCTTGCTTCAAAAACAACTACACCAGAATAAGGAATTTTAGAAAGGAGTAAACAATCATATGTTTAGTTACTTGTAGTGTGCAATAAAATTACTTCATTTTGAATAAGGGTTTAATGTACAGAAATATTTTGTCATACATCGCGATTATAGTTATTGCAATGTACAATAATATATTTCCGAAATGTACAGTATGTATAGTTCTCTACTACTCTGTATGCAGCGAATAAATGAAACAGTCGCTATGAAACACTCTGTTGTAGAAGAACGAGTCCTACGCAGTACATACTCCGTGTGGCAGGAAATATGAAGCGTGTGTTTACTTACTCAAACCCCGCTCCCTGGTTATAACAGTTCTCTGCTCTATTTATCTATAACTTACATGCAAACCATAGCGACACCAATAGAAAACGATTAAACTTTTGGTGGACGTATTCTACCTCCAACATAGATTTAAGAAAAAAATATTGTAATTCATCTTTATTATTACTTACTTTCTTAGTTTTAATTATATTCGCTCCTGTTTCAGATTATTTGTTATTTTTTCATTTAAATTTTGCAACTGCGTGTATCTTCAATTTTATTTTGCATTTTAACTACATCCCTAGCATATATTTGTAAAACAGGGCTCACAATCTTGGAGAATTAATAAAAGAACACATATTTTATTATCCCCAATTAGAATAGGAATTATCATAATATGAAAACGGCGCATTCTTTGGAGATATGAAACAGTGTCTACTAATATCTTTATATTGAGAATAGTGATAACACTGAGCAACATAAAATAAACTTTTTTGTCTCAGAAAGAAAAGTATATGATTTTGATAGTATTTTTTTTCTCCTGAATTTAAATATGATATCGGTTTTGCTCCATCACGCAAGGTTTCCGAGAGACAGGAATTTATAATTTCAAACACTTTAATATTTTCTACATTCGTAACACAATTTTTGAACATTCGGACTCGCCTAGAAACTATGAAATTACTATTTTTCTGCTATATTTCGCCTGTGAAGCATCCCTCTTGTGGTCCAACAACAATCGGCCAGCACATTAGGATTCCACTTGCCTTGATATATCTTTTCCATAGCTGAAATCTCCTGGGTTAGCTCATTTGGTTTTATTTACAATGGAAAAATGGACGAAAAAACGTTTAATAAAAAATTATTATTTAAATCCAATAATTTAAATTGAAATAAAAACTGTGGGTGATGGAGAAATTCGGAATACACATTTGAAAACACGATAAAAAACTGCATCAAGTACAACTATTGGTACTCTTGAGACAAAAATCATGTTGACCAGTGTAATCAGATGATTGGTTGGAATTCAGTCATATTAAATAAAATTTTTATTTAGGGGATATTTCTACTGATTATTATATTAAAGATGTTTGTGTGCAACGTACAAAAACCCTTTCCTATTCAGGGCCGGGTCGAGAGATGAGAAGCGGTGTAGACACTTATATTAAAGTATCGTGAATTACGAGAGTGCCGACCGACCATTCATGTTGCACCATCACAGGCACAGATGAAATGAAATGAAACGAAACGAAATAAATTAGATGTGTGTGGAAGATGGTGGAATGAAATCTATCCGTGTAAAACGGAAGAAATCTCTAACTTAAACCTACCCAGACTCTCTTTCTTCCACCACGAAATCCACATGGAATGACCGAGACGCGCTCTCGGTACCCCAGCGGTGAAAGGCAAGCGTCTGACAGCTTGCACCATTTAATGTGTACTACATATAAAAAACTGAGGAATTCTTTTATATCTAATAACATACGTATGTTTTTATGAATGAATAAACTAATTTTTCCAATGAAGATATAGGGTTTCGTGCCCCATACAAATCTCGTATTTCATGACTCGTGTGGGAAGATACTCCATATAGGATGATTGGTAAGTTTTAAGGTTACATTATGACCTAAAATTATAAATTACATATTACAGCTGTGTTTTTCCTGTTTTATAATTTCACATTATATACAATATCACAACTTCTATTTTATATACTCGTATTTGTGGTTAATGAGTTGAAAACAAAACTTTATGCCTTTAACTGTGCCAGAATAAATAAAATGTTACTATTATTATTATATTAATATCATTAGTATCAATATTATTATTATTATTATTGTTATTGTTATTATTATTATTATTATTATTATTATTATTATTATTATTATTATTATTATTATTATTATTATTATTTTTATCGATATTATATTGTACGAAGAATTGGTTAAGACATTGCAAATATATGGGAATTCAAATAGAAGATAATTATTACCTCTACCATTTACTGTTTGCAGATGATCAGATGAGGATTCCTCAGGATCCAGATGATGCATCTTTCATGTTAAGGAAATTAGAGATAGAATACAAAACAATGGGGATTACAGATAAATTATAATAAAACAGAATATCTTTCATTGGATACAACAGATGAGCTAAAATGTAATTGAGGAAGAATACATAATGTTAAAAAGTTTAAGTATTTAGGATCTATTTTAGATAAAAGTGAGAATTGAGCTGCAGAAATTGAAAGAAGGATAACTGATGGAAGAATAATCATTGTTATGTTGAACTCAATGCTTTGGAATGGAAATATAATACACAGAATGAAGAAAAACACATTTCAAGTTCTGTTACAAAGCATTTTATTATATGGCTCCGAAACCTGAACAGTAAGTAGAAAAAAGCCAACAAGCTGTTAGCAGAAGAATTGGATTTTGGAGGCGATCGACAATAATTTAAAAAAAGGATAAGATCGCAAACAGGGAGATTATGCAAGTTAAAAAAAACATATTAGGAGAAATAGAAGAAAAACGTTGGAAATGGTATGGACACCTCATAAGAATGAAAGAAGAGAGAATGCCAAAGAAGATCCTTAATTTGAAAGCTAATGGAAGTAGTGGGAGAGGCAGGCCTAGACAACGATGGATGGAGTTATGAGAAGTATGGACACTAGAGATTTGAGGGAAGAAGATGCTTTAGACACGAACCTCTGGCGACAAATCACTTTGGGTTGAAGGAGAAACACTGTATTGTGGAATATTCCTAAATACAAAAATCAGTATTATAATTATTATAAATATTATTATTTTTATTATTATTATTATTATTATTATTATTATTATTATTATTATTATTATTATTATTATTATTATACAAACAACATACTTTACGGTTTACACATTAAGCCAACATTTAAAAATATAAGGTTTATAATAACAAGAATATAATGAAAATTACAATTACAGAATTAAATGTATCTCAAACATATAATCACAGTAGGATATTTCTACGTTCAGCTAAAAATTACCCATGATATGCTTCTTAATAATAAAGATGAAAGGTTCACCCGAATGAGTATTTTTGTTTCTGTCCCCACAATAAATAGTAATAAAATAGCAGGAAATATTTAAATGAAAATGGTTGTGATATACATTACGGTTTTTTGTGGAAAGAAATTACTTAATTGTATAATGGTGATTGATGGGTATTGGAATATTGGTCTGGTTTTCCTGCTTTACACTCCTGACGTGATATAGAATAAATATTTTCCTGACATTTTTCAATAAAATTATTCATATACGACTGAAACGTTGCCGGACGCAAATTATCCTTTTGTGTCGTCAATAAAATATGTTTTCAGTTTGATATCTGTTAATTCAAATTGTGTTGAAACATTAAACGAAGTTTAAAAAATTACAAATAAATAATTATTCCTATTTACATCTCATGTGAACTATAATAAAACATCAATATAAATAAATACGTTTATTTTTAAATGATTGCAGCGCTGCTACTTATTGTATATATTCGCATATTAAACAGGCCATAGGTAAAAAATTATTGCGATATAAATCAATTATCGAAATTACGTTTGATTACCTTAACTGACTTGTTGATGTAGTGAAGACATGAGCGATAATCTCTGGATATCTAAGATTATCCACACCATTAACAGTATGAATCTGTCGGCCATCGTCGTTTATAACAAAGTAATAATACCTTCCTTATTAATTATTTGTTAACATTTTGGGTTTCTCTTTTGACTCGAATCTAATTGTAATATTAAAATGTTAAAAATGTGTTTTCAATAATTCACTCTTTGGGGACTCTTTACAACACGTGACGCGAAAAAGTTTTCCAAGTTCCAATCATACACCATGCACATGTTCCACAAACACGAAGAGGTTTACACTATGGAATCACGGGATGCAGCCAACATATATGTACGATATTTATCGAACCTAAAAACTAACCTAACGCAATTTAAGTACTCTAACCAGTGAAAGACAAAAACCTCAAAGCTAATGTAACATAATTTAAGCACTCTAACTTGTGAAAGAATACAACGCCCGAAAATAAATAGTAAGTTCTGAAATTCTGAAGTATGTGTGTAGAGTTAATTAGTACATACTCTATGTTAGCTGCACTGGATATTTGTTAAATTCAATGTGACTACCACGTCTTCATGCTACTTATGTAGTTAAATATCATAGAAAAATTATATTGAAATAATCGTTAGAAAAAATATAAAAATCATGGTAAATGGTGGGAAATAATTTGAAAAATGAAACTCTAAGAATGAAATTTGACAGTCGTTTATGAAGGAATAATAATGGTCGTGTCACAGGTTGTGAAGAATAGTCCACTCTTTAAATATTTTGAGAAATGTTCTTCCCATTGATCTCAAAAGAATTCTAGTGCAAACTCTCGTGATGCTGTATTTTGATTATTGCGCCATCTTATTGACAGACATTAACGATGAACTAACATAAATTCCAACATATTCATAACATATATTTCAGATTTATTTTCAGTATTCGGACATATTACCATATTTCTTCATCTCCACGATCATACAAATAAGCATTTTCTTATTCTGCTAGTAAAATCGTGCACGTATCTGTACAACAAGCTACGTATCCTCTAGCCTCCATATCAGATATGATATCACAATTTGTTACACAATCGCATCAGAACTTCCTATTAATCTAATTCCTATACTGTATCTAATGTCAGACTCTGGAACTCTTCAACACAAGAAATTAGGGATTGCCAGATATTAGCTTTCTTTTAAAGAAATTTAAGTATAGTATATTTCTCTTGTATTCGGTCCTTCAGTGGATTGTTTGTTTCTGATTTTTGCTTGCCTAATTTATTATATTGACTGAATTCATCAAACTTCAATTTAATTTGTACAAATATCTTCTTGTAATTGTGTAATATATATATATACACACACACTACATATATATTATTTATGTATAAATACCTACTTGTAATTGTGTCATTGTGTAATATATGTACGTATATATATATATATATATATATATATATTACTTATGGAGCAGAACTTTGGCCATTAACAATAAAAACAAATAAGTATCTTTTGGCAACAGAAATGTATTTTATACCAAGGGCAGCAAGAAATTCAAGAAGAGAACAAATTAGGAACTCAGTTATAAGGGAGAAAATGAAGATTGAAGACACTATTTTAGATTATATTAAAACTCAGCAATTAAGATGGTACGGACACGTCCAGTGAATGGAAGAGGATCGGCTACCAAAATCTGTTTTGGAATGGAAACCTGAGGGAAGACTAAGCAGAGTAAGACCTAAAAGCTCCTGGAATCAGGGAATATGTTTATACATGAAGGAGAAACATCTACAAGCAGGAGATTGGACGGACGACAGAACTGGCTATTAGGAATCGGACGATGTCAAAGATATTAATCAACCGATGATATATATATATATATATATATATATATATATATATATATATATAATTACGATGTTGTGTACATATTTTTCGTATTTAATGTTTTACGGTGGTTGAGAAAGCCTTATGGCCTTAACTCTGCCAGTTTAAATAAATAATAATAATTATTATTATAATTAGGATTGCCAATATAATGCGGCTTATGCCATTGGGTGAATGTTCTTGGTAGGTATTTCTATTCGTTTTGATTGATTGCTAGGTGTGGAATCATAATTTGGTAAACTCCCAAACTTTGAAAGTCTTTCGGAGTAAAGCCTCATTTTCGGTCTCTCTCTCTCTCTCTCTCTCTCTCTCTCTCTCTCTCTCTCTCTCTCTCTCTCTCTCTCTATTATATATATATTGTGTGTGTGTGTGTGTGTGTGTAATGTTAAACAGGCCTACAACAGATCAAGTTTTTAGTATAAGACAGACTTTAGAAAAGAAATGGGAATATATCGGTACTGTACATCAACTATACGTAGAATTCAAAAAAGGATACGATTCAATTAAGAGTATCCTGCTGGAGTTTGGAATTCCTAAATGTTACTTAGACTTATACGAATGTGTCTAAATGGCACAAAGAGTAGGGTGCGTGTAGGCAAACAGTTTCCGGACACTTTTGAAATCCAGAATGGGTTGGAGCAACGAGATGCACTATCTCCTCTACTATTTAATTTTGTATTAGAGCATGTTATCAAATCTCTACAGAATGAAGATGATCTACAACTCAATGGTATTAATAAGCTGTTAGTTAATGCTGATGATGTAGTACTATTGGCCGGTAGCGAGGAGATCCTAAAGGAAAACACGCACACACTATTGAGTAACACCCAGAAATTGGGACTGGAAGTAAATATCAATAAAACTAAATATATGGTCACACGTAGAAATAAACTATATAATGGAAATTGACAGCTAATGACAAATGATGAAATTTTGAGGAGGTGGCTGAATTCAAATACCTAGGAACAATAAGAATAGGAATGAGATGCAGAAAGAAATTAAACATAGGCTAAATTCTGGAAATGCGTGCTATTATTTATTACAGAGACTTTTGATGTCCTAACTCCTTTCAAAAAACGTTAAACTGAAAATATATAAAACTATGATTCTAGCAGTTATATTATATGGATGCGAAACATGGACTCTTACTTTAAGGGAGGAAAGGAGATTACGAGTATTTGAGAATAAAGTTCTTCGGTAATTGTTTGCACCAAAGAGGGATGGACAGGTGAATAGAGAAGACTACATAACAATGAACTACAGGGTCTTTACACAAAATCAGATATAATAACAGTTAAGTATCGTAGACTGCGACGGGCAGGATATGTGGCACGTACAGAGAATGAGAGACGTGCATGGAAGTTTCTTGTGCGAAAACCAGTGGGAAAACGCCCAGTTGGTAAACCAAAAATGAGGCGGGAAAATACCATTAACTATGATTTGAGGGAAGTAGATTATACGGGGAGTGATTGCAAAGCATTAGCTCATGATATGGATGTATGGAGAGCTTATGTCCCCGCGGCAATAAACCTACAGGTTCGATAGTGCCAGTGAGTAAGTAATATAGCTTCTGTCAAGTTATTTCTATCTCTAATTCTAATATATTTATGTTCTCGCTATTTTTCGTACTTCTGACCAAACCCCACGTACAGTAGACCTATACCTGTATGTATACTGCGAACAAATAGTAGAGCAGCATTTGTTTAATTGCTTGTTTGTATTTAAATTACATTAATTCTCCATGTTTTTTAGGAATCCTTACCATAAATTTGCGCCTATAATATATTAAGATATTTGGTTATATTTACCTGAAGAGATTTTTTCTAGTAATGTACGCCTATATAGGCTACATACGAGTATATTCTGTATATTGTCTTGTGATGTATTACAGATACTGATAATATGAAGGACGGAAATGCCGAGTGGTATTTTAAATATGTATTCCTATTTAAAACTTGAAATATTTTATGAAATGTTTAGTACCGCAAGGTATAAGAGGGAATTTGACAGGTGAAGGGGTAAAAATCATTTAAATGGAAGCTTATATGTGCACTCAACTGAGAACGTAATTTCATAAAACTACGTTTTATTATTTATGTGCAAGCTTCTGATTTCTCTATTTGATGATATATTGAATTGTAAACAATATTTTTCAGTCACTTTTCGAATATTTTTATAAAGTAGCAGTTTACTCTTTAATTTTCTTGAATCCCCATCTAATTTGTTAATTGAGAATGATTTAATATGCTCTAAAATTATACAGGACGTTGAAAATTTCACAACTTATATGTGGAAACGGTAGATCAGTTATTTAATAGACTATTTTGTTCAAACGATAGGAGTTGAATTTTAACTAACTCACGGAATTATAGAACCCGGAGTTTCATGGCTAAGAAGAAATAATCCCTCCACATATCCTTATCCTGAAGTAATGTTTTCCAATAATCACCTGTATAATTCACCCTCCCTCAAATTACGCTTGTTATTCCTCCACGTCACTCTCGGTCTATCCACAGCGCGTTCTCTCTGGTTTTCCTACGAAATGTTTCCATCCCCTCTTTCATTCCTATTCATTCCACATGTCCTCTCGATCGAATTCTACAACAGTTTACGTTCTTATTACATGTGATTTCCTGTGAATATATATTGTGCATTACTATTGTGTAATCTTCTCCATTCACCTGACCGTCTGTAATTGGTCATTTTTTTAATAACTTCATTCTTAAATACAATTTTTCCTCCCTTGAAGTAAGATATCTTGTGTTCTTCCATATATAAAATATAACTGGAAGAATAACAGTTTTATATAATTTTAGTTTAACTTTTATAGAGAGAAATTGGAAAGAGAAGAAAGAGTTCCTAAGACGTTCAATATTAGCCAATTTAATTTTGTATCTCGGTCAGTTTAAAAAAATCACGATGGGCTATCACTAAATTATTGTTGCAATAAAATATTGACACACATGGCGCGCAATTGATCGGAAATTTTCGAACTTGAATCGCAACTGTTTCTGATTTGTACGCACATAAAACACGAGGGCGTTTTTCGTACTAAAACATTGATACCTATAAAATAAAATAGCATTATATAAATAGGCTATAGAATTTGTTTTCTCTAAGGCACAAATGTTTCATACATTGTCGTACGTCACTTGCAAATGTGCGTGATTTGTAAGTAGCAAAAAAACAGAACGTCAATCTACCAAAACATTGTAAAGTAATACATTTAATTAAACGACACTTTATAAAAACTTTTGTTTTTTTAATATTCTTCATTAAACTTTTATACTCTGTATAGTATGTATTTTAAAGTGCATTCATTGCTTACCGTTGCTACGCTCCTGCCGTGAATAATATCATCAAGATGAACAATTGGTGTGATATTATCCTTTTGTTTCAGAAATAATCTTCCATTACAGGAAGTATACTCAGAAACGTTAAAACGTATATAGAGTAATGTAGAAACCTTATATTTATGTAAAGGCAATATTGCTGCTTTCATGTGGGCATTATGCTTTCTGATAGCTCTGATTTATATGCTGGCCTGTATTTTAATTGAGTTCTTGGGTGAAAACATGGGACATATTCCGACTATTGTTTTAAAAACAATCGATTATTCTCTGTATGACAACATAATTCAGACTAATGCCATTTATGTTACCCATCCATAACTTGTTTTGAACTATATAAAAATAACATACTCTCCTTTCAACTTAAGAATATATTTTTATGTCCAATGTCTCCAGGTTGTCTTTTATAACATTTCTGGTTTTCTCCCCTGTCATCGACGGATTTGTAATCCATTTATTAGGTCGGAGCATTTGGAGAGCGGAGTTACGTTACCCCGATTATATGATGGGTGACCAGTGATAATGAAGCACAAGGAGAGTGCTCAACCTAAACTTAACCTAAATTCCAGATATGGGCAACCACCGGAATAATTTCCTTAGAGGAAAAATTCCTATGGTCTGACCAGGAAGGAACTCGAGGCCTCATGAACTCTAAACAGAAACGCTGACCACTAATCCATGAGGCGGGTCTGAAATATGTAAATAATTGACTGTAATGAGTCAACTTGTAATGAGTTTGAGGGCCTAAGAAATGCTTCGAGGTCACCCGGGTTTTACTTATATCTTCTCCTTTCTCTGTCCCTCGCCGAAGCCGAGTGGTTTAAGGCATGTTGCCTTGGCCCAAGACTAAGGGACTTGTGCTAGTTTGGGTCTCCAAAGGGGAAGACATTTTGACATAGTATTTCGGCCAGTATGAGACCGATGTCCACCCAGCATCTTGAGATTTAGGTAACTACAATAAGTAGCTGCTCAAGTTTGAGAAAATCAGCTATAACGATTGGGGGACTCGATATGTTGACCATATGTCACCCCTATACTGGCTAGATGTTCATTCACTTCTATAAATAAGTGTCTATGAGGCCAGTAACCAGTTGATAGGCCTGTCGCGCAATTGTAAATGGAATTCCAAAATACGTACTCAAAACGAAGTTTAGTTTATTCTTTAATTGAAAGGAATTGATATGATAAGAAACACACAACTTTACCTGCATAAATGCTCCCCTTACCTCCCCTTTATTTACAGGTCTGCAGTGAAATCCAAAATCTCCGAGGGTATTAT
Source organism: Diploptera punctata (assembly GCA_030220185.1). Classification (NCBI taxonomy): domain Eukaryota; kingdom Metazoa; phylum Arthropoda; class Insecta; order Blattodea; family Blaberidae; genus Diploptera; species Diploptera punctata. The sequence goes on along the minus strand of JASPKZ010001578.1, from coordinate 845,471 downwards.
CTCTCACAAAACTAAGTACAGGTCCTGTGCAGGTTGCAGAAAATGTGTCCTGAAAAATGTCGGCTTACACAAATTTATGCTGTGGCTAAAAAAAAGGTATCGATGCACTAAACAAGTCGTTCTTTGCACACTTAAATGGTTTACGCTGTATTAACCATAAGAACAACAACAAATTAACGTACACAATATTGAATATCTAAATAATTCTACAAAAAACGTCCCCGATAGCATATGTCTATCTTTTACGGATCACTCACAATAATCATGTTTGTGGTTCAGCTCATTGATGCCAAGAAAATCGGAATAAATAGATTCTCAGGCAATACCAGGTAATCAGACACGGGGTATCTAAAAATAATTACGATACACATTTATAATTTCTATTTTTACTTATTCAACTAAACATAAAAACGCTTTAATTTATATAGGCCGTAGCAACGCACGCCGGATATTAGCTGGTTACAAATAAAATTATTTAGAGTGGAAGGCCTGCAATGTGGCTACGTGAATAATATGTAAGAAAGAGATTACATTCACATGTTTCATATGCGATATATTTGGATGTTGAATTTACGGCACCATAAAATTTTACCTTTTTTATAGCAACATATATCCAATGTTTCATTTTAGCACTTTTCTCCTTTCTACTATAGGGTATCCAATATGCAAGATAATTAAAGCGATAGAAGTGACAGATTATGCATTAAATAATTGTTCTCTCTGTGTTTATTTTCGGCTGCGTATATTGTAAAAGGCCTATACAGAACAAACTTTAAACAACCATTTACAGAATAAATACATAGCAGTTTACTACAATACAACAAAATATGTTAAACCCGAGAAATAATATATTAGTGTTTTCATGATAGGTACTCTCTCCATTTACTTATTTGTTGCGAGAATTCATGTTCTAATATTAAGTTACATGGAGAGTATGATCGTTGTTGCACGAACCCAGACTATTTCAATACTAATTTTGTTTCCTCATTCTTCTGTCATATCTCATTGTTTCAGCCCCTAGCTCTAGTTGTCGCTTTGCTTTACGATGCGCCTTGATATTCTCCCTAGGGGGACTGTGCGACACGCATCACTGTTTTGTGTCCATGGGGAAACCAAGAACTTCGCAAAACGTTTGCTGACAACAAAACTGTCTTACATGTTTAGGAAAATATGCAGTGGAATATTCTTTTGTTTACTTGTAATATTTTTTATTCATGTAATGTATATGTTATCAGGGTTATTATGTAGCTATAGAAGACTAGAATGGTCCGATCACACGTAGTAGCTCTCTGTGTGACAGTAGAATAGCTTTCAAATTTGTATTGGAAAATCCTTAGGGGAAAGACATTTGGAAACGCGTTGGCGTATGTGGGAGGATTAATATTCGCTTGAATCTTAGATAACTGAATATTGGAGATAGCTTAGATTATATATATATATATATATATATATATACGTATACACACAGAGTGTTGTAAAAAACACCGACAACGGAGGTGAGGTGGTATATTGAATATCCATCCATAGTAATTATGCCTGAGGGCGTCTTTCACTGTAATCATAGCACTTCCATGCTATGCTTTGCAGCTGTACTAGGGAATTATAGGTGTGGTAGCTTCCCGTTCCTTTCCACACCGGTAAAGGGTGATGATGATAATGATGATGGCCGGATGACTTTTGGGCTCTAAGTTTCCTGATATTTGTCTTACAGGCGAGGAAAACCCCCGTAAAAACCTCACCCAGAAGCCTGTCCCGACCGGGAATCGAACCCGGGCCCGCTGCGTGACAAGGCAGCACGCTACGTCGAGACCACAGCGGTGGACATATTGAATATGTTGATCATTTTTAATAAGGTACCAATGACCGGAAATTTTGCGTTTTTACATTATGAGTAGCTAACTTCTCAAGAGTTATGCTAGTTGAATTTCAAAACTCAATACTTGACAATACTGTCACAGTCACATCAGGTTTTCAAAATATCCACCTCCCATCTTACTGCATCGACTGTATAGTGACTGGTGCAGACGTTCAAATATGCCTGGCCTCGTTTAGATTATTTCTGCAGCAGCGTCGATTCGGGCTATAAGATTCATACGCGACTCTATTAGAGTCTGAAAAACAGACTGTTTCATGGCGCCCCAAAAAAAGTGGTCGAGAGTGTTAAAATCAGGTGATCTCGGAGGCCATGGGACTGGTCCCCCTCTTCCAATCCATCGACCAGGATACGCGGTATCCAAATGTCTCCTCACATTGTCATCGACGTGAGCTGGAGCTCCGTCGCATTGCAGCCACATTTCGTTGCGAAGCCATGTATCATAGTTTTCGTACCTATGAGTTGTTGTTAAGTAAGGAGTCTTCAATCCCTTCGACTAACACTGATCTTGAGACATAATTAACTAGTCATAGTATGAAAACGCATCATTTCCGGCCATTGGTAACTTGTTAAAAAATTATCAACATATCTCAATATACTACCTCACCTCCGTTGTCGGTGTTTTTTGCAACACCCTCTATATATATACTTATTGGTTTTATGGTACATTCAATCGAGCCATAGCCACTCTTTTGTTAGGAGTTTTTAGACCAAGCTAATTTAGTTAGCTTTTTACCTATATATATCATGAGTGACATGTGATCAGCATATCGACTCACTAACATATCTAGTAGGTAATTAAGATATGCTTGGATTATGAAGGTCGGTAAATGATTATTACAAGCCTCTCTTTTCAGGTTTTATTTTTTTTACGAACGGAGGACTCATTCCTTGTATTTAAACCAGCGACTCTAGGGACTAAGCCTTTAAACTGGCAATGTATCCTATATGATGCATTAATTGGTATAATTTATTTGATATCTTAAATAAAACAAAAGGAAACGAACGAGTAGAAATTACTTAAATATTCGTCGAATTACATAGTATATCTAATAATAACAGTTATGAATGGTTTCGTTTTCACTGCGGTCCGCCACATTTAAATATATGACACGAAAAAAAAATATTTTTTTTGCCAATTTAGGGCTAGAGAGAGGGAACAAAACTGCTAGACCACCACGGCCGAGAGATATATATATTATTTCAGGATTGTTTCTGTTATTTACACAGCTATCCCGAACCAAAATATACAATCTTTTTATTCCACACTTCCCGGTCTTGCGTGTATTGCTTCTGTCATATTTCTTTTCTTCATGCTGTCTTGAATTATCTTTATCCAGTTTCGATCTCCGGTCGGGGCAGTTTTTCTGGGTGAGGTTATTATCGGGGTTTTTCCTCACCTGTAAGACAAATGTCAGGAAAATTTTAAGGCCCAAACGGTCACCGAAATCATATGGCCACCATCATCATCCTTATCATTATCATCATCATTACCATCCTTCACCGGTGTGGAAAGCAACGGGAAGCTACCACACCTACAATTCCCTAGTAAAACTGCAAGCATAGAATGAAAATGCCATGATTGCAGTGAAGCACCTACCTTCGGGCAGAATTACTATGGATGGATCTTTATCCACGTTGAATTTGGTCTACCACACTTTTCCAGGAGGTATCAATTTTAGTACTCCATTGTTTGTTTCTGTGTCCCTTCTTCTCATTATATGTTCATACCATCTTAGTTGGATTTCTTCAATATCTTGTATAATATCCTTTTCTACATTCATTATTTCTGTTATCATCATCAGCATCAAGGACTAGACCTGCTGGTCTGTTCCGATCTCATGTTAGAATTGGTCTATCCGTCGTTTACTGGGTCTTCCAACATTTCTTCGTCCTAGTGGTTTATAATGAAGAATCTGTTTCGGAATTCTATTGTAATTCACTCTCTTGATGTGGTCCATCCATTCACCTCTATTGTGTAAGTCTATCTAATAGTTCGAATATATTTAGTTTATCTTATTGTATTATTTCTTACTTTATCCAATTTTGATATTCTTGCCGATCTTCATAAATAGTCTATTTCAATAATTTATTTCTTGTTTTTGCTTCAACGTCCATGTTTCCGCACCATACAATAAAACACTCTTCACAATTGTATTATATATTAATAATTTAGTATTCTTGATTTTATGCTTACTCCATAAAATAGTATTTAATATGCCAATAACTTTCTTTGTCTCTGTTATTCTTTACTCGATATCTCTAATCCAGATGATCCATCTTTTTGAATTATTCATCCCAAATACTTAATTATATTCTACTGTTTTAATCTTTGTTCCATTTATTTATATTCCTCGGAAACATCTGTGCATATATATATATAATCAATAAACTCTAAACGTGCAGAGTTTAGAAACTAGGGTTCAAATACCGACTCAGGCATTTATTTTTCTTTTCATGTCATATTTGCCTTCATTGCCAAATGTACAAATATAGTTATAACATCTAAATATGCAACGTTACTGCTATAAAGTAAAACTTTCTTTAAATATGCTTACTTGTTATAGTGGCCACAAGATGGCAGTTGTAACGATATCCCGCTATCTGTCGTGTAAATTGAGAACACTATATCCACACATGTCCACCGCTGTGGTCTTGAGGTAGCGTGTTGCTTTATCACGCAGCGGGCTCGGGTTCGATCCCGGTCGGGGCAGATTTTTAGGGTGAGATTTTTATCGGCGTTTTTCCTCACCTGTAAGACAAATGTCAGGAAACCGTTAAGGCCCAATGGTCCCCGAATTCATATGGCCATCATCATCATCATCCTTATCATTATCATCATCATCATCCTTCACCGGTGTGGAAAGCAACGGGAAGCTACCTTACTTACTCACTGGAACTATCGAACCCGTAGTTTCTTGGCCGCGCGGACATAAGCTCTCCATACATCCCTATCCTGAGCCAATGCTTTCCAATCATTCCCTGTACAATCTACTTCCCTCAAATCATAGTTAATGTTGTTCTCCCACATCATTCTTCGTCTACCAACTGGGCGTTTTCCTTCTGGCTTTCCTACAAGAAGTTTCCATGCACGTCTTTCATTCCCCATACGTGCAACATGTCCTGCCCATCGCAGTCTACGAGACTTAACTGTTCTTATTATATCAGGCTTCCTATAAAGACCATGTAGTTCATTGTTATGTAGTCTTCTCCATTCACCTGTCTGTTCATCTCTCTTTGGTCCAAAAATTTTCCTAAGAACTTTATTCTCAAATACTCGTAATCTCCTTTCCTCCCTTAAAGTAAGAGTCCATGTTTCGCACCCATATAATATAACTGGTATAATAATAGTTTTATATATTTTCAGCTTAACGTTTTTTGAAAGGAGTTGGGACATCAAAAGTCTCTGCAATGCATAATAGCATGCATTTCCAGAATTGAGCCTATGTTTAATTTCTTTGTGCATCTCATTCCTATTTGTGATTATTGTTCCTAGGTATTTGAATTCAGCCACTTCCTCAAAATTTCCCTCATTCGTCATTAGTTGTCCATTTCCATTATATAATGAATTTCTACGTGTGACCATATATTTAGTTTTATTGATATTTACTTCCAGTCCTAAGTTATTAGCGTTACTCAATAGTGTGTGCGTATTGTCCTTTAGTATCTCCTCACTATCGGCCAACAATACTACATCATCAGCATAAACTAACAGCTTATTAATACCATTCAGTTGTAAGCCTTCCTCATTCACCGTAAAAATACAACTGTTAAGAAATGCGGACTTGGGTTCATCTGGGGTAAAATTTTCCGGAGGTCAAATAGTCCCCCATTCGGTTCTCCGGGCGGGAACTACTTCAGGGAACCCATGCCAAAGGCTCAAACACAGGGACATGTTCCTAGGAACATGGAATGTTAGGACGGGAAGCTACCACGCCTACAATTCCCTAGTAAAGATGCAAGCATAGCATGAAAATGCTATGATTGCAGTGAAGGACCTGCCTTCGGGCAGAATGATTATGGATGAATTGATATACCTATATAAATATTTGTGTTAGGATTCTTGAGTAGCTCAGATGATTAGAGCGCTAAACGTACCGATTTTAGAATCTCGGATTCAAATCCCGACTGAGGCATCTTTTCTTTTCGTGTATTTTATTTTTCTTTTCATGTGTGTGTATATATATATATATATATATATATATATATATGTGTGTGTGTGTGTGTGTGTCTGTGTGTGTGTGTGTGTGTGTGTATTAAATATATATGTATCTGTGTGTGTATGTGTGAGTGAGTGAGCTTTCAATGCCGGAAAGAAAGATCACTGGTTAGAGAGTTAATAGTTTCACGTACGAAACGATAAATCGCCGTTCGCTAAAACAATCTTGTTCTCACTTTTTAGACCCGGATTCAAGCCCTACACCAATGTGTCCAAAACACGGTATTACGTCTTCTAATGGAATAAGAACCGGAATAATTGAGTCTACACTCAAAATTGCTGTTCATCAAACACATTGTAATGCTTTTACACATAGTTCTAAATGAAATAATCCCTAATTCCCAAAGTCTCCCTATCTTTACATAGAAAATACATCAACCCCTTTCACTTTGGTCTCAGCAGGAATTGCCTAAGCAATGATTCCATTATCAAAACTCTTGGGAATAAATTCTAGACGGGGGGAATTCCTATTTCCATTAAAGTATTTAAACACGTATGATTTCTAATTACAGTTTAATTAGAAATGACGTAATTTAATTTAGTGAAATGTGAAATAGGTTGCAATATTTGTCACAATAGGTGCTTGAAAATTTGATTCAATGAAATGTGTTGACGTTTTCACCCAGGATTTCAAGTTGATGAGTTGACAAGTTCCGACTCCATTTTCCTCCCTCGCATCCTACGAAATGAATACGGCATTAAGAACGTATCCTCCCATCCCTCTAGCGTAGTTACAACTTGTACATTTAACTTGAACCAAGTCGTTCCGCAATGTGAGTGTGTCTCTTTCTCTTCCGCCAGAATCATTACTTTTCAAGTCAGCTACAAAGAATTATTAGTAGGCAAAAAGCTCTTCACAAACTTTCTCTAATTGGTCATATTCAGGTGGCAAGAACCCAAGCTTCTGCAATCTCTGCTCGTTCAATTCTCATTTTATTCAGTTATTAAAGCTCGTCACACGTATTTATAATTTTTAAAAATTAAGCCTACCTTCTCTCACCGAATCCATATCAACGAGTCTAACGTGGGAATGAATGTGTAACATAATATTCATAATAAAATTGGACAAGTTTTAAAATTTAATTTTTTCGTTCAACCACATGGGCTGGTGGTCAATGTCTCTGACTAAAGTTCACGAGGTCCCTAGTTAGATTCCCTGTTAGATCATAGAGATTTTCCTTTAACGGGAATTATTACTGTGGTTGCCCATGATCTGGAATTTAGGTTAAGTTTAAGATAAGATCTTTCTCCTATAGCTTCATGATCATTTATCGCCAATCATTTCATCGGGGTAACGTAATTCCATCTTTCAGGTGTCCCAACCTAAGAAACGGATTACAATTCCGCCAACGACAGGGGACAAAGCCAGAAATGTCATAAAATACACCATGTTGGCATTTGACGAAAAAATAATAATTTTGGGAACCATAATATTGTCCGCCGCTGTGGTCTCGGAGTAGCATCGTTGCCTCGTACGCAGTGGGCCCGGTCGGGACACGTTTTCTGGGTCATGGTTTCTTTTTCGAGACTTTTCCTCGCCTGTAAGACACACATCAGGAAGCGTTAAGGCGCAAATGGTCCCGGAACATCATTTGATTATCATAATCATCATCACATTCGCCTGACAACCTTTAGGGTACAGGTAAAAAGTTATGAGCCATAAATTAAGTTGTTAAATGTAAAACTGGTACCTGGTAAGTCAGTCGTCCTCATCTAAAGTATTAAATAGTTCCAATATCGAGGCCTTTCATAATCACTGTTTCATCTTCTGCATTTTAACTGATACTGATGTTGTTGTACAGATAAAGAGACATTTTTAACGCTGACTAAACGGGACTGTTTTTTCTCGCGTTACTGTCGAAGTCGCTCATACATACTCTATTCCATTTTTCAAAGTCAGCAGAACCACAATTAATCCAAAATACGTAAAAAGACATATACGGTACTCTATAATCTAATATTAATAGTAAGTTTTAGTTTTTTATAAAGCGGAATTTTGTCTAATGTGAAACAAAATTGGTCTCATTCGATTCCGTTTTGAGCAAGTTTTATTCTATGTATGTATATATATATATATATATGTTATGTTGCAGATTTTTGCGGATACAAGTATGAATATGACAGTTTTCTTGGGTTTTCCGCGTCTTGGATTCAAGTTCGGCCTCTGGCCAATGATTCCTACGTTTCGGATAATGGCATGTGGGATCATGCCGAAACGTCGAAATCAGTGGCCAGATGCCGAACTTGAATTCAAGACGCGGAAAACCCAAGAAAACTGTCATATTTATATATATATATATATATTATATATATATATTATAATCCCCATGGTTATTTCGCTGTTCAATGAATAGATCGAAGATGATTTAAAAGAATGGTTCTAAAACTATTTCATTAATACCTTACACTCAATATATACTCTCCATCGGGATTGTACAAATAGAAAAATAGTTATATTAATATCCAGTACCAAGAATATAAAATTACATCACAAAAAATAAAGAATCGATTAAATTGGAAGACTTTTGGCACAAAAGTATCTATAAACTATGACTATACTGCACTATATGGAAAGGCATTCTCAAGTATGAAAGCGAAATTTGGATACTCAATCAAAGACTTGAAGCAGCATAGATATGTCTCTACATATTACACGTAACATATTATTCCGAAGAATGTTATTAAAATGTCGGAAATTAACAAAGAAGTTAAAGAGTGTTGTAAATTAATAAACAACTTTCATAACGAGCTCATAGAATGTCCCTTTTCCCCAAATCATATTGAGCAATGGCTGTATCTTGCCTAACAGTGTTTCTTTCCCCGATTTTATAAGTGCTGCTGGGATCAAATCTGAGCTGATGCGTTTGCATCTTTAATTTTGTATTGACATTTCAACTTCTAATACGTTTGCTGTGTGAGCAATATTTCGGCTGTCTGTTAATCATCCATTTCAATATTCTTTTCTGCGTGTACATTTAATACCTGGTTATACAAATAATAATAATATATTATATTATTATTTATTATTATTATTATTATTATTATTATTATTATTATTATTATTATTATTATTATTATTATTATTATTATTATATTAAAACTCAGCAATTAAGATGGTACGGACATGTCCAGCGAATGGAAGAGGATCGACTACCAAAATCTGTTTTGGAATGGAAACCTGAGGGAAGACGAAGCAGAGGAAGACCTAAAACCTCCTGGAGTCAGGGAATATGGTTATATATGAAGGAGAAACATCTACAACCAGGAGATTGGATGGACCGACAAAATTGGCTATTAGGAATCGGACGATGTCAAAGACATTAATCAACCGATGATCTATCTATCTATCTATTATTATTATTATTATTATTATTATTATTATTATCATTATCATCATCATCATCATCATCATCATCATCATTGTTTTTATTGCTTAAGAACATCTTACATTGGCTAATGTTTATATATTTTTGTACAAAATTTGTCTATATTACCATTCCATTTCTTGTAAAATATTGTATCCTCCATTGCTTTATTTTCCTGAAGAACTTGTTAGTAACTTTACAACTATTATTCGTTGTATATGTTCATGAAAGCATACATACCCACTAATGCAATGTTTTAAGTTATATTATTGAATTCTTCAGGGAATGTTATTTTTTTGTTACTTTTGTTTAACTAATCTCATTACTATTGTTGAGTAAATCGAATGTATAAAGTTCAATGTTTGTTTGTTTGTTTGTTCGTACTTTAAGCGCGGCCATACCGTTGGTCCGATTGTGATGGAGTTTTTACAAAATGTTTAGGAGATTTCCGGGATGAACATAGGCTATGAGAGAGGTAAAATGCTCAACTCCTACATCCTTAAAAACACCCTTTGTAGTGAAAAACTTGAAAAAGTCATTTTTTACCCTTAAATGGCTTACGCTGCCTAAACCATAACAAATAGACATAATTAATGTACAATGAATTGAATATCTCATGAAACTCTACAAAGAAGGCGCGACAGCATGTTTATCTCTTACAGATATAACACAATAGCCATTAATTTAACTTTAATTATGTCAAATATCCCACCTCTCCGTATGCGCAATCTGCTTAAGTAGGGGTATAACGATTTCTCTTCACGTATTAATATATATATATATATATATATATATATATATATATGGTATGATAAAAATAAATGCCTGGACGGGATTCGAACCTGGAATTCTGAGTCTGTACCTCTGTACCTCAGACTCAGAGTTCCGGGTTCGAATCCCGTCCAGGTATTTATTTTTCTTATCATACCATATTAAGCTTGCATTGCTCAATGTTAAACATTTAATTATAACATATATATATATATATATATATATATATATAAATTCTTGTGAACGTTTGTTTGTCATTCAACTCCTCCTAAACGACTTGCCCGATTTTGTTTAAATTATTGTGTGTGTCTGATTGGGTCCGTCGATGGCTTAGATTCACAATTGTACCCTCTATAAAACTGTGTAGAATTTACCTGAAGTGAAAGTTAAAAATCGCTCTAGCGGTCACAATTTTCTATGTTTCACAACGAAACTCAGTATATCCTACTAAAATAAACCGAGGTATGTATTATCAAAAAATGAGCGAAATTCGACAATTCGAAGTGGAGGTTTACCTGAAAGCGAAATTAAGAGTGTTCTAGCAACCGCAATGTTCGGTTCGTCTCAGCGTATGCTATTGAATTTAATTGAGCTTTAATATTTAATTTATTTAGTCGTAGCAACGCACTGTGTATTAGCTAAATTAATACACACACACACACACACACACATATATATATATATATATATATATATATATATATATATATTATATATATTTGGATGCGACTGTGTGTTATAGATTATTTTTTAAGATTATTTATTTGGGTTTTGATATAATTTTGTTCATTAGTGATAAGGTTGTTTGTTAGTTCCAAATATACGATTCATGTGTAAGACAGTGAAAACATTGGTTGAAGCGGATTATCGAGTAGGGTAGGTACACAATAGTTCTATTCAATAAATTCGGGTTATTAACCAGGAAACGTTTTAATTCGCATGAGCGGAACCGATCACTGGAGAACGCTTGTCATTCTATTTCTACTCAGCTTGGAATCAATGACTGAAAGTGGAAGAATTGGGTTGCACCTGTTACAACACCTCTGGATTAATTAAACATTCTCTCCTATTCCAATAAATGGCGCTATCGCAGTTCACAGTTCTGTTCTCACTCACACGTAATTTAACTTGAATCTTTGAAGATTTACAAAAGCTGAACAATCATCCAAGTTTGAGATTCAATTGTAACGCAGTATGCCAAAAATGCATAAAAATAAATTGATAAATGTCATAAAAATCTATAATACAGGTAGAGTTTTTTAGTGATACTTTTAAAAACTAAGATACATGAAAACTGACAATAATTATTTTTTGTGTTGTTTTCATAATTCAATTAGTTAATCTTCGTCATCATAAATATTACGAGTTAGTATATTAAAAAATAGGATTTCATTGGTGATAAAATTGTATAACACATTGTCAATTAAACCCAAATAACCAAACTAAAAAGTTACAATATATGTGTAATGGTTTAAATGAAAATATTATTGACTATTTAACTCATACCCCAAATGGGAGTCAATGACAAATCAACAATCACGTTTCAATGAATTTTGTTTTAAACTAATCACAGTTGTGTTTCACCTCGATAATGATCAAATGTTGATTACCAAAATAAATAAAGCTCCTCCTTTTTAATATTCTGAACAGGTCAAAGCTTTTGTAGTGACTGGCACTCTAAGAAATATGTTGAATGTAGCAAATAATGAATAGATTCCTTCGTCCTACCCATTTTATAATTGTGTGTATAATAATTGTGTTTTTAAATACTGATTTTACTGAGTTCTTTCCGAAAAAAATAATTAATAATATATAATATTTGTTATAATATACTATTCAATGTGTTTCATTTTTTCTCCACTAGGATGCATTCTTACAATATTGTGTTCATATTAAGCAATAAATAGTATGATCAAGATACAGTGATGAACAAATGAAACATAACCAAACATTTCTCGTTTGTTTTCAAACAACACCGTTTACATTAGATATATAAATATTTAAAAATAATTATATTTATATAATGATTTTTGAGTAAATATCTTAATTTTATTCGTTAAATAGTCCTAACAAATGTCTTTCTTGATTTCCAAATTCTCCAGATAAATTTGAAATTACTCATGGAATTACTTATGTTAAATTTGAAAGTTCAAATTCAAAATAATTATCAATGATTCTACCGTTCTTCTATTATTATTGTCAATTTCATCACTATACCGTATGCTCCCTCTTTAACAAGAGGTTTGAGCAAGATATTTAAATTATTAGGTATTAAATTCGTTCATACTACCGGTACTTCTTTACATTAGCATTCTCGGAATTCCTAAAGATTAAGTTGTTTTTTTTTATGAGGACGGGTGTGAGAACCGTGATAAGAAATATGTTGCGCAAGCAATAAGATCTATTTTAACTAGATTTAAAGAGCATTTTGCTCATTTTCGGTTAAATAGAATTAACAAATCTGTGGTTGGTTAACAAATTTCTAATGGTGAACATGTTAGTGATAAGAGATATTATCTCAAACTAGTTAGATTGCTCATTAATTCTGAATTCCTTGACGTTCTTCAGAGTTTAGAATTTTTTAAAAACAGAGATAGAATTATGAATAATGAGAGGAGCCATATTCCAGCCAAGGCCCTATTTTTTAATTAAAAGAAAAGAGGATTATATTGATGATGTCAGTAAGTAATTAAAATTTTCTGTCACGTGATTAGAATTCCAAATGATATTTTTTAGCACATTTCAGCTTGTTTTTATTCATTTAGTAACTAGTCTTGATAATGATGGTCTCACTATCGAAATTCGTTAACTATTTTAAATTTTAGTTTGGTGATTTGGGTTTTATTGACAATGTGTAATATTACGTGATAAGCTATCTGATTAATTCCGTTCCGGTATTTAACTGAAGTCTAGAACTAGTTACTGCATCGTCGTTTTGGTCGCCCTTCATCTCACTTTCCTAATGGTTTGTAGTTGTACATTTTTTTTTAAATTCCGTTTGGTAACATTATTTCATCATGTTCATGCCATCAGTTTACATAACTTGTTTCGTATAGGCTACTGTAAATTAGAAATTTCAATTCTTGTCTGATGTGATTGTTCTGTTTATCGTCTGATATTATATATTACGTCAGCGGCCTTAACAGCTTCATTTCTGCTGCTTCCGTTCTTATTTCGTGTTGCTTAGTTAGATTTCAAAACGCTGAGCCATACACCAATGTAGATATGGCCACTGTTCTGTAAAACTTCAGAACAATATTTGTCCTATTTCCATTTTTCTAAATGTTCTCTAAATAACACTGGTCAACATAATTTTTGTCTCATGAGTCCCAATAGTTCTACTTAATGCTGTTTTTTATCGTGTTTTCAAATATGTATTCGGAATTTTTCCGTCATCCACAGTTTTGTTTATTTCAATTACAATTAATGGATTTAAATAATTATTTTTAATAAACGTTTTTTCGTCCATTTGTCCATTGTAAAATAAAACCAAATGAGCTAACTCAAATGGTTTCAGCTATGTAAAAGAGATATCAAAGCAAATGGAATCCTAATATTCTGGCATATTATTGTTGGACCATCAAGAAAGATGCTCCACAGGCGAAATATAGCAGAAAATAGTAATTTCGTACTTTCTAGGTGAGTCCGAATGTTTGGATATTGTGTAGTTACGAATGTAGAAAATATTAAAGTGTTTGAAATTCTTATCTCTCGGAAACCTTGCGTGATGGAGAAAATCCGATATCGTATTTTAATTCAGAAGGAACACATACTATCAGAATCACATATTTTTCTTTCTGAGAAAAAAAAGTTTCTTTTTTGTTGCTCAGTGTAATTTTTATTTACATGTGACAATGCATGTGTACCATAAATATTCTCAAATGGCTCAGTTATTCTGTTGGTGAAGCACCTGAGAAAAATGTAGTTCACTGGTATTTTACAGATCATTTTCACAGATTCTGATTTTTTGTCAATGATTCACTTTCTGTTCTCTTCTTAAATCATTTTTGTACAAAATGTACCAGATTTTCTTAAGTAACTATAGGATAATTTTTTTACTCAAATACTAGATGTTTTAACTTTTTGGGACAATTTATTTTTTAGACTAAGTATTCATGTTGCAGGATATATTTTAGTATTTTTCATTTATTTGAATTAACATATTCGCATGCAAAATTTCACTATCTCAAATAATTTTGAAATTATGAGGAGAATCAGGGTTGAATAGTATATTACGATCCTTGGTTGGGAAGTGGTTTTTACAGAATCGAGGAAAATGTTAAAAACCGAGCAATAGCCAGGTTTCTTATTCCGAGAATATGTAAAACACTTCACAAACTGCGTTGTATATTATTGTTTGCGTGATGGTGTTTTCTAAATAATAAATAATAGTAAAATAATATATTTGTTGGAAATATTTGCGTTCATTATAAACAACTGATTATCGTTAGCAGCATGGACATTGTTTATTAGTTGAAATTACAGAAAGCCGTAAGTCCAATTAGTGATAAAATGGCGGCAAATACGCATTTATTGTTTTATATTGTTTCAAATAAAATTCAGTTCATTTAAAATGCAGTGATTTGTTTTGTATAATGTATATTAACACTACTTTTTGGATATTTTCTGTATATACATTGTACGTAGTATACATAGAGGGCAGTGGTTTTACTTCCCGCACGTGGGTGTAAATGTAATATTAAATTATACTTATTTAGATTCATGTATTTTATGTCTTTCGGGCTAAATGGCCGTGATCTGGTTTTATTAAAACTCTACGTTTCGTCTACTACTACGGTAGACATCCTCAGGAGATTCTGCGTGTTCTTCGACTTGTTAACTCTTCAAACGTCTGCAGCCGACATTTGAAGAGTTAACAAGTCGAAGAACACGCAGAATCTCCTGAGGATGTCTACCGTAGTAGTAGACGAATCGTCGAGTTTTATAAAACCAGACCACGGCCATTTAGCCCGAATGACATAAAATACATGCATCAAAATACCTGCCGTGAAAGTCTACAATTTTACATACTTATTTAGGTTGGCAACCCCGAAATATAGGAAGTCGAACTTTCAATAATGGTCCCCATTGCTGGTATGTACGTCAAAACGCACTATCGCACAAAAAATATCTATATGCCTATCTTCTCCTGACTGTCTTACATGAAATGGTTCTCATGATCTTCCCAGTATAGCGCTATTTTAATCTTGTTAATCTGTAGCAAAACCAAAATTGATTTCAATTACGAGCGTCTGAACGTGAGATTTACATTACGACTGAGAATTCCTTTTGACATATGGAGCACGACAGATTCCTCAGCCGTTAATTAGGATTTGTATCCATTACTGTTAACTATGTCAATTTCCCTCGCGAGGATGCACTGACACAGTTCTGGTCTCAGTAACGTGTTACATTATAGACTGCGATAGATCTTGACAATCGAATTGGCAGTTCACTTCATTGTAGTAGGACAGGTTTACAGATATAATTTAATGTTGTCATAATTAGAGACTCTTGTCCTAACTTCTCTCAAATAATGTTAAACTGAAAATTCATGAAACTGCTATTATATCTATTTTCGGGTTTTTACAGCTGTTGCCTTCTTACCCTGTCAAACTTCTAAAGACTGAGTTATTTAAGCATCTTTAATGGTTACCGCTCTTGTTTGCATTGCTATCCTCATGCTTTCCTTCCATGTTAACTTTGTTCTTCCTTTTGTCTTCTTTCTGGTCGGTTGCCATTGATATAATTGTTTCGGCCATCTCTCGTCTTCCATTTTTAGAATATGTCCCAACAATTTATATTCCTTCTCTTCAATTCTTTCAATTATGTCTTATTCTGCTTCCATAATGTTTCTAAATTCTTTATTTGTAACATGTTCTAATTTTGACTTATTGGCATTTCTGCGTAAATAATCAATTTCTAGTGCTTAGCTAAACTGAAAATTTATGAAACTGTTATTTTTCCAGTTATATAGATGCAAAACATGAACTCTTATTTTATAGGAGCAAAAATAGATTACAAATATTTGGGAATAAATTTCTCGGGATTTTTTTGAACCAAAGACAGATAAACAGACAGGCGAATGGAGAAGACTTTATAACAGTGAGCTACATGATCTTTATAGGAAACCAGATATAATAAAAGTTAAGTCTCTTAGATTTCAAAGGACAGGACATGTGGCACGAATGATGAATGAAAGAAGGGCATGGAAGCTTCTTGTGGGCAAACCAGAGGGACAAATGCCCAGTTGGTAGACCGAAATTTAGAATTTGAGGGAATGTAGGAAACATTAGGTCAGGTAGGGATGTGTGGAGAGCTTGTTTCTGCCCGGCCATGAACCTACGGGTTCCATAGTGCCAGTGAGATAATTAGTTAGTTGGTTTGTAGTTAGTTAGTTATTTGTGATAATTATCGCATGTATTTATCTCAGGCATTATATCAATACGCACAATACAATTAATAAAACAAAATTCTTTTGAGGTGAATAAAATATGATATTAAAATAAATAAATAAATTTCTTAGCAGGTGCCGTCGTCCTGAACTAGGTTATGTTTTTTTAAATATTAGGCCATTCAGGAACCGACATCAATCTTCAGCAGAAGGGTGTGCGCTACCCTTCGGTTTCTGAAAGGCCTGCAGTTTCAACAAAGTTTAACCCAGTTGAGAACGACACCATCCAAAGTATTTTTTTTTATTTTAATATTTCACTTCATACAAATAAGTTCATCTTGAAACGAGTACACAATGTTTGCTCAACTCAACGGTAAGCTCAAATTGTAATTTCACCTTTTTCTATAAGTACGCACTAACAGATCGCCATATCCCAGACCAACAGTTTGGATTTCGAAGAGGGAGATCAGCACTGACGCTGTAAACTGTCTACTACAGGATGTAGAGGAGGCACTGAGAGTGCCAAGGGGAAAACTTTACGTAATAGTTATTGATTTCTCCAAAGCATTCGACACTGTCAACAGAAAACTGCTAGTCGCAAAACTGGGATGCCTAGTCGGACGAGAACATTTCCTGACGGCCACAATAAGAGATATTCTAGCCCGGAACGAGGTGTCCGTCCAGGACGGGACCTCCGTCTCAAAGCAAATATCACAGACGACCGGTGTCCTACGAGGCGACCCCCTGAGCCCACTTCTATTCTCGATCGCCACAGCTGACGTCACACAGATCCTGGAGGGAAATGCCAAGCTCTACATATATGCGGACGACATGGCCCTGATATCCCCGTGCTGCGAGACACTGCATGACAATTTCAACCGACTTGCAAAATGAGCAGATGAGAACGACCTGAAATTAAACGAGGACAAAACTGTTCATATGACATTCAGGAGAGGAGGCAGACTAGCGGGAAAGGACAAGGTTATGCTGAATACCCGAGCGCTGTCCACAGTCAACAGTTTCAAATACCTAGGTATCACTCTCCAGCCTAAGGGAAACTCCTTCAACTTGCATATATCGGACAGGACGAGCCAAGCAATCAAAGCCATGCACGAAATAAAAGACATAACCAAGATGTCCATGGAAGCAGCAATAAAACTCTTCCACACCAAGATTGTACCCATAGCCACATACGGTCTTCAACTGATATGGGATCATCTGGACACCAACAGCTATAGACTCCTGGAAAAAGTGAAATCCATGTGTTTGAAAAAGGCAGCGGGTCTGTCAAAGTTCGCACCCTCCCGCACGGTCTATGAACTGACAAAGGAGCTATTTCTCATAGAAGAGCTCCGATTGAAACTATTCCTGCCATCTACAGCGAGCTATAATACTGTACTAAGAGAGCTGTAGCTGTAAAAAGAATCCATTTGTACCGATTTCTGCAACACCGATGACATGATCTCAGAAGACTGGAAGAAGCCGAACTACGACACCTAGTGACTCGGCTAGCAGTACACAGTTTCCATCACAGACTATGCAAAACGAAACAATTTCATGACCCGGGACCAAAATGCGTGTGCGAGCGATGCGGCATGTTATGCGAGAGATACCATGTGCTAAAGTGCAAAAACAGAGGGCAATCTCTGACAGGATTCTGTATGGACAGATAAACTAATATAGATAACTAATCTTTGCACATTGTGCGCTATACATTATTATTTATTTATAAGTACGTATGCTAATTTATTTTTATAATATTATTCTAACTCAAATACATGAGACAGTAATCCTTTATAGCATTCAGTATCTCATTATGAAATATACAGTGTGTTTCAGAAGGTATTAAAGACTTCGAGGGGTTGAAGAGGGGAATTAGTAGATACAGTTTTTATAAGGAACCCATGTTCAAAAACGCATCATTTCGATATAAAATAAGTTTGAAGTTCGAAACACAAAAAAAGACTGATATCGCTGTTTTCTTACAGTCTTCTAGAGCTTGAATTAAACCCGTCGAATTCGAGATCTACTTGCACGAATTCTGGCAGCAGCCAAAATTGTTGAGCACACCAGGTCTTATGGGGCGTGTGTATGAAAACATTCGTCGCAGATACACTTTGTGCAACGGACAACAGGGTAGTAAACTTATAGTAGAACCCCTAGAAATCTGTAATACTTATTATTAAACACATAGTGTTTCGATATTCAAACCTATTTTACATCGTAATGGTTCGTTTCCTGACATGGGTTCCATATCAAAACTTTATCTACTTAGTACCCTCTACAACTCCTAGAAGTCTGTAATACTAATTCTGAAACATTCTGTATATTTACACTTATTTAATTTTTATTTCGATTTACTATAATTTATGTCGTACCTGGAATTATAATTATTTTCTTTAATTCATTGGGATTATAGTGAACATGGACAAATAGATCTAAAATATGCAGGTTAAATAAAATAACATGTTCGTTTCTATGGAATGTGTTTCCACTGTGTGTCAGATATCATTTAGGATGAATTATTTGTTATATTGTAATATAATCCTATGTGAAATAGGTGAAATTAACTAACGTAGAAGATATCTGAAATAAAATCACCTATGTATAAGTTCTGTTTCAAAGTTATTAAAATATTGACACAATAGTATGTATTAAAAAGTTCGTGACGGTACAACAATATGCATTCATGGCTGAGAGCGAATAGGGATTAGCCCAGCACCGAACCTTACCCGGCTACGGCATTTGGCGTGTGGGAGGTTCCATTGTGCCGAGTACCGGAAAAAGAAAAAAATACTGCGAAAAAGTTAGTGATATTCGTTCGTATGCAAAGGGTAGTGATAACTCATCCTGTATTTCTTACCTTCTTATTCATATACATATTACTCCCAGGTTTTTAAAAAAATCACTTCACATATATCTGTTCAATAACACTCGTCAACATGACTGTTGTCTCATGAGTACCAATAGTTGTACTTAATGCAGTTTTTATCGTGTTTTCAAATATGTATTCGGAATTTATCCATCACCCAGAGTTTATTTAATTTCAATTTAAATTAATGGATTTAAATAATTATTTTTTAATAAACGTTTTTCGTCCATTTGTCCATTGTAAAATAAAACCAAATGAGCTAACTCAGGAGATTTCAGCTATGGAAAAGAGATATCAAGGCAAACGGAATCCTAATATGCTCGCCGATTATTGTTGTACCATCAAGAGGGATGTTCCATAGGCAAAATATAGCAGAAAATCGTCATTTCTAGGTGAGTCCGAATGTTCAAATATTGTGTAGTTACGAATGTACAAAATATTAGTGTTTGAAATTATAAATGTCTCTCTCGGAAACCTTGTGCGATGGAGAAAACCCTATATCATATTTGAATTCAGGGGAAAAAATAGTATCAGAATCACATATATTTTCTTTCTGAGAAAAAAACAAAAGTTTATTTTTTGTTGCTCAGTGTAATTCATACTACTATTACATTCCTGAGAGACACTTATCGTGTTTGATAAGTAAGATTTCAGATTACTGAACCAAATAAGCTAATTTTAACTACCCTTAATATTGCATAGTAATGTGAACAAAGCTTTGCATGCGCAGTTCTGAACATTTGATACCTTGAATATTATTTCGTTATTTCTGAGCGGATGTGCTCATCGGGACAGGTTTATTATTCTTTGCTATTGTGAA
Organism: Diploptera punctata; assembly: GCA_030220185.1. Classification (NCBI taxonomy): domain Eukaryota; kingdom Metazoa; phylum Arthropoda; class Insecta; order Blattodea; family Blaberidae; genus Diploptera; species Diploptera punctata. Next base: position 825,157 of record JASPKZ010001578.1, on the reverse strand, counting down.
ACTTACTGTGCTACATGGCTCGGGATTATACGATTGGCAACGGAGGAACACGAAAAATTTCAGAATACATTTCCCAAGAAAGCGATGAGTCTGGCAATAGGCATTTCAAACAATTGTGGTATACTAAACAAAATCGGTCATTTTCAGAGACAATAATGGCAAATTATGACTACAACCATTGGTTGGACATGCTCGGAGCAGAGTTCAGCAATGAACAATGAAGGTATTGTGTGTCGAGGAATTGGATAACCGGCATAGAATGGGGACTGGAGAACTTAGAGAAGGGCTGAGGTGGGAGAGAAATCGGAGAATAATAGAAATGTTTGGAGGAAATTAGGAAGAGGCTAATTGTTGTAGACCAATCACTCCTAATAAGGCAGATGGGCTTTAGTAACTCTATCATCATGTTACGAACCCACCGAGGTGAGGTAGATGTACATCTGTACACAGCGAGGTACACCAATATGATGCACATGTGAAGGTGGTACATCCTGATTCAAAAGCAGGTAGACCTGGATTCACGATTATTAGAAGAAGTAAAACAATGTTTTTAGTTATTTTTAACCCGGCGTGCGCTGCTACTCCTAAATAAATGAAAATTATTATCATAATAATTAAAACATTATAGTAAAATTCCAAAGTAAAAAAAAAAGAAATATTTTAAGTAAAATTTTAACATATTCTAATTAATAACTAATTTTAAATTCACAATATTTCAATAGTTTATTATTTATAAAGAATAAACTGTGCTTTTATGTTTAGTTGAATAAGTAAGAGGAAAAAATATTTATAAATTTATATTTTTTAGATACTCCGAGCTGATTGCCTGGCGTTGCCCGGGAATCTACTCATCCCAATCTTCTTGACATAAATAAGCTGAAATACGAAAATTGATGTGTTTTGTGATTAGTTAAATAAATGAAACGAAATATTTATATAGTAATTATTTTTAGATACCCCGTGCTGTTTACCCAGCGTTGTCCAGGAATCTACTCATCCCGATCTTCTTAGCATAAATGAGCTAAAATACAAAATTTGATGTACTTCTTATGATTAGTTTAATAAGTAAAATGAAAATAATTATAAATGTATGTCGTAATTATTTTAAGATTTCCCGTGCTGATTGCCAGGTGTTGGCCGGGAATCTACTTATCTCGATCTTCTTGGCATGAATGAGCTAAAAGTCAAAATTCGTTATTGTGAGTTAACCGTAAAAGAACACCCCGCCATGTGCTGCTATGCTTGCACAGGAATCTACGTACTTGTCTCGATCTTCTTGGCATCAATAAAAGACAAAAATGGTTATTGTGACTTATCCGTAACAGATAAACATATGCTGTCGCGGACTTTTTTGTAGAGCTGTTTGAAATATTCAATTCTGTGTACATTAATCTTTGTATTTGTTATGGTATAGGTAGCGTAAGCCATTTAAGCGTCCAAAGAGCTATTTTTTCACGTTTTCCACTACAAAGGGCGATTTTAAAGGGAGTAGGAGTTGAGTATTACAACTCTCTTTAACCTATGCTCATCCCAGGAATCTTCTGAACATTTTGCAAAAAGCCGTATAACAATCGGATCAACAATATGGCCGCGCATAAAGTATGAACAAACAAACAAACAAACAAACAAACATTTTTATATATTAGATATACAATAAAGATACCTCCTTAATTAAGTTTTTAATGCGCAGTTGCCACGAACCAAGCTGCCGTGAACGGGAGTGCCCTATGCAGAATCTGATGTCATAGGCCTATATTCTTGATGCAGTAACAGGATTCCTCTGTTTACTTACTAAAACAGTACTGAAATTAAGTAGTGGTATAGGGTGGAGTAGGATAGTTTGAGACATTGATTATAGATCAGATGAGACCCAACTTAGTTTACCTATAAAAATTCAGTCGAGTCGGTTTGCGCTTGCAAAACTTGAAAAGTGGTAAATAGATTGTTATAAAAATTTGAACGTACAGGTTTCTTCATCTTTTCATTTACACTGTTTCCCTTATTGTTTTACCTTTTTTGTTAACTTTCTGTTATTCACACATATAGCCATAAGGACAGGACACACACCCAAACCCAAGGTGGAGATTAAAAATCCCCTACCCATCCGGGAATCAAACCCGAGTCGCCAGAGTGGAAGATAGGGACTCTACCGACTACGCCACGGAGACGGACTCTAAAACTATTAGGTATCGGAGTTCACTTGAAGCGAAAATTTAATAATCTCTAGCGGTTGCAGTTTTTGATGCTTCACAACTAAATTCAGTATATACTACTAAAATAAACCGATACAAAAATCAGCGAATCTCGATCATTCAAAGTGAGAGTTTACTTGAAATATTAAATTAAACAATGGGTGGATTTCTCAACCGACCTCTAAACTACGACCCCGGTTTTCCGATTTCGTATTGTTTCTATTAACACCTATAAAAATGACTGAAAATTCATCGAAATTATTTTTTTTTAGTTTGGACTTCAGTTGTCGTGTTTTGTTCTTACAAATTAGTTCAGTTTTTTTTTTCCCTCCCCTTTTCATTTTACACTGCTTTTCCTTTTTGTTTTACCATATTGTTAACTTTGTTTTATCTTATATAGACACAAGGACAGGACATACACCCAGACCCAAGGTGGAAATTTAAAATTCCTTTTCCGCCGGGAATCGAACCCGGGTCGCCGGAGTGGAAGGTAGGGACTCTACCGACTACGCAACGGCGACGGACATTTATGAAACCATAGATTTTTAATGTTTACACATCTTTCTCTGCCTAAAGTTTCATTTTCTTTCTTCACTCGTCTCTGTCCATCCACTGCATGCCCTCCTGGCCTCTTGTTCTCATTCCAGTTCTTATTTCTTGCATCCATGAGTTTCGAGGTCTTCCTTTTTTTCTTCTTCCAGGTGGACACGAATCCAATGTTTTTCTGGGTAACCTTTCTTTTTGCATTCGTCGTACATGACCATACCAATTTAATTGCTTATATCTTAGGCCTATATAATCCACTATTGAATAGGTAATATTTATTTTTTTCTTGTATGAAGTATTTCTTTCTTTTTTTTTTCTAATTTTGAATATTGTGCTGCTTTCCTCATGAAAGCCATTGATTAGATTTAGTAGTTTAATTCACTCGGTTCCCTAATTAAGTTCCAAGGTCATCTAATGGCAATTCATACTCTTCATTTAAATTCTGGATTACATTATCAACTCATAAATGTAATATATTTTATCTGAGACCTTAGATTTCACCTGAAATCGTTCCTCTATGAACAAGTAAATTTATGTGGCTTAATTAGTTTGTATTTTGTATTGTATAATAGAACATTTGTATTCGAGCTGTGTTGAATGAATCGTTATTTTAAATAACAAGACGTGTATGCTAATATTTTTGGAATTTATAATAAGTATTCTAGGAATATGGGGTACATAATTTGGCACTAGAATGCACATATTTTACATATTAATGTCATGCTGCATGTATGATTAACTTCGCTGTTTTTAATCCAATAAATCTGTATGGAAATCTGGGTGACACAGTTTATGTACACAAACTTTGTGGTGCATAATAAAATGCTAAAACTCATATCTGTGTTATATGTTGTATACGTTTATTTACTGGAGAGAGATTATATTAGATAAAAAAGATTAGCAAATTAAAATTTTCGTATAATACCTTTAATAAAATTTCTGGATTTCTAAACCCTGTAGGTTGAAAAAGGAACCATTTTATAAGAATTTCTGACGTTATCTGGACAAAGCGAGTTACTATAAAGTATCGGCCAATGTGGAATACATGATTAGGGTACTTGGATAGATGACACTGATCATTGGGTCGTACTTGAAGCGTATATTGATGATTACCTTCAGAAAAACTTTAATTACGTAAGTTGCGTAACTTTCCTATATTCCGCTATATCAGTACTGGAACAAACACCTTAAAAATAACTTAAATTTAATTATGTTACTTCTATAACTTTTCTAAATTCCTCTATAACAGTAGGCCTATAATGACACACAACTCTTAAGAAATAACTGTAATTATTATATTTCTATAACTTTTGTATATTCCGCTATAACTTAAATATTAATTCTAGAATTGTTCTGTATTCCGCTAAATTAATATAAGGCCACACACCTTTAGAAATTACTTAAATGTAGTTATGTAAATTATATAACTCTTTTATATTCAGCTTTTTTAGTAAAATTACTCACTCCTTCAGAAATACCTTAGATGTAATTATGCTAATTCTATAATTTTTCTATGTTAATCTTCGTCAGTATACAGAGATACATACCCATACAACCCTTCAGAAATTATTTAAATTTTAAATATTTTAAGTATATAGCTTTTAGTCCCGCGCCGTAGCCGAGCGGTTAAGGTAGGAAGCCTTGGCGCAGAGCTACGGGACTTGCGCTGGTTCGAGTCTCCATGGGGGAAGAAATTTTCTCATGGTATTTCGGCCAGTATGGGACCGGTGCCCACCCAGCATCGTGAGGCAATTGGGTAGCTACATTAAGTAGCGGCTCCAGGTTGAGGAACCAGCTATAACGGCTGGGGGACTCGACATGCTAACCACATGTCACCCCTACACTGGCTGTTGATCATCTACCTCTGTGATTGACACATGTGGATGTGAAGGGCCAGCAGCCGGCTGGTAAAAGGGCAACCGCTGAAAAGTGGAAAGACCCTCAATCGGAATTATATAGCTTTTATATAGCCTATTCCGCTAACAGCACAAGGACACAATAAGAAAATACATTTAATTATGTTAATTCTATAACTTTCCTACATTCTGCTACATAAATAAAAGGCACACTCTCGCACATGTTAGTGAAGTCCTCGAAAAAATAACTCATCATATACACTCCTTGTTGAAGGAATAAATTCTACAACTTGTCCATCTTCTTGTAAGCCCATGTTTCCCTTAACAGAGATTTAGGCGCTCTTCCCCTACAGGGAAGAATATGAACCATACTAATTTAGTTACACTTGTTTTCGTATAGATATCATTTGAGTGGTCCGTGGTCAGCGTTCCGCCTCATACTGACATCTAGACATCTAGGAAACCAAGGTAGAACTAGGACGGGAAAATTCGGTAAATTTTGCTTAGAGGCCTTTTCATTCAGGCTTAAGGATCTTTTACGAGCCTGAAAATCTTCAGACTCGGGATCCACGGCTTAAAGTCCCTCCCGGAGGACTTGCTACTTGGATTTCTCCATCCTAAAAGATCCATCGACCCCGGCCAGGTTTGAACCTGCGACCTTTGGGACCATAGGCAAGGAGCATAACCACTAGTCCACCGCGGCCATACAAAATATAAAATGGAGTATATTTATTTGTACTAATTTATCATTTATTGTGTGGTAAGAATATAATCAGACAGAATACCTAAACAGATATTTTATTTTTCTCCACTAGGCCGCAGGTACTTGGAACGCCCAATAAGACGATGGAGGGAATCCTTAACAGATACAGTAAGGTCCAGTGTTTGATTCGTTTTTTGTTAGTAGTAAGTTGTTTTAAATATATCATTGCCTATTAATGTAAACTAGTTTATTATACTTATGAATTATATTTTAGAATAGTATTTATAACTTATGGGAATATTATAATATGCTGGAAGCATGTAATTTGCCATGTATAAGGTACTAATTTGATTTTTCTTACGGATTTTTTTAAAATAAGAAATGTTTATGACAAAATTACAACGGGAAAAAGTTGGAGTGAAGTTAAGAATTTGTCAAAAACCAGAATCCGATGGCGTGCATTCACAAAAGCACTATGCTTCCAAGAGGTGTGACAGGAACTATAACTATAACAAAATTAGTTTAAAATATTTGTTTTAAAAATGTTAGTGATATTATAGACTTCTTTATTTGGCAGTTCCTTCAAAGCAGGATTGTACCGAAAATAGTACTGGTAATTTCAAAAAAACTTGTAGAATTGCTGTCAGTTCAGCTTAGTTTTAGCTTGTATTCGTATATTGCAGACAATTTCATATAACATATTATATAGCTGGAAAAATAAATTGTTGTAAGAAATTAGTTGTTGTTCTGTATATAAACTAATTATGAATTTACATTAATTTCGAAACGCTTACTTTTTTTTAGACACTGTACTCAGATATTCATTTGTTCCACATTTCTGAGATTTTAGATGCATGCATTAAATGATTTGACATATTTATTTATTTACTTATTTAATGTGTCACTTAAAATTAATTTGTTTAAATTACAGCTTCCTAGCGGGACGTAATTCAGTTATGTAGTATTTAATTAATGGATTTTGGTTGGTTCAGTCGGCTGCTAATTCCTGAGATAATTTTTTTGCTTACTTGAACGTGTTAGCGCAGGTTGTTTGATTAAAGTCAACTTGCTGCGTGGAATATGTAATTTATTAATAACAGCTCAACTGATGCTTACAGTGCATTAATAATCTAATTACCCAATATTCCTACGCCTAAGTTATTATAAACACTGTATGAATTTATTACAGTATTCGTTGACACAAGCCTCAAACTCAGGTATTATTTTATTTCTAATATTGTGCAACTAACGCTACCAAAATAATTAATGAAATATAATTCAGTAAAAGCTATTCTTGTCGTTTATTTAAAACTTGTACTTCTATTTATTTGCTCCCTCTTAGCTAATGTGTGATAGGAATTAAATTAATTTTAATCCAGGAAATTTATCAAAACCCCCTCATTTATTCTAAAATTAAATTCATTACTTTTCAACATGATAGTTAGGAGAAAAATTCGTTGTAATGTGACTTATAGGTTTTGAAAACGTCAGTTTATAGCTTTCAGTTGAACAAAAATCGGTAAATGAGTAAAAAACATATTTTTACTTTAATTTTTCAGTGTAAAAAACACTTGCCGAAAACAAAATAGCACTCAAAAAGACATAAAGTAAAGCTAGAGAATTGTAATCGGTTAATAAGCTTTTGCAAAAATAAAATCAAAACCGCGAAAAAAGTTTCTTCTTCAACAATTAATTAAGAAGTACATAGGCCTAATCATCGTACAGACTTCCCCCGGTATTCAAATTGCAGCTTCTTCTGACACCTATACAAAAATGAAATTTTATATCGTATTATTCAGATATTTCAGCAGAATTCGCGAATATGTAAAAACAGGTATTTCGGAAGAATGGCTGGTCAATAATCGTCCCACAGCAAATATTAAAAGTGCGTTTTCTTCTTAACGGATTCCTCTGCAATCCTCACATAATCAAACGTTTGTACAATATAGTTAAATATCGGAAACGCACCTCCACAATTCGTGCGGAGCATTGAGAGAGTTCCCAAACCTTGTCTTCCGGTGACGCTTCAGAGCGAAATAGCCGGAGTTTCGGATCCTTTATTAGGTGTTTAATTTTTTTGTTAATAACATACGTTTGATCAGGTGATCAGGTGATGTGTATAGCAAACTTCGAGAACAAATATCACATTGAAAATGTATTGTGGAACTGTTATTGTCCAAATGGGAGTAATTTCTTCCGAAACACCCTTCCGCAGAAAATTGCCTGGCGTATCTTATATAAACGACTTCAATTGAAACCATATCGGATACAGCTACTGCAGGCATTAATGCCCCAGGTACACGATCTTTGTCGTCCGTTCTGCATACATTTTCAAGAGGGACGATGAGGAGTACTTTGAGATTTTAATTTTCAGTGACGAGGCCACGTTTCATATATCAGGCAAAGTAATCCGTCACAATGAGATAGTTTGAGGCACTGATAATCCTCAAGTTACAGTGGAACATGTCCATGATTTCACTAATGTCAGTGTATTTTGTGCTGTATCGTCATGGACCATTATTTTTTTCGGAGCACACTGTAACCGGTCGAGTGTACCTGGATATGCTTCATCAGTGGTTGATGCCTCAATTGCAGGAAGGCAGTAGTACTTCATTTATTAAGAATACAGGGCTCAGAAGGGGTTTCAGGCTAGAACAAACATAATTCGGAATGAAAATGGGGATATGATTGCAGATTCTAGGAGTATATTAAATAGATGGAAAGGTTACTTTAATCAGCTATTAAATGTACATACAGAACAGGACATTGAGGAGGATAAGTTACAGACAGCAGAAATGCTAGTCGCAGAGCCAAGTGCATTAGAGGTTGAAATGGCGATTGAAAAATTGAAGATGTATAAAGCATCAGGTTCAGATGAGATCCCAGCAGAACTGATAAAGTCAGGGGGAGAAAAATTGATGGACAAGATACGCTGGTTGCTTAGTATGATTTGGGAAAAAGAAGCTCTTCCAGATGAATGGAAGGAATCAATTATCTTACCAATTTATAAGAAAGGAGATAAAACTGATTGCAACAACTACAGGGGCATCTCATTACTTTCAACTTCGTACAAAATTCTAACAAATATATTAGTAAGCAGACTTACTCCCTATATTGATGACATTCTAGGAGATCATCAATGTGCATTTAGAAGAAAACAGGTCTACAACAGATCAGATTTTCAGTATAAGACAGATTTTAGAGAAGAAATGGGAATATAATGGTACTGTACATCAACTATATGTAGACTTCAAAAAAGCATATGATTCAATTAAGAGGGAGAAGTTATATAGTATCCTCCTGGAGTTCGGAATTCCTAAAAAGTTGGTTAGACTTATACGAATGTGTCTAAATGGCTCAAAGAGTAGGGTGCGTGTAGGCAAACAGTTTTCAGACACTTTTGAAATCCAGAATGGGTTGAAGCAAGGAGATGCACTATCTCCTCTACTATTTAATTTTGTACTAGAGCATGCCATTAAATCTTTAGAGAATGAGGAAGGCTTACAACTCAATGGTATTAATAAGCTGTTAGTTTATGCTGATGATGTAGTACTACTGGCCGATAGCGAGGAGATACTAAAGGCCAACACGCACACACTATTGAGTAACACTAAGAAATTAGGACTGGAAGTAAATATCAGTAAAACTAAATATATGGTCACACGTAGAAATTCAGTATATAATGGAAATGGACAGCTAATGACAAATGAGGGAAATTTTGAGGAAGTGGCTGAATTCAAATACCTAGGAACAAATCACAAATAGGAATGAGATGCACAAAGAAATTAAACATAGGCTCAATTCTGGAAATGCTTGCTATTATGCATTGCAGAGACTTTTGATGTCCCAACTCCTTTCAAAAAACGTAAAGCTGAAAATATATAAAACTATTATTCTACCAGTTATATTATATGGGTGCGAAACATGGACTCTTACTTTAAGGGAGGAAAGGAGATTACGAGTATTTGAGAATAAAGTTCTTAGGAAAATTTTTGGACCAAAGAGAGATGAACAGACAGATGAATGGAGAAGACTACATAACAATGAACTACATGGTCTTTATAGGAAGCCAGATATAATAAGAACAGTTAAGTCTAGTAGACTGCGATGGGCAGGACATGTTGCACGTATGGGGAATGAAAGACGTGCATGGAAGCTTCTTGTAGGAAAGCCAGAGGGAAAGCGCCCAGTTGGTAGACCAAGAATGAGGTGGGAGAACAACATTAACTATGATTTGAGGGAAGTAGATTATACAGGGAATGATTGGAAAGCATTAGCTCAGGATAGGGATGTATGGAGAGCTTATGTCCGCGCGGCCATGAACCTTCGGGTTCGATAGTGCCAGTGAGTAAGTAAGTACAGGGCTCCACCCAATTTTCTTCATGATGTCCGTGGGTATGTCAATGATACACTTCCCAATCACTGGATTGGACGTGCTTCTCAAGATGTCTCTCATCTTCTTCCATGTCCTCCAAGGTCACCTAAGGTCACCTAAACTAACCGCATGTGATTTTTTATTATGGCATTTTGTTAAAGATCACGTGTTCTTCTCCTCCCTATGCTCATCGATATAGCAGAGTTGCAGCAATGGATTGAGCATGCAGTCGCTGGTATTGGCTATTAGATGTTGGTATGTGTATGGCAGGATCTGGATTATAGGATCGATGTGTGCCGAGTCACCAACGGTAGGCATATGGAACACCTGTTAGATACGTATTAAAACTGGGAAATATGATCTTTCCTCTCATACAAGTGTTTTCGCCATTTCTGTTATAGCTACTGTTCTACATACCCACGAAACCGCGGAGGGAGTTTTGACTTGCTCTGTATTATTTTAATTTTGATACATTTTAAGGCAACTGTGAAATATTGCATGACGAAACCTACCTTGAAATGTTTTCAAGAAAAGTGATGTCATGTACCAAGGTCGTGTCAAAATAAACTGCCTTATTAAGTACAAGGTACTAAAATCTAGAGTCAAATCTCCAATTAAACTATAGGGAAATAATACAACTCATGAATTAGCAGATTGGATAACTATCATTACCTGCTGTCGCTGATGATTCTCGCTTCATTCCACCCCGCTCTTAAGCAGGAAGTCCATCTGTTCCGTACAGTGGATTTCCATTGCTGAGTTCCGGCTTAGAATTCTATGCCTTGCAGTTAAAAAAGTTAAATGATTTTTTAGACACGGCCTTGGTATGTCAGAACTATTCTCTGGGAGAAATTTCAAGATAGGTTTCGGCATATATCGGTTGACAGTTCCCTTGTTAGCATTTTCTTTCCATCTTAAATTACATCTATTATTGCCTCAACAGCATGTCTCAACTCTTTGTCAGCTCTCGCAACTTCAAGTCATACTGTTAATATTCAGTAAGGTCCAGATAGTATTAACGGTATTTAGGTACGAAACTCAGGACGTACAAATGCTTTCAGCACACATTATTCTAGTACTCTGCTTTCTCTTTGCCTTTGTGTTTCAGGTTGTAATTGAATGGATATGCTACCGTAAGACAAGGCACAATGTACGTTGTAGTGGGCTCAAAGTAGGTTACTAGTACCATTGGACGATAATTCCGCGTGCAGTAGGAAGACTTTCACCCTCCAATCTCAGCATAATGTGTTGTGCAAATAATACTCAAAGTACGGAAAACATTAGTGGCACTCAGCACATATATTGACCTTTTCCATGTGGTGGAATTTTTAATTAATTAAACCCTTCAGCACAAATGCATATACAAGCTCTGGTAGTTGTACGTAGAAATAGCATTGTTTTTTTGTTTTGATTCAAAAGATGTGCTAATATCTACGATGAGGAAACTCTTTGAGACAGTTTGCTCGCTTCACTTAAGCATCCCGTTGAAACTTTACGCATATTATAAGAGTAATTGTTTCGAATATGCCTAATAATTATTTTTAGCCGTTTCGCGTGCTAATTTTATTTTTACGTAGCTACTTTGATTCTATTTTTTTTCCTTACTGCCTTCAAATGTACATATTTTAAACATTATGTTAGTTGTTTAAAAATATTTTATTTTTGGATTTTCGTCGTCAAATTACAATATTTTCAAACAAAGTTCAGTTATCTTAATCCACAAGTTACTATTTTACGAATGAGTAAGTGCAGATTAGAACGTCGATAGAGTTACTCCATGGAAGTGTATTCTAGACTGAATTATCCTACCATATGTAGCAATTTTACAATTAATAACACCTCACCTGGGAAGCAAAATTAATGAAACTAAGTTTCATAAAAGGTACATAAAGTTTAATATGCTGGTAAAAGTGAACAATTTTTCTCGCTTCAGATGTAAAAGGCTGAATGAAGTGTCCGGGGTGAAAATTGATGTCAATGAACCTTCCCCTTTGACGAAAATGGTAGCAAGACAAACCCGTGAACAAATTTAAAAAGCGGAAGGCATTGGTCGTAACCATACACAAAAAGTCAAAGTAAACAAAGTGCTGATGCATACATTTAGGGCTACGAAAACTTAATTTTACTGTATATATTATCCAATAACACTCTTAATTTGTAGTGAAATTTCATTCTTTTAGGTGCGCAAGTCTTGCGGATACGAATGAATTCCGCGTACATCAAGGAATGTTCTACTCGTGCCTGTCCAATTATAATCTGAATTAGGTAATTTATTCCATGGATATTTAAATGGCCATTAGCTCCATCGAACACGATCGGATTATTGTGCATATCCTTGACGAAATGTTCCATATTTTAAGACTGCAGTTAAATAGTTCTTGAAGAATCATCAATGTGTTAATCTTCGAGAATCAACTTGAATGTCATCAAATATTGATACATGTCTATGCATCTTGCTAAACACACTCAACGTATGTATCGGTGTTTATTTCAAACCAAATGCTAGAAGATGAAACATACATTAAATTCTTCAAGAACACGAAATAGATTTTGCTCAATTCTAAATTCTAGAAGTGCATGATATACATTATAAATTATATGAATTAAATTAATATTGAAATGCTTTAGAAAGAAATTAAATACTACTGGCTTATTCATATGGTATGATGACTAAACAATAAATCATGTTAAAATAATACATGAATATTAATCAAATATTCCTTTAAAGTTGTTTTGGATGATATTGAAACTTGTGTGCTAATAATCTGTTATATACAATAACAATGAGCTACGTAGCTATTACATAACATTTCAGATACAGTATTATATTTATGCTTCTGTGCGGCTGTGCGTATATAATTAGGGTATATCAGATAGTAGTTTTAACACGGATAAAGGAAAGAGGGGAAAATATTCATCATATTTTTCTAATGAAACATCTTACAAATTGTCACTAATACGGGTGATATTTTGAACAGGTAAATTTTATTCAATGACTTCACGTTGGTTTTATACAACATTTTCCAATTTTCATCAGTTCACATCAATATTCTTTTCTATCACATAAGATTATTCTGTTCAGGTATTTCTCATAATACAGCACATATTTAGTGTGTCTATTCGCACTCGCTGAAGCATTACCTTTCTCGTCTCCATCCCGTATCATATTGGCGGCGAAGACATCTAGAAGTTTTAAGACAGAAAGAACATTTTGCCACAGACCGAGACTTAAATAGTCGCAAATATGGAACCTTCGAGAAAGGATGTCTGCAAGTTTCACATATGACTCGTGATTCGTGATTTTATACGCAAAAGGTGAATATATATTTAAAGCAATACATGAAACAGTGGAACAATATGGCGGTTTTGGAAACTGTACTTGTTGTTGCACCATGTGTGAGAGGATGATATAAGGACTGGTAGGTGTGATCATGAAAGCTGGAATAAGTTTCCTAAAGTTATATTGTTTAATTCACTAAGAGTTGTTGTATGGGAAATCAATAACACAAATTGACGCAATTAAAATCGAGGTTACAGTTTACAACAATATATTTGGTGGTAATAAGGCACAACTTCACTGCAGATTCCGTGAATTTTTGAATGAGGTGCAACCCCAATACAGAGATTTATCACTCCATGCAAATTCACGCTGGCTGATTAGAAGTAAATGTCTTCGGAAATTCTTTTCACTAAGAATTGATATTCCAGTATTTTTAAAAGGCAGTACTAATGATAATGAAAACTCTTGTTTGACGGGTTTGAAGATATATTGTTTCTAAAGCAGCTTGCTTTCATGATTTACCAGACACATTCTTGAATGGCTGAGACTTCAGAGCGAAGACCAGAGTGTATCAGGGTTATTTGGTTATGTTAATCGTTTTAAAAGTAAGTCAAAACTTTTGAAGTCAACGTTAACAACAAATATTTGACAGACTTTCTATCTTGTCAAGAACTGTCAGAAGAAATTGAAGATGGAAATATTTAAGAGTTTTTTTTAATATTGAATTTGTTCAAGAATTCGATCAAAGATTATCTGGCTTTGAAAGTATTAAGGCTCCTTTTCAATGACCTTTCGATTGTTGACATTGAGAATCAGCCATCGATGTATAAACTGAAACTCTTCGATCTTCAAGTTAATACTCTTCTTCAAACCGGATCTGAAAGAGGACTCAACTTCTTCGAACTACTTGCGTAGGGAATATTTCAACAGCTTAGAGATTTTAGTATGCACCTTAACTCAATGTTTGGAAGCACTTATCTATGTGAAGGTGCTTTCTCTGACATTAAATTCATAAACACAATAAGCACAGTAGACGTATCTGTAATAGCTCCTTGTTACAGTTACTACGATTAGCAGTTACTGAGATAGAAGTGGACATCGCTGCTTTAGTGAAGGAGTCGGATAATCCTCAGTGCTCACATCAATTTCTTAATTTTGACCTGCTGGAAATGTATTATTCAACAATTAGCTCTATTGTACTTTATCGATAAATTTGTCTGGGTGAAACGCTTTAGTGTGTGGCCCTCAGCATGAATTGTCTTAAGTATTTTGGCCAACACTACTGAATTAGATGGATATATTGAGAAAACATAGAGAATAAAACCGATGGATGAATTGTCTTAAAAACAAATGTTTAATCATACATAATGGTAAATATTAGTTACTAGGATATTAAATCATGAGTCATGGCAAATTAATTAATATGAATATTTGCAAAAAATAATTTTAATATATTTTGAAGTGCCTGAACGCAAAGCACTTTTGTGATGGAACACAATCGTCCGTTTCATTACTAATACAATTAATTATACGTGCGGGCTTTCGATGACAGAATGACTACAACGGAGTAATGATAAAACAAATATATGATATACCCTATGGGCGATAGTCGTAAGTTCCAGTATATGTCTCAATTCTCTAGGAAAATAAGTAAATGTATACATTTCGTTCCTCACGAGAAGTGTATGTCATATGACTTCACTTAAATTAATACTAACGGAAATTATACGTTTTTGACTTTTGTTTTCTGCAACATTCTCTCTTATTAACATAGATTTATAATTGGGTATTGTGAACATATTTATAATTTTGTCTTCCATGACTTTTATCACGTGATCACAATTCTGATTTTTTTTGGATTAGCATTACAAATTATATTAACGAAACTTTTTTTTTCAGATTATAATTTTCTCCCGATGAAATGACGCTACGCATAGCCGGTGACGAAAAACATATGTATGGTACATGGTACCGATTTTAGCATTACAGAAAAACAGAATAAGGTAAGAAAGTTTAGAATCAAAATGATCTATTTATTGGATATATAAGTGTTTATGAGAAAAAACGCAATAACGGTTTGTAGTCTGGAATATAAGATATTTTTTGTTTTCCTTTAACAAAATATCAGACGAAATTAGGGAACAAATAAAACGTATTTTAATGTATAATAAGATTCAAGTTAAATTTAGATTATTTCATGTAAATTGCCTGAACTTTTGTCTTATTTTGAACAATCCTTAATTTTCCCTCATATATAAAAGCAACTTGCTACACAATTTGAGATATTTATCATATTGGGTGATTCTATAAAACAGTAGTTCATTTAACTTCAACAATTCGTAATTCGTTCAAAATTTTATACTTCACTCCTTATATTATATACGTTGTTCATGCACTAAAGCATGTGTTCATTAGTTACAATTTAAGAGTTATGGTCAGTTTAACTTCGTCGACTTATTCTAAATTTGTAATGGTCATAAGAAAAATCACAAAAAAAGAAAACTTACGAAAGATGTTATTGATATATTAGGAAAAGCTTTTCAAACTGGATTTGAAGATATCTAATAATATATTATTAAAAAGGCATTACTTAAAACTAATTAAATTCACATATAAAACATACATACATTCGTACAGAGAATTAAGCTGTAAATTTTCGTAATGGAGTCTTCAGGCATACATATATGGTACATTAAAATAGCTTACCATTCAAAACACATGGAGCGACTTGTTCGTAGGTTATGCCGCCGCTCCATCGCTACTGCCGGTCATTGCAAAGTATGTCTAAATTGGGAAGTCTGTTGTCAGCGCGTTACTTACCTACACCTCACGCGACTTCCAACTGTAACAACGATACTTCAAATTATTGTTTGTTTAATATTTCCGGGACTTTGAGATTCCATCTTGATAACTTTTGTGATAGGTTAAGAAATTGTCCATCTCACAATGCAACACATTCCCGGTATAAAATAATTCAGTTTATTTATATATATATATATATATACATTTATTTATTTATTTATTTATTTATTTATTTATTTATTTATTTATTTATTTATTTATTTATTTATTAAGTCTTTAACATATACACGAAGTGAAACATCCATAAAACACAAAAATGCATTCAAATATAAATGTTCGTCAGTTCATTCATTTACAGTGTTTAGGTTAATATAATATAGTATATTATATTTAATAAAATTATAACAATATACCATATGTTAACCTCATGAATATATCTTCCACCATTGATGTTACATCATTAATTTTACGAAGTTCATATTATGACATATATCGTAAATATTCTTCTTCTAATCCCTCGTTTCTCTCAACGAGACTTAGGCGCTCTCCCTCTACAGGGGAGAAATTCAATCATAATAATTTAGTTACACTTGTTTTCGAATAGATGTCATTGAGTGGCCCGGGGTCAGCGTTCCGCCTCATAGTGTCATCTAGGAAACCAAGGTACTACTAAAATAAAATAAAAAATTGGTACATTTTGTTTAGAGACCTTTTTATTTAAGCCTGAGGATATTTTACGAACCTGAACATCTTCAGACTCAAGACGCACGGCTTGAAGTCCCTCAATGAGGACTTGTTCCTTGGATTTTTCTATCCTAAAAAATCCTTCGACCTCGACCGGACTTGAACCCACGACCCCCGGAAACAGAGGCAAGGAGCATAACCACTAGTTCACCGCGGACGGTTATTATTATTATTATTATTATTATTATTATTATTATTATTGATGTTGTTGTGGTTGTTATTGTTATTACATTCATGTACTAAAATATTTTTAAATATCAGAACTTCACTTAGAATGCCTCAAATTTTGTATGGAATGGTCCCTTGTCAATTTACGATCCGATATTATGAAGCTCGGTAATTTCTTCAGTTACAACACAGTCGTTTGTGCTAAAATATATAATTATTTGCACAATAATTCTCTTTATAAGCCCTTACAATTCTTCTTCTGTCAAACTTTATTGTTCCGCGATATTGCTTGTCTCTCTAGAGACCTCGCTATTTACTCCCAACCAATTCCCAAACCAAGACTATCATAATTCTCACGATCTCAGCCTGTCTTATAATACCTGGGATGTCGAAAGTACCAGATCATCCGACCAATGCACGTATCACAGAGCAGAAAGCAAATATTGTAGGAGAGGCTTCGAGAAATGGAAGGCATGCTTCGAGATCTTGAATGACATAGTCTGGGAACCTTAAAAAAGCTATGATTTCAGGAACAAACTAACAATACGGAATATTTCTATTAACGATAATTTCAAACTTTGCATTATGTTGTGCACCCCTTTTAATATGGTTTTATACCAAGAATTTAATTTTAGAGATGGTTTCATTAAGACATCAAAATATTTCTAGATTTTTTTATTTTACATTTCTGTATAATTATAAACCGAAAGGGAGAAGAATGTTGGGAAGTCCATTGAAGAGATGGAAGGACCAATTCGACCTATAATGAGATCGGAACAGGCCATTGGGCTTAATCCATGTTGTTGATGATGATGATGATGACTTTTTTGTCACAATATTTAGCATGTATTATATTTTACTTTATAAGTAGTAGGACTTTATTAGACAAAAAGTAAGATATTTACAATATTATTTACAAATATGGGTCGCACGGGCAGTAAGCCGTACGTGCTGCTGACAGTCCGTTACAATAAAGTAATAATTGGTACTAGTCTAAAGAAATATAAACAACAAAAAAAACAATAACATTACAATTACATAAAGAAAACACAATAATATTACAATTAAATAGTAACACAATAGCATTATACACTAAAAAAATTAACATTACAATTACATAAAGAAAACACAATAATATTACAATTAAATAATAACACAATAGCATTATACACTAATTAATTTATATATATATATATATAATATATAATTGTTAAGAATTAATGGTTTTGCATTTTGATAACATTCTTGAATGAGTGTTGTCCTTATTTTCCGCGTTTTGTCCAGAAATTTACCGAGGTTTATCCAATTTTCTGGATTTACCAATAGGCCTATGCTGTTTGGTGAGCTAACGTAACTACGTTTGCACTATTTTTACTTTTATTCTGCGTTGATCTCACACCCAACAAATAAATAAATGAACATTAAAGAAGAACAAAATAAACTGTTACTGGATATCCGTAAACATGAAAATGGAAATTATATTTTTGTTATATTAAAATCTGTTGTATCAGTAGGACAATGTGCACTCTATGTCCAGTTTAATACTCTTGCATTTATGCCTCATCTTTATATCTTTAGATGAATAATCTGCAGCTGCAAGTTACATGTGATTGAATTTATGAGAGTTTTTATAATTGTTTTTAGAATTCCGAATTTTAGTTAAGGAAAGGATATTTTAGATCACAGGACATTTGAAATTAAAATAAACGGCCACTCGCGGGTTTGACTATCCTCTAAACTAACACTCGACTTTTCTTAGATATTGTCATGTATTAATTATACGCATATTATCCAAAAAAAAGTTTGAAATAAATATTTTACGGAAATTAGCAATGAATTCAGATTACGTTTATATAACACTTTGGCTAGACCAGTGTCGACCTATGGTAGTGAAGCATAGACGCTAAAAAGACAACATGAAAGCAGAATAACTGTTTGTGAAATGAGATTCATGCGCAGAACAGCGGGTTACACCAGATGGGATCGGGAAAGGAACACCGATATCTTAAAAGAATTGAAGACTACGCCAATTTTGGAATATATTAGATTAGATTTTTAGATTAGATTTATTTAGCCTGGTGGAGTTAAATTGGAAACACCATCTAGAAAGAATGAGTTCAAATCGGATCCCCAAAGCTATTTATAATTATATACAAAGAGGACGAAGATCACTGGGCCGTCCTATGAAACGCTGGAGGGAAAATTTTCTATAGGATCGTAACAAGCCTTAGCCTAATACTTGGAAGGAAGAAGAAGAAGAAGAAGACTGAATTCAAGATGGACATGGTTCTAGAAAGAAGTGTAATTACGAACTACATCAACCTTACGAGGTACCTCATATTATAACATAATCTATGTATAAAACATTTGTATATATATATGTGCATGTTCAGCATAATTCTGGAACGCTTGGAAAAATGAAAACCGAACTTGGTACACATAAGACAATTTGGAAAAAGATACTGTAGATGTAAGAAATCCCTAGTCCACCTAGGGAGGTGCCATGTAAAAATATGAAAAATATTGATATTAATAACAAATCCACGATTTTCAAGATTATTTCGATGAAAAGTGACATCCCATATGCCGTCTAAGTTCAGGTTTACCACCAACCCTCGGTAATAGGAAGGAGGTAGGTGAGAACGAGTGAATAGTAAAATGTTCAAATTGACCTAAATTCATAGTTTTTCGATGTCGCTAATCTGAATGAGACTCGCGATGGAAATATTCATTAAATTGTGTGGCTAATTAAAGATAGAGATAAATACCCTAGCAATGTCGTGTAATGAGCTAGTACTTCAATTACAAGAAGTAAATTAAGATGGACTGATAGAATATCGAAGAAAGTTCTTTCGCCCACTTATTTACTAACTCTATATCTTAATGAACGGTAGGTTAAATACTACATTCGCTATGTAACTCCACTTGTCTATCCTCAGAAAACTCAATCCATTTTATATCTGCTACATTATATAGTTCCATATGTTCCCTCCGAATATTATTCTCCCAACTACGCCAGGCTAATCTAACGATCTTTTCTCTAAGGGTATTCCAATAACAGCTTCGAGAGCATTTTGCCTTTAAGCATTCGAGCTACATGACATGCTAATACCAATATCCTATATTTAATAATCGGGGTATTGGTATAAGTACTTAGATATAAACGGCAATCGGTATTTTCGGCGGGATTTTCGCCGAATAGACGGGAAAATGCTCATTGGTTTTTTACAAAGAGACCTAAACACGTTTGGGGAAAATAATCTTATATACTCAACCTAGGATTTAAAGAGAGATCAGGGCTTGCTTGGTTTAGGCTAGGGGCATGGAAATTTCTAAAATTTAGCGACGATCACGATATGCGAATATGTCCAATGTGCGGGAGCTTTGAAGACGAGGTACATACATTAGGAAAATGTAACGATTTAGAATATTGGAGACGTCAGTTATTACCGGAATGATTTCTGAATTCAAATCGTGAAAGATAGGCATGCTACGAGTTAATAGTAAATCCAGAAAATTGGATAAACTTGGGTAAATTTCCGAACAAAACGCGGGAAATAAAAACGAAACTCATTTATGAATAAATACATGTTTTCAAAATGCAATACCATTAATTCTTAATAATTCTACATAATTAATGTATAATGTTATTGTATTATTATGTAATTGTAATATTATTGTGTTTTCTTTATGTAATTGTAATATTATTGTTTTCTTTTTGTTTTTTTATACTATTACCATTCATTACTTTATTGTAACGGACTGTCAATTGCACGTACAGCTTACTGTCTGTGCGACCCATATTTGTAAATAACATTGTATATATCTTACGTTTAGTGTAATAAAGTCCTATTACTACTACTTAATAATCAGGACAATGTAAAGGACAATGGTAGGCTTATATATGATTGTGCTCATAGTGGAGCTTCCTCCTTCGCCATTCTCATAACTTATTGGACCAAATATTTGCATGAATACCATATTTGAATACTTTTAGCTTATTACTTTATTGTAACGGACTGTCAACAGCACGTACGGCTTACTGCCGGTGCGACCCATATTTGTAAATAATATTGTAAATATCTTACTTTTGTCTAATAAAGTCCTACTACTACTACTTTTAGCTTGTTTTCTTCCCTTAATTTATGTGGCGATATTTCATACTCCTAGAATGATATAGGCACTTTATTGTTTTATAGTTTATTATTTTAATCTTTAGATTCTCATAGAGAATCTTCAAATTTCTTCCAGAGAAGCGTTGTGATAAACCAAGGACGTGTCAAAAACCCAACTGTCGCTTTTAAATGCAAGGTACTATAATCCAGCGCCAAACCTCTCATTTAAACTACACGGAAGTAACGCAACTCCTGAATTTGAATATTGGATAACTCTAACTACCTACCATCCACGCTGCGTCCCGCCTCACTCCACTCCATTCAAACAGGGAAGTCAATCTGCTCCGAAAAATGGGTTGCCATTGGTGGATTCTGACTTTGATATCTGTCACTTTCAGTTAAAAGCGACAGATATTTTTTTACACAGCTTTGGTACACACTGCTTCTTTGGGAGAAATTTGAAGGTGGTTTCAGCATGCAATATTTGAAAGTTCCCTAGTTACACAAATTTAAGAAAGGAGGCATCGCACTGATTAATAACTCTTTTTTTCTTTAAATCGGAATTTGATTTCTTTATTTGGATTATTTTATCTGATAATAATACAACTAAAGTCACACGGGAGGAGCACAGCTTGACAGAAAATGGTTAATCGAGCTTCGAAGAAGCTTTCTGGAAGGTTATAGAAGGAAGCGATGTTCAACTTGGGCAATAATGGTATTATTGTTTATAGACTAAACACTCTAGGGCGTCACAGGCCTAGAAGGCCCATGGCCTACAATCCGGCTGCTGGCCTCACATCCACATGTGCTAATCATAGATAATCATTCAGTCAGTGTAAGGCTCATCTTGTCGGGTCCCCAGACATTATATCAGGTTGTCTCAACCGAGAGTCGCTACTTAAAGTAGCTACCCAAATTCCTCATGATGCTTAGTGGGCACCTGTCCCATACTGGCCGAAATTCCATTAGAAAATATATCCCCCCATGGAGACTTGAACCAATGCAAATTCCCTAGCTCTGCACCTGAGAAACTTTATGGACTAAATAAGTAAAATTGCGAATTCAAATCTCTGACTTACTTTTCATCGTGGAAAACCTTTTAAGAATGATACATTTAATGACAAATAATCTCACTTAACCTGATAAGTAAGATTTTGTAAATCCCAATGTAAGCATGGTTCGACATTTCCTTGAAAGTTTACTCAATGAATTCCATCTCTCTTTCGAAACCCAATATATTTCTTTCTGAACTTCTATCATGTGATCACAAATTCCAATCGCATCGAGAGAAAAACTTTTTTACGACACACACTTTTCGATTAGCTTTTTTTTATATAGAGCATGTTCAGAAAAGTTGTTCTAGTACTTGTAGAGAAGATACGTAGTGTGTACGACAGTGTGAAAAATACTGTAAATATAAATATAAAAGTGACATTTCCTGACACATGAGCAACTGTCAACACTATGAATGTGACGAGTGTGTACGTAAGAGTAGTGTATATTTAATGTGATTTGATATTGAATAAATTAGAAAGGAGGAATCTGCAGTTTTTCATTTTGGGTAAAGGAAGGCATTTAGTAATAAATTAAAAACAGCAGAAGAATATAGAGTGAACAACAAATTTAAAGAATACTCGTATTTTAAAGCAATCTAAATCTTCAATAAAAATTACCGACAAGCAATTATTGATTCAAAATATATGTGTGTGTGTATATATATATATATATATATATGCCACTTACATCACACATGGGACATGCGTGCTCGCCAGCGGGAGTTTCTTAAACAAGCTAAATTATTTACGCTTATTTACCTACATATGTCGGCGAGTGACATGTCGTTAGCACATTCCCTCAATGAGACATTTAGTAGGCAACTAAAGTATTACTTCGATAAATGAAGATCGGTTAAATTGTGCACAGTGGCTTTTTATTCAGATTGCGGTTCTTCTAAGAGCCTGAAAATCTTCGAACTCCGGAATCATGGCTAAAGTCCTTCATGGAAGACTTTCAATTCGATTTTTCACCCTACAAATCCATCGATTCCGACCGGGTTTGAACATGCGTCCCTCAGGACTAGAGGTAATGATCATAACCACCAAACACCGTGGCCGAGAAAAAAAAATAATTTTGGATAAAAATAAATGCCTGCAACCTTCTCGAACATATTTTGAGGGAATATTAAATCGCTTTATACCCGACTACACCTGTATATGCCTCAGATTAATAACAATGTTCACAATATAATCGAAGAAGAAGGTATTTATCGACGCTGAAATATCAGTCCAACATTTAAGATGTGCAAAGCAGCAGGAGAATATGAAATGTTCTAGGTCTAAATAAAACTAGACGTATCCATTATAAGAAAATAACTACATAAAATATTTTTTTCAAATTTAGAAACAAGAAAAAAAATTACAGAAACTTGGAAACAATCATTATAGTCCCCGTACATTAAACATTACTAATAAGATTTTGTCTCATCATTCTTCACAATATATATTCTAGAATATATTCGAGATCATTAAGCAGGAGTTATTCAAGAAAAATCAAAGGTTGGTCAGATTTTCACCTTCCACAAATAATATGTTGGAAATTTGGAAGAGATTTCCATATACTTTTTTTTTACTTTGAATACATGTGTGACAGTATTAGAAGAGACAATCTGTGGTCAACTTTAGCTGAGAATGGAATACCCCACCAGTTAACAAGTTAATTGCATTATTCACATAAGGATTTAAGACAGAATTAAAATAGGTATTTAATTATACGATGTATTGTATATGCAGGTTGTAGTTAAACAAAGGCAATTATGTTTAATTTTGCTATCGAAAAAGCTTTATATGAAGTTAAGAGACAAGATAGTGGTTTCTTTTGAATGATCAGAAATTTAACTTACTTGCCTACGCAGATGATGTTGCATTGGTTGGAATATTAAGTCCCTCTCCGAGGAGTTGTCCCTTGGATTTTCCTATCCTAAAAATCACCGATCTATGGGTTTGAATCTGCGACCTTTCAGACTAGAGCAAGGTTCATAACCACTAGACCACTGCGGGCGACTTCTGAGAATATCGTTTTATTTAATATTTGTGCATGTACTGAGTTTCTTTCCGAAAATTGCTACCGCTAGAGAGATTTTTGAAATTACCATTTCATATTAAACCCTATTCCTGTTGGTCCGATTTTGCATTTAAAGAAATCAACCTTACTGTTATTAATGGATTGTCACATGCCAATTATAGTTTTGAAAGTAAAACAAAATGTGTCTAGTATATAGGGTCTACGGAGAAAAGATTTAAAAAATGCATAAGTACAATCTCAAAGACTACATCCCTTCAGAAAGACCACCCTCATAATCTTATAGTTAGAGCTTTAGACAACATTTCATGATTCACGGATTCGATTCCCGTTCAGACTACATATTAATGTTCATCATCATCATCAACAACAATAATCATGGATTAAGCCCATGTGCCTTGTCCCGGTCTCATGGATTCTAATTCAAAAAGTTTTATCCATCTCTTTTTCGGTCTAGCAACATTCCTGTCTCCTTTTGGTTTGTAATTAATTTTTTTTTTTGGCATGCGTTCATCTTTCATTCCTTGAACACGTTCTTTCAAATTTTTTTCTAGAGTCTTTTAATTTATCTAAAGTTTAAAAACATTTAGCTCATTAGTAATATCTTCACTTCTTCTATCATCTAGAGGTTTGCAGATAGCTATACGTATCAGAAATCTCATTTCAGCTGCATATATAATATTCTCTTATCTTTTAGTTAAAACACAAAATTCGCTACCATACAACAATAAGGGGACTGCCACTGGTTTATAAAATTTTAGTTTTGTTTCCATTCTTGTATCAATGTTCTTTAAAGATTAATATTCCTATGTCCCCCATGGTCAGGAAGTTAGGTTAAATTTAGGTTTAAGGACTGTATTTGTCTTTTGTTATCATTTATTACCTATAATATCATCGAGGCAACGTAATCCCACCTTCCGGTGCCCCAACCTAAGAAGTGGGTTACAATTCTGTCAATGTTAGCAGAAAATGTCAGAAATATTGTTAGACAACCTGGTGGCATTAAAATCCATTCATTCAGTGTTCGACAATAAATTGATTACTTCTAAATTTTGAACGACTACGTGGACATTAGATTCCGAGATACTCACAACATATATATTTTCGAAGTATCTTTATCGTTGCTGAGACATTTAGTGTCTCCCCTCTGAATTGTATAATTACGATATTATTTTAGAACATCCTATAAAGAAGTGTAGAATAATTGTTGTTGTAGGCCTAACTAATGTAGCATAACGTGTGTGTAAAGGGGGGGGGGCAAAATGAATTTTAATACTAATCCTAATCCAAATTATGCGTCCCTTATCTTGGATTAGCAATGCTATGGGTTTGTTACCGGGGAATGTTTTATTTCGCATAGGGCTTGGTTATCTTAAAAAAAAACTTTTAAGTTGGAACAGGCAAAATATTAGGAAAAATTATCTAGACATATCACATTAAAGGTGATGTACTAGTTTTGTTATCACAGAATGTAATATTTTCTAACGCAGTTAAATTTTCGTTGAAAATTCCTCTCTTTACACGTTTTATATAAGCTTGACCTGTATCTGTCTATGTAACGGAATATTTAAACACGATTTTCACCCACTTTGTTTACTAGTAAAGGACCAATGAGAATACAATAATTTCATAATTTTTGTAAGATTCTGGCCAGGATCGTCAGGACATAAAACAATAAAGACCGGTATAATATGTTGCGGACTTTTCGACGTTTTAGTCCATCGTTGTAAGAAATTAATATTATATCCTCTGGTAGCTCAGTTGGTAGAGCGGTGGACTGTAGTGGTATATAATTTCAGTAATCCATAGGTCGCTGGTTCAAATCCGGCCCGGAGGATTTCTTTTTAGAAGATTATAACTTTTAGCTCATACTACAATAGTATCGAATTTAAATATACTTACATTTTTATCATATTCTGTAAAATATTAATGACAAATTTGTAAACTTACCACATTGTAATTTATCCAAAAAATATGAGAAGGATACGATTAACTGTAACTGTTTATCTATATTAAAATATTCAAAAATATAATAATAATAATGTTAGATAATAATCCCTCGCAGTGGGAAGTAAAACCACTGCCCTTTATGTACACTACGTACAATGTATATCCAAAAATATATCCAAAAGTTAGTGTTAATATATATTATACGAAACAAATCACAGCATCTTAAATGAACTGAACTTTATTTGAAACAATATAAAGCAATAAACACTTACTGCCATTTTATTACTGTTTGGTCACAGCCTGCTGTAGTCGCGAGGAGGTTTAAGGCCAAGTATGCAATGGCAGCCAAAACTTCTCAAGCTCTATGCATCGCTTTATGCGAACTGGATTATAATTTATGTTAATAACAAGTGAATAAAATTATTTCAAATAAATAATTAAAATATATTTTAATTAAATATATTGGCGGCCGAATTTTAATAGGCAACTCGGCAGAAAATATATTCAGTAATTCACAATTTTATGAAAAAAAATTGATTTTGTTCATACACTCGATGAACGTAGTAATCTTGCAGCCAGATCTCGGACAATTAGGGAATAATAGATTCTTCAATAATTGAATATTTTTCTAAGTATGTTACATTGTGTAGGCATTCCGATACAGGAGCACTAACTTATTTACGTGAACAAGCTCAGGAAACATAAAGTTTAGTTATACATCCAACGTCGGTGCTTTATTCGCATGTACACGATAACACCCGGAGGATATTTCAATTTGGTTTTCATGTTTGTTATGTCACAACCTTATTTACCCAGAAATTCATGCGCACAAACTTACACAACGTACTGTAACAAGAATAAACTTTCAAGTTTCAAACTGAAAACTGAGTGGCATGCAAGTCACGTAAGTAATAGCTTAGGTTGTGACAAACGAGAAACAACAGGTAAACCTAGACTTACTTTCACTTATTAAGCTGCTAACATGACCTTTCAACTAATTTACGAATGTGATTTCTATCCTAAAAAGCAGCAAGGTAATATTTTGCACGATAGTGCGTTCTGTTGTACTTACAAGGAATTATTGAAAGTTCAGTTTCCTAAATGTCGGGGTTGCTAGCCTATAAATAGCTAAATAACTATACTGTAATATTACAAAATACTTATCTAGGACGGGAAGTAAAACCACTGTCCTTTATGTATACTATATACAATATATATATATATATATATATATATATATATATATATATATATATCCATAGTAATTCTGCCCGAAGGCAGGTCCTTCACTGCAATCATAGCATTTCCATGCCATGCTTGAACTTTTACTAGGGAATTATAGGTGAGGTAGCTTCCCGTTGCTTTCCCGTTGAAGGATGATGACGATAATGATAAGGATGACGATGATGGCCATATGATTTCGGGGACCGTTCGGGCCTTAAAGTTTTCCTGACATTTGTGTTACAGGTGAGGAAAACCCCCGATAAAAACCTCACCCAGAAAAACTGCCCCGACCGGGGATCGAACCCGGGCCCGCTGCATGACAAGACAGCACGCTACCTCGACACCACAGCGGTGGATATATATATATATATATATATATATATATATATATATATATATATATAGACATACACACAAATGTATCCAAAAGATAGTGATAATATACATTAAACGAAACAAATCCTGCATTTTAAATGTACTGAAATATATTTGAAACAATATAACTAACTAACTCACTGGCACTATCGAACCCGTAGGTTCATGGCCGCGCGGACATAAGCTCTCCATACATCCCTATCTTGAGCCAATGTTTTCCAGTCATCCCCTGTATAATCCATTTTCCTCAAATCATAGTTAATGTTATTCTCCCACCTCATTCTTGGTCTACCATCTGGGCGTTTTCCCTCTGGTTTTCCTACAATAATCTTCCATGCACCTCTTTCATTCCCCATTTGTGCCACATGTCCTGCCCATCGCAGTCTACGAGACTTAACAGTTCTCATTATATCTGGCTTCCTATAAAGACCATGTAATTCATTGTAATGCAGTCTTCTACATTCACCTGTCTGTTCATCTCTCTTTGGTCCAAAATTTTTCCTAAGAACTTTATTCTCAAATACTCGTAATCTCCTTTCCTCCCTTAAAGTAAGAGTCCATGTTTGGCATCCATATAATATAACTGGTAGAATAATGTTTTTATATATTTTCAGTTTAACTTGGAAACAATATAAAACAATAAATTCGTACTTGCCGCCATTTTATGTCTGATTGATGTCACGGCCAACTGCATTATTAAATAAATTATTTTCGGTATTTACTGTAGGCCTATATACATCGGCCAGACTGCTAAAGTTAATGATTTGTTTGAAATGAACGCAAATATTTCCAACAAAAATGTTATTATTGTACTATTATTTATTATTTTGAAAACACCATCGTGCAAAAAATAATGTATAACACACGTTTGTTAAGTGTTTTACAGAATATCACAATCACTTGGTTTTTAATTATATTTGCCTTCTGTAAAAACAACTTCCCAATCTCTCATTATAACATACTATCCTATTGTACGTTATAATCAGGGATGGCTCTCCATAGTACCTTTACCTACTCGTGGTGGAATGGTTTGCGTGCTTAAATGACCCCGAGAGCTATGCCGGCGGTAACATTGCTGCCGAAAGGGTTAGCCATACCGGACAGGTCGAAGGCGATAAGCCACATAAAAAAACATTGGTTGAAAGAGTTACGATCTTTCGCCATAAAAAATAGAACCGTCAAGAAACGCGGACTTGGGTTCCACTGGGGTAAAATTTTCCGGAGGTAAAATAGTCCCCCATTCGGTTCTCCGGGCGTGGACTACTTCAGGGAATCAATGCAAGACTGCGATGTGCAGGACATGTGGCACGAATGGGTAATGAAAGAGGTACATGGAACTTCTTGTAGGAAAACCAGAGGGAAAATGCCTAATAGATACACCAAAAATGACGTAGGAGAATATCATTAACCATCGTTTGAGGGAAGTAGATTATACAGGGGTTCATTGGAAAACATTAAGTCAGGATATGGATGTATGAAGGGCGTATGTCCGCGAGGCCATGAATCTAGGGTTCCATAATGCTAGTTAGTTAGATATAATGAGAAATTTAACATCGGCTCAATTCTGGAAATGCGTGCTATTATGCATTACAGAGTTTCTTGACGTCCCAACTCCTTTCATAAAACATTAAACTAAAAATATACAAAACTATTATTTTACCAGTTATATTGTATTATATCCTACTATAAGGGAGGAAAGGAGATTACGAATATTTGAGAATAAAGTTCTTAGGAAATTTTTTGGACCAAAGAGAGATGAACAGACAGGCGAATGGAGAAGACTACAGAACAATGAACTATATGGTATTTATAGGAAGCCAGATATAATAAGAACGGTTAAGTCTCGTAGACTGCGATTGGCATCCTGCACGAATGGGAAATGAAAGACGTGCGTGGAGGCTTCTTGTAGGAAAACCAGAGGGATTACGCCCAGTTGGTAGACCAAGAATGTGGTGGGAGAATAACATTAAGAATGATTTGAGGGAAATACATTATACAGGAATGATTGGAAATCATTAGCTCAGGATAGTGATGTATGGAGAGCTTATGTCCGCGCGGCCATGAACTTACGGGTTTGAGAGTGCCA
Source organism: Diploptera punctata (assembly GCA_030220185.1). Classification (NCBI taxonomy): domain Eukaryota; kingdom Metazoa; phylum Arthropoda; class Insecta; order Blattodea; family Blaberidae; genus Diploptera; species Diploptera punctata. The sequence goes on along the minus strand of JASPKZ010001578.1, from coordinate 795,663 downwards.
AGTGAGTTAGTTAGTTATGTAGTGCTATAGTCCATCATTCACTTCCATATAATAACAAGGGCAGTACAAGTAGTTTATGAAGTTTTAATAATGATTGTTTATGTACTGTATGTTGTGATTTAATGTTCATTGTACAGTTCCACAGAACTGTCTAAAACTGTTTAGTTTTATTTGTATATCTTCAGATTTTCTGCACCCTACATTATATGTTAGATATTTGAATTAATTTATTTCTTCCATGATTTTTCCATTTACTATAATTTAGATCTTCGGGGTTTTAAGTCTTTGGAATACCGTAACTTCAGTTTTATTTGTAGAAATAATCATGTTGTATTTATGAGTAACCGGGCTCGGCTTATGGACTGCTTGTTGGACTTCATTTTTCGTTTTCTCTATATTACTCTGATCGTCAGCAAAGTATAATATTGTAAAATTTGCATTGTTCAAATATTATTTAAAACCATTAACCAATTTGTATTGATATCGTCAATATAAACATTAAAAAGTGTGTGTGAAAACCTTGTCTCAATCCTTGGTTAATATCATCTATGAGATTTGAGTTGACAGAATTCCATACTTCAGTATATTTAATGATTGAATTGCTGCTATTAAGTGCGCGGGGACCCCTATACGTTTTAATAATTCCCATAACAGTTTTGTTTCAACTCTGTTAAAAGCCTTTCATAATCAATAAATACACAATTTGTAGGTAGACTGAATTCTCTTCTGTTTTCTGTTTTGTGTCGGAGCAACATTTTAATCTGTACAGAATCTTCCTTTTCTGAATCCATGTTGAGCTTTTGATATAAAAAAGTTCAACAATACGTATTGATTTTTTGTTATTTATTTTGGCATACAATTTATAACAGGTATTTAAAAGTCTGATTCCTTTATTATATAAACATTGAGCTTTTTCGTAATTTTTTGAATATGGTGTACGGTGTTATTATTTTTATTATATATGCTAATCTATCAATCCATCCATCCAACCTCCAATGGCTTATTGGCTCAATTTCGAGTTTTGGCCTCCATTAACTTCTACCTCCAATCGTTTCTATTCTGCCCGACGCCTCCAGTTGCGACACTTAAGTAGGTTTGCAGCATCTTCCTCGATACCATCCCCCCATCGGTTATTCGGACTTCCAACTCTCCTTTTCTCCATAAAATTTCCTGTAAGCACTTTTTTTTTTGGTGCTCGGTCTATTGAGAGCCTTTATACGTGGCCAGCCCATCCCAATGTCTTTAGTTCAATAAAATTAACAAGGTCGGGTTCATTATATTTGTCGTATAATTCCTTGTTGTATCATATTCTCCACTGACCATTAATATTTATAGCTCTCAATATTTTCCTGAATACTTAGTTTTAATTATTTAGGGCTACCTCTTATCTTTTAGTGAGGCTTCATATCTTGCTATGTTAAATCATAACTGTTATTAAAACTTTGTATAGCCTTGTTTCAGTTCCTGAGTATTGTTATTACTCCTCATTACATTATGAAGTGAATAATAAGCTTATGTGCTAATACACACAAAAATTAATAATAATATAGATGTTTTAGAAAATATGTGGAACTATACATAAAACATTAAAGAACAAAACAAGAAGAGATACAAGATTGAAGTTTTATAAACCATTACTTTATGGGAGTGAAACTTGGGTAATGACCAAAAAATTACAAAGTACAATACAAAGCGTAGAAATGAACTTCATTAGAAGAACAAAAGGCTGCACAATAATGGATCGGTTAAAGAATGAAGATATAAGAACAGAGTTAAATATATAACCATTAAATGATAAAATGAAAGGATATAGAGAAAAATGGTTTAGACACGTAGAAAGATTGAACGTAACAAGATTACCAAAAGCATCATTTAACTATAAGCCAAGAGGGTTCAGGGAATGTAGGAAGGCCAGTGAAAAGATGGACAGAACAACTGGAGGGGGGAACAGTCATTTTGCCTAGCCTGTGAAGTGAAGAAAAAGAAGAAGAAGAAGCTTTTAGAAATTGTTAATTTTTACTTGAATGATCCTTGACCGGCTGCATGTAGTCAGTTCCAATAATACACAAGGGAGATAGTGAATGAAACATAGTAAAGTTCTCTATGATGCGGTATGTTTAATACAGAGCTGTCTATGGCATTCCCTGTATCATTCGGTGGCAAGTGGAACCCTTCAAATCTTCTCGTCCTCGATGTAACAGATGCGCTATAGTCGGCTGCTAAAATTACAGTACCCATATTGTTCGCTAATTGTGTAGTCAACGAAAGAGAGAGAAAGGAGATACAGAGGAGAAAGACTGACATAGCGACTTCAGAGGACTCTCATTCATCCGCTAAGGCAATCTCTGACGCCGAGCCCTGTTGCCGCTAACTGCCGTAGAAAATGTCATATCACATTTCTCGTGTTTTGAGAGGACAGAATAAGAAATCTAGTATCTGCATTTTGAGATAAAAATAATTTGTAAAATAAAAACGACAAAATACAACGTAAAAACGTCGGCTTCAAGAAATTAAAATTCATTAAAATATTGGAGATATTTCAGAGCTTGTTGTTCAATCATTAGCAACAGTGTACGTACTAACTAATTTTCTATGGGCACATTCTAGAGAAGGTATTCTCGTATAGCAGGTTTTTCCTTGCTTCTTTCAGTATTTATATTTCTTTCAGGATGTTTATTTTTTTTAGTTGTTAAACTCTCTGCGTATTATTAAGTGTGTGTTGTCAATCGAGAAAAAACTGATTTCAAAAGTATTGAGAGTACAACGTTTTTAATGATATATTTTGGGAGAATTCGACGTTATGTACATGACTTAGTAAACTTACAGAATATGTTTTTCCGTCCAACCCCCACATAATCTGGAGTATGAGGTCGCAGGAGTGTGCAATATGTAGAGACGAATAAGATCAGGTGGAGGGAAGCAAGAGGAAGTGTGTTTGGATAGCAGAGAATGTCTCACAGGAGAAATTGTGTGGGAGAGATGCCACTGGAAGCAACTACATAAAATATTTCACTTCACATATGTCACAACTATATACATTATAAGTTTTTTTCCTCCCACTTTGACCAGCTGTGAACGTATTCGCTACATACCATATAAAACCTCCCTTTAAACTTAAAATATGGTAACTGCAAAAAATAATAAATATTATGGCTCTATTAAATTCAGTTGTTAGTCTGAAGTAAAATTTCTTATTTTAAGAGCGAATAAGTAAATATCAATATTAAACTAAATATTTGGACACTCATAGAAATAGATGATATGTTGCAAGTGGACAGTTAACAAAAAAGAGGGAAATTTTAAATAAGTTAAATTAATTGAAATATCTAGGAACAATAATTAGAAACAAGAGAGTGGTACACAAAGGAATTTAACATATGCTCAATTCTCGAAATGCATGCTATAATCCACTACAGGGTATCTTGTCGTCCTGAAATATATATAAAACTGTTATCTTCCCAGTTATATTATAAGGATGGGAAACAAGAACTCTTCATTTTAAGGAAGGAGAAAACATTACGAGTATTTGAGAATAAAGTTTTTAGGAAAACGTTTGGACCAAAGACTGTAGGAAAACTAATTGGAAAGAACCCGTTCTAACGCTAAGAATTAAGAGATAGCATTAATTATGATTTGAGAAAGTGAATTAATCAGGGGATAATTGGAAAATGTTAGTTCAGGATAGAACATGAAGAGCTTAGGCTATATATTTTCGGCTATTAATTTTTGCGTCTCGATAGTGCCTGTGAGCTAGTTAATTTTTTTCAAAATTTTGCTTTAGAGTAGTGAATATCTTTGTAGGATTGTGGTTGCTATATATAGTTTTTAGCACAATTGCAGAATTAATCAATTTTTCACGATTTAGAATATCATAAGAAGCGTATTATAATGCTAAGATTATATTCCTGGGACCAGCTGTATCATCTCGCAAATTATATAAGCGGTATTTATTATATATATATATATATATATATGTTCAAATCCCGACTCAAGCATTCTTTTTTTCTTTTCATATCAAATATATATATATATATTTATGCTATATGTATATATATTATATATATATATATATGTGCTATATATATGCTATATATATATATATATGCTATATACATTTATATATATATGCTATATATATTCTATATATATTTATATATATGATATATATATATATATATATATAATATATATATATATATAATAATATATATATATATAGCATACATACAGTAAGAGTTCCTTATTCGCGGTTCCCTTATTCACAGGTTAAAAAACTTGAGAAACAGTTCCTGTATTCGGCCGTTAAAATTTCTTTATTCGCGGATCCAGTCGGTATATTAGAAATGCTAGTATATTTTATTAACGCATCGGCAACTCTTTTACTGCAGGCACTTGTCAAAGCGGCTTTTACAAAGAGCGATTCAAACCAAATGGGCAAATTAATATCAACGTAAAAGAAACCTTACTGTCACTAAGCCTGAAGTTCGTTATTGAAAGCCACTGCCGCAGTATTTCACGCTCCGCTATGTCCGTTGATAAATGCCGCTCTCGCCACTATCGGCGATTTATTGTTTCAACTTGTCATTCGTTGTAATAATTTTGATTGAATAACACGTGTATCTTCTGCTTTGTTGCTAATTTATAATGTCGAGTAAAAGGAAAGAAAATTAGTTCCGAAGCGAAGAGAGGCAGTGTTGTCGCTTAAAGTAAAAAATACAAATGCTTGACCGTTTACGCCTACGCGAGTCGTTTGTGTCTATATCACGCTGTTTCAATGTTAATAAATCAACAAATCCGAAGACAAAATAAGGAATTCTGTCGCAGAATTCACAGCTCAATATCAATCTTAATTGAAAGATATTTAAAAGGCGACAAAACAGAAAGAAATTACTAAGTTCTTTAAGTTCTTGCCTAAACCTGGCTGTAATAATTAATAGAATTATTCAATCTCTCATGAATTGATTTTATTTTGATCATTTTTATTTTATTTTGTAATCTTGGAACATATCGCGACAAATTTGCTGAACATATCCCCCGCGATTAAGGAGCTTTTAATGTATGTATATATATATATATATATATAATATATATATATATATTTAATATTAAAGTTAAGCTAATTTTAAGAATAAAATGGAAGTAAACGGACTACCGTAGTTGGATTGTTTCATTTAATTTGAAGATGTGCTAAGTAGGAACTGAGAGAGATTGTTACATTTACCTGCTCTGAAACAATTTCCGAGCGATTAATGAGTAGCCAACCACAGCGCTGACGTCACCTGATGAGTATTCCTTGGATGGAAATTGATCGAACATGCAATTTCTGTTGCCGGAGAAACAGTTACCTTCCGTAGAGAAACTAAACCATTTTTAAGTGGACTACACATTTCAAATCTTTTTCCAATACTCCAAATCATTAAATAAGCTTAGCATGTAAAGTTTAACTTGCAAAGCAAGCTTTTCTTTATAAATAGGATCTTTGAAAAATGTGACTGATGACGACATAGCTTTTATTCAGCAGAGAATATTCCAACCTAAATAATGTACTTAAATAAGCAAGTATCATAATTCAACTTTCAATATCTTGTGTCTACCGTCACAACGTCGGGCTAACGTCATTGTCTCATACACAGCGTTCGATTTCCGGCCGCGATTTTCGGAGATTTTCCTTATCTATAAAGCAGTGCTACAGATCTAAAATTACGAATAGTCCTCAAACACCATCTTACAATCATAATCATCATCATATTGTCCTTGTTTATAGGTCTACTACGGCGTACTTCGTAAAGAGCCTGCGCCACAGACCATTTTCCTGCCCTGCGCAGATTAGTAGTAATGGGAGTCAGTTAAGCTCTTTGAGCTGCGACACGATTTTGACTTTGAGCTAAGTGTCTTTATCTTTATATATGAGGCTATCAGGGGACAAGGGGTACAAGTGACAACAAATTAGTTTGGAGAAAATTAAGTTTAAAGATCAATGAGAATATAAAATTCCAGGAACATCTGACAAGTCTCATAAATTGTGTTTGTGTTCCTTATACATGAGTCCATTTATCCGCAAAATATGAACAGATTCAATATAAAGATTAGTCCATACTATAACTTGTTTTGCATTAAGAGTCACTTGTACCCCTAGTCCTCCAAGTAATATTTTGAAATAAATTATCCAAGAAAAGTAGATTCATAACAAAGTTTTATTATGACTGGAAATACGTATTTATGCAAAGAGTTACATATTACGATAATATTAATTGAAAAATAAGTCTTAAAGTTCATTGCACTTAAACATGCATTCATGGATACACTCTCTAACCGTCTCTGCACATCAGTGTTTCTCTCACTGTCTGTATACAGTTTGTCTTCATTCCTTCCTCTTTTTACTTTATTTTCTAGTTTACTAATCCTCTTTGTACCAACAAGCAATATTGAAGCTTTTTCGTCTTCTGAAGGTCCTGAGATTCTGCAATGGCAGGTTCTTCAATGCCATCTTAATTGGAATCAGTCAAGAAAACAAAAACAACACAAATTATTAATATTCATATTTTCAAAAAAACATATATTATTTTATTATAAACATTATTAGGGGGCACGTCGTAGCATAGTGGGTAAGGCAATGCGCTACAAGTCGGAAGGTCTAGGGTTCAAGTACCGTTAGGGTCTGGATTTTTAAACTGACCAAAACCTTCTGGCGGCACTATGGCCTTGGGGTCGACTCAGCCTCTAACGGAAATGAGCACCAGACGCTTGTTCTGGGGTAAAGGTGGCCGTCACGCAGGGCTGACAACCCCGGCTGACATCAAGTGCCGATTGTCTAGAAAAAGTGGGAGCCTTACCCTCCTACTATCCCAAGGGCCTCCCGAGGCCTATAGTGGGATTACTTTATTTTACTTTATAAACATTATTAGATTGCAAATCCTGTAGATTTAAATCATATAATATCTTTAGATTGTTAAATAATTTCCAAATATCTCACAATTGTATTACTAAAAAGTGTTATTTTATAATATACAATTGTGAAAATATTAGATAAAGTAGTTAAAATATTTTACTTACCTTGAAATTTGAGGTTCATCACATTCTGATTCAGACATAATAATATTTGATAAATCCATAAACCTCGAAGAATCACCAGCACTATATTAAAACAAATAATACAATAGTAGTCTTCGCGTAAAAATGCCGAAAAAGCAGTTGAGTTTCTAAGCCAATCAGATGGCTGTGTGAGATTGCCACGCCTATTTCGAGGACTTGAAAAATGTTTCGTTAGATTATTTAATGTATCTTGGCTTAGAAACTCAACTGCTTTTTCGGCATTCTAAATCATCGAATTCAATCGAGAACACACTTAACGCATTCCAATTAACATTCAATACATTTTAAAACCGAAATAATATAATGAAATATCATTAATCAAACAAAAAATACAACTTCAAAAAAGGGGCGTGGCATCCTCAGACAGCCACGCGAATGGCTAACACATTATTCGCGACATCAATACATTTAAATTAAACTAAATTAATAAATACTCAACTATTAGCTTGAAACAAGCCTTAAGAACATCATGGACATCATTTAATTGCGATATCCTAATAATATTATTTGATAATTCACACTTTAAAAAATCACAAGCCTCTGATTGGCTGACGGCCACAAGCGCCATTTTCAAACAATCACGAACTTAAACATTAGTCGGACCACACAGCCGCTACCATGCAGGTTAGAATGTTGGTAATTCGCTTATTTTTTTATTATATCGGTAACTAAACATCTTATAAATCACACCGGGGCAAATGCTTAAGCAGGAACCCGGGGTTCTCCTTTCCTGGACATCCAGGAGAACCAAAAGGAATTGCTCACCGCTTGTCATTAACTTGGCTAGCCGCAGGGCCTTTCCAACAAGACTACTTTAGACTAGACGCGTAAAATTTGTTTGAAACATAAAAAAATACAGCCGTTGGAAGCCAAGGAGTGCTACTTCAGACGTACCCCTTGTCCTCCAAGTAGAAGAGTTGTTCTTCTGAGTGTTTTCTAAGACTCCACTTGATGTCAGAACCTTTCAAACTCACACATATACCTTTTGGGCACCAACCAGTTTGTTATATTAGCTAACCATGTCTGCACTTAACTCGTTAAAAAAAAAAAATCACTTGTACTCATTGTCCTCTGCCCGCCTCGTATATAAATGAGTGTGAGTCTGCTTGACTGTGTGTCCTTTAGACTCAAAAACTAGTTAACCGAATTTAATGCATTTTGTATCATTTAGAGAATCTTTCTGAGACAATTAACGTATATAACATATTGCCCTACTTACTATAGGGCCGGAACGAAATAATTCGATCGGTGTACTAACAGTCGCTTTTTGGACGCTTAAATGGCTTTGCTGCCTAAACCATAACAAATACAATAAATTAATGTACACAGAATTGCAAATTAAAAAAACAATTCTACAAAAAGTCCATGACAGCATATATATTATTACTTATGCCAAGAAGGTTGGGATAAGTAGATTCTCGGGCAAAGCCGGGTAATCAGCACAGGGTATCTAAAAATAATTACGATATAAATTTATATTTATTTATTTTTTACTTATTCAACTAAACAAATAAACACATTTAATTTATTTAGGCGTAGCAGCGAACGACGGGTTTTAGTTAGTATAGGGTACAAATCTTGTAACATAATTATCTTAATTGGTCTAACAGTTGAAGTTATGAATTGACAGATGCGTGTAAATGTAACTGTTTACCATAGAATGCGATGAGTAGTTTTAATCATTTGGGGCAGTTTCTGCTTAAATGTTTAACTACGCTAACTTTTTACTAGTTACCTTTTGCCTAAATTTGAGAAGTTTACTTTTAATTGCCATTTCGTGACACTAAGTCCACAAAATAAGTATCAAAAAGTGCCTCTTCACAATTTTTTTACTTTTTTCATAGTATTCACTGAATGCTTTTGGAATTTTCTTCTTCAAGATCATCTAATGTTGCCTCACAGATGTCAATTTTAAATCAAGCTTATACAATTACGTGTTTACAGCTATTTTTGTCTTTCAGATAAGGCATAATGTAATTAAAAATAGGCAATTTATTTCATTTAAAATAGGCGGTCTAGGCTATAGGTGCGCTCCAATGCTATTTTTATGAACCCTCCCTTGAATGTATTCAAGGAAGAAGTGAAGAAACCGTTCTTGTAGCAGTGATCTGTAGGAGTTTGTTCTATTGGATGTGAAGGTTACACAACCCTTTAAAGGGATTAGTGCCTCGCGGAGTGAAAGAGAGGGGTGATCCTAAGTTGACGTATTTTCTGGGGTTTTTATTTGAAGTTGTCAGGCTGTAGTAGTTAAATTTTATATTATTAAAATGTACATTTTATATATTTTATTCGTTACACTTAGATTGAATCAACCATTTTTATAAATTTCGGTAATTATAAATTGTAATCCTACATTGTAATAATTTATCTTTATTGTAAATATAATTAAGAATAATATTCAAAATTTTATCTAAATCTGGTTAAGACTTACAGATGCCTTAATTTCTTAATTCTGTTAGGTAAAATATAGCTATATTATTATTATTAATTATTATTATTATTATTATTATTATTATTATTAATAATATTATTACATTATTATAAAAAAATAAAACTTTATGTAATAAAGAATGAGTAATAACAATTTTCCATATTATTCATAAAAATTTCTTTCTTTTGAATTTAATATTATTACGGAATCTTAGACATGAAAATATTATATACTTACTCCCTCCCTCTCTGTCTCTCTCTATGGAGCGAAAGACTTAGGAAGTATTTGATTTATGATCCAAATGAATTAATACAGAAGCAGACACTCATTCACCATTAGGCGCCTAGGGATTTACAGGTAGTCGAGATGTTATAGCTCGTTCCCTCAACCTAGAGTCGCTGTTTATCTATCTACCCAATTTTTTCACTACATGGACATCTGTGTAATACACTGAGAAAAGTCTTCCTCTACAACAGTGAGCGCCCAGTAACTCAGACCCAAGGTCACGGCGCGGCGCGATAATAGAATATGTATATCTAGCGATTTTTACCCGGCGAAGCCCGGGTATTTTTTATTTTAGGTCAACATATACCGAATTTCAATGTGAAACATTGAACATTACGAAAGATAGAGCGATTTCTAAATTTTTCTTTCAGGTGAACTCCTACATCTATCAATTTTAGAGAATAATAGACGGCGGCTAAATATTAAACCTGTATGTACAAATTTCATTGAAGATATTTGAGTGGTATAGAGGTCTATAAAGCACAGACATATGCCGACTGAATTATTATAAAAATGTGCTAGATTCAATTAAGAGAAAAATATTTCGTTCAGTTGAGTGTGAAAGTGTTTTTTAAGTTCTAGCCTAAATCTTAACTTTTTGTAAAAAAAAAAAAGGATTCAGCTATATATCTGTTCGATTGTGAATACCTGGAATTTAGATATGGTTAATTTAGAGAATAAGCAATTAGTTAGACTATAAAAAATAAATAATTTTGACTATTTATTTTTTATTGAAATTAAAGGAATTATATTTTTAAGCCTATAACACTTCAACATAAATAGCATGAAAATTATTTTTACCATCATGTTTAAGATAATTAAGAAATATATCACTGCTTCAATTTCCGTTTTATTTTCCAGTAAATGTATCAGTTTTCTCGTGAAGTTGAATACACCCTGTATATGTTTAAACACAAATCTGAACAGAAAACATTCAAAGGAAGAAAATATATTTAAATTGAGTCAGACTTTGAATCCAGTCTTTGCCCTTATCACAAATGCATTACTTGGCCTCTGGAAATAGCGGTGTAGCAAATCACTTGAGACTTTTAGATATGTTAGCCGTAAAACTATCGCATTCCTTACTTCAACTTTCTTTGCTAAAGCTATTGTGTGTAATTTGTCAGGAAGTTAACAAGGTATTTGAAAATTTTCTAAATCTCAATTTATAGTAGTCTACCGGCAACTCGTGTGTTCAAAATGTGCAATCGTGGAAAGTTAATATTTATTTTTGAATGGATATTTCCATATGTTATCTTAAAACTTCTCATTATATGTCTTATTTATTTCCATATTTACAATTTAGTCTTACTCTTGTGTCCTTACACAGATTTTACCCCCTCCAATTGTTTCTAATTTCCCAATTACATTGCTCCAGTCCCTTCCTGATCATTATCTGTTTTCTCTCCTTCATTCAGAATAACTAGGTCAACCTTTTCGTTTTCTGTCCGATTTTTACCATTACAGAATCTGCTTGGGAACATAAATCCTCAATTCATTTCGTGTGTACATAGCGTGACGACCATGACAACATTTTCTGAGCCTATGCTAATATGGTTTAAAACTCAGACTTCCTTCTTCATTTGTTGCCTAATCTGCGTATTCCTTATCTCTCTAATAATAGTAATAATAATAATAAATAATGATAATAATAATAATAATAATAATAATAATGATAATAATAATGATAATAATAATGTTTCCACTAATATTAATAGAAACTTAGAATTTTAACGACTCACCTCTACGTATTGTAGTTGTTGTTAAAGTCATAAATTGGTTAAGTATTTTTGATACTGCCATCTTGTTAAACCGCTATTTAAAAGTTATTAACAACTCATGTTGTTTTTTTTGTCTTCTTTATGACTTGAGTAGTAAGTTTATCTTAATACTTGAAGGAACTGACACTAACTAACTAAATAATTCACTGGCTCTATCGAACCCGTAGGTTCATGGCCGCGCGGACATAAGCTCTCCATAGATCCCTATCCTGAGATAATGTTTTCCAATAATCCCCTATATAATCAATTTCCCTCACGTCATGAATAATGTTATTTCCCACCTCATTCTTGGTCTAACTGACATTATGCGAGTTCTACGAGATTTATATTAATTAAATTAAAGATAGAATTTTAACGGCTCGTCACATAATTGTAACCTATATAATACATTCCAGAATAGTTACTTCTTTATCTTATCTGAAATTGCTTTAACCAGTAACTTTGAACTTTAAATATAAATGGATAAATTTGATGCACACTTGAATTTGAGGAAGTTCGATTCGACATATATGGGTTCGATAACATTTGTATCTTAGTGTATCTTAGCTTAAATTTTTGTGTTGTCTCGCCTGTGGTCCAGGCACAAAGCTGATCACTCATCCAGGTATGCCCTCCAAGTCCCTGTGTGATAAAGAACAATATGTTTGTGATGAAGATTTTAAAATCCTTTCCCGGCAGTTCGTATCTCTGTAAGATCCGGGTGACGTAAGAAATGAAGAATGCCTTTAAAGAGAGGGGTTAAACTTAGGTAAAGAAAGAAGCATATAGTATTTTAACTTAGTAAATAACTTTCTAACACTGAAATGGAGCTAATGTCCAAACAGGTGTAGCACCCCCTCCTAAAAACACTAATCATTAAACTTGATTTCATGGACTGAAGGAACATTCTAGTCGTAATGCTGACGTCTATAAACGAGAGAAAATACCATAATTCACAGGCCAGACAGAGATACAGTCATAACCTAAAGCAATATGTCAATTTTGACGCATTTACAAATTACTCCATCCATCCATAGTAATTCTGCCCGAAGCAGGTCCTTCACTGCAATCATAGCATTTTCATGTCATGCTTGCAGCTTTACTAGGGAATTGTGTAGGTGTGGTAGCTTCCCGTTGCTTTCCACACCGGTGAAGAATGATGGTGATGATGATGATAATGATAAGGATGATGATGATGGCCATATGATTTTGGGGACTGTTTGGGCCTTAAAGTTTTCCTGACATTTGTCTTACAGGTGAGGAAAAACCCCGATAAAAACCTCACCCAGAAAAACTGCCCCGACCGGGGATCGAACCCGGGCCCGCTGCGTGACAAGGTAGCACGCTACCTCGAGACCACAGCGGTGGACATATATATATATATATATATATATATATACACACGCACACACACACACATTTTAAGATTTATTGTTTACCGTTATATGTAAGCAAATGCTAAAGAAATTTTGGAGTGACATTGGGAAGAGTGAAGAAATGTTTTTAAGCTTTTATCAAGTTTCTTTCAGTGACGTCCATTAATTGTTCCATTTGAAGAGAGAGAAGCATGCCTCAAAAGTCAACCCTGAGTGACTACAATTTAATTACACGGGTCTCAGAGTACAATCCATCATGTTGATACTCCGAGTACCACGCCCATCCTACTGCTCTTTGTTCTAGCTCCATATCTGAAAAACACAATAACATAATAGCAATTAATCTAGGCTGCGTGGGCGTTCACCAGTTTAATATCTCCTATACTGCAATATATCAACATTTTCATTTTCTATACTATTAATAAAATATGTTATAATGCAATATGTCTGATCAGTCTGTGTGTGTTTATATTAATTACTTAAAACTCGGAGCAACAAATTTTACACGTATCTTAGCTGACAGTTTGAAATTTATATCCAAGAGCTTTGAAGGAAATTTATTTTTTCGAAATATTACTTACTTACTCACTGGCACTATCGAATCCGTAGGTTCAATGGCCGCGCGGACATAAGCTCTCCTTACATGCAAATCTATAAATGGGTTCCCTGAAGTAGTCTCTGCCCGGAGAACCGAATTGGGGACTATTTGACCTCCAGAAAATTTTACCCCAGTGGAACCCATGTCCACATTTTTTTACGGTTGTATTTTTACTGTGAAAGATCGTCAATCTTTCGACCAAAGTACTTTTTTCGTCTGGCTTATCACCTTAGACCATTTCGGCATGGGTAACCCTATCGGCAGCAATGCTACCGCCGGCATAGCTCTCGGGATCATTTAAGCACGCAAGGCACTCTACCACGACAAGGTAAGGATACCATGGAGAGTGTTTCGAAATATTACAAAAAAAATTAAATCTTTAGAAAATTCCACGTTCTACAATTATCTAAATTTAGATTAAGAATTAATAAATATCCTCATCGATGAGACTAATGAGATGAGATGAATCCCTTTATATAGAGGTGTGTGAACGACAAGGGTGCCGGCTGACCACGCCTGACGCACCATCACGGGAGCAGATGAACTAAATGAAATGAAATGGAAGAGATGAGTATGGAGATATGGTGGAAAGAAATTGTGGCAGCGGAAAACCGAAGAAACCCCGGAAAAAAACCTGCCCCAGATTCATTTCATCCACCGCGAAACCTACATGGAGTGACAGAGACTCGATCGCGGGACCCCAGCGGTGAGAGGCGAACGTCTAACCGCTTGCGCCATGGAGCCGCCAGATTAAGAATTACTAAATGAAAATGAAAACCATAGAGCAATCAATAGATTTGGTACTTACTTAATGAAAATCCATGATGTCTATTTATTAAATGAAACCATGAAGGTTTTATAACTAATACCCGGCGTACGCTGATACGCCTAAATAAATCATAATGTATTTTTACCTTTAGTTGAATAAGTAAGGAAAAAAATATAAATTTATATCATAATTATTTTTGGATACCCCGTGCTGTTTACCCGGTTTTGGCCGGAAATCTTAGTAGTCCGATATACTTGGCATAAATGAGCTGAGAGACTAAATTCGTTATTTTGAGTTATCCGTAAAAGAATACCCGCTGTGCGCTGCTATGCTTTCTCGGGGATCTACTTATTCCGACCTTCTTGGCATCAATGAAAGACAAAAAAATCGTTATTGTGAGTTATCCGTAAAAGATAAACATATGCTGTACCGGACTTTTTTGTAGAGTTTTGTTTCAGATATTCAATTCCGTGTACATTGATTTGATTTATTTCTTATAGTTTGAGCAGAACAACCCATTTAAGCGTACAAAACGACATTTTTTGACATGTTTCATTACAAATGGTGATTTTTAAGGGTGAAAGGCTTGAGCAATAAAACTCTTTTATAGCCTATAATGTTTCCGGGAAAATCCTGAACATTTTGCAAAAATCCCCATCACAATCGGATAAACGGTATGGCAGCGCACGTTTGCCGGGAATTTAGTGAACCCTATCTTTTGGCATCAACTAAGTAATCTTCTCCTTTCACCTGTCTGATCAACTTTATTTGGTCCAATTTTTTTTATACAAACAGCAGTGAAAGGTATTTTTATGATTAATTAGATTTTGATGTTTAGTTAAGAGGAATCTGCAGTGGAAAGTACAATAATTATTGTAATTTAAAATTAGTAATTTTTTGAATATTTTTTTTTATAATTTTCAGCAGTCACTGAAATTTTACTTTTCAATCCAATACAAAATCATTTATTGAACACAGCAATCCTTCTATTTATTTGTAATCTTTTCTTCTCCCTTCAAGTAAGATATCATGTTTTGCATCCATATAATATAACTGGGAAAATAACGGTTTATACATTTTCAGTTTAAATTTTAATTTTTTTTAGAAAAGGTAAGACGACAAGAAGTCCCTGTAATGCGTAATGTCACGCATTTCGAGAATAGATCCTATGTATAATTTCTTAATGCACCTCATTCCCGTTTGTAATTATTCTAATTGTTTTATAAGAACTTTTCTATTTTATTGAATATATTATATTTCATTGATTTTAGTAAATATATATATATATATACCTGCTTCGTTTTGTGAATAAAAGGTTACCTGTACTTCCGGGAACTAAATATGATCCCTTGAATTTGAAGGTAGGTATTTAACTGATACTGAGTTGACGGACAAAACGTATATCTAACTCGTTTTGAATTTGATACACTGCGACAAATAAGAATTTTATAGCTGTTTTATATATTCTGCGTTGCGCTGTAGTAATTTTCAGGCCGTTTAGTTAGACTCTCAGACCTCAAACAAGTTAATCATAGCCTCAAGAAAGCAAGGCCACATGTCTCATATCCTATTCCTTTTATAAAAGCGAGAGGCAGAAAGACGCCATCTTGTGAACGTAATGAACTAAGAGAAGGCCATGGCGAGCTTAGCATTCAAAATTCAAGAGGTTATGTAATGAATATTCCGTCGTCTAATTGTCTGCTAGCTAAGAACCTGAGATTAGCTGTAGCTTCTATAAATACATTTAAATTCATGGCTGCCTACTGTTATATAAATGCAACTTGTAATGCCCTTGATAACTAGAGCTCTGGCTTAGCAATTACCTCGTCGTATCAAAGCATCGGTTGTCCAGGGAAATAGTTACATCTTAATGGATGCGAGAAGCGTACAAATAGCTACATTAAAAGACCTGACAACTAGTATATTTCTTATATTAGAGAGGTTTCTTATCGCGTACGTCTAGTGCAATAGAAAATATGGAAGGAATTTGCAGTAAAGAACATTTAATGTCTTAACTCGTTAATGTCCAATATGTTTTACCCTGCCATGTATTTTGTGACTGCTCGAGATTAGAGTAGATTGAAATAATTATATCAATAAAGTGCCAGTATCAGGTACATAAAATCATTTGTTCTTTTAATTAATAATTAAATTAAATTATATTAAAATAAGACTATTTATTTCGATATATTGTTTAGCAAACATTACTTACGAGCGATTTGGAAGACGGTGATTAATAATTAACAAGCCGAGCGGTTAAGGTAGGAAGCCTTGGCGCAGAGCTACGGGACTTGCGCTGGTTCGAGTCTCCATGGGGGAAGATATTTTCTCATGGTATTTCGTCCAGTATGGGACCGGTGCCCACCCAGCATCGTGAGGCAATTGGGTAGCTACAATAAGTAGCGGCTCCAGGTTGAGGAACCAGCTATAACGGCTGGGGGACTCGATATGCTAACCACATGTCACCCCTACACTGGCTGTTGATCATCTACCTCTGTGATTGACACATGTGGATGTGAAGGGCCAGCAGCCGGCTGGTAAAAGGGCAACCGCTGAAAAGTGGAAAGACCCTCAATCGGAGGAATCGGGTTTATTAAATTTTATACCAAGTATAGGCCTATCGTTATGATAATGTTTAATAAGATCATGTTGCTCCTATTTCAATTAATTTGTTGGGTGAAATTAGACTGAGGAATAGAGAATCTAACTGTAGAGACAATATATATATATATATAAGAAACGGGAAGCTACCACACCTACAATTCCCTAGTAAAGCTGCAAAGCATAGCATGAAAATGCTATGATTGCAGTGAAAGCTTTGCAGCTTTACCAGGGAATTGTAGGTGTGGTAGCTTCCCGTTTCTTTCCATACCGGTGAAGGATGATGATGATGATGATAATGATAAGGATGATGGCCATATGATTTTGGGGAACGTTTGGGCCTTAAAGTTTTCCTGACATTTGTCTTACAGGTGAGGAAAACCCCCGATAAAAACCTCACCCAGAAAAACTATCCCGACCGGGGATCGAACCCGGGCCCGTTGCGTGACATGGCAGCACGCTACCTCGAGACCACAGCGGTGTACATATATATATATATATATATGGTAAATAACCCTACTGTAGTTGTACGTGTATATAAATAAATATACGTAATAGGGTTTGTTCATTAGCCTTTAATAGTTTTCCAATTAACGAACAGGTTGAATTAATATTTTCAGAAAAATTGTTTAATTTGTAGTATATTTACAAAAGCTAAATACATTGTATTACTAATTTAAGCTTTAATTAAGATTTTATGTTTCCATTCTCATTTTTAACGTATTTAGTTTATTATTTTTCGAAATTTAATTTTGGATAAAAAGCTGCTGCTTGCGCGTTTATCGTTTCAAGATCAAGATTACTTTATGCATAGATGCAGACTTCCTTCGTGTAATTCCTTCAAATTGAGTAGATAATCTTTAAACTGCACTCGGTCTTTATATTATGATTTCACTGAAATCACACATTTTAATAATAATATTATTAATAATAATAACGATAATAATAGCATAATAATAATATTAATAATAACAGTAATAATAATAATATTAGTAATCAATATAAACACAACAAATCCATTGATACCAAAATTACTTAAATAAGGAAAATATTATTTTTAATTAGTATAGTATTATTTTGCCCCTCCATGGTATCTTTAACTTGTCGTGGTGGAGTGGCTCGCGTGCTTAAATGATCCCGAGAGCTATGCCGGCGGTAGCATTGCTGCCGATAGGGTTACCCATGCCGGACTGGTCGAAGGTGATAATCCAGACGAAAAAAGTACCTTGGTCGAAAGAGTGACGATCTTTCACCGTAAAGAATACAACCTCAAAAAATCCGGACGTGGGAGGTCAAATAGTCCCCATTCGGTTCTCCGGGCGGGGACTACTTCAGGGGACCCACGCCAAAGACCAAAGGGAGATGAACAGACAGGTAAATGGAGAAAACTACATAACAGTGAAGTACATGATCTTTATAGGAAGTCAGATATAATAAGAACAGTTAAGTATCTTAGACTGTTATGGGCAGGACATGTAGCACGAATGGGGAATGAAAGACGCGCATGGAAGCTTCTTGTAGGAAAACCAGAGGGAAAACGCCCAGTTGGTAGACCAAGAATGAGGTGGGAGAATAACATTAACTATGATTTGAGGGAAGTAGATTATGCAGGGAATGACTGGAAAACAGCACAGGATAGAGAGCTTATGTCCGTGCTGGCATGAACCTACGGGTTCGATAGTGTCAGTGAGTTACTTGTAGTATATTATGTCATACAATACATATGTTAGAAAAATGTAACGATTTAGAATATTGGAGGCGTCAGTTATTACCGAAAGATTTTTAAATTCAAATAATGAAGGATTGGTATGTTACGAGTTAATGGTAAACCCAGAAAATTGGATAAATTCTTAAATATCTGGAAAAAACGCGGAAAATGTGTACAACACCCATTCGTGAATACATAAATATATAAGCATCATGGACTCTTAATTTAAGGGAGGAAAGGAGATTACAAGTATTTGAGAATAAAGTACTTAGGAAAAATTTTGGACCAAAGAGAGATGAACAGACAGGTGAATGGAGAAGACTACTTAACAATGAACTACGTGGTCTTTATAGGAAGCCAGATATAATAAGAACAGCTAAGTCTCGTAGACTGCGATGAGCAGGACATGTTGCACGTATGGGGAATGAAAGACTTGCATGGAGGCTTCTTGTAGGAAAGCCAGAGCGAAAACGCCCAGTTGGTAGACCAAGAATGAGGTGGGAGAATAACATTATCTATGATTTGAAGGAAGTAGATTATACAGGGAATGATTGGAAAGCATTAGCTCAGGGTAGGGATGTACGGAGAGCTTATGTCCGCGCGGCCAGGAACCTACGGGTTTCAATAGTGCCAGTGAGTAAGTATTATATCATTAATACTTAATAATTTTACTAGGCTAATTAATTTATAAAGTAATTTTATTGCTATCAACAGTAGGGCCTACATAGGGCTTATTGCACTTGCGTCCCATATTTGTAAATGACATTTATGTATCTTAATTTTAGTTTAATAAAGCTCTACCACTACTACTACCAATTTTATTATTTCTAATCTATCAATTCTTTCTTCTAACTGGCGAATTAAAGCGTTATTTCCACTTACCCAGAAATAATAAATGATCTAACGAATCAACAAAGTCGCATGGAGTTACATAAAATACGCAAAAAACATGAGGCACAACTAATTAGGATTTGTTAGTTCAATTCTTTATTCAGACCGGGAGGGTGGACTGCCCTTAGCACCGCGACCTAAAAGATCTATTGCGCTGTCCAAAATGGAATGAAAGTCTACTCTAAAGTACAATGTAAGTTTTATGTCGTCATCGAGGTCCGACACATAAGATTTTCCTCCCATGACTCATACCGTCAAAATTATTTGGTTAGACCCGCGGCCACGGGGGATTACAAACTTCACGTTGGCCCTTTCTGCCTTCTTTATTGCTCACATTCGGAGTCATAAGGCAGCTTCCTTTTGGGCTCCGCACTAGATCCCCTCAACCACATATTTTCAACACATATGGGTTGCCAATCAAAACTACTTTAGATGAGATGAAGAACGATATGAAATACATAATTAAATAGCCTAAAAATTGAGAAATTAAATGAAATTACATGAAGAGGAGGGAAGGGAGTATGAGGACAAAAATCGGGAAATTGGAGAATCCGAGAAAACCCGAAAATCCCAGTATGGTCCACCACCATCAGGAACCGACAGGATTCGAATTTGGGATCCCAGTCTTGGAAGCCAAGCGCGCTAGCTACGTGTATACTGAGACGGTTAGATAAAATTAAATAACTTAAAAAATGTGAATAAATCAAACGACACGGAAGCCCAATGAAATTAATCCAGGATATGAAACTATATTAAAACGCAATGCATGTCAGTAATATATTTTACGTTAAATGTGAACTACTATAGAAAAAAATAAAATGAAATAAGTAAATACTCGTATAACTAGTATATGCCTGTACTTAATATATGGTTATGTAACATATAAAACTTTAACAATGCCCTAAGTAAATATAACTAGTATTTGCCGGTACTTAATATATGGTTATATAACATATACATCTTTAACAATGCCCTGCATATTTAGAATATTGAGGAAACTTTTGTCATGGTTTGCAGTACGTTAAGCATAAAAAAAGTTAAAAATTATAGATTTAATACCTGTAAAGTACCATCTTCAAAACTTCACTTTTCTCAACTGTAGTATTTTCGTCCTAACTATTGCTAATAATGGAATTAGTTTTGAAAGCCCTGCATTAAAAGTAAAATAATTCATGGCTCTATGTCTGTCTGTGTTCCTGTGTCTTTATGCCTCTCTCTTAGCGTTCTAGTGGCCGTAATTTGCGTTTTTTTCGTAACAAATCTTAGTATATAAAATCAAATAAGCAGCATAAGACCGGGTTCATTATCCAAGCGAAATCGGGCCATAAGGAATAAGGGTTCACCTTGAAGCGACAATCGCTCTAGCGGCCGCAAATTTTGATTTTTCGCAACGAAACGCGGTACATGCCATTGAAATGAAATGACATAAATATTTTTCAAACATCAGTGAAATTCCACCATTAGCTGTGTAGGTTGACCAGAAAACCGTAATTTAAAAAACTCTCAAGCGACCCCGATGCTTATTTTCTCTCATCGTAACTGAATATGTATAATTTAATTAACAATAGAAATACATAGTTCGTAAATTAGCAAAAATTCGAATTACTGAGGAATTCACTTAAAAGGGAACTGCGAACCATTGTATGGTGGAACCTACCTTGAAATTTCTCCCAGGGGAGCATTGTCATATACCAAGGACGCGTCAAAACTATATGCGCCGTTTTTAACTGTAATATACGAAAATTCAGCGCCAAAGCTCTCATTTAAACTACAGATAATACAACTCATGAATTGGTGAAATGGATAATTCTACTACCCACCCGCATGCCGCGTCCCGCCACACTACTTTCCGCATTCCTCACGCATGGACTCCATCTGCTTTGCAAAGCGGGTTGTCATACTGGATTCTGGCTTCAATGTCTGTGCCTTGCAGTTAAAAACGGTAGATTACCTATACTGGTACAACACAATATTTCTCTGGGAGAAATTTCAAGGTAGGTTTCGGGATGCAATGTTTGACAGTTTCTTTGTTAGTTTACGCAGTTCCTGCATGAATTAATTTGATAATTTTATATTAAAAAGTTTATTGCGGCTGATACCTCAAGGGAAAGCATCCTTCTTCTTCTTCTTCTTCACGGTTTAGGCTCATTTACTAGCTTGTTCCGGCTCCAAATTGCTGCTCTTTCCATCTTTTATTTGGGTTATCTTTTTGGAGCTTGTAAGTATTTTGAAGTGTCCCCTGAGTACGCTACTAACGTTCTTCAGGATTAGTCCTTTGGAGGGGCTGCCTCCTTAAAGCCTTTGGATTTGCTTCCTTGTGTTTTATCCCCACAAGGAGGGTTACCTCTTCCGCCTTCTGCCGTAGAGGACTTCACTCTTGTTTCCCCGAGCTGGGTCTCTTATTTCATCCCCAGAGAATGGGTTGCCACTTCCGTCATTTTCGCCGTTCCGATATTTCTATCTCCGCCGTGTGTACCGTTGTGGTCTTCCGTGTTTGCAGCTTCCAGTGTGGTAGTTGCTCCCACGTTGCGGATTATTTTTAGTTCCCTCTCCTCTTATCTAACCGCAAGTCAAGGCTTCCCGGTTGTGATCGTCTGGGTTATTGGTATTAAGCCTCCCTACCACGCCAAGGTGATAATCCAAAGGGAGAGGAAAGCATATTGTTTATAATAGTAGTCTATAGAAAGAAGGGGTGATATATGTTGAAGCAGAATCTTTCACTGCGACTCCTAGATTAATGAATTAAAATAATAAATTGATTAGGACCTGTATTATTATCATGTTAAATGTCAAAAGGATGAAATAATAACCGCAGGTATATGAAACTTATATGTAATCGAACAGTGAGAACACGAAGATTTTGATTTTCACATAATTGAATTGAAATAAATTGATTCAAACGAAGTTGATAGAATTAGGAATAAACGATCAGTTAGTAATTAAGGAAAACCATTTAACAAGTACATGGTACCGCTTTTGTTAAGCGACAGGCCCTTGACGCGGCTACAATAGAGTTAAAATTCAAGAAAACTTATTTTTACTAGCGGATTACTGGACATTTCTTTGTGGACCAGTAATCCAAGATCTTAAACTGAGCTTCGCTGACAGGTCATTAACAAAGCATGATTTATGGCTGAGGAACTACAGCGTCGAGTAAACAACCCATTTTAGCGAACTCGACAAACCGCGAGGACGCGAAGCCTACCAAACAGGCGGGAAAAGGCCACTGACCCATGGGAGTGTCCATACAGTGTTCATGGTGGATCCTTATCCAATGGAAAGACGGCGATTCCTTCTTTGTGACTAAGGAATCGTTGTCAACCAATATAATAAAGAGTTGTATCGCGACAAGGTAATGACCTCATGACGACACGATGCCAGAGAGAGGGTAACGAAGTTTACCTTATACCCAACAATAATTATAAGTTTTAGTTCAGCATTCTGAGTTTAGAGTTTTTAGTTCTGCATTTCTAAGTTCAGCGTTCGGAGTCCTGAGTCCGGCGGAACTCACCGAGACGGGAGTCGGGACGACCGGCATGGCTTTAAAGTAACATAATACAAACATAACTTCACTTAAAATATCATTAGAGACTCCATCTTGAGTTCTAAATGCGTTGCTGCGGTCAATACCTTGTCCGACATCAAATGTGTCAACAATCCTACATATGTATAGTGTCCATCGATTAATAAAATAGTTTTATTAAACTTCATCTCGCGTAGTCTTCCGCCGGCCAGCTCCTTGCTTATCCCTGAGAAAGAACCTCAACTCTACCGATTACCAACCTGAGCAACCTAAGATCTCATACATGGAGATATCCTTTCGGTACTCATAGCGCTCAACATCTTCTTACTAACCTATAACCCTATGAATACCACCCTAATGTTTGGCCATTTAGGTTTAAGGATTAATTTAGGACAAACGCTGAAAAAATTTATAAAAGAAGTAAAGAAACAATGTGATAAAGCAGCACAAAAATCAGGATATATGAAGGATTTAATTTGGCGCAACAAACATATGTTAATACAAAGCAAAACCCGCATATACAAGACAATAGTTCGACCAGTTATCGTATATGGATCAGAAACTAGGGCTGATACAACAAAAACTAAACAAATGATAAGCACATGTGAAATGAAGATCTTAAGAACTATTCAGGGAAAAACATCATTCGATAAAATACACAACACAAAAATTAGGGACAAATGTCATATTCAAGACATAACCAAATTTATTATAGATATACAAAAATGTTGGAAGGGTCATATAGAAAAAATGGAAGACAACCGACTTTCAAAAAAAAAAGCTAAAGAATGGACGGGCGAAGAGAAAGACGAAGACCAGCCAAGAGACGGATAGACACATCCAGTACGTATTTTTCCGAGGAGTGATTTTGGAAATAAACAGAATGAAAATCCTACAAATTATGATTAAGAAGAAGATTAATTTAGGTTCTATGATGGTAGAGAGCTGTGAGATTATCTTCAGAGGATAGAGGATTTCACATGCAGGGAACGCATATTGTATCGAAGAAATATTTAAGTTTTATATTCTATCGTCCACTTCCAAGTTGACTAGAAGATATCGGTGGATTTAGTCTTCACCAAATTGTTATTCTCATTATTCAACTGTCGTAGATTATTTAATTTTCTAACTATATACTTTGAAGTTCGGTATCGGGAAGAAGAACTATATAAAAATACTGAGGAGCAATTGTGCTTCTACCCTAGTCTAAATCTAATATAGCAGTGTTAAAATATAATGTTAACATCATAAAGTTGATTAATTAAACACGCGAATTTATTCTGTATTTCCAATTGCTTTTTTTTTTTTTTTTTTTATTTGATATACGATGAAACCTCATTGGTCATATGAGAGATATAATTACTTTTAATACCAATCATGACTTAGTTTACTTTTAGTTACGAAACGTACAAATTATTTAGTTTTTATTTAAAGTTTAATACGCACGTTTTAGAATTTGCACCACAATAAATTAAATTATTTTTTTGCGCGATAGTGCGGTTTGTCGTACTTACAGCAATGGCGACCATGATTAAAAGTTCAACTTCCTACATTTCTGGGTTTCCAACCTAAATAACTATTCTGTAATAAAATAACTACACTGTAACGTGACATATTACAAAACGTGTGTGGGAAGTAAAACCACTGCCCTCTATGTATACTACATACAATCTATATACAAAAAATATCCAAAAGGTTGTGTTAATATACATTATACGATACAAATCACTACATTTTAAGTGAATTGAACTTTATTTGAAACAATATAAAGCAATAAATACGGACTTGCCGCCATTTTATTACTAATTGGTCTCACGGCCTCCTGTTGTATCGACTAATAAGCATTGTCCACATTAGTCAATTCTTTATAATGAACGCAAATATTTCCAACAAAGATAGTATTTTACTATTATTTATTATTTTGATACCACCATCGCGCTAAAAAATAATGTACAACGTACGTTTGTTAAGTGTTTTACAGAATTTCGGAAATTAAAAATCTCGCTGTCGCTCAGTTTTTAAACATTTTCCTCGCTTCTGTAAAAACACTTGCCAACCTCGCATCGTAATATACTAATAAAGAGATATTTCTCTATTAAAATATTTTGATTATTAAGTTGTTATTATATTTATTCGAGAATAACTATCAGTAAAATACTTAATTTATATTTAGAGATAAATTAATGCTTAAAATATTTTTAGAATATAAAATTATTTTTTATTTTTATTTTATATGATAACACAAATGATAGAAAAAAGAGCAACTAACAGAGATTTACATTTGCTTTGTGTCGATTTAACCAAAGCATATGATAGTATTCCCCAGGAAATGTTATGGGAAACTTTAGACGATTCCAAAATTACCAAAAAATTAGTAGAAGCTATAAAAGCATTATACAAAGAATATATTTCGAAAATAAAAGTTGGAAATCATATAACAAAGGGATTTACTATTACAAAAGGTTTAAGGCAAGGTTGCAGTTTATCTCCAACTCTATTTAAAATTCATCTCGAAAGAGTACTAAGAGACTGGAGGAAAAAAATGTCAAAAAATGGGCATACCTATCCAAAATACACATGTATATTCATTCAATTTTGCAGATGACCAGGTATTAATAGCACAGGACCACGATGGCATAGAATATATGGCAAAAAAACTAAAAGAGGAATATGAAAAATGGGGACTTTATATAAACATTGAGAAAACTAAATATCTGTGTATAGGAGAAGAAATGGAAAATATAAATTTCAACAATGGAGAAGAACTAAAACCTAGTATTGAATGCACTTATTTAGGAACAAAATTAGACCATTCAGGCGATAACG
This sequence comes from Diploptera punctata, assembly GCA_030220185.1. Classification (NCBI taxonomy): domain Eukaryota; kingdom Metazoa; phylum Arthropoda; class Insecta; order Blattodea; family Blaberidae; genus Diploptera; species Diploptera punctata. The sequence goes on along the minus strand of JASPKZ010001578.1, from coordinate 769,803 downwards.
TAGTGGAAATTAAAAATAGAATCGCACAAACAAAACAAGCAATAAATGCTTTAAACTCTGTTTGGTGGAGCAAAAATATTACAAAAAAATTGAAAATTACAAATATATCAAACCATAATTCAGAGCATTTTAACATATGGTGCTGAAGTCTGGCAAATTCCTACCAGGGAAATGAAAAGAATTTTAAGTACAGAAATGGATGTTTTAATCCCTCCATGGTATCTTTACCTTGTCGTAGTGGAGTGGCTTGCGTGCTTAAATGATCCTGAGAGCTATGCCGGCGGTAGCATTGCTGCCAATAGGGTTACCCATGCCGGACTGGTCGAAGGTGATAAGCCAGACGAAAAAAGTACCTTGGTCGAAAGAGTGACGATCTTTCACCGTAAAAATACAACCGTCAAGAAATGCGGACATGGGTTCAACTGGGGTAAAATTTTCCGGAGGTCAAATAGTCCCCCATTCGGTTCTCCGGGCGGGGACTACTTCAGGGAACCCATGCCAAAGGCTCAAACACAGGGACATGTTCCTAGGAACATGGAATGTTAGGACTTTATACAATAGCGGGGCGCTAGAGATATTAACCCGTGAATTAGAGAAATCACCCTTGGATATAGTCGCTTTACAGGAAGTTAGATGGCCAGGAGAAGGTAGTCAGGAATCTGGAAGCTTTGCATTATACTACGGGGGTGCAGATAGACACGAATTTGGAACGGATTTTTTAGTCCGAAGGAGGATCTTATCCGCTATCCGAGACATTATGTTTGTCAGTGATAGGATATCATACATAATTCTAAAGGGTAAACGGCATGATTTTGTAATCCTAAATGTACATGCGCCCACAGAAGATAAAGATGACAAGATCAAGGATGAGTTCTATGGAGAATTAGAATGTGTATTTGATAGCCTCTCACGATATCATATGAAAATTGTCTTAGGAGATTTTAATGCAAAAGTGGGGCGGGAAGATATATTCAAACCAACAATAGGCAAATTCAGTCTTCATGAAGATAGTAACAACAATGGGGTTAGATTAGTCACCTTTGTCACATCAAAGAATCTCATTGTTAAGAGCACAACATTTCAGCATAAGGATATTCATAAATACACCTGGACGTCTCCAGATGGCAAAACTCGAAACCAGATAGATCACGTATTAGTGGACAAACACTGGCACAGTAGCATCATCGATCTTAGATCAGTTAGAGGGACAGACTGCAATTCGGATCATCCTCTGGACAGGGTGAAAATCAGACAACGGCTATCGCTAATGAGAGGAACAAACGCTAAAGATGATTCTGAAAAATTTGATTTAAAAACCTTGAACTATGATGAAATGCAGCAAGAATACCAAATTAAAATTGCTAATAGATTTCAAGTAGTACTCAAATTTTCAGATGGCAATGTGGCAAACAAAGAAGAAACTGATATAAATAAAGAATGGCAGGCTATAAGAGATACTATTAAATTGTCAGCATCAGAAAGCATTGGTTACTTAAAAAAGAGGCAAAACAAGAAATGGTTTTATGAGGAATGTGCCGACATTGTAAAGAAAAGAAAGCAAGCAAGAAATGAAATGGTTACATGAGCCAAATGAAGTAAATTTGGAGCAATTGGGTAGTGTCAGACGGGAAACCACGAGGTTACTAAAGAGTAAAAAGAGGGAATATCTGAGAGAGAAGATTAATGATCTTGAAATGAATGCCAAAAATAGGAACATTAGAGAATTATATCAGGGAATCAGGATAGAGAAGAAAGGGTTTCAGGCAAGAACAAACATAATTCGGAATGAAAATGGGGATATGATTGCAGATTCCAGGAGTATATTAAATAGATGGAAAAGTTATTTTAATCAGCTATTAAATGTACATACAGAACAGGATATTGAAGAGGATAATTTACAGACAGCAGAAATATTAATCGTAGAACCAAGTGCATTAGAGGTTGAAATGGCGATATAAAAATGGAAGCTGTATAAAGCATCAGGTTCAGATGAGATGCCAGCAGAACTGACAAAATCAGGGGGAGAAAAATTGATGGACAAGATACGCCAGTTGCTTAATATGATTTGGGATAAAGAAGCTCTTCCAGATGAATGGAAAGAATCGATTATCATACCAATTTATAAGAAAGGAGATAAAACTGATAGCAACAACTATAGGGGCATCTCATTACTTTCAACATCGTACAAAGTTCTAACAAATATATTAGTTAGCAGACTCACTCCTTATATTGATGACATTCTAGGAGATCATCAATGTGCATTTAGAAGAAACAGATCTACAACAGATCAGATTTTTAGTATAGGACAGATTTTAGAAAAGAAATGGGAATATAATGGTACTGTACATCAACTATATGTAGACTTCCAAAAGGCATACGATTCAATTAAGAGAGAGAAGTTATATAATATCCTGCTAGAGTTCGGAATTCCTAAAACGTTAGTTAGACTTATACGAATGTGTCTAAATGACAAAAAGAGTAGGGTGCGTGTAGGCAAACAGTTTTCGGATACTTTTGAAATCCCAGAATGGGTTGAAGCAAGGAGATGCACTATCTTCTCTACTATTTAATTTTGTACTAGAGCATGCCATTAAATCTTTGGAGAATGAGGAAGGCTTACAACTGAATTGTATTAATAAGCTGTTAGTTTTTGCTGATGATGTAGTATTGTTGGCCGATAGCGAGGAGATACTAAAGGACAATACGCACACACTGTTGAGTAACACTAAGAAATTAGGATTGGAAGTAAATATCAATAAAACTAAATATATGGTCACACGTAGAAATTCATTATATAATGGAACTGGACAGCTAATGACAAATGAGGGAAATTTTGAGGAAGTGGCTGAATTCAAATACCTAGGAACAATAATCACAAATAGGAATGAGATGCACAAAGAAATTAAACATAGGCTTAATTCTAGAAGTGCGTGCTATTATGCATTACAGAGACTTTTGACTTCCCAACTCCTTTCAAAAAACGTTAAACTGAAAATATATAAAACTATTATTCCACCAGTTATATTATATGGATGGGAAACATGGACTCTTACTTTAAGGGAGGAAAGGAGATTACGAGTATTTGAGAATAATGTTCTTAGGACAATTTTTGGACGAAAGAGAGATGAATAGACAGGTGAATGGAGAAGACTGCAGAACAGTGAATTGCATGGTCTTTATAGGAAGTCAGATATAATGAGAACAGTTAAGTCTCGTAGACTGCGATGGGCAGGACATGTGGCACGAATGGGGAATGAAAGACGTGCATGGAAGCTTCTTGTAGGAAAACCAGAGGGAGAACGCCCAGTTGGTAGACCAAGAATGAGGTGCGAGAATAACATTAACAATGATTTGAGGGAAGTAGATTATACAGGGAATGTTTGGAAAGGATTAGCTCAGGATAGGGATGTATGGAGAGCTTATGTCCGTGCGGCCATGAACCTACGGGTTCGATAGTGCCAGTGAGTAAGTAAGTAAGTAATGGACGTTTTAAGAAGATCAGCTGGAAAATCTAGAATGGATTGAATACGAAATAAAGAAATAAGGGAAATTATGGGTGTACAAGAGGAGCCGGACATCATAAACTTCATAGAAAAGAAAATATTGCAGTGGTATGGTCATGTCAAACGAATGCCAGAGCAAATATTGCCAAAAATTGTTATGAAATGATCCCAATGGAAAAGAGGAAGAGAGGAAGACCGGAGCAAACTTGGATAGAAGGGGTACAAGCAGCTATGAATATCAGAGGAATAGAGGAAGATCAATGGATGGATAGAGAGGAATGGCGTTTGGTTTCCGGAAGACGGCAGCAGCTGCCGTGATACCGGATGATGATGATGATGATGATGATGATGATGATTTACTCATATCCTGCTTTAAGATATATGTAACGTATACCGGAACACTATAGAATATACAAAAACCAGGTAATGGCGATAAAGTCGATGGTCCTTACGTTCAACGTAGCTTCAAGCGGAGTATATCCAGTTATTCTATGACCGGTTAAATTTCATTAACACTGCCTTTACTGAGATAAAGTGGATTATTTGCTAAAACTTCTATATGTCAATTGTAACTTGTAACAATTGACGTGTCAAGTATTGGAAACACCCGATGACGTGTTTTCTAATCGACGCAACTCCCAAAACACTTTGATTTGATTTAGGAAGTTTTAAAAGAAGGAAGGAAAACTATAATTGGAAGAAGTTTTCTTAGATCTCTCCTCTCCTCTCACATAAACGACATTACTCAGAGTGAGATAGAAGACCGCGAGAGTGCTCCGCAGCTTATACCAACATTAGTACAAGCAAAACTGTCACAAAGCCCTTTAGTAATCCTCTCCAAGTAGTTGAGGTAGAGATCTTAAAACGTTGATTTTCGGAACTACAGTACGAATAAGTTTTTTAATAAAAAAAAGAACGGGCTTGCTTTAAAACAGATTTAATTGTAAATGTCCAGAGAGGTTTCCTCATCCGCCTTCCAGTGCTTATTATACTAAGAGTCAGCAGTACCAGAAAATAGTATATCATAATTATCGTATTCCTGGTCAAAGGTATTAATTAAAGGTCGTTGGGCACCAGGTGTTTCCGTAAAACTGGTAATTTTGGCTAGTAACTATGTAAGGAAAGACCTGATAGATTGGGATTTAGACGACTTACAACACGGCTAAAACTGGATACCCGAAGGATACACGAGCAACAAATACTTGCAAATCGAAATGAGATGCACAAAGAATAAGATAAGACATGTTAAAATACTACACCAACACGCTTTATTATATAGAAACCGAGAACTAAAAAATGAAAAATAATTTTAATTTCCAACACGCTTGGGGTAAATTAAAGTGGTCAACAAAAAATTTCATCTCCAACACATCTAGAATAACAACTAGAGTTATGTACAAAAAATAATAATTTAAACCTCAAAAGCCGTGGGGTACTTTTTAATTGGTTTTTTACGTTTTTCTTCTTAGAGACTTTACCTTTACCAATATCTGTTTATTATCAAATTATATTAATTGATATAGAGCAACCACACGTTTTTGAATAAAACAGGATGAAATCCTACTAATAAAGAATAAGAATTTTTTGTTATGTATTATGATTATTATTACTGAGGAGGATTAATATGTATTATTATTATTATTATTATTATAGTAGTAGTATAGTAGTAGTAGTAGTAGTGGTAGTAGTAGTAGTATATAGTATAGTAGTAGCAGTAGTAGCAGTATTAGCAGTAGCAGTAAGTAGCAGTAGTAGTAGTAGTATAGTAGTGGTAGTAGTATCTACAGATAAGTTTTTTAAATTACTCAACAGTTAAGATTGTGATTAGGCCTAATATAATGTAGTGTTTTACTATAATTGTTACAACTTATAGACGAAGTGTATAGTTTAGTTAATGCCAAAATTATTTTCTGTATGATATAATGGTTTTATAATATTTCATAGCATAATATAATTCCATTACAAATTAACATAATTCCATACATGCTATGCAGAAATTATGATAATGGACATTGAAATGTGCAGCCAGTTGCAGGCAACCATAAATTAGAGTAGAGAATTTATAATAACCTGTTTAATTGCCATTATGTGTAAATTGTGAGTTAATTCAACGATACTAATGTACATTACATTCCTATTTAAATTATATCTCATAATTCTTTCAAATCCAAAAATAATTCTCTTTGTCACTGGTAACTCTCGTTGAATACGAAAATTAACAAATTGCGTCTTTATTATGTGTACTTTTAGTATATTTATATAAGATAGTTAAACTTTATGGTCAGTATGATAACATTGTTTAAACATTATCATATAAAACTATAAAATGCATTAAAATTAAACATTACAAAATTAACTCTACAGTGTCATAGAAATTATTACAAATTTATTAAAATCGTCATAGAGTCATTCCGTGTGAAATCGAAAGATTAAAAAAAAACTTTTGGCGGCCTAATTTTGTAATTGGATATTTTTCCAATATGTATAATATAGTACGGATCACTAGTAATTTCAAAGTTTTTCTCTATAATATATATTTTATAATTAAATCTTTAACATTGAGCATGCAAAGCTTAATATGGTATGATAAGAAAAATAAATGCCTGGACGGGATTCGAACCCGGATTTCTCGTTCGAATCCCGTCCAGGCATTTATTTTTCTTATCATACCATATATATATATATATATATATATACTAGCTAATACCCGGCGTGCGCTGCTACTCCTAAATAAATGTTAATGTTTCTTTACCACCAGCCGTTTTCAATTCTGTGTACATTACTTTTGTGTATTTCTTATGGTTTAGGCAGCGTAAGCCATTTAAGCGTCCAAAGAGCTACTTTTTTCACATTAGAATTCTATCCTCCTTTGCAGATAAGTTAAGAACCGTCATATAATAATTATATTAGAGTGAAAAAAAAGATAGATTGATGAGGGTGAGTGAAAATAGTATTTTTCCAGCTAGATTTCATTTCTGGCCCACTGTGCACCGGTCCCATACTGGCCGAAATTCCATGAGAAAAAAATTCTCCCCCATTGAGTGCGAACCAGCGTAAGTCCCGTAGTTTTGCGCCAAGACTTATTGCCTTAACCATTCGGCTACGGTGCGGGACTCTTGGTATTAGTAATAAATATGAAAGGTTCACCCGAATGGGTATTATTCTCTTGGTATCAATGAAAGACAAAAATGGTTATTGTGAGTTTCCTTAAGAGATAAACATATGCTGTTGCGGACGTTTTTGTAGATCGGTTTGAGATTTTCAATTCTGTGTACATTAATTTTGTGTTTGTCTTATGGTTTAGGTAGCGTAAGCCATTTAAGAGTCCAAAGAGCTACTTTTTTCACGTTTTCCACTACAAAAGACGATTTTTAAGGGTGTAGGAGTTGAGTGTCACAACTCTCTTATAGCCTATGTTCATCCCGGGAATGTCCTGAACATTTTGCAAAAAAAACATCACAATCGGATCAACGGTATGGCCGCACATAAAGTACGAACAAACAAACAAACAAACAAACAAACATACATACAAACAAACAAACATTAATTTTTACATATATAAGATATATATATATATATATATACATACATGGTTTATGAGTTATGCACAGATGAAGGTGTACACCCGTAAAGGTCGGAATTGAATATAAACAATTGTACACGTATAATTGTATTGAGAAATACACGTTTTTACAATAAGTATTCAAACAATAAGCGTTTTGACGTCGTCAAAAAGAATCCTGCCATGATCCTCTCTGCATGCCCTATTATCCTTATAATTTTGTCGGTGAGGTCCTGTTACACTCTACAGCCTGTATAGTACTTTCAGAAATATGTTCATCTAAATATAGCAGGTTACATGTAGATTAAACTAGGTAGGGGCTGTGCGCCAGACATTAATACATATTTCGGGAAAATAATGAATGTAATATATTAAAACATCGAGGAAATATAGTCCCAGATCAAAGTATCAAATTTAATGGAAGGATGTATCTATATATTTAAGTATCGTAATTAGAAGAATGAAAGTGTTTAGCTAAATATTAAATTTTTAAATTAATTAAATATATTAACTTTTTTTACTACATATGCGTATGATATGTAAATGGGTTGAGAGAGACAGACAATTCATAGTTTGGAGAAATATATATAAGCCTATATAATTGTTAATATGTTTTTGAAATATGTGCAAGCATAGCATTGACTCGATAATCGCGTCGACGGTCATAAACAAAGGAATCGCCGTTAGATTGACTGTCATTCGGAATCAATTAGCTGTTTATTTTTAGAGACCCATATTTGTAAATAATATTGTAAATATCTTACTTTTTGTATAATAAAGTCCTACTACTACTACTACTTTCAACTTCATACAAAATTCTAACAAATATATTAGTCAGCAGACTTACTCCCTATATTGATGGCATTCTAGGAGATCATCAATGTGCATTTAGAAGAAACAGGTCTACAACAGATCAGATTTTTAGTATAAGACAGATTTTAGAAAAGAAATGGGAATATAATGGTGCCGTACATCGACTATACGTAGACTTCAAAAAAGCATATGATTCAATTAAGAGGGAGAAGTAGTATCCTGCTGGAGTTCGGAATTCCTAAAAAGTTAGTTAGACTTATACGAATGTATCTAAATGGCACAAGGAGTAGGGTGCGTGTAGGCAAACAGTTTTCGGACACTTTTGAAATCCAGAATGGGTTGAAGCAGGGAGATGCACTATATCCTCTACTATTTAATTTTGTACTAGAGCATGCCATTAAATCTTTAGAGAATGAGGAAGGCTTGCAACTCAATGGTATTAATAAGCTGTTAGTTTATGCTGATGATGTAGTACTATTGGCCGATAGCGAGGAGATACTAAAGGACAACACACACACACTATTAAGTAACACTAAGAAATTAGGACTGGAGGTAAATATCAATAAGACTAAATATATTGGTCACACGTAGAAATACATTATATAATGGAAATGGACAGCTAATGACAAATGAGGGAAATTTGGAGGAAGTGGCTGAATTCAAGTACCTAGGAATAATCACAAATATGAATGAGATGCCCAAAGAAATTAAACATAGGCTCAATTCTGGAATTGCGTGTTATTATGCATTGCAGAGACTCTTGATGGCTCAACTCGTTTCAAAAAACGTTAAACTGAAAATATATAATACTATTATTCTACCAGTTATGTTATATTGGTTTCGAAACATGGACTCTTACTTTAAGTGAGGAAAGGAGATTACAAGTGCTTGAGAATAAAGTACTTAGGAAAATTTTTGGACCAAAGAGAAATGAACAAACAGGTGAATGGAGAAGACTACATAACAATGAACTACATGGTCTTTATAGGAAGCCAGATATAATGAGAACAGTTAAGTCTCATAGACTGCGATGGGCAGCACATGTGGCACGTATGAGGAATGAAAGAAGTGCATGGAAGCTTCTTGTAGGGAAACCAAAAATAAAACGCCCAGTTGGTAAACCAAGAATGAGGTGGGAGAATAACATTAACTGTGATTTGAAGGAAATAGATTGTACAGGGAATGATTGGAAAGCATTAGTTCAGGATGCGGATGTATGGAGTGCTTATGTCCGCGCGGCCATGAACCTACGGGTTCGATAGTGCCAGTGAGTAAGTAAGTAAGGAACAATAATTACAAATGAACGAGATGCAAAAATAAATAAGTAAATAAACATAGGTTCAATTCTCGGAATGCACGCTATTAAACATTACAGGGACTCTTGACAAATTCTACCTCTCTCAAAAATACACTAAACTGAAAATGTATAAAACTGTTATTCTTCCTGTTATAATGTATGTATGCAATGCATGGACTTTTACTTTAAGGGAGAAGAATATATTAGTTGAGAATAAAGTTCTTATGAACAATTTTTGGCCAAAGAAAGATGAACATATAGATGAATGGTGAAGACTACATGGTCTATAGGAAGCGAGATATAATAAGAGAAATTATATTTCTTAGTTTGCGATGTGCATGACATGTGACTTGAATGGAGAATGAAAGAGGTGCATGTAATCTTGTTGTAAGAAAACCAGAAGGAAAACGCCCTGTTGGTAGACCAGAATGAGGGGAAGATTAACGTAAACCATGATATGAGGGAAGTATATTATAGGGGATGATTGGGAAAATTATCTCAGGATTGGGATGTGTGGAGAGCTTATATCCGCGCGGCCATGAACCTACCAGTTTGATAGTACCAGTGAGTTAATTAGTTGTTAATTTAATTATTTTGAACATATCAGTCAGAAAAAAAAAACACAACATTCAATCTCGAGGATGAAAGGTGAGAAATGATACAGATCATACTGATGTTTGATATGTAGTGACGTGTACATTCAGAATTTCCAATGATATGAATATTCCAGTGAAAATACCTCATTTCCTGTTTGCTAGTGAGGGAAACAGTAGTAACTGCAGTTGATGTTTTGTTATTGTATAATTCTGGAATTAAATTAAAAAAAAAACAGAAAAAACTACAGGAAATAATATTAATATTACATCGAACATTAAAATAAATTTTAATTGACTTTTATATTTACCAACAGAAAACGTGCTTAACATTAAAATTATATTTACTTTGTTTTTCAAGTTATGACTTTGAGAAAAAATTCAAAAGAATTCTCATCAGAATTTTCCTCACAATATTTTAAAGTCATGTAGAATCTTTCAAAATGTATATAAACCATTTCTTCAATTTTTTCTTTAATTTTTTGTATAAGAGAGATTAGTTTAACGTATTTTAATAAATCAATCTAAAAATTATTGCTCTAATTAGTTCATTAGGAATTTCATTCTCTCTTTTCCGTATTTCACCCGAGGCTTGATCCTTGGGACTGGAGCAATGTATAAGATACACCTTGAAGTGGGTTGCTAGCCCGTTTTCATGGTGGGTTTATTATTCGGGGTTTCCTCCCTAGGTTGATCGCCTTTACCCAGCTCCAGAGCTCAGCCTGCCCCGTTTTATTTCGGAGTTGTCTCTCCTAGATGGGTTGTCTTGCAGGACTAATAAACCCCATCCGCCCGTTTGTCAATCTACACGGCAGTAGATGTAGAGTTGCCTGTTCCGTCAGGTACACCGTACCGAAGGACTCCTTCTCCGCTGTATCTGCTGTTGAGGTCTTCACCGTAACCCTGGCAAGGGGCCCTCACAAGGTACTATCAGTTGGGCTCCTCTCCCTCGCCCTTTTTCAATCTGGCTTGGGAAAGGCTATGGCGGATTTAAGATAGATTAGAGCAATAATATCAATTAACACACACTGCAAAACAGTAATCAAAGTAAAAGAACAGCAAACTGAAGAAATAACGCTCACAAAGGGCATCAGGTAAGGTGACTCTTTAAGTCCATTCTTATTTAATATTATAATGCATAAAATTATTGAAAACATACCACCACGTTTGGGTTATAAAATGGGAAACACTAGATTTCACTTAATATGTTACGCAGATGATGTCGTTCTCCTTTCAGAATCTGAAGATAATTTACAAAGATCTTTACATCAATTTAATATAAATGCCAAAAAATACAATATGGAAATTAACACGAATAAGACAAAATGCTTAACAATATCAAAAGAACCAGTAAGATGCAAATTAGAAGTGGAAAGAAAAATTATAGAACAAGTGTCAGAATTTAATTATTTAGGTGTATTAATAACAAACACTAAAAATTTAATAAAAGAACTAAAGAAACAAGCTGATAAAGCAGCACAAATATCAGGATCTATGAAAGATTTAATTTCGCGCAACAAACATATGTTAATAGAAACCAGAACCCGCATATACAAAACGATAGTTCGACCAGTTATCGTATATGGAGCAGAAATTAGGGTTGATAGAACAAAAACTAAACAAATAACAAACACATGCGAAATGAAAATCATAAGAACTATTCAGGGGAAAATATTATTTGATAAAATACACAACACAGAAATTAGGGACAAATGCCATATTCAAGACATAGCCAAATTTATTATAGATAGACGAAAATATTGGAAGTGTCATATAGAAAGAATTGAAGAAAACCGGTTTGCAAAAAGAGCTAAAGAAGATAGACCAATGGACGGGAGAAGAACAAGAGGAAGACCAGCCAAGAGATGGATAGACAGTGAATGCACATCCAGCACGTCTTCCTCCGAGGAGTGATTTTTTAAATAAACAGGATGAAAATCCTACAAATTAAGTTTAAGAAGAGAAGAAGAATCTAAAAAATTAATCAATGGATATTATTGAAATTTGTCAAATGATACAACAATATGCAATAACTTATGTTTATGCATGGTTCGTTTCACTGCAGTCCGACTTTTAAATAAGCTGTTATCAGAAATTGAGTTTCCCCAATTTAACAAACGAACTGTATGTTCCATGAACCTCCAAAATAGGACTATAAATTCGACGTGCTGAGAAATTAGCTTATTTCAATTTGTTCAGTTCTTGCGTGACGGACATTCTTTGTTGTTATAGGTCTGATGTTTGTCCAGTAATTTTTCCAAATCAGTACGTGAGAAGTGAAGGGTGTACACTCGGGGACAGTAATAGTCTTGAATCTGTCATCAACGTTTACTTGCAATCACGGGAAAGGAAGGTAATGTACAGCCTTTGAAAGAATTGATGGCGCACAGATAATTTTCAAGTCCCAGAACGAAGCCATTGCACATAATCAGAGATCAGTTACTTGGTTCACAAATACACACTATTTGAGAAATTGTAATCCGTTCTATTTCGTTGTGTGTCGTGCAAGGGAAAATAATTTCACGTGAATAAATAATGGAAGCAAAACAAATTAAAGAAAACAAACAAAATTAATTGAAATAAGGACGATAAAAATTGACAGCAGGATCGAACACGCAACCCTTTAAATGGAAATAGACGTTCTCTCCACTAGACCACAACCGTCTCTGTTAGAAACAGTCTGTATGAAGCGATGCAGTACTCCAGGCCTAACTTGAAAATTGAAATTAGATATTAACTTGATTTAGTTTAAATTAATCAGACGCCTTTTACATTAGTTGTGGAAATAAACAATCTTATTATACCTTGCGTCTCATCATTCTTTATTTTCTATGTACAGTTTGACCTGTTTCCTTTAATTTATTTATTTCCCTATACGTACAAATTTATTCATTTAATGAAGCCTCGTAACGTGTAGACATTGTGAAAATTAACGACGTTATTAAGAAAAATCGTCCTGATTATGATCGAAGCTGGGCCGGCATCGTCGCAAGAGAGCATCTTACAGACTGCTCCACTGAAGTGAACGATACGAATGCTGCATGAAGAGAGACTTACGCCGTCCGCTTTATACTCAAACGAGTCGGCACACATAACAACATACTAGTCTGAATCGCTCTTCAAAACACTTAACTTCCCACCATAAAAAGTTGCACCATCAATTTTTTCCAAAGGCTGTACGTTCCCTGCCCCGTCACCCTTACACCTACAGTCTTAATAAATGTGCGAGCTATTAGTGAAGAGACGCAAAAACAGGATTCGTAGAATACAAATGTCAGTGTCAATGTAATAATTCGGACGCTCCTCTTTATAATGAGCAGTCAGTTGATTCATATTTTATAGTTTATTTAACACGACCATTTAGTAAAACATTTAAATGTTTAGAATGTTTTCATGGAGTGCTTCAGTGCATGTGGACAGATGCAATCTCGTATGTCCTTTCATGCATATCACTAATTTGAGCGACGAATAATACTGTAGATATCGGCAATGACTTACGTTCAGTGGTCAAACGTGAAATTTGTTCCCTCTCAGTATCAAACGCTAAAATTATACTTACGACAGGAACTATAGTGGAGGCTATGAATTTCAGAATCAGGTAAAAACAAATAGCGTTGCTGATTCATAAATCACCCTTTTCTGTTTGTACATTCAAAACGGTTTAATGTCCTCCATTGCTTTATTGTCAGGTTTATTGAAAGCTTTATTGTTTTTATTGCTATTATTATTATTATATTATTTTTTCACTTCTGATTGACGGAGAAGCACTGTAGTGTGTAATATTGGGAAATACTTTACAAAATGTGACGTGAAAAATGGTTCTAAGTTCCAATCATAGATCATGCGCATGCCAACAGACGCGAAGCGGGTTCCACTGTGGAATCACTGGATGCACCTACATATAGCCCTACATGTTATTTGAACTCGTGTTGTCAACTAGCCTACAAGGTAACCAAACGCAATTTAAGTACTCTAACCTGTGAAAGAATGCACGCTGATTTTATTTAGTGTAAGTTAATTAGTACAGAATCTATGATGGCTGCACAGGAATATTAAAATCAATATGGCTGCCACGTCTTCATGTAATTCAATATCGTGAAAAAATATATTCAGATAATCGTTAGAAAACATGTAAAATTATTGTAAAGGGTGGGAAATAATTTGAAAATTAAACCCTAAGAATAAAATTTGACAGGAGTTTATGAAGGAATTAAAAAACGTCGCGTCACGGGTTGTAACGTATAGCCGAATATTCCTAATACAACATTATACTATCATGATTACTTTACTATTACTACTACAACTACTTCTATTGCTATTAACATCACCATCGCCATAACCATCACCAGTAACAGCACAATTTTTACTGGTACTCCTACTGTTGTTCCTGCAGTGAGAATTTTCAGAGACATCATAATGTATTAACTTTTTTACTTTTATTTTTTTGGAAACGCGCGCTGTCATCTAGGTCTAAATGTTGAGCAAAATTGACTTAAATATAAATCTTGAATTGCTAATTAACATGAAATGTACGTGTATTTTCAGAATCTAAATATTTATATTTACACTATGAATCATGTTGATCAACAAATTTAAACAATACTCTGAAATTACCGAAAGCCTTGTTTATCAACGTATCCTCGTAATATTTAAATAGAGTTTGTTAGTTACTATGCACGCTGCAGTCAACTCACCAGGTTATCTAATTATTCTTGCTTGCGAACTGTTGCATGCCCACCAATTACAAATAAACCAATATTTAATACACTTGATGTGACCTGTAATGTTAATTTGTCAGCTACAAAAATGAGTAAAGTTTCAATGAAAACATTGTTCTAATATGTCAAAACATCAGAAAAAAGGTGTATTGATCAAGCTATATTACACGGGTATTAAAGACTTTAAGTAAAAATGTTAAATTCCATATGGTGGGATAAGCATATTTGGAAAGATACAATAGAATATATTGGTAAAACTTTGGTGGAACCTGTTGCAATGTATGGCAGTGAGGTATGGACAATCAATAAGTACTGCGAGAAAAGATTAATAACTCTAGAAATGTATTATTTACGCAGAAGTGCCAGAAAGTCAAAATTAGTACATGTCACAAAAAAGGAACTTAGAAACATAATGGAAGCAGAAGAAAGCATAATTGAAAGAATTGAGGAGAAGGAATTAAAGCGGTTAGGGCATGTTTTAAGAATGGAAGATGGCGGAAGCAACTATATCAATGGCAACTGACTAGAAAGAAGAAAAGAGGGGAGACCAAAGTTAACATGGTAGGAAAACATGAAGATAGTAATGCAAGCTGAGGGCTAAGCATTGAAGATGCCCAAGATCGTAGGCTTTGGAGTTTGGCACGGGAATGCGGCAGCAGATAGAATTAAAATTAATTATTTGCAGTACTCAATCTTATTCTCCATCGTAATTTAACCTTTCACCTTGTACATATTTTCATATGCCCCATATCGCCCGGGTCGGAGAGGGGAATGACTTGTCGTGAGACGGATTTTTTTAAACTTTGCATCATACACGTACTTTTTTGACCACACAAGGACATGGAGGGTTTCTTCAAATGAGTGGTAAGCTAAATCCTGGGCCTCTTCCTATACAACTCAACTCTAAGATGAAATAACCATTCAATCGCACTTTCATTAACCAACATGGCAATATGATATGGGCATTGACTATGATGATCAAATTATATTCGGGGACCATTTGGGTCTTAACGTTACTGACTCGTAGATGAGGAAAAACCACGAAATATTCATCACCGAGAAAGCTTGTCCCAACTGGGTTCCGAACCCAGGCTCGCTGAGTACGAAGCAGTGACGCTACAGCGAAACCACGGCGGTGTACTATTTAGCAGAATTTGAAATCGATAATTATTTTATTCAAGAAATAATTAGGCATATATAATCATTATGTCCACCGCTGTGGTCTCGAGGTAGCGTGCTGCCTTGTCACGCAGCGGACCCGGGTTCGATTCCCGGTCAGGACAGGCTCCTGGGTGAGGTTTTTTCGGGTTTTTTTCTCACCTGTAAGACAAATGTCAGGAAGCTTAGGGTCCAACGATCCCCGAAAATCATCCGGGCAATATCATCATCCTTCACCGTTGTGAAAGCAACGGGAAGCTACCACACCTATAATTCCCAAGTAAAGCTGCCAAGCATAGCATGAAAATGCTATGATTGCACTGAAAGACCTGCCTCGGGTAGAATTACTATGGATGGATATTGGCCCATTAGTAATTTATTCTTTATATTTAGAAAGGAGCATACTTCAATCTATAGTTATGTCGAATAGGAGAGAGTAATTGTGTTACAAAGTAAGTCATCCTATTGAATGATAAAGTACTAGATAGCTGTGATATGTTATGAGGTCAATACGCTAGGAACAGTTAATGTAATTTATCGGATACGAGTAGTAATTATGATAATTTTATTGTTATGCAGTTTGCTACTTGTATTTGCATGGAAATGCAAAGGTAAACAATATAACTGACCAGGTAACCACCAGGTGACAGATGCAAGGTCAATAGCGGTTACAAGTGTGTGCATAATCTGGCTGGTAGATGAGAGTAACAATCTCGCATTTCATTATAGCAGTAGACAGATAAATTTATAGTCATACGATATCCATATTCATTAATATCAACTCTTTTCGCACGCTTAAAATATTTTAATATTTATAAATATAATAATAATAATAATAATAATAATAATAATAATAATAATAATAATACTCACTGGCACTATCGAACCCGTAGGTTCATGGCCGCGCGGACATAAGTTCTCCATATATCCATATCCTGAGCTAATGCTTTCCAATCATATCCTGTATGATCTACTTCCCTCAAATCATAGTTAATGTTCTCCCAGTAATAATAATAATAATAATAATAATAATAATAATAATAATAATCATCATCATCATGCTGATAATCATCATCCAGGGATGAAGCCTGTTGACACGTTCCGGTTTCATGAAAGCTAGAATTGTTAAAATTGTTCAGACCATCTTCTGTGTGGGCGATCAACATTTCTCCTTCCGTGCGGTTTATAATTTAGCAATAATTTAATAATAATAATATAAGAATAATATTTACTTATATATATATTTTCAATTTTTATACATATTTCTGTACCTGAAGTTTTAGTTTTCCTCTCCACTCATCCATTTCCATCCACTCCATATCTTCCAGCCCTCTTGTTCTTATTTCTTGCATCCATGAGCTTCGAGGTCTTTCTTCTTTCATCTTCCAGGTTATTCTAGAAATTATTGAATTATAAAATGAAAATAATCTTACAGTAATAGATTTTGAGATACCATTCCAATGTTTTTCTGGGTAAACTTTCTTCTTGCATTGTTTTTTGGTGCCCATACCAATTTAATTGCTTAGTTCTTATGTAAACTATTTTTGAATAATTAATATTTTTTTGTATGGCATATATATATTTTTTTTTTCCAATTTATAAAATCCTTATATTATCCTCAAGAAATCCATTTCCATCGACATACATTTTCGCTTTAAGTTCTTGTTGGATTCCCATGCTTCAAATCCATATGTGACATAATATTTTTTTTTAATTAGGAATTTTTCTAGAATACAGTCGATTTTCTACACCCCATTGTATATTTTACTCCTCCTTACATCCCTATCACTGCTAGAAGAATTGCCCATTCTGGAGCGTCAATAGATTTAGCAATCTTCTCACTTCATCTAGCAGGGGTATCATCCATCCTGGGGGCTGTAAATTGTATTCTCTCTGTTAATCCTCTCGACTTCATACTCCTATGCACTCCTTGAACTCACTGTTCTTTAGGTCTCCCCTTTCTTCTGTTGCCCTTCGCTTCAAAATTTAATATCATCTTAGGAATCCTCTCTTCTGACATCCTCTTTGCATGGCCAAACCATTTCAGTGTTCATTCTCCAATAACTTGTAGATCATGTTTTTGAACATCCATCATTTCTCTGACTTTAATAATAATAATAATAATAATAATAATAATAATAATAATAATAATAATAATAATAATAATTACAACAACAATAATAATAATAATTACAACAACAATAATAATAATAATAATAATTACAATAATAATAATTGCAATAATAATAATAATTACAATAATGATTACAATAACAATAATAATAATAATAGTAATAATACATTACTGCAGAAAATGGGTTCTCACATCAAAATCTAGTCGTTTACAACTTCAGCCAGTACCAATATTGTACAGATAGAAAACGAATATAGCACTAACTCACTGGCACTATCAAATCTGGAGGTTCACGGCTGCGCAATCATAACCTCTCCATATACTGTACAATACATTGAGCTCATGTTTTCCAAACATTCCATGAAACCTCCCTGAAACCGTGGTTAATATTATTCTCCCACCTCATTTTTGGCTTACTTATTGGGCGCATTCCCTCCGGTTTTTCTACATTAAGTTTCCATGTCCCTCATTCATTGGCCATTCTTGTCCTGCCATTGCAGTAAACAAGACTTAACTATTCTTATCAAATCTGGTTTCCCATAAAGTAATATAACTCACTGTTATACGGTATAGTTTTCTCATTTTTCCAGTCTGTTCGTATATCTTCGGTCTCAAAACATGTCTAAACTCTTTATTCTTAAATACTCGTAATCATGTCTCCTCTCTTAAAGTGAAATTTCGCGTTTCACATCCATGTAGTAAGCATATAACAGAAATAATCTGTTCGTATATTTTTAATTAATTTTTTAGAGAAGCTGGGGAAATAAGAGTCCTTATAATACATAATAGCATGGATTTCCAGCGGTAATAATAATAATAATAATAATAATATTAATAATCATAATAATCATAATTTTATTTAGGAATATTCCACAATCGGGGCACGCCGTAGCGTAGTGGTTAAGGCACTGCGCTACAAGCCGGAAGGTCGAGGGTTCAAGTCCCGGTGAGGTCAGGATTTTTAAACTGACCCAAACCTTCTGGCGGCACTATGGCCCTGGGGTCGACTCAGCCTCTAATGGAAATGAGTACCAGACGCTTGTTCTGGGATAAAGGCAGCCGTCACGCAGGGCTGACAATCCGGCTGACATCCAGTGCCGATTGTCTAGAAATAGTGGGAGCCTTAACCTCCCACTACCCCAAAGGCCTCCTGAGGCCTGTAGTGGGAATATTTTACTTTGCTTAACATTCCACAATCAGTGTTTCTTCTTTAACCCAAATAATTCTACATTCATTTTGAGAATTTTTCTCATCATTGAGGGTTTTCTCCAACCAATCTTAATACATAACATGAATTTAAAAAATATAAACATAAATAAATATAAATGTCTGCGGACTTATAGACTATCAGTTTGCAACAAATATTCACAAATTGCCCTTAATTAATGTTCTCCATCGTTCTCTGTCCTCTATGTCTTCATCTGTACACCATATTTCCTCATTGAATTTTGAATGCTGTTCTTCCAAGTTGTTCTTCGTCTTCCTTTTCTATTCCTTCTTTCAATTTTCCATGCATATACGGCCAAATAATAATAATAATAATAATAATAATAATAATAATAATAATAATAATAATAGTAATAGTAATAATAATAATAATAATAATAATCATAATAATAATAGTAATAGTAATAGTAATAATAATAATAATAATGGTAATGGTAATGGTAATGGTAATGGTAATGGTAATGGTAATGGTAATAGTAATAATAATAATAATAATAATAATAATATAAACTTACTACAGAAAATGGTTTCCGACATCTGAAAGTATGCAGTGTACGACTCCTACCCATATCAATCTAGCACAAATGTATCCTATATATATAACAGATATGACAATAACTACTTCTTGATTTTAATACCCACAGCTGGTTATCTTTTCAGAATTTTAAGATGAGATTCTGGTTTATACCATGATTTATTCTTTTACGAATTCTGAATCATGCTTTTATATAAAGGTAATGTATAGATGCATCTGCAGAAAAGATAAAAAAATACATACCCACGATATCATCATCATCACCTAGAACTGCTCAATTTACGGGACTATAAATTCCGTATAATTTTGACCTTAAAGGTTAGACACACTCTGAAATAGCAATGTGTAATGACTTAGTTCACTGTTGTCCAGAGGGAAGATTGACTTTGCTTCCACAACTAAACTGATGGGTCCCCACCTACTCTGCATACAAATTGATATTTCTCCTTTCTCGCCCCTCTCAAGGGTGTATAAGAATAATCCCTTAATTCCTTGCGGTTGCTGTTATGGCGAGAGAAATCCTCCCTCTTCTCTCCTCTCTCTTCTTAAAGCTGACATAAAAAGTGAATGTAGGTTACAATGCCCCTTCATACACATAGGCAAGTGAAATAACCTTGTTTGATTATTTATCCAACTTTACCACAGATTTGAAAATGTCGAGATTTTATCGTAGTGACTATTTCATATTTTTTTCAAATTCAATAATCAACTTCTACGTAAACAAATGCGGGAATATAAATAGCCCTGCTTAAGTTATTTGCTTATTTATATTTGGGTTTAAGGTCATTAAAGCCCTCTCTTTCCCTCTATAGGGTTTATATGCCTCTGTTGCTGCTGTTTATGATGATAATAAATAATAACAGTAATAATAATAATAATAACAATATAATAATAATAATAATAATAATAATAATAATAATAATGATTTTTCTTGTAAGCCCTTGCTTTCCTCAACGAGATCTAGGCGCTCTCACCCTACAGGGAAGAAATTGAATCATACTAATTTAGTTACACTTGTTTTAGTATAGATGTCATTGGAGTGGCCCGTGGTCAGCGTTCCGCCTCATACTGACATCTAGGAAACCAAGATAGTACAAGGATGATAATATTCGGTAAAATTGTATTAATAATAATTTTTTTTTTTTTGTTATTCCGGCTTTTACAATGAATATACATTTTTCCGGTACCCATGCTCACAGTTAACTACACATTTGTTTCACACATTTTTTTCATTCCTGTCTGTTCATCCATATATCTTCTTCTATTTTCCATTCCCTCTTAGCTTCATTGATTCTCTAAAATATTTAGTTATAGATTTCACCTGAAACGCAACATTAAAAATTTGCAGTCGCAATTTTCGATATTTTACAGAGAAACTCAGTAAATACTAGTAAACTGAACCGAAGTATGTCTCATCGAAAAATCACAGGAAACCGGTCAATAACGGTGGGAGTATACCTTAAATCCGAAAATAATAATTGAGTCTACCCCACCGCCATGTTTAGTTCGTTGCAATGTATACTTTTGTAGCATAGCAGCGCACGCCGAATAATAGCTAGTAATGAATAAAGTAGTATCAACATCATATAAATTGTAATAATTTTGACATCATTCATAACTCATGAAATTAAATATATCATCTTTAATTAAAATTTCGTATAAAATTTTTAATATAATTTGCCTATTTAGCTCGGGAACAAGTACATCAACAATTCCAACAAATTGTATATATCGTCAGAATTTTATAACCGTCCGTTTGTAGTACATACTTTCTGATTTTGTAAATTCATCAGAGGAACGTGGTCAAATATCGATGTAACTTATGAAAATTAATGCCACGAGTGATTTCCAAATTATCGATAAATTCACGAGTCACGAAGTCTAGAGGATTTGAAAATCAAGAGTGACATTTTGTCAGGACTATTTAACGAACAAAATTAAGCTGATTACTCACAAATCATTATTGAAAAATAGTTATATTAAAATATTTATATATTTTATGTAAATAGTGATGTTTGAAAAGAAACTAGAAATGTTTGGTTATGTTTAATTTGTTCATCTCTGCAACTTGCTCATATTATTTATTGCCAATTAGGATCGCAATATTGTAAGAATGCACACTAGTGGAAAAAAATGAAACGCATCAAACTATATATTATAACCAACATTATAGGTTATTAATAATTTTTTAGAAAACAACTCGATAAATCATTATTTAAAAACACAATTATCAAATGTGTAGGTCGAAGGAATATATTCGTTACTTGCTATATTCAACGTATTATTCCTTGGAGGGTCAGTCACTGCAAAATAATGCTCCGACCAATTCAGAATATTAAGAAGGAGGATGTTTATTTATGTTAGTAAACAGAATTCGATAAATATAAATGTGAAACACAATTGTCATTGGTTGTAGAACAAAATTCATTGTAACGTGATTGATCATTAACTCCCAATTGGGGCATGAGTTAAATATAAATAGCCTTTAAAAGTTATTTTGTGTAAACATCACTGGTCAAGGAGAGTCAATACACATCGATAATAATTGTGGTGCGTTAATTTATTATAAATTACGTGTCTAGTTTAAAAATAAAAATTTACTTCATCCCGAAAAAATCATTTTAACTTTGGCCACATCTGCTTTATTGTTTGCGAAAATTAAAATGGCGGACTTGACATTAACATTTTCTATTACTATTATTTTAACACAGTTCCAATAATGGATCATAATATAGTATTATAATTATATTGTGAAAAGAAAAAATAATGTTTGAACCAGGAATCGGACCGTGAATCTCTATTATTGGAACTGTGTTAAAATAACAGTATTGGAAAATGTTAAATAACATCGTTTACTGCTTATAAAAGTGGTGGTGTAAAATTCTCAAATATAGATACTTCTAAACGAAGCCGGCCGTTGGCGATGGTAGTTACACCTACCTGACAGCGGACGAAACGAGAATTATAGATTTGTATATGTGGAAAGAATTGTTAATATTTGTGCCAAGTCTAGAATTGCGTAGTGGGCTGCATACTAGTCTGGAGAACTAGAGGTCCACGGTTCGATTCCTGGTTCAGACATTAATTTTTCTTTTCACAGTAACATTATAATATTTTAACATTAACATTAATGAATAATAATATTCTATGGATAGATCTATACTTCTCAATTTTAAAATAGTATTCTTTAAATAGCGAAAATTAATTTAAAATAGCTCAGATTCTCTCAAGTGACTAAACTGACTCAAACCCGAAGGTTCATGACCGCGAATATATGCACTCTTCGTAAATCCCTATCCTGAACTAATTCTTTCCAATCATTCCTTGTATAATTCGTTTCGTTGAATTCATGGTTAAAGTTAAACTCTTACCTCATTCATGGGCTATTTTTTGAGCGTTTGCCTCTGATTTTTTTTTTGCCAGAGGTTTCCATGCCCCTCTTTCTTTTCTCATTAAGAAAAATTTCGGGAAGCTTCAAGGTCAAAGTGGTCCCCGAGATATAATCTAGCCCTTGTTTAGTATGACTGACAGACTGACGTCTTGAATGTTCCTTTGTCTCAGAAGTAGTCCTGGCATCTCGGTATTGAGCTGATTACTCATCTAAGGAAGCTCTCCATGTCCTAATGTGGTCAAATACTTATATGAGCTATCCAGATTTACAATTACTCTCCTGATAACATCAATTCCCTGTGATGCACGAGTGATATTGGACATGTAAAAGTACCTATAAAGGGAGAGGTTAAACTAAGACAAATAGTTATTATTATAAACATTATACAAACATACACCGGTTATTGAAATCGAGTCTAATAATATATATATATATATATATATATATGATTAATAAAGTTTTCTTGGGTTTTCCGCGTCATCGATTCAAGTTCGGCCTCTGGCCACTGATTCCGACCTTTAACTCGAACTAATCATTCCTTGATAATGGCATGTCGGAACATGCCGAAACGTCGGAATCAGTGGCCAGAGGCCGAACTTGAATCCATGACGCGGAAATCCATGAAAATCATACTTATATCCGCGAAAATCTTCAATATAATATATATATATATATATATATTATAATTAAACAGAAGATGAATACTCAAACTCAAATGTGGATTTCATAATAAAAACAAATAAAATCCATTCTATAAAAACATAATTTGAAAACCTCTTAACAAGTTCCGATAACTTCTCCAAATTAGTTCTCCTGTCAGACACAAAAGCAGCTCTTTAATCAATCTGTCACCCAAACACATACGACTCCAAATAATGTTATGACATGATTCTACAACCCCATAACTACGGCAAAGAAATCATGCTACAGCGGATTCCATCAAATTGTGGAATCTTGGAAAATGAAGCAGCCGACCTCCTTGCGAAGAAAGGTTCCCTGATAACACAATTACAACACCCAAACCTACATCTTATATTTCAGAAAAAAGACACATAAAATCAAAAACCAAGGATATAATGATAACAGAATTCAATCGTCCAAAAAGATAAATGGAAAAGCCTCCATGAAAACACAAACATCATGCCAGAACTTCCACGGAAGACAGCATTCGCACAATTGAGGCCATGAGAACCATAGTGATATAAGTGACATTTTTTTTTACAAAAATGAGATAAATGCATAAAATTGTAGACATTTGGTTCTTTTACCTCGTGTGCCATAGAGATACGAGTACTTTCCATCACCTGCTGCCATCTAAAGAGGAATATGTTAACCACACAAATCAGAAATGAGCTTTTCTTCAGGTTACTGATACAAGTGACAACAGACAATGGATTCAGTATGTATGATGAGAAAGGAAGACACTGAGAAACAAAAGGTTGAATGGTTGAAGATTCGGTGGATGAGGTACAACAAAAGCTCTCCTTTGATAGTTCAGTTTAAGACCACACTGAATTCAGGCATGCCTTTTCGACATCTTGATATTCGTCGTAATACAGTAGGACGGCCTCTACAATTCCCCAACACGCTAAGAGCGTTGCATGAAGGAGAGGTACCATTGAAAGCAGAAAAAATTAAAGGTCTGCTTACCCTTCTCGATTTCATTCCTCCAATACACCATGGCTTTTATCTTAGCCTCAAAGCTTCTGCTTCTAACATCACTAACTCACGAAGAGGTAGCGGAAGAGGACATGCACGAGGACGAGGGCGTAGACGAGGACGGGGACATGTGGTTCGAGGAAACGGGCATGGGAGCTGTGAGAATATTGTTCCTGGAGAAGAATACTCAGATTCAGAGGAAATAAGTGATGAAAGTGATTAATCCTATCAGTTTTTATAGAGACACAACTCTTAAGAGGATTGATGATGCTAATGCTTGAGGATTGATGATGCTAATGCTTGAATTAGGAAGTATTTTAGGGAAGCTTCTGTTGTAAAAATATTATTATAGTTTGTTATTAGGGGGATAAATGAAAGTAGGTTGATTATTAGTTTACTGTTGGTAGACTTACGTATTTCTGAGACACTGATCTTGAAGTTGATACAGATTTATACTTATTTGTAATGTATGTAACAATTTAACAAATGTATCCATGAACACATTTATTAATTGCATTTAAAAGTTACATTAGCACTAGGCTATAATGTACATCATATTGCAAATACATACCTATTTAGAGTCATACTGATACAAGTGACATTGACAACAATAATATCAGGACCACACTGGTACAAGTGACGTTTAATTTAGGCTGTAATGGATACATTACATGCGTTATGTACCATATGTTCATTATAGGAAGTATTTTATAGGTTGCAATTGAAAATAATAAAAGTTGTTTGATAACGAAATTCAGTGAATTATTATTCTATTATAAACTTTCAAGTACTAATATCTCAAAACTTGATTTATGTTACTTAGATCACTATGGTTCTCATGGCCTCAATTCAGGATAACTACAGGACACGATTGCCTTGCTAAACACTAGCACAAGATCAACATATTGTTTACACCAAGATGCGTTCTATGCAAGCACCCAGAAGAAGAAATGGATGATGAACACCTCAACAATTGTGCAGCCGTCAAAGAGGAAAATTTCAAAACTTCGAAGTACTGGAGGGCAAGACTGCTAATGACTTCGGTGTTAGATGCAGCACATTAGACACCAACCAGCCATAATAAAAATAAACAATTAAAGTGATATAGTCATTTAAAAAGAATGACAAAAGACATTCCCAAGATGAACACTAGATTGGGTGCCACTTGATAGAAGAAGAAAAGGACGGTCAAAAATAACGAGATTTAATGGTGTTTTGAATAATATGAGGGGGATAAAGAATTGGACGATGGAGATTGGATGTAGTAGATTAATTGGGTACAGGATTATGTTGCGAAGCATCGTGCAACCTATTGAATGAATGAATCAATGAATGAATGAATAAATAAATAAATAAATAAATATATATATATATATATATATATATATATATATAATCTTTAAAACACTAATCAGGATCGGTGAAATGATAGAAATCAGCAACCACTGATAACACTGCGCAACAAAAAATAAACTTTTTTTTTGTCTCAAAAAGAAAAATATGTGATTCTGATAGTATTTTTTCCTCCTGAATTCAAATATATCGGGTTTCTTCCATCACGCAAGGTTTCAGAGAGACAACCATTTATAATTTCAAACACTTTAATATTTTCTACATTTGTAACTACACAATATTCGAATATTCGGACTCACCTAGAAAGTAAAAAATGCCGATTTTCTGCTATATTTCTCCTGTAGAGCATCTCTCTTGATGGTCCAACAATAATCGGCCAGCATATTAGGATTCCATTTGCCTTGATATCTCTTTTCCATAGCTGAAACCATTTGAGTTAGCTCATTTGGTTTTATTTTACAATGGACAAATGGACGAAAAACGTTTATTAAAAAATGATTGAAATTGAAATAAACAAACTGTGGGTGATGGATAAATTTCGAATACATTTTTCAAAACACGATAAACAACTGCATTAAGTACAACTATTGGTACTCATGAGACAAAAATTATGTTGACCAGTGTAATCAGTTTTGCAGACTGTCTCCCCGCCAGCAAAACATACCATTTATTTGTTTAATGAAATAGCTTTGACATTATAATTAGTCAATGACAACATAGAATATAATTATTAACAAACAAATGTAACACTATTAAATTAACACAGTTTACACTATTAAAATAATAATACTACTACCACTACAACTACTAATAATAATATTAGTAATATTTATTATTACTCTTAATATTATTATTTTATATATTTATTTAAACTGACACTATACGGGCTTCTTTTCAACTCAATCAGTAAAACATATCATATACCGACAATTTTACAGATAATTTAAATAATACAAATATTTCCAAAGCACTAATTTTCCCTCCATCCTTCCAAAATAGGCCCTATATCACCAATCGAGCAAATATGATGTCCATCATATGATTTTTCCTTACACATGAACATTATGATGATTATGATGAAGGTGACTTGCCATACAATAATGTCTCATTAGCAGACGAAAATTTTGCTACCAACTGTTTTGTGGGTACCCGGTTGACGGTATTATTCCAACTTTCAAAACAATCATCTGAATGCTGATCTCAGTGCGATGAAGACGGACTTCTTTTATTCTTTGTATGATATTTGCAAGCATGTGGGTATGGGTCAAAAAACGTTAAGCTGAAAATATATAAAACTATTATTCTACCAGTTATATTAAATGGGTGCGAAACATGGACTCTTATTCTAAGGGAGGAAAGGACATTAACGAGTATTTGAGAATAAAGTTCGCCTACTTAGAAAAATGTTGGGATCAAAGAGAGATGAACAGACAGGCGAATGGAGAAGACTACATAACAATGAACTACATAGATATAACAACAGTTAAGTCTTGTAGACTGCGATTGACAGGACATGTTGCGCATATGGGGAAAGAAAGACGTGCATGGAAGCTTCTTGTAGGAAAGCCAGAAAGAAAACGCCCAATTGTTAGACCAAGAATGAGGTGGGAGAATAACATTAACTATGATTTGAGGGAAGTAGATTATTAGATTATACAAGGAATGATTAGAAAGCATTAGCTCAGAAAAGGGATGTATGGAGAGATTATGTCCGCGCGACCATAAACCTACGGGTTTTTTTAATACCAGTGAGTAGGTAAGTAAGTATATGGGTATCGGACTTTGGTGGGGTATGAATTTGGTTTCCTTCTTGATCAGCTCATCTGCAACCTCATTTCCTGGATCCAGGGATCCACTGTAGTACCACTTGCCCATTACTGCTCTACAGTGAAATAATAATGATAATGATGATTATATTAATAGTATCAGCATTACCACTATGAATATTATCATCATCATCATTATCATCCAGGGATTAAGCCTGTTGACTAATTCCGGTTTCATGAAAGCTGGAATTGTTAAAATTGTTCAGACCATCTTCAGTGTGGCCGTCCAACATTTCTCCTTAATACTTACACACGAAATTAATATTATTATCAATATATTGAAAATAAAATAAACACTGAACACACTTAAATTATGAAATAATCAATATTTGTAGTTCAATTGAAATTCGCGGTTGCAACAAAAAGCACAGCCACCTGGATCTCGCTTTGTTAAATAATAAACCATTTGCCTTACCAAATTACCTTACACCGCCATCTGTTAGAATCGTATGGAACTCACAGATAATTATAACTTTTAGTTAAATAATAAACAAATAATTTGCAATAAAAATAATGCGACTATAAATTTAGTTATAAACTACCCTATGTCTCAAGTTGGATCAAATTGCACATAGTGTGCAAAATTTTATTGAAATCGGTTCAGTAGTTTAGGATTCCATCGCGGACAAACAACGTGACACGAAATTTTTATATGCTAAGATATATATTATTTATGAAATTATTGTATTGTCATTGGTCCTTTACAAGTATACAAATTTTCAAGTCGATCCAATGTTTTTAAGTGGGTGAAAATCGTGTTGAAAAATCCGTTATATAGATAGATACAGGTCAAGCTAATATAAAGCGTGTAATAAAATGATGGCAACGAATATCAAATAAAAATTATTTGTTACGTATGAGTTTGTTGATATTTTACAATATTGTGGGATGTAGGCATCGGAAAACCATTTTAGTAGTCCATCCAGACCCTTCACTTTGGGAAGCAAGAACTTACTTAATACTTTTTTTTTAGTAGTAGTAGGACTTTATTAGACAAAAAGTAAGATATTTACAATATTATTTACAAATATGGGTCACACGGGCAGTAAGCCGTACGTGATATTGACAGTCCGTTACAATAAAGTAATAATTGGTACTAGTGTAAAGAAAAATAAACAAAAACAGCAATAACATTACAATTACATAAAGAAAACACAATAAAAATATTACCATTAAATAATAACACAATAGCATTATACACTAAAAACATTAACATTACAATTACATAAAGAAAACACAATAATATTACAATTAAGTAATAACACAATAGCAATAACATTACAATTACATAAAGAAAACACAATAATAATATTACAATTAAAGAATAGCATTATACATAATACAGGCTTTCCACTTTACAGCAATTTGCCCTTGATTCCTGCTTTCCAGAGATTCCTATCTTCCCATTGTCCATCTTCCATACCCCTCTTCATCCATATATTCCCTCATACCATGTTCTTCTACTTCTTCCCCTTCTCCTTCTGCCTGGTACAATCCAATCCAACACCTGTTTAGGCCACTGGTCTTCCGGCATCCGTTGTACATGTCCATACCATTGTAGAGCTCTCTTTGTTATCCTATCGATAACAGTTTCCTGTACATCCATTTCTTGTCTGATATATGTATTTCGAATATGTTGTAGCCTGGATATTCTCATACTTCTCCGTAATCCATCCATTTCTGTCGCCAGATTCTTTTCTGCATCCTTTCATTTATTGTCCAGCTTTCTGATCCATATATAAGTATACTTTCTATTATTGTCTGTATAATCCCTTTTTTTTTGTTTTTCTGGTCAAATTTCTATGGAAGCAAGAACGATACTTTAATTTTCATGTGTTAAGTAAACTTTTATGTGGAATTCGCCATACACGATATATATATAATAATAATAATAATAATAATAATAATAATAATAATAATAATAATAATAATAGCTTTATTTTACCTGGCAGAGTTAAGGCCTTAAGGCCTTGTCTACCACTCAACCAGGTTTAAAAAAAAATACAAACAAAAAATAGTCTTAAATCTAAATTACAATATATATCTATAAATATAAACGATTACAAGTTATGAATACTATACAATTAATATTTATAATGTATTTTGATTTACTCTAAATTTAACGAATTAAATATATAATATGTACAATATATATAAAAAAACAGGAAAAGATTAATGACATAGTATAAAATTAAATAAATAGAGAAAAATTAATTATTACACAACAGGTAACTGTATAAGCGTGACTTAAAGGTACCAAGTGTGCGGCAACCCCTGATATCTTGAGGAAGGAGATTCCAGGAGCGGGCAGAGGCTACTGTGAAGGAAGTAGAATAGGAGGAAGTGCTATGAAGAGGAATTGTTAGCAGACTGCTATCTTGTGATCTAGTGTCAATATTGTGGTAAGAGGATAACTTCTCAAATCTAGACGCCAGGTAAGTAGGGATGTAGGAATTCAGAAGCTTGAAAAGTAGTGAAAGAGAGTGCAATTTACGTCTGTCAGTAAGACGGAGCCAAGAGAGGTTTATTAAAGTGTTCGGAAATATGGTCATAACGGCGGATATTGAAAATGAATCGAACGCAAGCATTATGAACACGCTGCAGTCTCTGCGACAAGTCATAGTTTAGATCATTATATATAATGTCACAATAATCGAAGTGTGGTAACACAAGATTCTGCACAAGGATTTGTTTTAACGAAACTGGGAGAAAATTCTTTAAACGTCTAAGATAATGTAAGATGGAGAAAGTCTTTTTACATATGTGTTTCACTTGTGTTTGCCAGGTTAGATTTGCGTCTAGATGTAGTCCAAGATCTATTACTGAAGAAGAATAAGGGATAATTATATTATTTATAGTAATGTTTGGTAGTGTAGATATGTCAAAGGTTGTAAGCAGTCTTTGTTGTCCCATTAGAATTACTTGTGACTTGTTAGGATTTAGATTTAGACCGATACTTGAAGACCAGTTAAAGATGGATATGAGATCGTCATTCATTTTTGTCAAGCTGTTATAGAGAGAATGAGGAGGTGAATGTAGGTAAATTTGGGGAGATCATCAGCGTAGAGGTGATAACGGCAGTGCTTTAGTACAGTTGGCAAGTCATTTATGTAGATTGAGAAAAGAAGAGGTCCGAGAACACTGCCCTGGGGGACTCCAGCCGGCACGTTGCGCCAAGACGAAGATCTAGAGTTTAATGAAACGTATTGTTGACGACCGTGCAGGTATGAGTCGAACCAGGATACAGCGCTGTCAGACAAGTGTAGGTGCTTGAGCTTTATCATAAGTAAGTCGTGGTCTACTGTGTCAAAAGCTTTGCTGAAGTCAAGTAAGGTTAAAGGAGTCAATTGACGTCTGTCCACGGCTTCACGAATATCTTCAGTAATTTTTAGCAAAGCTGTGGTTGTGCTATGACCATATCTAAAGCCGGATTGATAAGGATCAAGGAGGTGATTTTCTTGGAGATATTCAGTCATTTGCTTATGTACAATATGTTCCAGGGCTTTAGATAATGTATATATATATATATATATATATATATATATATATTTAACAGCATTAATTATTCCACTGTCAGAAATGTTACATTTGAATTGCAGTAGATGAAGTTCAAATGAAACTTGTAACACAGTACAGAGTTTAAATATGTAATAATAACCCGATTCCTAAATTAAATGCCAAGAGACTTTCACAAAACAAATGGAAGATAAATTTCCCTTCCCTCGTGAAATTTTAAAATTAAGCTAGAAAAAAAGTTAAAAAGACAAAAGAGAAGTTGTTAAGTATGAAGTGAAGTTAAAAATAGCCTTGTTTTAGGACACTCGCTTAGGCAGCATCCATAATTTATGAGCTTGCGCAATAAGTGTCATTTTATGTACTGCAAAGCTTAAACAATTATTAATAAATTATGTTCCTCCTAACGATATGCTTCCAGTGGATATAAAACAATGACATTAAATTCAATGAGTTTTCATTTTATGTTCTTCGTAACTTTGTTACTTTAGTGGTGTCATTGAACCATGAGTCTATATTTATTTTTGTTTAATTTATTATTCATACGTAATTAAATATGTGATATATTGTTGTGCAGAATAATTGTTTTTATATTATACTAGCAAATACCCGGCGTTCACTGCTACGCCTAAATAAATGAAAATTAGTGTGCTTTTATGTTTAGTTGAATAAGTAAAAGCAAAAAATTATTACGTAATTATTATTATATACGCCGTGCTGTTTACCCGGCGTTTTCAGAAATCTACTCATCCCGATCTTCTTGGCATATATGAGCTGAAAAACAAAACATTATATACTTCTTATGACTAGTTGAATAAGTAAAATGAAAAATAATTATAAATGTATTTGTAATTATTTTAAGATTCCCGTGCTGATTACCCGGTGTTGCCCGGGAATCTACTTATCTCGATCTTCTTGGCATAAATGAGCTAAAAGACAAAATTCGTTATTGTGAGTTATCCGTAAACGAATACCCGCCATGTATGAGCTGTTATGCTTGCACAGGAATCTATGTACTTGTCTCGATCTTCTTGGCATCAATGAAAGACAAAAATGGTTATTGCGAGTTATCCGTAGAGCAATTTTTTTCACGCATTCCACCACAAAGGGCTATTTTTAAGGGTGTACGAGTTGAGTATCACAGCTCTCTTATAGCCTATGTTCATCTCGGGAATCCCCTGAACATTTTACAAAAAGCCGCATCACAAAGATCAACGATATGGCTGCGCATAAAATACAAACAAATAAACAAACAAACCGACAAACATTTTTATATATTAGATTAGATAATAGTAGCAGTATTATATCTCTTATTTTAAGGGAAGAAAGGAGTTTACGAGTATTTGAGAAAAAGCATTTTTGGACTAAATAGAGACGAATATAATAACAGCGACCTACATGGTATTTATAGGAAACCAGACATAAAAAACAAGAGTTAAGTCTCGTAGACTGCGAGGGGCAAGACATGTAGCACGAATGGGGAATGAAAGAGGTGCACGGAAGATTCTTGTAGGAAAACCAGAGGGGAAACTACATAACAGTGAGCTACATTATTTCCATTGGAAGCCAGATATATTAAGAACAGTTAAGTCTCATAGATTTCGATAGGCATGATATGTGGCACCAATGGTGAATGAAAGAGGTGCATGGAATCTTCTTGTAGGAAAACCAGACGGAAAATGCCCAGTTGGTAGACCAAGAATGAGGTGGGAAAATAACATTAACTGTGATTTGAGGGAAGTGCATTATGCAGGGGATGATTAGGAACTTTAGTTCAGGATAGGGATGTATGGAGAGCTTATGTCCACACGGCCTTGAATCTATGGGTTCGATAGTGCCAGTGAGTTCTGTTATTAAATATAACGATCTTCTTTAACATATCGTAGTCGTATGCTTGAATTCATGCTTAGATGTTAAAAGGCAGATACATTTTGTCAGTGGCCTTTTTTCAAACATTTGAGTTACTTTTCATCATCATCATCATCTTCAAGGTAGGCCGTCGACCCGTTTACCTCTCAGAATTCATCTTCTCATCGTCTTCAAGGACGTCCCACACCTCTATAGCCTTGAGGTTGGTACAAGAGTGATTGTTGTGTTAGCCTAGAAGAGTCAATTCTTAAAATATGTTCATGCCATTTTTGTTTATAGTTTAGTATTTTTTTCATTTAGATTAAACATTTTGAGTTCTTCCATAATAGTTTCACTAGTAATGTGGTCTCGTAGAGTATATCCTGCAACGTATCTGAGGAACTACATCTCTGATGTTTCTAGTAATCTTTTCTCTGATTGAGTTATTTTTACATGCTTTAAATCTACCTACTAGACATACACGCGCGCGCGTACGCACGCACATAAGCTATATATATGTTTATTTAAAAATGTAGTACATATGGAATTGACAATAAAAACAATAGTCAGTAGTTCCTATCGGCTCGTGAATTTACGAAACTTAAAGAATCTGAAGTCTGAAAAAAGAATTCTGAGAAAAAATTGTCGGCGCTTTCACACCCATGTTTGAATTGCGACGTTAATGTCTTAAGATGTTAAAGGAAGTCATACTCCTAATATCATAAATATTTTTTAGCTTATATGTGTGCATGTTTAAATGTAATGGTACATTACAATGCGAGGTTGGGGATTGGTTGTTACAGAAGCGAGGAAATTATTTAAAACCGAGCGATAGCGAGATTTTTAATTTCCGAGATTCTATAAAACACTTTACAAACGTGCGTTCTATATTGCACGATGGTATTTTCAAAATAATAATTAATAGTAAATAATAACATCTCTGTTGGGAATATTTGCGTTCCTTATAATCTACTGACTAATCTTAACAGTCTGGCCATTGTTTATACGGCAAATGCTGAAAATAATTTAGTTGAGACTACAGCCGGCCGTGACACTAATTAGGTATAAAATGGCGGCAAGTACAAATTAATTTTAATATTGTTTCAAATAAAATAAGGAAATTAGAAACATAATGGAAGCAGAAGAAAGCGTAATTGAAAGAATTGAGGAGAAGGAATTAAAGTGGTTAGGACAGGTTTTTAAGAATGGAAGATGAGTGATGGCCAAAGCAACTATATGAATGGTATCCGAACAGAAAGAAGAAAAGAGGGAGAGCAAAGTTAACATGGAAGGAAAACATGAAGACAGTAATGCATGCTAGAGGGCTAAGCATCGAATATGCCCAAGATCGTAGGCTTTTGGAAGTTTGGCACGGAAAGACGGCAGCAGCTGTAAAAACCCGAAGATAGATAAATATTGTTTCAAATATAGTTCAATTTATTTAAGATGCAATGATTTGTCTCGTGTAATGTAGGCTTATATTAACACTACCTTTTGGATATATTTTTGTATATACGTTTTACGTAGTATACATAAAGGGCAGTGGTTTTACTTCACGTCCAAGGTAGGTAATTTGTAATATTAAAGTATAGGCCTAGTTATTTAGTTATTTATAGGTTGGCAACCCCGAAATTTAGGAAATTGAACTTTCAATCATGGTCGCCATTTTTGTAAGTACGACAGAACGAACTATCGTGAAAAAATGCATTTTTATTATCTTGTCACATACAGATTTTTAATTCACTCCACTATGTATTGGCGCCAATGATCTTGCAATGACGAACCTGCAAACTAATTTACTACTCCTAGGAAACAGGGAATATGCAATCGGATAGAATTTTATCAGGCACTATCAATCACCATCAGTAGCGAAGTCACGTCTCCTTTTTAGTTAATCAAGGGATATGCAATCGACAGCACCATTTTTCACTTCTCCAGACAATTGAACCTCTGTATCTGGATCTGATATTTGTTCTCAGTGGGCGGGTGTTTGGTACACACATTTTGTTTAGTCTTTTTTATTTTTGTTCTGTTTTTTTCCCTCTGTTTTGGAAAAGTGACATTTGCACGCTTACACATTAAAATATTGTGTAAATAAACATTAGTATAGGAATACTTATATATTTTTTTCACATCCCATTGTATTTTTAGGCTTACATCATTTAGTGAATTACTAAACTTTTGTGTGTTTTAAAGCCATGGAATGGATCAAATTTGTTTGAATAAATATCTGTTACCTTAATATTTTGTTTTTACTGATTAAAAAATAATGATAAACCATATCATGAATTTAGCTTCCATGAATTTGGTTGTTTTTATAATGAAGGGAAGTTAATTTGAAACTAAAATATAAATACGCCTCTTTAGAAACTCTTCCTTCCATAAATAAATAAATGTAATTAATAATAATAATAAATATATTAATAATAATAATAATAATAATAATAATTGGAAAGCTAATGGAAGAATTGTAAGAGGAGGGCCTAGAGATCGATGGATGGGTGGAGTGAAGAGAAGAATGGAAGCAAGATATTTGAGGGAAGAAGATGCTTTAGACAGGAACCTCTGGCGACAAATCACATATTGTGGAATATTCCTAAATAAAAAAATAATAAAATAATAATAATAATAATAATAACGGTAACTATTATTTTTGTCTGACGGTTTTTATGGTATTCTCTCATGGCACTTTCTGTGTTTCGGGGAACCTGGAAGGCGGAGTTACATTGCCCCGATGATATGATTGGTCATACATTATAATGAAGCAGTAGGAGAATCCTTGAACCTAAACTTAACTTACCATTTCGAAACATGGACGGCCGCAGGAATAATTCCCTTTAAGGAAAAATTCCTGTGGTCTGGCCAAGAATCGAATCCGGGAATCCATGAACTCGAGTCAGAATATACGACCACAAAACCATGAGACTGCTCACAATAATAATAATAATAATAATAATAATAATAATAATAATAATAATAATAATGATAATGATAATGATAATGATAATGATAATAATATTACATAGGCCTAGTGATTTTTTTCCTTTTAAATATGACGTATTATACAATTGGTAACGATAACCCTGCCTCTAAATCTTTCTGCAAAAAGTACAGGTACAATTATTGGAAGATGTTCCACTGAATACACGCGAACAAACGTTGTACAATTATGGTAGAGGCAGTCTTCACATGCTCTATGACTCTGTATTGAAAATTCAGGGATTCACGATTAGATTGAAGTAGATCCCTTGCTTGAATTTTAAATATCCGCTTAGGTATGAGTGTATATCTTGTGATTGTGTAAAGTGGGTAAAAAGTGGACAATGAAAAGGGGAAAAAACAATAAAAGAAGGTAAACATAAATAAATTGCTGTAGGCCTACTAACTAACTCACTGGCACTATCGAACCCGTAGGTTCATGGCCGCGCGGACATAACCTCTCCAAACATCCCTATCCTGAGCCAATGTTTTCCAGTCATTCCCTGTATAACCTACTTTCCTCAAATCATAGTTAATGTTATTCTCCCAACTCATTCTTGGTCTACTAACTGGGCATTTCCCTCAGGTTCTCCTAAAAGAAGCTTCCAAGCACGTCTTTCATTTTCCATTCGTGCCACATGTCCTGCCCATCGCTGTCTACGAGACTTAACTGTTCTCATTATATCTAGCTTCCTATGAAGACCATGTAGTTTACTGTTATGTAGTCTTCTCCATTCACATGTCTGTTCATATCTCTTTAGTCCAAAAATGTTCCTAGGAACTTTATTCTCAAATACTCCTAATGTCCTTTCGTTCCTTAAAGTAAGAGTCCATTCTTCGCATCCATATATGTTAAAAATAGTTTTAGTAATTTATATTAATTCGCATTGTTTAATTTGACACAATTTTTTGTCTAATGCCACCAGGTTTTCTTTTATGACATTTCTGGTTCCCTGGTATTGGCAGAATTGTAATCCATTTCTTAGGTTGGGGCACCTGGAAGATGGAGTTAGGTTACCCCGATGATATGATTTGTGATAAATAATAATGAAGCGCCGGAGAGTTCTTAATCTAAACTTAACCTAACTTCCAGACCATGGGCAACCACAGGAAAAATTCACATTGAGGAAACCCCAGGACCTCATAACTGTAATCAGAAACGCTAACCAGAAGAACATTTAGGGGACGGAAAAATATATAATTGGGAAAACTCTGAGCACATAGACGATAAATTCACACTCATTTACTACAACCAAATGACTCTCAAATAGAGTACTAAAATTTGTAAATATGATTTTTGAAAATCATTGTTTAATTTTAATCAGAAATTTACTTGAAAACGAATAACTTTTGAAACTGATTTTATTTTATTTGAATTTGAATATACTCGTACTTACAAATAAATTTTGAATTTGGTTTTATTGTTAATCGCGAAATTATCTTTACATTTTTTCATAAATCCTGCTGAGTTTATACTGTTTTATGCGAAAAGAGGATTTGTATAAAATTTACCTTGAGTTGCTGAAGCAAATAATTTTAGTATTTTTGGCATCATTTACTTGGTTATTTTTTTTAATGTGAAATACATTGTAGGTATAATGTTGAGTGATTCCGGGTTCTGTGGCCGTGGTCCATAGTTGGTGTTGATACCAGACGTTTCGCCCTCAACCGCAGTTGAGGGCGAAACGTCTGGTATCAACACCAACTATGGACCACGGCCACAGAACCCGGAATCACTCAACATTATGATTACCGGCCGTGAAAGCCTGCATTCAACATTGTAGGTATCTTGGATCTTAATTTGAATCCTATGTATACCCCATTGTTTCTTTTCTACCTGTAAAATTCCAAATTATCAGAAATCGCCTTAAAAAAATAATCCTCTCTGTTTGACATACTTCTTAAAAGTTTGACGATGGTGTGATGAATACCCTGTATATCATCTGTCATAAAATAAGAACTGTATATATAAATACGCCTTATATTATATTTTCTAATTACTCTTGTTGGAAGTTGCAAGACATTCTCTTAAAATATATTTGTTACATCTGTTGATACCATATGATTTTTCTAATCAGAATTCTTATAGCGTAATAAAGTGTAGTACGCTGTGATGAAATTATTATTCGCGTCCCTCGTGTATAACGAAATTTAAACTTGGAGATCTCTAGAAACGAGATCAAGTATTATAAGAGTATTTCACCTCTGACATTTTCATAAAATTAAGTTCAACTTGAGAATTGTGAGTTTTTAACAACAACGTTTACTGAATTACTAACGTTTCTGAAGCACATACTGATATTCTCATCATTTACTCATAATACACGTATTATTTCAAGGGCCAAGAAATACGTACTCTATATATATATATATATATATATATATATATATATATAATATATATACTAGCTAATACCCGGCGTGCGCTACTATGCCTACAGTAAATAAATGAAAATTTATGTGATTTTATGTTTAGTTGAATAAGTAAAAGGAAAAATAATTATAAATGTATATTTTTTCGATACCCCGTGCTAATTACCCGGCATTATCTTTATCGATTTCTCTTTCTCAGCTTTATCTTTTTTCTGAACAGCTCAGAGCATTATTTTTCTCCAAAAAATACATTGAATATAGCAAATAATGAACAGATTCCTTGATTTTGCTGAGTTGATTAATAAATTAATTAATTAATAACCTATAATGTTGATTATAATATACATTTTGATGTGTTTCATTATTTTTTCACTAGGGCACATTCTTACAATATTGCGATCCTATTTGGCAGTGAATAATATGATCAAGTTACAGTAATGAACAAATGAAACAACCAAACATTTCCCATTTGTTTTCAAACATCGCTGTTTATATTAAATATATAAATAGTTTAAAATACTTACTCTTACTTACTGACTGGCACTATCGAACCCGTAGGTTCATGGCCGCGCGGACATAAACTCTCCATACATCCCTATCCTGAGCTAATGCTTTCCAATCATTCCCTGTACAATCTACTTCCCTCAAATCATTGTTATTGTTAATCTCCCACCTCATTCTTGGTCTACCAACTGGGCGTTTTCCCTCTGGCTATCCTACAAGAAGCTTCCATGCAAGTCTTTCATTCCCCATGCGTGCAACATGTTCTGCCCATCGCAGTCTACGAGACTTAACTCTTCTTATTATATCTGGCTTCCTATAAAGACCATGTAGTTCATTGTTAAGTAGTCTTCTCCATTCACCTATCTGTTTTTTAAAATAACTAAAATTAAATAATGATTTTTTGAGTAAACAGCTTAATTTTAATCGTTAAATAGTTATAAAAATGTAATTCTTGACTTCCAAATCCTCTAGATAAATTGGAAATCACTCGTGACATTACTTGTGATAGACATATATGAACACGCTCAAGTTTCGGACAATCGGTCGCTAATATCAGCTTGTGGAATGTCTCAATAATCAAAATGTTTGGACTAAAGTATGTTTTGAGAGCTGTGGGACGTAAGTTCTTGATACACTTCAAGGAATAAAATAAAATAAGTTAAAATATACTTTCTTAGGTAAAATCCGTCGTCCTCAACTTATAAAATATGCAATCTTTATTCCTCTAAGCCTTTCAGAACATCCGTTCCATCTTCAGAAGGTCCCTCTTCGCTACAACATTCAGTATGAGTGTTGATGCTGTTGGTCCTAATGTGGTGTTGTCTTATTTTATTGTATGACTCTCCACCTCAACGGTTTTAACAATTAATGCTATTAGTATTGACTTCAAGGAATGTCTTGATAAACTATACCTTTTACATTTCTTTAGTATTCCAAATTAGATTAGAATCGATATGAACTCTCAAATTTGTAACAACATTGACATTATGGAATTTGTTATCTAACATGATAGCCTGAATGTTGCTATTATTTATGAAGTTTAATAGTATTGGATGGCCGATAACTATTGCAATACCGAAATCTCAGATGTTGATAAACGTGTTAATCAAACTTTCACTAATAGATTTATTATAATCAATGCAATATTAAACAATCTTCCCTAGGAGGGGACATCTAGCAAGGCCAGCACGAAAACTTCCCTCCAAGCTATTAAATAAAGCAAACCATGCAAGAAATGGGGGGATACCAACTTTAACCGCGTCAGGTTATTCCTCCTCCAGTCTATTTGCAGATATTATTGTGTATTAAGTGGGAATAAAATTGCGAAAACCTTACTTCTCTCCCTTTCTTTACAGTCAATTGCATCGACTTGTATGTAATTCTTTAAATTATCTTACCAATAATACACTTACTATTATATTTTTTTAGAATTGATATTTTATTTTATCTTAATATTAATTAGCTACAAGAAGAGATACTAGATTGAAGTTTTATAAAATATTGGCAGTTCCTGCATTACTTTATGGGAGCGAAACTTGGATAATGACCAAAAAACTTCAAAGTAGAATACAAAGCGCAGAAATGAACCTCCTTAGAAGAACAAAAGGCTGCACAAGATTGGATCGGATAAGGAATGAAGATATAAGAACAGAGATAAATATATATCCATTGGTTGAAAAAGCAGAGAATATAGAGAGAAATGGTTTACACACGTGGAAAGAATGAATGTATGAAGATTACCGAGAGCAGCATTTAACTACAAGCCAAGAGGTTCAAGGAATGTAGGAAGGCCAGTGAAAAGATGGACAGAACAACTGTGAGACGGAACAGGCAATTTGCCTAGCCCGTGAAGTGAAGAAGAAGAAGAAGATTAATTAGCTACTTCACTAATAATTCGTTTTCAACCTAAAGTTTTATTCTTAAACGCGATTACATATTCCATTCCATTAACTTAATATACCCTCTCAGTTAGAAGGTACTTTTACATGCCACGCGCCTCCCAGGCCTTACAGTGACACGACCAGTCGCGAGACCACACTTACACTAGTTTGACCAGAGAAGGACATGTTGATAAGCTCAATATCAGGACCTCTCTCTTGACAATGCAACATATATACATTCATACTAGACATGGTGAATATGATAACTGAATTGCTGTGTTGAAAAGGGAGGAAACTCCAAATATCCTACTTTTAAGAAAACCTTAAAAAAAACTACATAACACCTTACAGCTTACTCTGACAAATTTTTGAACAATTACAATAGGGATCCTCTGCTTTTTATGTAAAAAGTGATGAAAGTATCGTCCATTTAACATCGCTTATGGTTAATGAACATTTTCCAAAGGTTGTCAAAGAAAAGCAAGTAATACCCAAAAATGTGTTTCTTGATGTATTTGAGGTTTTGAATGTAGTTTTCTTGTCTTATATTACTAATAAAATTTATTTATGTAATAATGCTATATTCATGTTTGGATGATTTGAAAAGAGAAGAAACTCCATTGGCTTCAAAGAGCGAGAAAACACGTATGTACTACAGAAATTCTGAATTCTTGTTATATTCGAATTTCCTGTAAGCAGAGGATCAATATTATAATTGGTGAAAAATTTGTCAGAATAAGCTATAAGAAGTTATGTAATTTTTTAAGGTTTTCTCAAAAGTAGAGTACTTGGAATTCTTTCCTCTTCAACTCAGCGATTCAATTATTAAGATAGCCAGATGATATTCGACCTTAAAATTTCATGGTATTTATCTTTCAGGCGAGGAAAATCCCCGAAAAAAATATTCACCCAGGAGATTTATCCCGACCGGGGATCGAACAAGGGCCCGCTGAGCACGAGGCAGCGACGTTACTCCAGAGACCACAGCGGTGGACATGATTAAATATTAATTAATTTGTTGTTTACATAGTCCCGCTCAGCTTGTAGTTACCATCGTTTCTTCTAGTTCCAAAGTTCATGGATTCAAACCAGTTCACCAGTTCAAAGCTGATATTTTTCAGACCGTAAAATCCTGAGTTTGACTTCCTTCAGAAGAGAAGTAAAGATGTGACGTATATTGTGGTAAGAAAAACAGCTTCAAGT
The DNA here is from genome assembly GCA_030220185.1 of Diploptera punctata. Lineage (NCBI taxonomy): Eukaryota > Metazoa > Arthropoda > Insecta > Blattodea > Blaberidae > Diploptera > Diploptera punctata. The sequence continues at coordinate 727,734 of JASPKZ010001578.1, read as the reverse complement.
TCGTCCGCCCAGCATCATGAAGAATTTGGCTCGTTACAGTAAGTAGCAGGTGCATGTTGAGAAAACCAGCGGCTGAGGACTCGGTATAGTGAAAATATGCCACCCATATACTGACCGGATAATCGTCCATCTCTGTGATTAAAGTATGTGGAGGTGATGTTAGCAGTCGGCTGATAGATCAAGGATCTTCTAGGTCTGTCGCGCCATGGAGTATTAGTATAAATATAATACATCTTCTGTTCTTCATTTGGCGAGCCACCCTTAGAAATTGACCATATTCTTCTGAACGATCTATTACCAAATAGCACTTTCATGACTATTTTGCCTTCATCTTTTCACTCCTAATTTCCAGAGGTCGTTTTCCTCTTCAACCTTCACTTTTAATCTGGACCTTTCTATTTGTCTCTTTCCTTTGGGCTTTGTTTATAAAATATTCTACCATTCTGTTATGTCATTATCACCACGTGCCCCAGCTATTCCAATCTGCAACATTAAATAACTGTTGCAATATTAAGTGAAATATATATATATATATATATATATATATATATAGTATGTTATAATTTATTATGTATTTGCGTAATTACATTTATTTCCTGCCGTCAGACTTTCTTTAATTTCTGATTTAACATTATCATCACCACTTACACTGGTCAATTTTTTTTTCACAAGAAAACTTAATAGTGTACCTAATTCAGATTGTTATACTAATTTCAAATATGTAATCATAATTTTTCCTTTTAGACAATTTTTGTGACAGTCATTTTTGTGTAATATGCCGGCACTTCTCTATATTAGGCTTTCTAGATAATATTTATTGTAAATTGTTATTAGTGTATCCAGATATTTAAAAGTCTCCACTTCTTCAAACTTCATCCCACAAAACTGTAATTCCCATACAGATGCATCTGTATTTCTTCTAGTTCTAATATACTTTGTATTTTTATATTTATGGCTAAATAATTGTACACCTCTATGATATATTCCAATGTTTCGTTTACATATATATCCGGACGTCCGAGGATAATCACATCATCGTCATATTTTATAGAGGAAAATGACCAAATATAGAATACCATTTTGTTTTGGGAATAAAAAAATTAAACTAATCATAGTACAGTTGAAATGTATTTATTAATAACAAGTCATATATTTTTGCTTGACTTAGTAATAGTCGTAAGTTTTATTACCAATTCCATTCTATTCTATAGTGTTCTGTACTAGGGCAGGTCCTTCACTGCAGTCATATCATTTTCATGCTATGCTTTGCAGTTTTACTAGGGAATTATAGATGTGGTATCTTCTCGTTGCATTCCACACCGGGGATGATGATGATGATGATGATGATGATAATGGTAAGATGATAATTTGGGACATTTTGAGCCTCAAAGCTACCTGACATTTGTCTTACAGATGAGGAAAAACACCGGAAAAAACCTCACCTAGGAATCTTGTCCCGACGGGAATCGAACCTGGGCCCGCTGCGTAAGAAGGCCGTGCGCTACCTCGAGACCACAGAGATGGACTTATTACCAATTAATGGTAAAATAAATCTATATTTCATTTAATTATGATAATGATATAACTAATAAAATAGCAAAATTCCAGGGAATATGTGGTACGATAAAACGATCACTAAATAATAAAACAAGAGAGACCCAATTGAAATTTTATACAACATTGGCAGTACCGGTACTGCTCTATGGATCAGAAGCCTGGATACATAAAAAAACAAGATCTAAGTAGGATAACGGCGGCAGAAATGAAATTTTTGAGATCTGTTAAAGGATGCACTAAGGAAGACAGAATCAAGAACACAGAAATAAGACAGGAACTTGAAATATTTGCAATAACTGATAAAATAGGTACATATAGAAGAAAATGGAAGCAACACATAGACAGAATGAATGAAGATAGATATCCAAAACAAAATAACAAAATACAAACCTAAAGGCACCCGAGATGTGGGCAGACTTAGAAAGAGATGGGCTGAAGTCGGAACGAGTCAACAGACATAATCCATGAATGCAGATGATGATGATAAATCTATAATAACAAAATGGCAAATATGGCTATAAATGGAACATGTGCCAAATATAACTACGAGAATAAGGCATAACAGTATTCTTAAAAACATTATTAACTTTCTAAGAGAACAAAGAATTTTGACAACAAATCATATAAAAAAGTAAAAAATAATTATATGTTTCCTTTTGTTATATTAGGCCCACAGCCTGTTCCTTACATAATTTAAGAGTCCCTGCTATTCCTTCCAGACAAATCTTTCCGTCTGCATGAATATTGACCTTTGTCACACGTGCAATTATGTCCGACGCCGTGAGAGATTCATGTTGGTTCCATTCTGTTCTTCTATTCACCAAATCACGTATTGCTTGGTTTCTGATCTCTTCACATCTTACCTTATCTCTTATATTTTTATACACAATTATTCTTAAAGCATTTATTTCATTTGTCTCTAGAATCTGTTTCGTTCAAGAAGTATCCGATCTTGTCTCACAAACATAGAGCCGATAGACTTTGGGCGTATGACTTCTTTATAATTAAATTTATAAATATGACAAATCCAGTTATAAACTCAGGACCAGAAAATCCCAAAGCTCAAACATTAGACACTTGTTCTATTTTTATCATTAAGTATCTCTAGGCAAAAGTTGATTTTAGAGCGTCCAAAGAATTAGAAGATTCTTGACCTACTGGAACATCAGTTCACTCCCTGTGTCAAGCTTAACTCTGCCATTAATCAGCCACTTTCTAGTACTTCATGTTTCGTTGGTTTCTTTTTATTTCGCTTTCAGTTTTATTCCCGAATTGTTTTATATATTCTTTCCATTTCTGCTATTTTAGTGTTATGTGAGATTCCTTTTATATGACGAAGTTACAATTGCCGCCGCATAGTAGCTCCTCCTGTGACATGGTTTACTCCCTTTACTCGTATAGGGTTTATATCTGTTAGAGTGAGAAGGTCCACGACAATAAATGGAGGATGAAGATTCAAGAGAAAATTCACATTTTACTACTGTTTCAGATTTATCAAGGGCGTTCCAGCATCAAAATATATTCTACTAACATATCTTCAAGTTGTGCATCCGACACAGTTTTTTTTCTTTTTAACCCATTCGCCTCAGAAGACGAGGTACACTCGCTTAACTCTGCCTGTAATATTTTTGCATATTTTGTACATCCCTTGGCAGGGTATTATTTTCTTAACATTTATGAATAGTAGAGGAATGTGTTTTGGTCTTCACCCTTATTGGATTTTAAGAACCGTTATCTTTTGTCCGTTTTGGATTTCTGAAAATAGACATTATAAATGACGGTGATGTAAATCCGGTTTCTGGGGAAATGCATTGAGCATTTAAACCTGAAGTAAATGGGTTAATGTCGTAGCAGCTGCTTCATTTGGGGGTAGTTCAGTTTTATGAAAAATACGAACAAAGTCATTCTAGGTACTTAAACATGCTTTGATGTTATATATAACCCATTTAAGTTTCTCTGATCGTTTATATAGCTTCAATCTTGTCTATGTCCCAGTCTTTTTGTTATTTTTTTCAGGCGAACGAATACATTCTAAAAATAAATGTTAACAGGTACTGCGCCAACTATGTATTGGGATCTAAATATAGAATATTCCATAGTTGGACCCCTAATGATAGTTCATATTTGGAATATCATAACTGGAAAATTTTGTTACCATTGTTTACAAATAATAATATATGAACATCAAAATGTCGTAATAATGTAACATATACCACGCATTCAATTACTTAAACATGTGAGGTCTATATTACTTATTTAATAATTAATGAGAAATACGTCATGTTTACGTACCTAAAAAATATTTCGAGAAGTGACAAAACAACACACATCACAGCAATGCCGTACACACGGCTATGAAATCGAGGGTGTGTATGAGACAAATTGAATGAATGAGATAGAAAATGGTTCTTTATTGCATCTTGAACTGTTTGTTCTGGAAAGAATTAAGGTGTTGATTTTAGTGATATTCCATATTTGGTCACTTTCCTCTACTATTTATATAAACTTAAACATGATTAAAATAAACTAAATTGAGTGCATACTACTTGTTATTCAACTTTAAGGAAACTGAATATCTTTATCTAGGATTTCCGCAACAAACTGAGAATTAAACCCAGGATAAATGGACTATAGGAATACTTACGATAGAGTTGATGTATATATATGACACAGTGTTTTGATGTTGAAAGAAAATAAAGATGCGATACAAGTGAAATTACTGAAAATTAGACTGGCGTGTTGATGTCAAGGAAACTTATGCCTTGAAGAGTACCTGTTGTGCCGTTCTCGGATAATATTTGCTGCACCTCCATAAAAATACACATCTGCAAAATCACCAATCTATCTTCACATTTCAAGGATATGTTAGCATACGTGAGGGTCGTTATTGTGTTTAGAAATCGAGGAGGAGTTACACTACATGATAACCAAGGTATGAGATGAACAATACAATGGTTTTGTAAAAATGTTTTACCTTTTTCTGGGGGGTATGGGCATTGCATATGGTATAATATGAATAACCAGTAACTACCATCTACGTTAACCTCTACTCGTATGATTTGATTTTTCTGATTAGCGCAATCGATCTTACATTCAGTATCGAAATGTTACGTTCCGAGATTCGTTGGAAAAAATACCTGCTAACAGGACGCATTTTTAAATTTAGCTTCCACTCCTAATGATAGGATTTTGCTGATGCTCGAATATGTTTCCCATATTATTTCAATGCCATATATCGAGTTTCGTTGCGTAAAAATCTAGTGCCACAGAGTTTTTTTTTTATTCTCGCTTTAGAATACGTACACACACATATTAACTTTATATATCGCAATTTTGTCATTTTATTGCCCAATAAGTGGGATGGATGAAGATTAAAAATAAAACAAAAATCTCTTCATGATTATATGATAAATTAATACGATACTTCGTAGTGACTAAAATTGTTCATAAGAAGCATAAAATAAAAGTATTTTTCGTTCATATTCATTGTAATGGACATTTGGTTTTGAAAGGTTAAGAAATTAACCATAAATTTTGATAATGCAATTCCATTTTGAATATAAGATAGTTTTCCCTAAGTGTACAAATTTAATAAGATTTGATGGCGGAAATAAATTGTGAAGAAGCTCCAGAATAATGGAATTCTTAATAAAACAGAATCCTCATAATGCACTTCCTCATTCTTGCACTTTATATTTTCAGAATAACGTTCAACTTATAAATAATTGATGCAGATCCTGAAGGAACCCTTATTTAATATTGATAAATCTTATCTGAATTTCGTTTCTCACTTAATGTCCTTGTTACTAGCCATCTCAAGTCTCGGCACAATCAAGTTACACAATGCGGTAAAACGATCTATGCTTCCTTAATTAAAAATTTACTACTCCATTATTGCGGTTCTTAAGCGCATCAGTACCGCGGAGATTCATAATAGGTTTATTGTTCTTTTACGTCACTGTATTGTTTGGAACAAGTGAATATCAATGTAATCTCAACATCAAAAATATGAGTCTACATATTATGGTTATAAAGTGATGCCAGTAAAAGTAGAACTAAGTGCCAACATTTAGGGTCTTATAGCCTAGTCTTACTCATTCATAGCTATATCTGCTCCCAGTAATCTAAACTATGATTTGTCGCAAAGACTGCAGCGTGTTCATAATGCTTGCGATCGATTCATTTTCAATATTCGTCGTTATGACCATATTTCCGAACACTTCAAAAACCTCTCTTGGCTCCGTCTTACTGACAGACGTAAATTGCACTATCTTTCACTACTTTTCAAGCTTCTCAATTCCTATATTCCTACTTACCTGGCGTCCAGATTTGAGAAGTTATCCTCCTACTACAATATTGACACTAGGTCACAAGATAACAGTCTGCTAACAATTCCTCTCCATAGCACGTCCTCTTATTCTACTTCCTTCACAGTAACCTCTGCCCGCTCCTGGGATTTTCTTCCTCAAGATATCAGGGGTTGCAGCACACTTGGCATTTTGAGTCACGCTTATACAGTTACCTGTTGTCTAATAATTAATGTTTCTCTGTTTATTTAAATTTATACTATGTCATTAATAATTTTTTCTCGTTTTTTGTATATCGTGTACATATTGTAATTATAAGTAATTCGTTAAATGTAGAGTAAATCAAAATACATTATAAATATTACTTGTATTGTTTTTTGTAACATTTAATGGTTCATGTTTATTGTAATTTAGATGTAAGCCTTAACTCTGCCAGGTAAAATAAAGCTATTATTATTATTATTATTATTATTATTATTATTATTATTATTATTATTATTATTATTAATATTCGGTTTGATCTTAATTTTATAATTTTTATTCCTCTTTCTTCTGTCTTCTTTGTGCAAATGAAACTGGTGACACCTAGAGAGGTATCTCTAGAGTACAATGTTTTCTCTAAAAGTAATCATTAATTTATTTACATTTATATATGACTAGTTGATTACCGGGCGTTGTCCGGCAAACTATTTATCCCCACGTTTTAATTATTTGCTATTTGCCAATTTTAATTTCGATAGAACAAAAATTGGGGCAGCTAGAACGTTATGGGGCTTTGGCATTGCTCTTGTAATAGAGAATCCGTCGTTGCCTGGGAATATACTTATTCCGATCTTCTTGGCATCAATGAACTGAAATACAAATATGTTTATTATGGATTATCCGTAAAATATATACATGTACCGTCAGGGCCTTTTTCATAGAATGTTTTGAGATATTCAGTTAGGGCTATGTGTTCATTAATTTGATGCATTTTTCATGGTTTAGACAGCTAAGCCATTGAAGTGTCCAAAGAGCAACTTTTTTTTAGAGTACCAATAATAATTACATGGCACGACAGGCCTAGGAGGCCCTTAACCTACCAGCCGACTGCGGCCTCACACCCGCATGTGTCAATCACAGAGGAAGATGATCATCTAGCCAGTGTAGGGGTGACATATGGTCAGCATGTCGAGCCCCCCAGCCGTTATAGCTGGTTTTCTATACCTGGAGTCGCTACTTATTGTAGCTACCCAAATGCCTCACGATTCTGGGTGGGACCCGGTCCCATACTGGCCGAAATACCATGAGGAAATTTCTTCTCCCCATTGAGACTCGAACCAGCGCAAGTCCCGTAGCTCTGCGCCAAGGCTTCCTGCCTTAACCACTCGGCTACGGCGCGGGACTTAGAGCAGCAATGCCCCTCACCTTTTTTATCTCTGGTCTTATAGTATGTACGGTAATAAGTTATATGCATTAATTGTCCCAGAAAATCTAAACAATAGTGAAAACTGTGAAGTAGTTTTTAAGTCCATAAATGACAGACAGGCTCAAACTCAGTTTTTATATAAAGTTTAACAGAATGCGGTTATTGTCAATAATAAATTATAGAATATAAAATTATAGCGTCGTGTGAGTACTGTGCGTCCATACACGAGACGGAGTGGTGAGTAGAACTATGAGTCACTACATGTAGAACTTGCATACCAGCGCCAACGCAAAACGTGCTCACATAGAATTTGCACCCGAGAAGGTATCGACTGACAATCCGGATTGTACCTGACCTCGCGTATGTAAGAAGATGCGAGGATCGGAACAGCCAGTTTTAGTCATGTCCAGAGTGTGTACGAGTAAGTGTAGTCTATGTGCGAAAACAAGAAGACATTCTAAGTGAAACTCTTAGCTACTTGAAAGAACTCAATAAAAAAAAAAAAGTGAAACAAAACACTTTAATAAGCAGCACATTGTTTGTGAAAAATAAGTGAATTCTAGTGATGTAAGTAAAGTGAATTTGGAAATGTTATGTAAACATCTGTGGAGTTTATTTCAGTAAATTCAATCTGAATGCAACGCATTTATATCTGCGACAATACGTACATACACACATGGTTAACATAAAAACTATTTTGATTCATGTATTTTATGTCTTTCGGGCTAAATGGCCGTGGTCTGGTTTTATTAAAACTCGACGTTTCGTCTACTACTGCGGTAGACATCCTCAGGAAATTCTGCGTGTTCTTTGACTTCTTAACTCTTCAAATGTCGGCTACAGACTGGCTGTGTGTTGGAAATCGTGTCCTTATTTATAGTTGAGTATTGTGTGGCGATGTTTTCCAACACACAGCCAGTCTGCAGCCGACATTTGAAGAGTTAAGAAGTCAAAGAACACGCAGAATCTCCTGAGGATGTCTACCGCAGTGGTAGACGAAACGTCGAGTTTTAATAAAACCGGACCACGGCCATTTAGCCCGAAAGACATAAAATACATTAATCAAAATACCTGCCGAGAAAGTCTACAATTTTACGTAAAAAGTATTATCTTAGCTACAGATCATTGTAGCTTCCTCAGAAAATCAACTACAAAAATCAGTTTATAAATTATGTAAACTAATAAACGATTATAATTTAAATATATCAACAGAAAAAAAAAGTCAATGGCATTTACTGGAACTCAGCATAAAAGGACAAAAATTGTAATTGGAGCAAATATAATTGAATAAGTAACTTGTTTAAATTATGTGGGAGGCATGATATTGTACCTACAAAATTTGGATATGGAGAAGAAATTAGGGAAATTTCAACAGATATGTGGTCCAATAAATAAGACCACAAAGGAAACTCAATTGAAATGTTACAAAACAGTAGCCGTTCCAAAGTTAACATACGGGTCTGAGACTTGGCCTTTAACGATCTCTGATGAACATAACATTGAGACAATAGAAATGAGATTTCTGAGATCTGTTGCAGGTGTATCATCAAGAGATCAAAAGAGAAGTCAAGATATCAGAGATTAATTACAAATATATAATATAAACGAGAGAATGTACAGAAATAAATGCAATTGGTTTGAACATGTACAAATAATGCCAAATAATCGTTTATCAAAACAGCTGCTTCATTATAAACCTCTAGGCCGAACAACTGTAGGAAGACCAAAACGACGTTGGAAGGACGACCTGCACCTGCAGCATTTAGTGCACCGGGGAGTGGAACGGGCCAATAGATCCATACCTTGAAGATGATACAGTCTTAGGGTCGGTTTCACCAACGTAGATAACTGTATTACGCCAGTTTCTCCGTGTATACCGCATAGCTTAAACTGAAGTAATACAGTTACCTGTGTTGGTAAAACCGACCCTTAGAGCAAATAAGGTAACTAAATATAAACTTGGTTAAGTAACTCCTTTACAAAGGAGAGACAATGGGCTACGCCATTGTACATAGATTACACAGTTGTAGCTGGACATTATATTAAATGTGTTGAGTATTCTAGAATTAGGCCTAAATTATAATTAATCGCCTAATGCTAAATACAAATTTTATGTCATAAATTAATTTAATGAAAGTAAGTAGCAATAGTTCGTTCTGTTAGAAACCGATCGAAAATGTGAAAAAAAGAGGAGAAAACGAAGTTCGTTACATGGTAAATCCCTTTTCCTTTCCACACGAATGGATCGCCTCGGCGTGCTTGGAATGTATAAACAAAGTCAGTGTCGCACTAATGTAAAACGTGCTTCTTTCATGCCAACAAATTGTTTCAAACCAACTGAAATGTAACTTGAAACTTCAGTTCACAGTTGAAAATAGCGTGAAATTAACAGTAGTCTCTCTTTTTTCCAAAATTCTAATAAATTTACATGATTTCATTACTAACAAAAATTATATTAAGCTAAAATTATAATGAAGCGTCAGAAGAGTCCTTAAACCTAAAGAATCGTAACATTGGGATAATTTAACTCCCTCTTCCAAGTGCCCCAACTTAACAAGTTGGTACCATTCTGCCATGCCAGGAGAGAATGCCAGAAACGTCATAATCACAACTTGGTGGCATTTGTAAAAAATAAATTATGCTAGAAAGCGGGAATGTTAGAGCGTCCAAGTATACGAACGCACTGTAGTTTAATGGTTATTTTAATGATTCACTCTCATGCTATTTTCTTTTTCTATTTGCGAATTCCATTGAAAAGATCAATCCTGCCCTGACAAATGTATAACAAACAATTAAACAATATTTTTAGGCCTACATTTTAATGGAATGTTGGCCGATTTACTAGAATCCAAGACATCACTTACATTTTCCTCTTAATGTTAGTTTCAGACTAAAACGTTAGCTTATATTTATCATTATTGTCCAGCATACGTTATTATTAAGTAACATTTCGGTTAGGTTTTTAGAAACTTAGTTTTAAAAAAAGGGTAACAGGAATCACAAATATTTTGTCTTTTTTGCCTTTAATAGAACATCATAATGCTTTAGAACTTCAACAAAATCCTTGCATGATTATACCATTGTTTCACATTTCTTTTCAACTATGGTTAATAATAACTTTTATTGACTATTTAACTCATTCCGCAAATGGCTATCAGTGACCAATCACATTTCAATGAATTTTGATTTACAACAAATCACAGTCGTTTTCGCCTGAATTTTATCAGTTTAATTTTATCATATTAAAATCAAGCCCCTCCTTTTTAACGTTCTCAATAGGTCAGATCATTATTTTGCAGTGACTGACTCCCTAAGAAATACGGCTACCAGATTGTATATATAGTGCACGAATGTAAACAGATACTGCTTGCGGGATGCAATAGAAAAACATTCGTAGTAATTAATTATACCACAATAAAAATAAACCACTGTTTGCACTTTCTTAATCGTATTATTTCCCAGGAATTTACGTTCCAGAAAAATATGATTTGCATCTTAGGACATCATAAATTAATTAATAACCTATAATATTGGTTATTAACAGTTTAATATGTTTCATTATTTCTCCACTAGGATGTATTCTTGCAATATTGCGATCATTGGGCAATAAATAATATAATCTGGTTGCAGTGATGAACAAATGAAGCATACCAATCGTTTCTCATTTGTTTTCAAACATCGCCGTTTACATTAAATATATAAATATTTTAAAATAGTTATATTTAAATAATGATTTGTGACTAAACAACCTAATTTTATTCGCTAAATAATCCTAACAAATGCCACTCTTGATTTCCAAATTAACTGGATACATTTTGAAATCACTCGTGGCATAACTTATGAAAATTTATTTTTTGTTTCACTTGATGTTGAGAAGAAAACCTGGCGAACGTAATAAATTACTCTATTTTGTCATGGAATATGCATTTTTATGTGGTCTTGAAAATGGAATTCTAGTAGCCTGTATTTTTGTAGTATTAACTATTTTTATAAACATTTAAAAGATCATCATAAATAATTATCAATGTATAAAAAACTTACCATGATACAATATTGTTCTCTTGCATTCCAGGCCTAGAAGGCACTTGGCCTACTAGCCGGTTGACTAATGAACAATTCCATTCCATTAACGCAGTTTAAGTTTAACATTTCATCTTATAGGTATTTTTACACACCACACACCACCTGGGCCTTACAGTGGCACGGCCAATCGGGAAAGGGATTTTAAACTATGGGTATCATACATACTTCTTTGACCACAAAAAGGTCATGGAAGATATTCCCGGATGAGTGATCAGCTCAATGTCAGCCCTCCTCTGAGGACATAACATTCAGATGAAACATACCATTCACACACATTCGTACTAAACGTGACGAATATGAAAGTTATTATGATTGTGATGGCGGATGATGTTTAGTGATTTTTTGGACCTTAACGTTTCCGGACATTTTTTTACAAGTAAGAAAATAATCCGAAAATAAAACATCATTCAGGAAACTTGTTCCGATCGGGAATCGAACCCGGGCCCACTGCCTCAAGAACACAGCGACAGACGATTAAAGAACTTTAAAAAAATATAAATATATCAATACAGTGGTTGTGTCAAATTATTCAAAAATACAATATAAAGTACAATAGCGTTGTACATTGTTGATCTGTTGCTCAATTACCGCATTTGAAATTTCGCGGGAGGGTGCAGGACTCCTTATAAGGTAATAGGAGTTGGATTCGAATCTTCTGCAGTTTGCAAACGACCTGTCCAGATGTGTTTTCTGGAGTAATAAATTTCCAGATACGTCAATTCTAGAAGAATCGCCTTTCTGTCTTTGTATTCGAGAGGTTACCAGTCTGGGATTCCAGATAATTCAGATCCTTGCATATATATAAAGCGGTACGAAGTTCTGACGATCAGAGTTGCAGGCAAGTAGAAGTGGCCTAAATGCAAAGACAATAAAGTTTCGTGAGTGAATCCGACAAAAAATGAGAAGAACTGAGTTATAAAATAAACTGTGAAGAATAAATTCTATTAGCAGAAAGTAATATGTGTGCATACGGAGCAGTAATTGTGAAATAAATAAATAAAATTCTTAAATTTTGTGTACATGTATGTGACGTTTAATTAAAGAGACTACTTCTGTTTCCATTACCACCGTAGTAGTGTTAACTAATATTGTACATACTGTATACAAATAGAGACTACTTCTGTTTCCATTACCACCGTAGTAGTGTTAACTAATATTGTACATACTGTATACAAATAGAGACTACTTCTGTTTCCATTACCACCGTAGTAGTGTTAACTAATATTGTACATACTGTATACAAATGCTTAAACTTTATTTTAATTTACAGCAAAAGCCTTATGAGTATTTTTGAAATCAGACATTTCCTTCACTTGTCCTCTTTTTTGGGATTAAAAATGTACATTTGGCGTATATTTACAATCGAAAAAATGTTTACAAAAGTTACAGTGATGGGCGTGGGCTCTAAAGAGCCTGTGTGTGGTCGCACGGGGAGGCTTAAATGGCTGCGTGAGGCTTTAAATATGGCCGAAATTTAAAAAAAAACAAAGTGCAAAATAAAAGTACAGGGTTCAAACATAATAAAAAAACTTAAGATAGAAAAAACAATTTTTTTATCATATTTCACCAAATTTCACCGAAGCATTGCCTTAAACTGTGGTAAAAGAGTACAATAACTTTAAACTAATGTTACATATTAATTTTGATTATTATATATTTATGTTGGTTCCAATACGGTTACATGGATCGGAACACTGGGTCTGAAACAAAAGTCTGGAATGAAGAATATAAACATCAGAAATAAGGTTTTTGAGGAGTGTAGCTATCTATACAAAACAGATCGAAAACGAAATGAAAATATAATAATAATAATAATAATAATAATATTAATAATAATATTAATATATTTATTTTACCTGGCAGAGTTAAGGCCTTAAGGCCTTGTCTGCTACTCAACCAGGTTTTAAAAATAAAAAAATCCTTACATCTAAATTACAATATACATAAACGATTACATGTTATAAATACAATACAATTAATATTTTTATGTATTTTGATTTACTCCATATTTAACGAATTAAATATATAATATGTACAAGATATATAAAAAAACGAGAAAAAAGATTATTAATGACATAGTATAAATTTAACTAAACAGAGAAAAATTAATTATTGGACAACAGGTAACTGCATAAACGTGACTTAAAAGTGCCAAGTGTAGTGAGAAAACTAAATATATTCAAACTATTATATAGAATTGCACAATACAGAGATGAATGAATGGATCACATCAATAGAATAGATAACAATATAATTCCGAAACAGATTTTTCATTACAAACCACTAGGACAAAGAAATGTAGGAAGACCCAGTAAAAGATGGGCAGACCAATTCTATCATGATATCGGAACAGACGTTAAGACCTCATCCTTAATGCAGATGATAACTTTTACGTATTTAAGTTCAAGTTAAATTATAATATTTTAGCTGGAGTAGGAAGAAAGGCTTAAAGGTATTAACTAATCAGGATAATTAATAATAGCAAGAATAATGATAATAATAATAATAATAATAAATAATAATATAATAATAATAATAAATTTCTTAGGTTTCACAAGAATGTTCTCACTATGAGAAATTAAAGGCACGAAATTTGGGATACAACATCCTTGAAGGACACAGGTTCAGTCAAACTCATAAGATATTAACCTTACCAATCAAAGACATATTATGTTACAAAAATATGACTGGATAATAGTATTTCATCATAGATCGCGAATTAGCTTTAGTGTTTGTTAAGAATTTGATTGTCCAACCATGCTATGCAAGAAGTTTATATCGCTTGAGACAATACAAAATTCCCAATTCATTAGCTCTTACAATTAAAAAAAAGGGCAGTCAAAACTGTTGTAGTTAAAGTAAGTGAATTAACAGACATATCTTTCATTTTATTTTAAATATGTAAAGGATTAATAAATTCAACTTTACTGCTTGTCCAGCTTTTTTAACACAAAACCCACATCATAAATACTAACTGGGGAATTTAAAACGTATGCAATTTCAAAGAATGCTTGTGGCCACAAAGAGAATAAACATAATTTAATTAACATGAGATTTAATAAATAAAGTATAAACATTTGTTTAATTTACACAAGAAGAGATCTCCACAGTATAAATTAAATATTTTAATAATTACCGGAACTACGAAGCATAAATGGTATTAAAGCATGGAAGGATTTTATATCTACCGTGACGTTACCTCATTATTGATTGCGACAATTATAAATACTTGGAATAAGCAGCACCTAAAATATCAATTATAATTTACAAGAAATGAAAAATTATGCTTAAAAGCTTTCGTGAAAACTCTGTATCCAGTAAAGAAAAGCTGATTTATTGATGATTCTATAGTGGAAATTTAAATAATTTTCACAAAAAGATTAACAATGATTTAAAAAAGAAATCTAATATATAAAAGTGAATGTTTGTTTGTTTGTTCGTACTTTATGCGTGGCCATACCGTTGATCAGAGAGTGATGGGACTTTTTGCAAAATGTTCAGGAGATTCCCGGAATGAACATAGGCTATAAGAGAGTTGTGATACTCAACTCCTACACCCCTAAAAATCAACCTTTGTACTGGAAAACGTGAAAAAAGTAGCCCTTTGGACGCTTAAATGGCTTACCCTGCCTAAACAATAACAAATACACAAAATTAATGTACACAGAATTGTCTTCTTGTAAGCCCATGTTTACCTTAACAGAGATTTAGGCGCTCTCCCGCTATAGGGAAGATTTTGAACCATACTAATTTAGTTACACTTGTTTTCATATAGATGTCCTTTGAGTGGTCCGTGGTCAGCGTTCCGCCTCATAATGACATCTAGGAAACCAATGTAGTATTAGGACGGGAAAATTCGGTAAATTTTGCTTAGAGGACTTTCATTCAGGCTTAAGGATCTTTTACGAGCCTGAACATCTTCAGACAAGGGACCCATGCCTTAAAGTCCCTCCCGGAGGACTTGCTCCTTGGATTTTTCCGTCCTAAAAAACCCATCGACCCCGGCCGGGTTTGAACCCGCGACCCTCGGGACCAGAGGCAAGGAGCATAGCCACTAGTCCACCGTGGCCGATCACACAGAATTGAATATCTCAAAAAGCTCTACAAAAAAGTCCGCAATAGCATTATGTTTATCTCTTACGGATAACTCACAATAACCATTTCTGTCTTTCATTGATGCCAAGAAGATCGAGACAAGTACGAAGATTCCTGTGTAAGCATAGCAGCATATGGCGGGTATTCTTTTAAGGATAACTCACAATAACGAATTTTGTCCTTCAGCACATTTATGCCAAGAAGAACGAGATAAGTATATTCCCGGGCAACACCGGGTAATTAGCACGGGGAATCTTAAAACAATTACGATATACATTTTAAATTATTTTTCATCTTACTTATTCAACTAATTATAATAAGTACATTAATTTCACTAAACTCTCTGATACACACAACTTAGATACCCGATCCCTTGAGCACAGTGTCCTTTATATCCCTCCTCATCATACTACCTATTATTCGAAATCTTTCACAGTTTCTCTTGCTAGAACATGGAATTCACTTCCACCCTATGTCAGAGACTGCCAAACTTTACCATCTTTGAGAAACAGATTGAAAATAAAATCACTAACAGAAACAACTCACTAATATTACTTTTTAAGAATTAATAATGCGTTTTTGCATTATTTAATAAAATAGACTTAGTATTTGTTAATATATTTACCTAAAGCCTTGTATAAAAAGCGTAGATTAATTCATTGTAGTTTATTACTTTCTTTGTATTTTTTTCTTTTCTTTTTATGTATAGTAGATTCGAGCTGTTATTCCTTTTTTTATTCATTTTATCATTAATTTAATTTTAATTGTATTTAGTTTCATTGTATTATTAGACATTAATTTCATTATTATTCAATATGACAGATAATTAATTGTTCAATGACTATTATTGTAACTTTTTTTGTTTTCATATGTAACATATGCTTGTTCTGGTGAGTGGAAGAGAAGGCCACATGGCCTTAACTCCACCAGGCTAAATAAATCTATTCTATTCTATTCTATTATATTCTATTAATTTTCGTCTTCCACCTCATTTGTGCTAAGAACGTCGGGATGAGTAGATTCTCCGACAACGCCGGGTAAACAGCATGTGGTATCTAAAAATAAGTACGATATAAATTTTCCCATATGTATTTAAATAAACTTGAAACATATTAATTTTCGTATATCAGCTCATTTGTGTCAAGAAGATCGGGATAAGTAGATTCCCGGGTAACGCCGAGCAATCAGCACGGCGTATCTAAAAATATATATTTATAATTATTTTTCCTCTTGCTTATTCAACTAAACATAAAAGCATATTAATTGTCATTTATTTAGGCGTAGCAGCACACGCCGGGTATTAGATAGAACAAATGAAATACAAATATGTGTTTAGCACGAAACCGACAATTTTTTTCTCAGAGTCAATTTGTTTGAGGCTTGAGGTTCATTTAGGTTCCACAAGTGAAACACATATGTAAAAAGACTTTCTCCATCTTACATTATCTTAGACGTTTAAAGAATTTTCTCCCAGTTTCGTTAAAACAATCCTTGTGCAGAATCTTGTGTTACCACACTTCGATTATTGTGACATTATATATAATGATCTAAACTATGACTTGTCGCAGAGACTGCAGCGTGTTCATAATGCTTGCGTTCGATTCATTTTCAATATCCGCCGTTATGACCATATTTCCGAACACTTTAATAACCTCTCTTGGCTCCGTCTTACTGACAGACGTAAATTGCACTCTCTTTCACTACTTTTCAAGCTTCTGAATTCCTACATCCCTACTTACCTGGCGTCTAGATTTGAGAAGTTATCCTCTTACCACAATATTGACACTAGATCACAAGATAGCAGTCTGCTAACAATTCCTCTTCATAGCACTTCCTCCTATTCTACTTCCTTCACAGTAGCCTCTGCCCGCTCCTGGAATCTCCTTCCTCAAGATATCAGGGGTTGCCGCACACTTGGTACCTTTAAGTCACGCTTATACAGTTACCTGTTGTCTAATAATTGATTTTTCTCTATTTATTTAATTTATACTATGTCATTAATCTTTTCCTGTTTTTTATATATATATTGTACATATTATATATTTAATTCGTTAAATTTAGGGTAAATCAAAATACATTATAAATATTAATTGTATTGTATTCATAACTTGTAATCGTTTATATATATATATATATATATATATATATTGTAATTTAGATTTAAGACTATTTTTTTGTTTGTATTTTTTTAAACCTGGTTGAGTGGTAGACAAGGCCTTAAGGCCTTAACTCTGCCAGGTAAAATAAAGCTATTATTATTATTTATTATTATTATTATTATTATTATTATTATTATTATTATATTATTATTATTATTATTATTATTATTATTATTATTAATTATTATTATATTATTATTATTATTATTATTATTATTATTATTATTATTATTATTATTATTATTATTATTATTATTATTATTATTATTATTATAAATGAACAACACAGAATTCATGACTTCAATTTCCTTTCGAACGAAACCATGCTCAGGAATTTTAGGCTTTTAATATCCACCACCACGGCAGAGGTTGAATTCACGAATTTTAAGCAGAGGTAAGCATGATAGCCACTAGCCTACCGAAGCTGACTATATCTCTTTCATAAATGAACTATGTATTAGAGAGAATCATGGAACATTATAAAATCTAAATAAATAAATTAATAATAGTTTTAAAAAATTAAAACAATACGCTTTATTACAAAAACCTAACTAAAAAATGAAAAATGATATTAATTTCCAACACGCTTGGGATAAAATTAAAGTGGTCAACAAAAACATCATCTTCGACACATATATAGAATAAAACTAGAATTATCTGTGAAAAAATAATTTTACCATAAAAATAATGGGGTGCTCTATATCAATTAATATATTTGATAATAAACAGACATTGGTAAATGTAATGTCTCTAAGAAGAAAACTTAAAAATCATAAAAAGCACCTCTCGCTTTTGATGGTGATTTTTTTTTGTAGATAACTCTAGTTTTATTCTATATGTGTTGGAAATTATATTTTTTGACCTCTTTAATTTTATCCCAAGCGTGTTGATAAATTATAATTATTTTTCATTTTTTAGATCGGTTTTCTAATAAAGCGTGTTGTTTTAGTTTTTTAAACTATTATTTGTTCATTTTATAGTTTGGTTTTCTAATAAAGCGTGTTATTTGTTTTTTAAACTATTGTTTATTTTTTTAATTTTTAGTTTGTCATAAACCGGAATCCCATGAAAATTTAAGTGCTTGCGATATTTTTAGTTTCTAGGCACGAATATAATTATATATATTTTATATTATTATTATCTAACATTATTATAATATTTTTGAATATTTTAATATTGATAAATAGTAACAGTTAATCGTATTCTTCTCATATTTTTTGGATAAATTACAATGTGGTAAATGTACAAAATTGTCATTAATATTTTACAGAATAAGATAAAAATGTATATATCTTTAAATTCGATACTATTTTAGTATGAGCTAAAAGTAACACTCTTGTAAAAAAATCCTCCAGGCCGGATTAGAACCAGCGACCTATGGATTACTGAAATGTTATACCACTATAGTCAACGGCACTACCAACTGAGCTACCAGATGATATAATATTAATTTGTTACAACGATGGATTAAAAAGTCCATACGTCCGCAACCTATTATACCGGTCTTTAGTTTTTTTATGTGTTGATGATCCTGGCCAGGTCTTAGAGAGGAATTATGAAATTATTGTATTTTAATTGGTTTTTTTACAAGTATACAAAGTTTCAAGTCGATCCAATGTTTTAAGTGGGTGAAAATCGTGTTGAAAGATTCCATTACATACATAGACAGATACAGGTCATGCTAATATAAAGCGTGTAAAATAATAAAACAATGACACAACATCCCTAGAAGCTCTTAGCCCATGAGCCGGTTTCTAACATCACATCCACGTGTAAACACAGACGTGAATGATAGTACAGTTAGTTTAGGTGTGACATACGAAGTTACCGAACCGTTACATCTAATTTTCTCAAGCTGGAATCGTTACAAATTGTAACAATTCAAATATATCACAAAACTGTATGGAACCGGTTCCATATACTGACCGAAATTCTATGAGAAAATTCCGTCTTCCATAGAGAATCGAACAAGAACACGTTCTGTACCATTAGATAAGTGGACCACAATGCGAATGGAATGGTATAATTGGGATGCATAAACATAAATGCAATTAATAATTCCAGATATATGGTTATTTTATAAATACATATCTTTTTGCGCGATAGTGCGTTTTGTCGTACTTACCAGCAATGGCGACCATGGTTGAAAGTTCAACTCCCTACATTTCGGGGTTGCCAACCTGAATAACTATACTGTAATATTACATTTACACCCACGTGCGGGAAGTAAAACCACTGCCCTCTATGTATACTACGTTATTTGAAATAATATGAAACAATAAATCGTACTTGCGGCCATGTTATCAATAATTGTTCTCAAGGCCTCCTGTTGTTTCAACTAATAAAAATTGCCCACACTGTTAACGTTAGTCAATTGTTTATAATGAACGCAAATATTTCCAACAAATATATTATTTTCCTTTTATTATTTATTTTTTGAAAACGCCATCGTGCAAAAAATAACGTACAACGCACGTTTGTGAAGTGTTTTACAGAATCTCGGAAATTAAATCTTGCTATCGCTCGGTTTTTAAACATTTTGCTCTATTCTGTAAAAAACCACTTCCTAACCTCGCATCGTAATATACTATTTAGGTTCATCAATCAACCTTCCAAGTTTGAATATTCAATTTTGTTATATTTTCATTTAATTATTAAATAGCACCCGGAACAAGCTTTGAAAGTTTTTGGACAGAATTAGTCTCCACCCTACATTAAACTGTCACAGTTAAACAGTTTTAAATAATTGATGATGGTAGAAAACATTTTAATTTTTAAATAATCCTGCTCTTCTATTCAACCAGCAAAAATATACAATAAACAAATTCAAATTTATTACACAAGACACAAATTAAAATAATTTATAAACACGAAAATATAAAATGATAAAATTATACACAAATAATCTTTATTTTATACACAAAAGGTAGTTAGAATAATGTTTAATAGTAGTCTATCCTTAGTAATTCTGCTATGCTTTGCAGTTTTACTAGGGTATTATAGGTGTGGTAGCTTCCCGTTGCTTTCCACGCCGATTATTGATGATGATGGTGATGATGATAATGATAAGCATGTTGATGATGATAGCTGGATGATTTTCGGGGACCGTTTGGGACCTAAGCTTCCTGACATTTGTCTTTCAGGTGAGGAAAATCCCCGAAAGAAACCTCATCCAGGAACCTGTCCCGACTGGTAATCGAACCCGGGCCCGCTGCGTGTCAAGTGTAATAATAATAATTATTAAGATTATTATTATTTAAAAAATACAAACATACGAATACAAAAGGAGGCTACACATTGGAATAATGAGAAGAGAAAGACTACACAATTTAATATTAAAATACCGCTCAATTGGGAAACGAACCCAAGGTCACACATTTATTGAATGGATAATGAGACCAGACCAGACTACTAGGCTTTTTCCTGGACTACTTAATGATAGTTATGATTAATAATAATAATAATAATAAATAATAATAATAAATAAGAATAGTAATAATAACAATAATAATAATACAATAAAAATATTAAAACAATAATAATAATAGTAATAACAATCATAATAAAAATAATAATAATAATAATAATATAAAGCTTTATACTCGCAAAGTAACTAAAATTGTACAATGCATACTAATGTACGTATACAAATTATGTTTAATGGACGATGGGAATATAGACACATGTACGATAATGATAGTAAAGATAATTACTCGAGATACACAATAATTTTAAGGAAAAGATAAACAAACAATATATATATACAAACATACAAAGGAGAATAAAACAATAATGGAGGTGTATAAGCTAATATACAGCTAAACTACAAGATTTTAAAACAAACATTAAAACAAATAAACCATTACTTTAAAGCACTCAATATAATTCAAAATTTCCAAATTACTTCCTTTGCTAATAATGTATACATTTTCTTTCCATGATTCAGTAAAATACTAAAATTACGTGGAAACGTCCATCAGTGTACGAGTTATAGGAGAATGTTATTTGATTATTTGCGAATGGAATGGGTAAAAAAGCGATGGTGTGATTTGACTGTGGGAGAGGGTGTGAATTATGTATGGACAAGTATTTGGGAGGTAATGATAATGGCCTATCAACATGGATAGACAGGGTTTGGTGATTGCCACTTGTCGACACATGTTCCAACTACCTGATCTGTTACAATTGTTAACATAAATTACATTTATAGAGGTCAACCATAACACAAGGACACATTCAGACGTCTGGATCAATTTAGTTCCAAATCAGTGCAATAAATTAATCAACATTTTCATCTCAAACGTCATATAGGTAATTCTCCCTTATTCATATATCTGTTGGTAGAATCGTTCAACACAACATTAATAGCAATAGTTTTGCAAAACAAGTGCTGTAGTGGAATAGAATCGAGGTAAAATATCCGCCTCCTGTTTTCATTTTACAAGAATCTGTTATTCTGTTGATGCAAATGTTACACACACACACACACACATATATATATATATATATATAGTCCACCGCTGTGGACTCTAGGTACGTGCTGCCATGTCACGCAGCGGTGACGGGTTTGAATCCCGGTCCGAACAGGCTCCTGGGTGAGGTTTTTTTCGGGGTTTTTCCTCACCATCCATTTTTACCGGTGTGGAAAGCAACGGGAAGCTACGACACCTATAATTCCCTAGTTATGCTGCAAAACATAGCATGAAAATGCTATGAATGCAGTGAAAGACCTGCCCTCGAGCAGAATTACTATGGATGGATATATATATATATATATATATAATAATATATATATTATTAGTCACACAAATAGACTTTTTAAGAAGGTCGGCAAGAATATCAAAATTAGAGAAAATAAAAAATATTACAATAAGATAAATAATGAATGTAGAAAAGGATATTCTACAAGAGATTGAAGAAATACAACTAAGATGGTATAGGAATATAATGAGAAGAAGGGCACAGAAACAAACAAAGAAGTATTAAAATGGATATCTCCTGGAAAAGGGAAACGTGGTAGATCAAAACCTACGTGGATAAGGGAATTCAAGACAACATGAAGAAGGGAAATATGACAGAAGCAGACACACAATACAGGGAAGCCTGGAAGAAAAAATGTATATTTGGTTGAGGATACCTGTATATATAACAGAAAGAATCCTGAAATAAATAAATATATATATATAATTATATTTATTCATTTCATTCTATATCTCATATCAGCAACTAACTAACTCACTGGCACTATCGAAACCGTAGATTCATGGCCGACCTAAGTTAATGTTTACCAACCATTGCCTGTATAATCTACTTCCCTAAAATCATGGTTAATGTTATTATCTCGCCTCATTCTTAGCTTACCCACTGGGCACTTTCCCTCTGGTTTTCCTACAAGGAGTTATGAAAACTATATGGATGCGATACGTGGACTACTCGATTAAGGGAGGAAAAAATTTATGAATATTTGAGAATGAAGTTCTTAGGTAAATTGTTCGACTAAAGATAGATGAATAGACAGGCGAAAGGAGAAGACTACATAGGAGAAGACTACATAACAGTGAACTGCATGATCTTTATGGGGAACTAGATATTTTAAGAACAGTTGATTCTTTATAGACTGCAGTGGACAGGAGATATTGCACGAATGGAGAATGAAAGAGGGGCATGGAAAAAAAATGAAAATTACATCAAGATATGAGTAAACCATGACAAAATGGATTAATAATATTCCAAGTAAACAAACTAGGTTAATGAATAAAAATGTTGGGCTAACTAATTTTATCTAATGTAACACGTATACCGAAGTATCCCTTGCTGTAGTCTCGGCGTAGCGTCGCTGTCTAGTATGCAGCGGACTCGGTTTCGATCCTCGATCGGAACACGTTTCCTGGGTTTTTCCTCACTTGTAAGACAAATGTTCAGAAATGTTAAGGCCTAAACGGTCCGTGAACATCTTTTGGCCAACATATTCAAAATTATATTCACCATGTTTATTATGAATGTGTGTGTGAATGTGGTTTTTGTCTTAGTACTGTGATGACTTGGAGGAAGTCCTGACACTGTGCTTATCACTCATATGGGGATGCTCTCCGCGTCCTTGTGTGATCAAAAAGGGTGTTTGTAATCCACAGTTTGAAATCCCTCTGCCGAAAGATCGTGCCATAATAGGCGTAAGGACCGGGTAGCATTTGGCATGTAAAAAACAACGTATAATGAAATGGGTTAAACTGAGATAAAAAAGTAGGAAAGGAAGGAACCCTTGGGTTCCCTGCAGCTTTATTTTAGCCCTCCAGCTGCTGCTACCCTTAGTCAGCTGAGACAAGTTCATAATCCAATATCAATTTCCCCCACATAAAATATCCATCCATCCATAGCAATTCTGCCCGAGGGCAGGTCCTTCACTGCAATTATAGAATTTTCATGCTATGCTAAACAGCTTTACTAGGGAATTGTAGGTGTGGTAGCTTACCGTTGCTTTCCACACCGGTAAAGGATGATGATGATGATGTTGATAAGAATGATGATGATGGCCATATGATTTCGGGGACCGTTTGGGCCTTAAAGTTTTGCTGACATTCGTCTTACAGGTAAGGAAAAACCCCGATAAAATCCTCACCCACAAAAACTGTCCCGACCGGGGATCGAACCCGTGCCCGCTGAGAGACAAGGCAGCACGCTATCTCGAGACCACAGCGAAATATTTGTATAGAAAAAATATGTTCATGTCACGAGTGCCATTTGGTCACAAGCCTAAATAAAACATATCAATTCATGTTACAAAAATATTTTTTAACAGTTTTGTTATTTTATTTAATGACATACTTCAACAGCTAGGAAAATTAGCATCGCAATTAAAGCCTAGATGTGAAAAGGCCGAAATATTTTGCTCAGAGCTTTATTTCAGCCTTGAAGTTCTTTTACGTGCACTAAATCTATGACACGGTTCCATTTATTTAGTTCCCATGCGAATGAAGACGAACAAGGGAACTGTCAACCATTGCATGCCGAAACCTACCTTCAAATTTCTTCCAGAGAAGAATTATGATCTACAAAGACAGTGTCCAAAAATTATTTGCCTCTTTAACTGCAAGGCACCAAAATATAGAGCTAATATCTCATTTAATCTATAGAGTACTAATACATTTCCTGTATTGGGCACACTGGATAACCCTCAGTCCCCGGCATTCGCGTAGCGTCCCGCTTCACTTCATTCCGCTCTAATTCATGTAGGGATGTACATCTGCTCCGTACAGTGGGTAGTCATTGCTGGATTCTGGCTTCGATTTCTGTGCCTTGTAGTTAAAAACGGCAAATGATTTTTATACACGGCCTTGGTACAGCACAACGTTTCTCTGAGACAAATTTGAAGATGGGTTTCGGCATGCGATGTTTAATTGTTTCCTTGTCAGCATGTTCACGCCTTGAAAAATCTGTCGACTCCTGTGATAGATTGTCCTAGATATCTTATACCTGTTGTCTCAATTCGACAGGATCTTTAAGCCAAGTGTTCCGATTCTGAAGATTTTCGGCTCGAAAAAACCTAAATAAAGTCTGTATTAGTGACTAAGAGTTAAATTTACCGACCTTCCCCATCCAACTACTAGATGATTCGTTGAGGTGATATGCTGACAACAATATTGAGTCCCTGACATCTAGGGAAATAAGTGTAACTATAAAAGAACTTGCTCAAGAAACTCCCGTTAGGAGCAACCATATCTCCCTGAGCGATGTATGTAATCATACATACATACATATTACATATTCTAACGTAATCTATAAGAGACTTGTAAAGCCTTTGCTAGGTATCTAACTAACTGAGTAACACTATCGAACCCGGAGATTCATGGCTTATGGGACATAAGCTCTACATACATCCCTATCCTGAGCTATTTTTTTTACAAACTTAACCAGTATTATCTGCTTCCCTCAAATCATGATTGATGCTATTTTCCTATCTACTTCTTGGTCTACCAACTAGGCGTTTTCCCTCTGATTTTCCTGCAAGAAGCTTCCATGCTTCTATTTCATTCCCTATTCGTGTCACATGCCCTGTCCATTGCAGTCTACGATACTTAACTGTTCTTATTATATCTGGTTTCCTATAAAGATCATATAGCTCACAGTTCTGTAGTCTTCTCCATTCGCCTGTCTTTTCATCTCTCTTTAGTCCAAACATTTTCCCAAGAACTTTATTCTCGAATACTCATAATCTACCTCTTGTAAGTATATTTATTTATTTATTTAGCCGGTGGTGTTACGACCATGTGGCCTTCTCTTCCACTCACCAGGACAAACATATGTTACATTAGAATATAACAATCATGATTAACTCTAATATTAAATATTAAATGAAGATTTGATTAATAAATTAATATATATTAGATTATGATATATAATACAATCGTCTTAATGAAAGTTAAGATTAAGACTAAAAATAATAATAAAATGTGTACAAGCAAGATAAATTAAATTTGTTTGTTAGACTGTCCCTGTCTAATGTACATAAAAAAACAGAAAATGATGAGATATAGAAAACTAATTTTACGTTTATACAATATTTAAAATAAATAAATGAAAATATTTGTTATTCCCAATACTATTTTCATAAAATGAATCAAATTATTAATTGTTAAAAGAACACTATCAGTGAGGTATATAAGTTAGTTTGTTATTAAATAATTCTATAGTTTGTTTTTGAAAGATGTTATAGTTTGGCAGGCACTGGCATATAGGGCGGAAAGGAATTTCATGTTCTGGAAGTAAAACTGTATCTCTAAATTAAATATAATAACAAATGAACTCAATATAAGGAGTTGCCTACTGTTTTGGAAATATAAAAAGATTGGGCTTGCTAGAAAAATGAACAAATAACATCCATATCTTGAGAAAGTGGAACATATTCAATAAAACCAATATTTAAAACAATGCAATTGCCGCGGTGGACTAGTGGTTATGCTCCTTGTCTCTGGTCCCGAGGGTCGCGGGTTCTTACCCGGCCGGGGTCGATGGATCTTTTTAGGATGGAAAAATCCAAGGAGCAAGTCCTCCGGGAGGGACTTTAAGCCGTAGGTCCCGAGTCTGAAGAATTTCAGGCTCGTAAAAAATCCTTAAAGCCTGAATAGAAAGGCCTCTAAGCAAAATTTACCGAATTTTCCCGTCCTAGTATTACCTTGGTTTCCTAGATGACAGTATGAGGCGAAACGCTGACCATGGACCACTCAAATGACATCTGTACGAAAACAAGTGTAACTAAAAATTAGTATGATTCTAATTCTTCCCTGTAGGGGGAGAGCGCTTAAATCTTTGTTAAGGGAAACATGGGCTTACAGAAAAAGTAAACAATTCAAATTATTTTGAGGGTTGAAAATACTGCTTCCAGTATGTACATAGGATGCAATTTATTTCCGTTATGTCTGCCTATGTTAGATAACATTAATGGTAATATGTAATTACACGTGCGTCCATTATCCGGTTTCGGGATACACGATGTCAAGAAAGCGGTAGCTAATGTTGTTCGCATTCAAAAGGCTTGGGAGAACACGTAACTAAGTGAATGGTCGTATGTGTGCCCCTGACATGTTCAATTTAACCATAAAGAACCTCCATCACTTGAAATGACTACAAGCCTATTTCTGATAACCAGCAACTTGTAGTAATGAATGGGAGTGAATGCTCTAATGAATAGAATGGGAACTAAACGGGACACGTACTCTACTAGTCCAATTATAGGCCATTAACATCACTAGTTCTCCTACCTAAAAAGAGAGGGGAATGAAAGCCATCATTAATGTGGATGTGGATTTAACTAACTAACTGGCATTATCGGACCCGTAGGTTCATGGCCACGCGGACATAACGTTTCCACACATCCATATCCTGAACTAATGTTTTCCAATCATCCCCTATTTAATAAACTTCCCTCAAATCATTGCTAATGTAATTCTCCTACCTTACCTTTGGTCTAGCGAGTGGACGTTTTCTCTCTGGTCTTCCTATAAGAAGCATCCATCACTCACTTTCCCATTCATGCCACATGTCATGTCCATTGCAGTCTACGAGATTTAACTGTTTTTACTATATCTGGTTTCCTATAGAGATCGCTATATGGATGCGAAATATAGTTTCTTATTTTAAGAAAGGAGAAAATATTATGGTATTTGAGAAAAAAGTGCCTAGAAAATATTTGGACGAACAGACAGACGAACAGAGAAAACTAGTAGTAGTAGTAGTAGTAATAGGACTTCATTAGACTAAACGTAAGATACATACAATGTTATTTACAAATATGTGTCGCACGCGTAGTAAGCCGTACGTGCTACTGACAGTCCGTTACAATATAGTAATATTTGGTAATAGTATAAAGAAAACAAAAACAAAATAATATTACAATTACATAATAATACAATAACATTATACATTAATTAAGTTATGTAGAATTATTAAAAATGAATTATTGCATTTTGATAACATGTATTTATTCATGAATGAGTGTTGTTCTCATTTTCCGCGTTTTGCCCAGAAACTAGTAGTAGTAGTTGGACTTTATTAGACAAAAAGTAAGATATTTACAATATTATTTACAAATATGGGTCGCACGGGCAGTAATCCGTACGTGCTGTTGACAGTCCGTTACAATAAAGTAATAACTGGTACTAGTGTAAAGAAAAATAAACAACAAAAAAAGTAATAACATTACAATTACACAAAAAAACACAATAATATTACAATTAAATAATAACACAATAGCATTATACACTAAAAAAGCATTAACATTACAATTACATAAAGAAAACACATTAATATTACAATTAAATGATAACACAATAGCATTATACACTAAAAA
The DNA here is from genome assembly GCA_030220185.1 of Diploptera punctata. Lineage (NCBI taxonomy): Eukaryota > Metazoa > Arthropoda > Insecta > Blattodea > Blaberidae > Diploptera > Diploptera punctata. The sequence continues at coordinate 699,282 of JASPKZ010001578.1, read as the reverse complement.
CATTAACATTACAATTACATAAAGAAAACATAATAATATTACAATTAAATAATAACTCAATAGCATTATACACTAATTAATTTATATATAATTGTTAAGAATTAATGGTATTGCATTTTTATAACATATATTTATTCATGAATGAGTGTTGTCCTTATTTCCCGCGTTTTGTCCAGAAATTTACCGAGGTTTATCCAATTTTCTGGATTTACCAATAACTCATAGCATGCCAATCTTTCCCGATTTGAATTTAGAAATCTTTCCGGTAATAACTGACGTCTCCAATATTCTAAATCATTACATTTTCCTAATATATGTATCTCATCTTCAAAGTTCCCGCACATTGGACATATTCGCATATCGTGATCGTCGCTAATTTTTAGAAATTTCCATGCCCCTAGCCTAAACCAAGCAAGCCCTGATCTCTCCTTAAATCCTAGGTTGAGTATATACGATTCTTTTCCCCAGACGTGTTTTAGGTCTCTTTGTGAACACAGTGAGCGTTTTCCCGTACATTCGGCGAAAGTATCTTGTTGGTTTGTATCTAAGTACCTCCTCCTTATTTTTTCTCCACACGTTCTTGCGATTTTCAGTCCCTTTTTCCCATATCCAGCCCATCCAAATCTTTTGGAGTTCTCTCCTAACCTCGTCTGCCCAAAATTTAACATCTATGTTTTTAATTTGGTGGTCGTAACAAATTGCTCCAAGCATTGTTTGTTCACCTTGGATTACTCGCAACCAGTATTTGAGTACATGAATTTTACAGTTTATGTTGTCCTGGAATGACCCGAATTCATATAAAATGCCACAGTTAGAAATGGCCTTACTAAGTCCTGTAATATATTTTAGAAAATGCGTATATACCTTATTTAGTACTTCCGTTCTTTGGAAACCCCAAATCTCACTACCATAGTGCATTACTGGCCTGACCATTCCAGAAACTAATACAACAGTGAACTATGCGTTATTTATGGGAAACCAGATACAATAAGAATAGTGAAGTCCGGTAGACAGCAATGGGTAGGAATATTGCACCAATGAGGAATAAAAGAGGGCCGTGATTACTTCTTGTAGGAAAACCGGAAGTAAAACTCCAATAGCCAAGAATGAGATGGAGAAATCACATTAACCAGGATTTGAGGAAGGTGAATTATACAAGGAATGATTGGAAAACATTAGCTCAGGGTGTGCGAATAGCTTATGTCAGCGCGATCGTGAATCTCCAAGCCTGATAGTGCCATTGAGTTAGTTACAATAGTTATATTTTTTTTCATCATTATGTTATCACCTTATTATGCAGACTTCTCGATTCCCTTAGAATATGTAATTAAAATTTGGTCTTTTTATTTCTTTGCGAATATGATATTAAACTAATTTACTAACTCACTGGCCATATCGAGCTCGTAGGTTCATGACCACACGGACATAATCTCTCCACACACCCCAGTGGAACCCATGTGCGGGTATCTTGACGGTTGTATTCTTACGGCAAAAAATCGTCCCTCTTTCGACCAAAGTACTTTTTTCGTCTAACTTATCACGTTCGACCTGCCCGGCATAGGTAACCCTTTCGGCAGCAATGCTCATGCCGCCATAGCTCTCGGGGTCAATTAATTTCATTAAACACTTGTCTTAATAAATGTAGTTTTATATAATTATATACTCGGACCCCCGGTCGAGAAAAAGTTCCTGGATAACGGTTTTTTCCTCACCTATAAGACTTATATATAGGACTTTTTAAGGCCTAAAATGTCCCCAAACATCATCTGGCCATCATAATCTTCATTATCATATTCTCCATGTTTAGTGTGAATGTGTGTTTAGTTTTAATGTTGTTTTTCTGCCATTGAGCTGTTCACTCATTCGGAGAGTTCCTCCGCATCTCTATGTGGTCAAAAAAGAATTTGTGTGAGATCCATGGTTTAAAATTCCTCTCCCGACCAATGCAAGACCCGGATGGCGTGTGGAACGTAAAAGTGCCTTTCAGATGAGACGTTAAACTGTATTAATGGAATGGAATATACTCAGAGCGGTCTGACATTTTCTACATGGCATTCGACGGGAGGGGGACCCATAGATGAAGCTTGTCATTCTCGGTGAACAGAGACCGCTGCAATCGCATGTTTTAGAGTATGGTATTTCTCTCTCTCTACCATGCTATTTCGTTTCCTGTATTAAATGTTCGTAAACGATGTGAATACTGTAATTATAATATCCGAATCTAACGGATCTCGTTCACTGAGAAAAAAAAAGCATTGAAATCAAGCTCGCTTGCCGATGATTATCGTGGAGAATGTGCCTGAAGAATGATTTATATTAAGATTAAGTTTTATCGAAATTTGCCTGAATATTCTAGATATTGTTTAGGCGATTTGAAAAAAAATAAAGCGTTTCCATAAATAGAATTTAAAATCTTTACTGTAATTATGTAACATTACATACATATTCATCGTAGGAATCTTGAAAACATAATGGCAAGAGGAAACTACTCTAATTGAACAATAATTGATTATGAAAAATACAGGGTGGTTCAAAAGGTTGCGCACAAATTTCAGGGGCTTGTATAGGGGTCGAAATAAAACAACTTTTGATTAGTAACTTATATATAGCCTGGAAAGTAATCCAGGGCCAGTAAAAGCTGGAGAAAGTCGGGAACTTCAATGTGGGTCTAAGCTTACTTTTCAGAGAGACACTGGGTTCGTTACATTACTTTATGAATTTATGAAGAAGCTCCATCTGTTATACCGTTTAGTGCAGTACAGTACTTGGGTACTCTTCTGTTCACATCTGAAAGTCATTCGTGCGCTCTGTAGGTTGTTTTAATTTCAGTACGGTATCTGAAGTGCATTGTAAAGCCCACTATAGCATTACTTTGAAGATTTGTGATTTTTGCGAAATGGAATACACGTTGTAGAATTTCGAGACAAGCATTAATTTCATGTTTGGTAAAGCAAATAGTAATGCACGCGAAGCTCAACACCTGTAAAGCGCACAATATCCGAACAGACATTAGCCACATCCTCGAGCGTTTCAAAACGTTCACCACCGACTCAGGGAGACAGGTTCCTTGCGTTCAAAGCATCATGTAGGCCGGCCATGTACGATTCGAACATTCGCTATGGAAGAGGAATACAGGCATGTATACTTAAATTTGATGGAATTTATTTTTACAATAACAACTAGTATATCCATATTCTTCACGTTTCGTATTTACTTGCAGCTTTTTGTAATCCAGTTTCAATAATTGGATAATACACTTCCGTTCAGTCTCTATGTGCATAGGTATACATCTCAAATCCTTCTAGAGAATTCCGAAGGAATTAAGCTATTGAGGTTATTCTCACAAAAAAATTAAAAAAAACTTTTACAGATCTTCACTGATCCTATTTAATTAAACATCGAAAATTACCAAGACCAATTTATATATATATATATATATATATGCGTGTGTGTGTGTGTGTGTGTGTGTGGAATGCAACGGGAAGCTACCACACCTACAATTCCCTAGTAAAGCTGCAAGCATAGCATGAAAATGCTATGATTGCAGTGAAGGACCTGCCTTCAGGCAGAATTACTATGGATGGATATATATATATATATATATATATATATATATATATATATATATACATGTTTTCGTTTTAGCGGCCGCAATTTTTGTTTCATCGAAACCAAACTTGGCATACTTATTTTTATTCAGTGGATATCATAATGATGGAAAAAATATATATCTAACTATATCTTCATTCTTTATCCGATCAAATCTTGTGCATCCTTTTGTTCTACGAAAGATGTTTATTTCTACGCTTTGTGTTCTACTTTGTAATTTTTTGGTCATTACCCAAAAGTTTCGCTCCCATAAAATAATGCAGGAATTATTTTATATAAATCTCTTCTCGTTTTGATCTTTAATGTTGTATGTATAGTTCCGCGTATCATTTGAAATTTCGACAGTTTTATATTTATGTCTGTTTCAATTTTTGTGTTTATAGTAAGATTAGAACCCAAATAATTAAAATTTGTAAGTTGTTCCAAAAGTTTTTGGATATTATGATTTTTGATATTATAGGCTATATTGATTTCCCCCGAAATGCCTTTATTTTCTATTTTATTTTGATATTTTAAAAGTATATTCTTGGCCTAACTGATTTAATTGACGTAAAGAGTACTGAAAATTCCTTGAATAATCACCATATCATCACCATACATTAATATGTTTAATCTTTCAAAACGGTTAATTCTTAAACCTATATTAACATTTATTTTCCAATTTTGGATGATGTCATTTATGAATAAATTAAAAAGAGTAGGTGATAATCTACACTCTTGTTTTATACCTCTATTTATTAAAATATCTTCGGTCTTTGATATACCGTACGTATATTTTAGAATAGACTTATTTAGCCTGGTGGAGTTAAGGCGATGTGGCCTCTTCTTCCACTCACCATGACAAACGTATGTTACATATAAATACAATAATAGTACATACTAAACAATTAATTATCTGTCAAACTGAACAATAATGCAAATTATGTCCAATAATACAATAAAATAAAATTAAATTAAAATTACGAAAGAATGTATACACAAAGGAATAAGAGCTCAAATCTACTATACTTACTTACTTACTCACTGGCACTAACCCGTAGGTTCATGGCCGCGCGGACATAAGCTCTCCATACATCCCTATCCTGAGCTAATGCTTTCCAATCATTCCCTGTATAATCTACTTCCTTCAAATCATAGTTAATGTTGTTCTCCCACCTCATTCTTGGTCTACCAACTCAGCGTTTTCTCTCTGGCTTTCCTACAAGAAGCTTCCATGCACGTCTTTCATTCCCCATACGTGCAACATGTCCTGGCCATCGCAGTCTACGAGACTTGACTGTTCTTATTATATCTGGCCTCCTATAAAGACCATGTAGTTCATTGTTATGTAGTCTTCTCCATGCACCTGTCTGTTCATCTCTCTTCGGTCCAAATATTTTTCCTAAGTACTTTATTCTCAAATAGGCCTACTTGTAATCTCCTTTCCTCCCTTAAAGTAAGAGTCCATGTTTCGCATCCATATAATATAACTGGTTAGAATAATAGTTTTTATATATTTTCAGTTTAACGTTTTTTGAAAGGAGTTGGGTCATCAAAAGTCTCTGCAATTCATAATAGCACGCATTTCCAGAATTGAACCTATGTATAATTTCTTTGTGCATCTCATTCCTACTTGTGATTATTGTTCCAAGGTATTTGAATTCAGCCACTTCTTAAAAATTTTCCTCATTTGTTATTAGCTGTCCATTTCCATTATATAATGCATTTCTACGTATGACCATATATATATATATATATATATATATAAAGAAAAGAAAAAATACAAATAAAGTAATAAACTATAATGAATTGATCTATCGCTTATTATACAAGGCATTATGTAAATATTTTGACATATCTTAAAACTATTATTATTAAATAATCAAAAAACAAATTATTAATATTAAATAGTAATATTAGTGAGTTGTTTGTGTTAATAATTTTATTTTCAATTTGTTTCTGAAATATGGTAAAGTTTGGCAGTCTCTGACATAGAGTGGAAGAGTATTCCATGTTCTAGCAAGAGAAACTAAAATATTTCGAATAATAGGTAATGTGATGAGGAGCGATTTTCGTATTAAGTGAATTATCAATAAATGTCAAAATATAATTCCAAATCACGTTTGCTTTTAGTGTCAAGGGTCTTTTCACTGTATTAGATCAAAGTGATTTTTCATTATAACAATAATCACTGTGATAATATAATTATAGAGTACTTCCTTCTCTTATGATATAAATATGCGGTACATGCTTTTGTTCTTTTAGCATAATTAATTTTTTTTTAAAGTGCGTATAAATAAGAATTTATGAATGCTGTTACAAAATGCTGCGAATTTCCGCCTGGAACTCGTTAAAACGTAATGTGCTGTTTGCATGCACCTGGCAATTATTCATTTCAGGCGCTGTATCAAGTTGTTTTGATTTTCTGATATCTTACTTTAACAGGCGTTTCTGTCATGTGCCTGTAGAAATAAATTCCACTTTGCACGCAGAAAACTTAATAAGGTATTTGCGAGTAGCGTGAACATTCGTCTCCAACGTTCAAGTTATTACTTTTAACATCTCTTTAGCGAGAATGTACTAATATTCAACAAAATTAATTTTCTCTTGTAATAGCTGAAATATTGTAAATTACTTATCTAATACCACATTTGTTATCACTTTTGAATTACTGATATATCCAGTAATATTATTTGGTTTCATTTACTTCATATTTGATAAAAAATAATAAAACAAAAACAAATCAGAATAATTGTTTCAAATTTGTAGAGAAAATTGAAAAAGATAAGAAATAAGAATTTCGGTTAAGCGTTAGTAGTTTTCACTGCTATCCGACACATGTAAATAAATTGGCATTAAAAATTGAGGTTCACAATGTAATAGTTAAAATAACTAACTGCTCTAAGTATAACAGAAAGGAAACTAAAGCAAGCTTCGCATATAAGTGCGCTAGTAGCTGTTATATGGTTGCCAAACTTGGAATCTTACTGCCAAACTGAAGTACACACTCCAAGTATGCCAAAGGAAAATGGAGAGGAAAATCTTAGGCATAACTCTGAAGGACAGAATCTCGAATACAACACTTCAAGCCATATCCTCAACAACTGATCCCGCATAACAAGCCATCAGGAAAAAATGGAAGTGGGGGAGGCCACGTCGCAAGAATACAGGACGACAGGTGGACAATAAAAACAACCATGTGGGACCCGTACACAGGCAAGAGACAGCGCGGAAGACCAAGACGACGATGGGCTGACATCTTCAAAGAACGAGCAGGGGCGCAATGGTCCAGAGTCGCCAGATGCAGGAAAAGCTGGAGAACGATGGAGAACCAACTGTGTATTAACTAATCACAGAACAGACAGTGTATACAAACCAAGTGCTACATCCAAGTCAACTTCTCACCACGGAGTAGCTCACCGGGTGACACACTCAAATAGAGCTTAACCCCTGTACAGGGAGGCCTTTGCCCTAAAGGGACATATCAGGCTTTATTTATTTATTTATTTATTTAGTAGCTATAGAACAAATCTTTCTGTAATCTATCATTTGAACTAACACTAATAGGAGCATAATCAGACAAGGAATTGTGAAACTACCTCTATCCGGTCCTTCTCAAACCGCATCAATATTCTCTTTCATATTTTTTTAAAAAATTTAATATGTTTAATATTAATATACTTACAATTTAAAGAAGATTACAAAGTACAAACAGATGAAAAGGATTCAACGATCGCTGTGTTACTGAAAACATATATTAAGTTCTGTTTATAACATTTGAATTACACATTTTGTAATCGGTATTACGGTATAATATAAACATTTACGAGTTCTTTCTTAAATTGTTTTCCGAAGTAAACTTTATTAAGGATTTACATATCCTGGAACATAGACACAGGCGTATATTATTATTATTTACAATAAGTGATTCCTCTCTTTTCATCACAATAATTATTAGGTTATTTAAACTGCGAGAAACAATTCTGACATGTCTTACGTTAACTGTTACAACACAGTTTCACTATATACGAGGATTTAGTGATTAAAAAATGTAGTACCGTATTTTACGGACTATAAGACGCTACGGACTATAAGACGCTACGGACTATAAGACATACCTTAATGTTTAAGCAATTAAAAAAATAAAAATATTTTTACCATTTTCATTACTGGATTGCAAAACCAGACTAAAAAATCTTAGTTTATAAAACTGTTCTGATCTTTAAAATCACTGAAAATCAGCTTAAGTTTGTTGTTGTTCTTCTTCTTCTTCCTCCTCCTCGTCATCCTCTTCATATAAAAGAACATCGGTGCACTACTGCTGCCATTTGAATCAAATGTTGCCAAATAGAGATAGATTTCCCGCGGCATCGAATACATGACCATTTTTAAGACTCAATGCAGAACACCGTTGATGAATATACTGCTAAAATCAAAAGTCAAACAGACGTTGGACGTAAAATAAGATGATATTTAATATACAATTAATTTGTAGTTTACTTGATGAAAGTCCATATCTATTTAATTGAATGAAAATAAAACTTAAAATTTTATATGATTTTCATATTTATTACAATATAAATTCGTTACAGCTGTTTCGGTACTTTGTACCTTCTTCAGACATGATTACAAATGAATGAGTTTTGTTATTATATATAAACTCCAGTTCATAACTACTGTAACTATGCAACTGAATGTAAACAAACATTTTTTAAATAAACAATTTCTATTTTAAATTTAAAAGAGGCCTCTTTTAAATTTATAATAGAGATTGTTTATTAAAAACAAACCCAAGTTGTTTGTTTACATTCATTGCATAGTTACAGTAGTTATGAACTGGAGTTTATATATAATGACAAAACTCATTCATTTGTAATCATGTCTGAAGAAGGTACGAAGTAACGAAACAACTGTTATATTGTAATAAATGTAAAACTTTAAGTTCGATCCTTAATAATTAGGATATTACATTACAACGAAGGAGGATTTTTTAACCCTTAAATTGACGAAACAATAATTTCTCGTGCCACTTATTCAAATGCTTCGGGCCGCAAAGGAAACAAAATCATGTAAAACTCTAAGTTATTATTGTAGGCTACATTATTACGTAATTTGACACAAACGTAAGTAATTTATGACCTTTTTTGTTTTATAAATAATAATAAATACATAAATGAAATCAATGTGTGTTAAAAGATACATTGTGAAGTTAAGGGTTAACTATCAGAATAATCTCGCAAAAGTGATGCTGATCTTTCGATCATATTCTGGCTAAAATACATTTTTCCCTAGGTATGTTAAAATATTAAATCTTAAAATTTATAATAAATAATAGTTAAACACTCTTAAAATTGTTACTTAGATTCCATGTAATATCATTGGGAGTAAAAAAATAATATTTTTAAAAAACTAAAACAACACGCTTTATTAGAAAATTGAACTCAAAAATGAAAAATAATTTTAATTTCCAACACGCTTGGGATAACTCTAAAGTGGTTAACAAAAAATCATCTCCAACACATACAGAATAAAACTAGAGTTATCAACAAAAAGAAAATAATTTTACCATGAAAAGCGTGAGGTGCTCTATATCAAATAATATATTTGATAAAAAACAGGTATTGGTAAAAGTAAAGTCTCTAACAAGAAAATGTAAAAATCATAATAAGCACCCCACGTTTTTGATGGTAAAATTATTTTCTTTTTGTTGATAACTCTAGTTTTATTCTATATGTGTTGGGGATGATTTTTTGTTAACCACTTTAAATTTATCCCAAGCGTGTTGGAAATTATAATTATTTTTACACGCTTTATATTAGCTTGACCTGTATCTATCTATCTATCTATCTATCTATCTATCTATCTATCTATCTATGTAACGGAATCCTTCAACGCGATTTTGACCCACTTAAAGTCACCGGATCGACTTGAAACTTTGTATACTTGTAGAGGACGCGTGGCAATACAATAATTTCATATTTATTTTCTAAAATCCTGGCCATAATCATCAGAAAATCAAAAATAGTGTTTTTGTATCAATGTAACGGAATCTTTCAACGCGATTTTCATCCACTTAGAAACATTGGATCGACTTGAAACTTTGTATACTTGTAGAGGACCCGTGACAATACAACAATTTCATATTTATTTTTTTTAAATCCTGGGCATAATCATCAGAAAATTAAAAAAAGTGTTTTTGTATCAATGTAACGGCATTTTTCAACGCGATTTTCACCCACTTAGAAACACTGGATCGACTTGAAACTTTGTATACGTGTAGAGGACCCGTGACAATACAATCATTTCATATTTTGTTTATACAATCCTGGCCAGAATCATCCGAAAATCAAAAAACTGAAAACTGGTATAACAGGTTGCGGACTTGTCGAGTTTTAGTCAATCGTTGTAAGAGCTCAGTTGGTAGAGCAGTGAACTCTTAGTGGTATATAATTTCAGTAATCCATACGTCGCTGGTTCAAATCCGGCTGGGAGGGTTTTTTTTATAGAAGAGTATTTTACTTGCAGCTCATACTACAATAGTATCAAATTTAAAGATATTTACATTTTTATCTTATTCTGTAAAATATTAAAACTAAAAAATAAATAATAAATAATAGTTAAAAAACTAAAAGAACACGCTTTATTAGAAAACTAAAAAATGAAAAATAATTTTAATTTCCAATACACTTGGGATAAAATAAAGTGGTCAACAAAAAATTCATCTCCAACACATATAGAATAAAATTAGAGTTATCAACAGAAAGAAAATAATTTTACCATCAAAAGCGTGGGGTGCTTTTTATGATTTTTACAGTTTCTTCTTAGAGAGCTCACTTTTACCAATATATGTTTATTTATCAAATATATTAATTGATATAGAGCACCCCACGCTTTTGATGGTAAAATTATTTTCTTTTTGTTGATAACTCTAATTTTATTCTGTATGTGTTGGAGATGATTTTTTTGTTGACCACTTTATTTTATCCCAAGCGTATTGCAAATTAAAATTATTTTTCATTTTTTAGTTTTCTAATAAAGCGTGTTCTTTTAGTTTTTTAAACTATTATTTATTCGTTTTGAGTTCGGTTTTCTAATAAAGCGTGTTGTTTTAGTTTTTTAAAACTATTATTTATTTTTATTTTCTGATGATTCTGGCCATGATTTTAGAAAATAAATATGACATTATTGTATTGTCGCGGGTCCTTTATAAGTATACAAAGTTTCAAGTCAATCCAATGTCCCTAAGTGGGTGAAAATCCTGTTCAAAGATTCCGTTACATAAATACAAAGACACTTTTTTCTGATGATTCTGGCCAGGAATTTAGAAAATGAATATGAAATTATTGTATTGTCACGGGTCCTTTACAAGTATACAAAGTTTTAAGTCGATCCAATGTCTCGAAGTGGGTGAAAATCGTGTTCAAAGATTCCGTTACATAAATACAAAGACACGTTTTTGATTTTATGATGATTCTGGTCAGGATTTTATAAAATAAATATGAAATTATTGTATTGCCACGGGTCCTTTACAAGTATACAAAGTTTCAAGTCTATCCTATGTTTCTAAGTGGGTGAAAATCGTGTTAAAAAATTCCGTTACATAAATAGAAATACACTTTTCTTGATTTTCTGATGATTCTGGCCAGGATTTTAGAAATTAAATATGAAATTATTGCATTGTCACGGGTCCTCTACAAGTATACAAAATTTAAATTTGATCCAATTATTTTAAGTGGGTGAAAATCGCGTTGAAAGATTCAGTTACATAGATATAGATATATATATATATATAGATAGATAGATAGATAGATAGATAGATAGATAGATAGATAGATAGATAGATAGATAGATAGATAGATACAGGTGAAGCTAATATAAAGCGTGTAAAATAGATCATTCTGATTAAAATAAAGACACATTTCTGGTTCAATTAGCATTTGCCCCATGCAAGCATTTTTTAATTAACCTAACAACATTCGTTGTCAGCTTGGTGATTTAAGGTGGTCTTTACCCTGGAATTGCCTTTCTAGTTTTGTGAAATAAATAAAAATAATGAAAGAGCTTAATAGATGGTAGACGTA